>CM055117.1:411479766-412679766 GCA_029206835.1 Rana muscosa
GTCAGTTTCTTTTCACTGTCAAAGTCCTTGTTTCCAGGGACCTGGAAGGACAGTGAGTGAATTCTCCTTGTGCTAAATTGTGCTTAAAAAAAACATTTTTCTAGGGACAGAAAACTGTAGGTAGGGAGAGTGTGTCAGTTTCTTTCACTGTCAAAGTCCTTGTTTCCAGGGACCTGGAAGGACAGTGAGTGAATTCTCCTTGTGCTAAATTGTGCTTAAAAAAACATTTTTTCTAGGGACAGAAAACTGTAGGTAGGGAGAGTGTGTCAGTTTCTTTCACTGTCAAAGTCCTTGTTTCCAGGGACCTGGAAGGACAGTGAGTGAATTCTCCTTGTGCTAAATTGTGCTTAAAAAAAACATTTTTTCTAGGGACAGAAAACTGTAGGTAGGGAGAGTGTGTCAGTTTCTTTCACTGTCAAAGTCCTTGTTTCCAGGGACCTGGAAGGACAGTGAGTGAATTCTCCTTGTGCTAAATTGTGCTTAAAAAAAACATTTTTCTAGGGACAGAAAACTGTAGGTAGGGAGAGTGTGTCAGTTTCTTTCACTGTCAAAGTCCTTGTTTCCAGGGACCTGGAAGGACAGTGAGTGAATTCTCCTTGTGCTAAATTGTGCTTAAAAAAAACATTTTTCTAGGGACAGAAAACTGTAGGTAGGGAGAGTGTGTCAGTTTCTTTCACTGTCAAAGTCCTTGTTTCCAGGGACCTGGAAGGACAGTGAGTGAATTCTCCTTGTGCTAAATTGTGCTTAAAAAAAAACATTTTTTCTAGGGACAGAAAACTGTAGGTAGGGAGAGTGTGTCAGTTTCTTTCACTGTCAAAGTCCTTGTTTCCAGGGACCTGGAAGGACAGTGAGTGAATTCTCCTTGTGCTAAATTGTGCTTAAAAAAAACATTTTTTCTAGGGACAGAAAACTGTAGGTAGGGAGAGTGTGTCAGTTTCTTTCACTGTCAAAGTCCTTGTTTCCAGGGACCTGGAAGGACAGTGAGTGAATTCTCCTTGTGCTAAATTGTGCTTAAAAAAAACATTTTTTCTAGGGACAGAAAACTGTAGGTAGGGAGAGTGTGTCAGTTTCTTTCACTGTCAAAGTCCTTGTTTCCAGGGACCTGGAAGGACAGTGAGTGAATTCTCCTTGTGCTAAATTGTGCTTAAAAAAAACATTTTTTCTAGGGACAGAAAACTGTAGGTAGGGAGAGTGTGTCAGTTTCTTTCACTGTCAAAGTCCTTGTTTCCAGGGACCTGGAAGGACAGTGAGTGAATTCTCCTTGTGCTAAATTGTGCTTAAAAAAAACATTTTTTCTAGGGACAGAAAACTGTAGGTAGGGAGAGTGTGTCAGTTTCTTTCACTGTCAAAGTCCTTGTTTCCAGGGACCTGGAAGGACAGTGAGTGAATTCTCCTTGTGCTAAATTGTGCTTAAAAAAACATTTTTTCTAGGGACAGAAAACTGTAGGTAGGGAGAGTGTGTCAGTTTCTTTCACTGTCAAAGTCCTTGTTTCCAGGGACCTGGAAGGACAGTGAGTGAATTCTCCTTGTGCTAAATTGTGCTTAAAAAAAACATTTTTTCTAGGGACAGAAAACTGTAGGTAGGGAGAGTGTGTCAGTTTCTTTCACTGTCAAAGTCCTTGTTTCCAGGGACCTGGAAGGACAGTGAGTGAATTCTCCTTGTGCTAAATTGTGCTTAAAAAAAACATTTTTTCTAGGGACAGAAAACTGTAGGTAGGGAGAGTGTGTCAGTTTCTTTCACTGTCAAAGTCCTTGTTTCCAGGGACCTGGAAGGACAGTGAGTGAATTCTCCTTGTGCTAAATTGTGCTTAAAAAAAACATTTTTTCTAGGGACAGAAAACTGTAGGTAGGGAGAGTGTGTCAGTTTCTTTCACTGTCAAAGTCCTTGTTTCCAGGGACCTGGAAGGACAGTGAGTGAATTCTCCTTGTGCTAAATTGTGCTTAAAAAAACATTTTTTCTAGGGACAGAAAACTGTAGGTAGGGAGAGTGTGTCAGTTTCTTTCACTGTCAAAGTCCTTGTTTCCAGGGACCTGGAAGGACAGTGAGTGAATTCTCCTTGTGCTAAATTGTGCTTAAAAAAAACATTTTTTCTAGGGACAGAAAACTGTAGGTAGGGAGAGTGTGTCAGTTTCTTTCACTGTCAAAGTCCTTGTTTCCAGGGACCTGGAAGGACAGTGAGTGAATTCTCCTTGTGCTAAATTGTGCTTAAAAAAAACATTTTTTCTAGGGACAGAAAACTGTAGGTAGGGAGAGTGTGTCAGTTTCTTTCACTGTCAAAGTCCTTGTTTCCAGGGACCTGGAAGGACAGTGAGTGAATTCTCCTTGTGCTAAATTGTGCTTAAAAAAACATTTTTTCTAGGGACAGAAAACTGTAGGTAGGGAGAGTGTGTCAGTTTCTTTCACTGTCAAAGTCCTTGTTTCCAGGGACCTGGAAGGACAGTGAGTGAATTCTCCTTGTGCTAAATTGTGCTTAAAAAAACATTTTTTCTAGGGACAGAAAACTGTAGGTAGGGAGAGTGTGTCAGTTTCTTTCACTGTCAAAGTCCTTGTTTCCAGGGACCTGGAAGGACAGTGAGTGAATTCTCCTTGTGCTAAATTGTGCTTAAAAAAACATTTTTTCTAGGGACAGAAAACTGTAGGTAGGGAGAGTGTGTCAGTTTCTTTCACTGTCAAAGTCCTTGTTTCCAGGGACCTGGAAGGACAGTGAGTGAATTCTCCTTGTGCTAAATTGTGCTTAAAAAAAACATTTTTTCTAGGGACAGAAAACTGTAGGTAGGGAGAGTGTGTCAGTTTCTTTCACTGTCAAAGTCCTTGTTTCCAGGGACCTGGAAGGACAGTGAGTGAATTCTCCTTGTGCTAAATTGTGCTTAAAAAAAAACATTTTTTCTAGGGACAGAAAACTGTAGGTAGGGAGAGTGTGTCAGTTTCTTTCACTGTCAAAGTCCTTGTTTCCAGGGACCTGGAAGGACAGTGAGTGAATTCTCCTTGTGCTAAATTGTGCTTAAAAAAAACATTTTTTCTAGGGACAGAAAACTGTAGGTAGGGAGAGTGTGTCAGTTTCTTTCACTGTCAAAGTCCTTGTTTCCAGGGACCTGGAAGGACAGTGAGTGAATTCTCCTTGTGCTAAATTGTGCTTAAAAAAAAACATTTTTTCTAGGGACAGAAAACTGTAGGTAGGGAGAGTGTGTCAGTTTCTTTCACTGTCAAAGTCCTTGTTTCCAGGGACCTGGAAGGACAGTGAGTGAATTCTCCTTGTGCTAAATTGTGCTTAAAAAAAAAACATTTTTTCTAGGGACAGAAAACTGTAGGTAGGGAGAGTGTGTCAGTTTCTTTCACTGTCAAAGTCCTTGTTTCCAGGGACCTGGAAGGACAGTGAGTGAATTCTCCTTGTGCTAAATTGTGCTTAAAAAAAACATTTTTTCTAGGGACAGAAAACTGTAGGTAGGGAGAGTGTGTCAGTTTCTTTCACTGTCAAAGTCCTTGTTTCCAGGGACCTGGAAGGACAGTGAGTGAATTCTCCTTGTGCTAAATTGTGCTTAAAAAAACATTTTTTCTAGGGACAGAAAACTGTAGGTAGGGAGAGTGTGTCAGTTTCTTTCACTGTCAAAGTCCTTGTTTCCAGGGACCTGGAAGGACAGTGAGTGAATTCTCCTTGTGCTAAATTGTGCTTAAAAAAACATTTTTTCTAGGGACAGAAAACTGTAGGTAGGGAGAGTGTGTCAGTTTCTTTCACTGTCAAAGTCCTTGTTTCCAGGGACCTGGAAGGACAGTGAGTGAATTCTCCTTGTGCTAAATTGTGCTTAAAAAAAACATTTTTTCTAGGGACAGAAAACTGTAGGTAGGGAGAGTGTGTCAGTTTCTTTCACTGTCAAAGTCCTTGTTTCCAGGGACCTGGAAGGACAGTGAGTGAATTCTCCTTGTGCTAAATTGTGCTTAAAAAAAACATTTTTTTCTAGGGACAGAAAACTGTAGGTAGGGAGAGTGTGTCAGTTTCTTTCACTGTCAAAGTCCTTGTTTCCAGGGACCTGGAAGGACAGTGAGTGAATTCTCCTTGTGCTAAATTGTGCTTAAAAAAAAACATTTTTTCTAGGGACAGAAAACTGTAGGTAGGGAGAGTGTGTCAGTTTCTTTCACTGTCAAAGTCCTTGTTTCCAGGGACCTGGAAGGACAGTGAGTGAATTCTCCTTGTGCTAAATTGTGCTTAAAAAAAACATTTTTTCTAGGGACAGAAAACTGTAGGTAGGGAGAGTGTGTCAGTTTCTTTCACTGTCAAAGTCCTTGTTTCCAGGGACCTGGAAGGACAGTGAGTGAATTCTCCTTGTGCTAAATTGTGCTTAAAAAAAACATTTTTTCTAGGGACAGAAAACTGTAGGTAGGGAGAGTGTGTCAGTTTCTTTCACTGTCAAAGTCCTTGTTTCCAGGGACCTGGAAGGACAGTGAGTGAATTCTCCTTGTGCTAAATTGTGCTTAAAAAAAACATTTTTTCTAGGGACAGAAAACTGTAGGTAGGGAGAGTGTGTCAGTTTCTTTCACTGTCAAAGTCCTTGTTTCCAGGGACCTGGAAGGACAGTGAGTGAATTCTCCTTGTGCTAAATTGTGCTTAAAAAAACATTTTTCTAGGGACAGAAAACTGTAGGTAGGGAGAGTGTGTCAGTTTCTTTCACTGTCAAAGTCCTTGTTTCCAGGGACCTGGAAGGACAGTGAGTGAATTCTCCTTGTGCTAAATTGTGCTTAAAAAAACATTTTTTCTAGGGACAGAAAACTGTAGGTAGGAGAGTGTGTCAGTTTCTTTCACTGTCAAAGTCCTTGTTTCCAGGACCTGGAAGGACAGTGAGTGAATTCTCCTTGTGCTAAATTGTGCTTAAAAAAACATTTTTTCTAGGGACAGAAAACTGTAGGTAGGGAGAGTGTGTCAGTTTCTTTCACTGTCAAAGTCCTTGTTTCCAGGGACCTGGAAGGACAGTGAGTGAATTCTCCTTGTGCTAAATTGTGCTTAAAAAAAACATTTTTTCTAGGGACAGAAAACTGTAGGTAGGGAGAGTGTGTCAGTTTCTTTCACTGTCAAAGTCCTTGTTTCCAGGGACCTGGAAGGACAGTGAGTGAATTCTCCTTGTGCTAAATTGTGCTTAAAAAAAACATTTTTTCTAGGGACAGAAAACTGTAGGTAGGGAGAGTGTGTCAGTTTCTTTCACTGTCAAAGTCCTTGTTTCCAGGGACCTGGAAGGACAGTGAGTGAATTCTCCTTGTGCTAAATTGTGCTTAAAAAAAACATTTTTTCTAGGGACAGAAAACTGTAGGTAGGGAGAGTGTGTCAGTTTCTTTCACTGTCAAAGTCCTTGTTTCCAGGGACCTGGAAGGACAGTGAGTGAATTCTCCTTGTGCTAAATTGTGCTTAAAAAAAACTTTTTTTCTAGGGACAGAAAACTGTAGGTAGGGAGAGTGTGTCAGTTTCTTTCACTGTCAAAGTCCTTGTTTCCAGGGACCTGGAAGGACAGTGAGTGAATTCTCCTTGTGCTAAATTGTGCTTAAAAAAAACATTTTTCTAGGGACAGAAAACTGTAGGTAGGGAGAGTGTGTCAGTTTCTTTCACTGTCAAAGTCCTTGTTTCCAGGGACCTGGAAGGACAGTGAGTGAATTCTCCTTGTGCTAAATTGTGCTTAAAAAAAACATTTTTTCTAGGGACAGAAAACTGTAGGTAGGGAGAGTGTGTCAGTTTCTTTCACTGTCAAAGTCCTTGTTTCCAGGGACCTGGAAGGACAGTGAGTGAATTCTCCTTGTGCTAAATTGTGCTTAAAAAAAACATTTTTTCTAGGGACAGAAAACTGTAGGTAGGGAGAGTGTGTCAGTTTCTTTCACTGTCAAAGTCCTTGTTTCCAGGGACCTGGAAGGACAGTGAGTGAATTCTCCTTGTGCTAAATTGTGCTTAAAAAAACATTTTTCTAGGGACAGAAAACTGTAGGTAGGGAGAGTGTGTCAGTTTCTTTCACTGTCAAAGTCCTTGTTTCCAGGGACCTGGAAGGACAGTGAGTGAATTCTCCTTGTGCTAAATTGTGCTTAAAAAAAACATTTTTTCTAGGGACAGAAAACTGTAGGTAGGGAGAGTGTGTCAGTTTCTTTCACTGTCAAAGTCCTTGTTTCCAGGGACCTGGAAGGACAGTGAGTGAATTCTCCTTGTGCTAAATTGTGCTTAAAAAAAACATTTTTTCTAGGGACAGAAAACTGTAGGTAGGGAGAGTGTGTCAGTTTCTTTCACTGTCAAAGTCCTTGTTTCCAGGGACCTGGAAGGACAGTGAGTGAATTCTCCTTGTGCTAAATTGTGCTTAAAAAAAAACATTTTTTCTAGGGACAGAAAACTGTAGGTAGGGAGAGTGTGTCAGTTTCTTTCACTGTCAAAGTCCTTGTTTCCAGGGACCTGGAAGGACAGTGAGTGAATTCTCCTTGTGCTAAATTGTGCTTAAAAAAAACATTTTTTCTAGGGACAGAAAACTGTAGGTAGGGAGAGTGTGTCAGTTTCTTTCACTGTCAAAGTCCTTGTTTCCAGGGACCTGGAAGGACAGTGAGTGAATTCTCCTTGTGCTAAATTGTGCTTAAAAAAAACATTTTTTCTAGGGACAGAAAACTGTAGGTAGGGAGAGTGTGTCAGTTTCTTTCACTGTCAAAGTCCTTGTTTCCAGGGACCTGGAAGGACAGTGAGTGAATTCTCCTTGTGCTAAATTGTGCTTAAAAAAAACATTTTTTTCTAGGGACAGAAAACTGTAGGTAGGGAGAGTGTGTCAGTTTCTTTCACTGTCAAAGTCCTTGTTTCCAGGGACCTGGAAGGACAGTGAGTGAATTCTCCTTGTGCTAAATTGTGCTTAAAAAAAACATTTTTTCTAGGGACAGAAAACTGTAGGTAGGGAGAGTGTGTCAGTTTCTTTCACTGTCAAAGTCCTTGTTTCCAGGGACCTGGAAGGACAGTGAGTGAATTCTCCTTGTGCTAAATTGTGCTTAAAAAAAACATTTTTTCTAGGGACAGAAAACTGTAGGTAGGGAGAGTGTGTCAGTTTCTTTCACTGTCAAAGTCCTTGTTTCCAGGGACCTGGAAGGACAGTGAGTGAATTCTCCTTGTGCTAAATTGTGCTTAAAAAAAACATTTTTTCTAGGGACAGAAAACTGTAGGTAGGGAGAGTGTGTCAGTTTCTTTCACTGTCAAAGTCCTTGTTTCCAGGGACCTGGAAGGACAGTGAGTGAATTCTCCTTGTGCTAAATTGTGCTTAAAAAAAAACATTTTTTCTAGGGACAGAAAACTGTAGGTAGGGAGAGTGTGTCAGTTTCTTTCACTGTCAAAGTCCTTGTTTCCAGGGACCTGGAAGGACAGTGAGTGAATTCTCCTTGTGCTAAATTGTGCTTAAAAAAAACATTTTTTCTAGGGACAGAAAACTGTAGGTAGGGAGAGTGTGTCAGTTTCTTTCACTGTCAAAGTCCTTGTTTCCAGGGACCTGGAAGGACAGTGAGTGAATTCTCCTTGTGCTAAATTGTGCTTAAAAAAACATTTTTTCTAGGGACAGAAAACTGTAAGTAGGGAGAGTGTGTCAGTTTCTTTCACTGTCAAAGTCCTTGTTTCCAGGGACCTGGAAGGACAGTGAGTGAATTCTCCTTGTGCTAAATTGTGCTTAAAAAAAACATTTTTTCTAGGGACAGAAAACTGTAGGTAGGGAGAGTGTGTCAGTTTCTTTCACTGTCAAAGTCCTTGTTTCCAGGGACCTGGAAGGACAGTGAGTGAATTCTCCTTGTGCTAAATTGTGCTTAAAAAAAACATTTTTTCTAGGGACAGAAAACTGTAGGTAGGGAGAGTGTGTCAGTTTCTTTCACTGTCAAAGTCCTTGTTTCCAGGGACCTGGAAGGACAGTGAGTGAATTCTCCTTGTGCTAAATTGTGCTTAAAAAAAACATTTTTTCTAGGGACAGAAAACTGTAGGTAGGGAGAGTGTGTCAGTTTCTTTCACTGTCAAAGTCCTTGTTTCCAGGGACCTGGAAGGACAGTGAGTGAATTCTCCTTGTGCTAAATTGTGCTTAAAAAAAACATTTTTTCTAGGGACAGAAAACTGTAGGTAGGGAGAGTGTGTCAGTTTCTTTCACTGTCAAAGTCCTTGTTTCCAGGGACCTGGAAGGACAGTGAGTGAATTCTCCTTGTGCTAAATTGTGCTTAAAAAAAACATTTTTTCTAGGGACAGAAAACTGTAGGTAGGGAGAGTGTGTCAGTTTCTTTCACTGTCAAAGTCCTTGTTTCCAGGGACCTGGAAGGACAGTGAGTGAATTCTCCTTGTGCTAAATTGTGCTTAAAAAAACATTTTTTCTAGGGACAGAAAACTGTAGGTAGGGAGAGTGTGTCAGTTTCTTTCACTGTCAAAGTCCTTGTTTCCAGGGACCTGGAAGGACAGTGAGTGAATTCTCCTTGTGCTAAATTGTGCTTAAAAAAAACATTTTTTCTAGGGACAGAAAACTGTAGGTAGGGAGAGTGTGTCAGTTTCTTTCACTGTCAAAGTCCTTGTTTCCAGGGACCTGGAAGGACAGTGAGTGAATTCTCCTTGTGCTAAATTGTGCTTAAAAAAAACATTTTTTCTAGGGACAGAAAACTGTAGGTAGGGAGAGTGTGTCAGTTTCTTTCACTGTCAAAGTCCTTGTTTCCAGGGACCTGGAAGGACAGTGAGTGAATTCTCCTTGTGCTAAATTGTGCTTAAAAAAAACATTTTTTCTAGGGACAGAAAACTGTAGGTAGGGAGAGTGTGTCAGTTTCTTTCACTGTCAAAGTCCTTGTTTCCAGGGACCTGGAAGGACAGTGAGTGAATTCTCCTTGTGCTAAATTGTGCTTAAAAAAAACATTTTTTCTAGGGACAGAAAACTGTAGGTAGGGAGAGTGTGTCAGTTTCTTTCACTGTCAAAGTCCTTGTTTCCAGGGACCTGGAAGGACAGTGAGTGAATTCTCCTTGTGCTAAATTGTGCTTAAAAAAACATTTTTTCTAGGGACAGAAAACTGTAGGTAGGGAGAGTGTGTCAGTTTCTTTCACTGTCAAAGTCCTTGTTTCCAGGGACCTGGAAGGACAGTGAGTGAATTCTCCTTGTGCTAAATTGTGCTTAAAAAAAACATTTTTTCTAGGGACAGAAAACTGTAGGTAGGGAGAGTGTGTCAGTTTCTTTCACTGTCAAAGTCCTTGTTTCCAGGGACCTGGAAGGACAGTGAGTGAATTCTCCTTGTGCTAATTGTGCTTAAAAAAACATTTTTTCTAGGGACAGAAAACTGTAGGTAGGGAGAGTGTGTCAGTTTCTTTCACTGTCAAAGTCCTTGTTTCCAGGGACCTGGAAGGACAGTGAGTGAATTCTCCTTGTGCTAAATTGTGCTTAAAAAAACATTTTTTCTAGGGACAGAAAACTGTAGGTAGGGAGAGTGTGTCAGTTTCTTTCACTGTCAAAGTCCTTGTTTCCAGGGACCTGGAAGGACAGTGAGTGAATTCTCCTTGTGCTAAATTGTGCTTAAAAAAAACATTTTTTCTAGGGACAGAAAACTGTAGGTAGGGAGAGTGTGTCAGTTTCTTTCACTGTCAAAGTCCTTGTTTCCAGGGACCTGGAAGGACAGTGAGTGAATTCTCCTTGTGCTAAATTGTGCTTAAAAAAAACATTTTTTCTAGGGACAGAAAACTGTAGGTAGGGAGAGTGTGTCAGTTTCTTTCACTGTCAAAGTCCTTGTTTCCAGGGACCTGGAAGGACAGTGAGTGAATTCTCCTTGTGCTAAATTGTGCTTAAAAAAAACATTTTTTCTAGGGACAGAAAACTGTAGGTAGGGAGAGTGTGTCAGTTTCTTTCACTGTCAAAGTCCTTGTTTCCAGGGACCTGGAAGGACAGTGAGTGAATTCTCCTTGTGCTAAATTGTGCTTAAAAAAAACATTTTTTCTAGGGACAGAAAACTGTAGGTAGGGAGAGTGTGTCAGTTTCTTTCACTGTCAAAGTCCTTGTTTCCAGGGACCTGGAAGGACAGTGAGTGAATTCTCCTTGTGCTAAATTGTGCTTAAAAAAAACATTTTTTCTAGGGACAGAAAACTGTAGGTAGGGAGAGTGTGTCAGTTTCTTTCACTGTCAAAGTCCTTGTTTCCAGGGACCTGGAAGGACAGTGAGTGAATTCTCCTTGTGCTAAATTGTGCTTAAAAAAACATTTTTTCTAGGGACAGAAAACTGTAGGTAGGGAGAGTGTGTCAGTTTCTTTCACTGTCAAAGTCCTTGTTTCCAGGGACCTGGAAGGACAGTGAGTGAATTCTCCTTGTGCTAAATTGTGCTTAAAAAAAACATTTTTTCTAGGGACAGAAAACTGTAGGTAGGGAGAGTGTGTCAGTTTCTTTCACTGTCAAAGTCCTTGTTTCCAGGGACCTGGAAGGACAGTGAGTGAATTCTCCTTGTGCTAAATTGTGCTTAAAAAAAACATTTTTTCTAGGGACAGAAAACTGTAGGTAGGGAGAGTGTGTCAGTTTCTTTCACTGTCAAAGTCCTTGTTTCCAGGGACCTGGAAGGACAGTGAGTGAATTCTCCTTGTGCTAAATTGTGCTTAAAAAAAACATTTTTTCTAGGGACAGAAAACTGTAGGTAGGGAGAGTGTGTCAGTTTCTTTCACTGTCAAAGTCCTTGTTTCCAGGGACCTGGAAGGACAGTGAGTGAATTCTCCTTGTGCTAAATTGTGCTTAAAAAAAACATTTTTTCTAGGGACAGAAAACTGTAGGTAGGGAGAGTGTGTCAGTTTCTTTCACTGTCAAAGTCCTTGTTTCCAGGGACCTGGAAGGACAGTGAGTGAATTCTCCTTGTGCTAAATTGTGCTTAAAAAAAACATTTTTTCTAGGGACAGAAAACTGTAGGTAGGGAGAGTGTGTCAGTTTCTTTCACTGTCAAAGTCCTTGTTTCCAGGGACCTGGAAGGACAGTGAGTGAATTCTCCTTGTGCTAAATTGTGCTTAAAAAAAACATTTTTTCTAGGGACAGAAAACTGTAGGTAGGGAGAGTGTGTCAGTTTCTTTCACTGTCAAAGTCCTTGTTTCCAGGGACCTGGAAGGACAGTGAGTGAATTCTCCTTGTGCTAAATTGTGCTTAAAAAAAACATTTTTTCTAGGGACAGAAAACTGTAGGTAGGGAGAGTGTGTCAGTTTCTTTCACTGTCAAAGTCCTTGTTTCCAGGGACCTGGAAGGACAGTGAGTGAATTCTCCTTGTGCTAAATTGTGCTTAAAAAAAACATTTTTTCTAGGGACAGAAAACTGTAGGTAGGGAGAGTGTGTCAGTTTCTTTCACTGTCAAAGTCCTTGTTTCCAGGGACCTGGAAGGACAGTGAGTGAATTCTCCTTGTGCTAAATTGTGCTTAAAAAAAACATTTTTTCTAGGGACAGAAAACTGTAGGTAGGGAGAGTGTGTCAGTTTCTTTCACTGTCAAAGTCCTTGTTTCCAGGGACCTGGAAGGACAGTGAGTGAATTCTCCTTGTGCTAAATTGTGCTTAAAAAAAACATTTTTTCTAGGGACAGAAAACTGTAGGTAGGGAGAGTGTGTCAGTTTCTTTCACTGTCAAAGTCCTTGTTTCCAGGGACCTGGAAGGACAGTGAGTGAATTCTCCTTGTGCTAAATTGTGCTTAAAAAAAACATTTTTTCTAGGGACAGAAAACTGTAGGTAGGGAGAGTGTGTCAGTTTCTTTCACTGTCAAAGTCCTTGTTTCCAGGGACCTGGAAGGACAGTGAGTGAATTCTCCTTGTGCTAAATTGTGCTTAAAAAAAACATTTTTTTCTAGGGACAGAAAACTGTAGGTAGGGAGAGTGTGTCAGTTTCTTTCACTGTCAAAGTCCTTGTTTCCAGGGACCTGGAAGGACAGTGAGTGAATTCTCCTTGTGCTAAATTGTGCTTAAAAAAACATTTTTTCTAGGGACAGAAAACTGTAGGTAGGGAGAGTGTGTCAGTTTCTTTCACTGTCAAAGTCCTTGTTTCCAGGGACCTGGAAGGACAGTGAGTGAATTCTCCTTGTGCTAAATTGTGCTTAAAAAAAACATTTTTTCTAGGGACAGAAAACTGTAGGTAGGGAGAGTGTGTCAGTTTCTTTCACTGTCAAAGTCCTTGTTTCCAGGGACCTGGAAGGACAGTGAGTGAATTCTCCTTGTGCTAAATTGTGCTTAAAAAAAACATTTTTTCTAGGGACAGAAAACTGTAGGTAGGGAGAGTGTGTCAGTTTCTTTCACTGTCAAAGTCCTTGTTTCCAGGGACCTGGAAGGACAGTGAGTGAATTCTCCTTGTGCTAAATTGTGCTTAAAAAAACATTTTTTCTAGGGACAGAAAACTGTAGGTAGGGAGAGTGTGTCAGTTTCTTTCACTGTCAAAGTCCTTGTTTCCAGGGACCTGGAAGGACAGTGAGTGAATTCTCCTTGTGCTAAATTGTGCTTAAAAAAAACATTTTTTCTAGGGACAGAAAACTGTAGGTAGGGAGAGTGTGTCAGTTTCTTTCACTGTCAAAGTCCTTGTTTCCAGGGACCTGGAAGGACAGTGAGTGAATTCTCCTTGTGCTAAATTGTGCTTAAAAAAACATTTTTTCTAGGGACAGAAAACTGTAGGTAGGGAGAGTGTGTCAGTTTCTTTCACTGTCAAAGTCCTTGTTTCCAGGGACCTGGAAGGACAGTGAGTGAATTCTCCTTGTGCTAAATTGTGCTTAAAAAAAACATTTTTTCTAGGGACAGAAAACTGTAGGTAGGGAGAGTGTGTCAGTTTCTTTCACTGTCAAAGTCCTTGTTTCCAGGGACCTGGAAGGACAGTGAGTGAATTCTCCTTGTGCTAAATTGTGCTTAAAAAAAACATTTTTTCTAGGGACAGAAAACTGTAGGTAGGGAGAGTGTGTCAGTTTCTTTCACTGTCAAAGTCCTTGTTTCCAGGGACCTGGAAGGACAGTGAGTGAATTCTCCTTGTGCTAAATTGTGCTTAAAAAAAACATTTTTTCTAGGGACAGAAAACTGTAGGTAGGGAGAGTGTGTCAGTTTCTTTCACTGTCAAAGTCCTTGTTTCCAGGGACCTGGAAGGACAGTGAGTGAATTCTCCTTGTGCTAAATTGTGCTTAAAAAAAACATTTTTTCTAGGGACAGAAAACTGTAGGTAGGGAGAGTGTGTCAGTTTCTTTCACTGTCAAAGTCCTTGTTTCCAGGGACCTGGAAGGACAGTGAGTGAATTCTCCTTGTGCTAAATTGTGCTTAAAAAAAACATTTTTTCTAGGGACAGAAAACTGTAGGTAGGGAGAGTGTGTCAGTTTCTTTCACTGTCAAAGTCCTTGTTTCCAGGGACCTGGAAGGACAGTGAGTGAATTCTCCTTGTGCTAAATTGTGCTTAAAAAAAACATTTTTTCTAGGGACAGAAAACTGTAGGTAGGGAGAGTGTGTCAGTTTCTTTCACTGTCAAAGTCCTTGTTTCCAGGGACCTGGAAGGACAGTGAGTGAATTCTCCTTGTGCTAAATTGTGCTTAAAAAAAACATTTTTTCTAGGGACAGAAAACTGTAGGTAGGGAGAGTGTGTCAGTTTCTTTCACTGTCAAAGTCCTTGTTTCCAGGGACCTGGAAGGACAGTGAGTGAATTCTCCTTGTGCTAAATTGTGCTTAAAAAAAACATTTTTTATAGGGACAGAAAACTGTAGGTAGGGAGAGTGTGTCAGTTTCTTTCACTGTCAAAGTCCTTGTTTCCAGGGACCTGGAAGGACAGTGAGTGAATTCTCCTTGTGCTAAATTGTGCTTAAAAAAAACATTTTTTCTAGGGACAGAAAACTGTAGGTAGGGAGAGTGTGTCAGTTTCTTTCACTGTCAAAGTCCTTGTTTCCAGGGACCTGGAAGGACAGTGAGTGAATTCTCCTTGTGCTAAATTGTGCTTAAAAAAAACATTTTTTCTAGGGACAGAAAACTGTAGGTAGGGAGAGTGTGTCAGTTTCTTTCACTGTCAAAGTCCTTGTTTCCAGGGACCTGGAAGGACAGTGAGTGAATTCTCCTTGTGCTAAATTGTGCTTAAAAAAAACATTTTTTCTAGGGACAGAAAACTGTAGGTAGGGAGAGTGTGTCAGTTTCTTTCACTGTCAAAGTCCTTGTTTCCAGGGACCTGGAAGGACAGTGAGTGAATTCTCCTTGTGCTAAATTGTGCTTAAAAAAAACATTTTTTCTAGGGACAGAAAACTGTAGGTAGGGAGAGTGTGTCAGTTTCTTTCACTGTCAAAGTCCTTGTTTCCAGGGACCTGGAAGGACAGTGAGTGAATTCTCCTTGTGCTAAATTGTGCTTAAAAAAAACATTTTTTCTAGGGACAGAAAACTGTAGGTAGGGAGAGTGTGTCAGTTTCTTTCACTGTCAAAGTCCTTGTTTCCAGGGACCTGGAAGGACAGTGAGTGAATTCTCCTTGTGCTAAATTGTGCTTAAAAAAAACATTTTTTATAGGGACAGAAAACTGTAGGTAGGGAGAGTGTGTCAGTTTCTTTCACTGTCAAAGTCCTTGTTTCCAGGGACCTGGAAGGACAGTGAGTGAATTCTCCTTGTGCTAAATTGTGCTTAAAAAAAACATTTTTTCTAGGGACAGAAAACTGTAGGTAGGGAGAGTGTGTCAGTTTCTTTCACTGTCAAAGTCCTTGTTTCCAGGGACCTGGAAGGACAGTGAGTGAATTCTCCTTGTGCTAAATTGTGCTTAAAAAAAACATTTTTTCTAGGGACAGAAAACTGTAGGTAGGGAGAGTGTGTCAGTTTCTTTCACTGTCAAAGTCCTTGTTTCCAGGGACCTGGAAGGACAGTGAGTGAATTCTCCTTGTGCTAAATTGTGCTTAAAAAAACATTTTTTCTAGGGACAGAAAACTGTAGGTAGGGAGAGTGTGTCAGTTTCTTTCACTGTCAAAGTCCTTGTTTCCAGGGACCTGGAAGGACAGTGAGTGAATTCTCCTTGTGCTAAATTGTGCTTAAAAAAAACATTTTTTTCTAGGGACAGAAAACTGTAGGTAGGGAGAGTGTGTCAGTTTCTTTCACTGTCAAAGTCCTTGTTTCCAGGGACCTGGAAGGACAGTGAGTGAATTCTCCTTGTGCTAAATTGTGCTTAAAAAAACATTTTTTCTAGGGACAGAAAACTGTAGGTAGGGAGAGTGTGTCAGTTTCTTTCACTGTCAAAGTCCTTGTTTCCAGGGACCTGGAAGGACAGTGAGTGAATTCTCCTTGTGCTAAATTGTGCTTAAAAAAAACATTTTTTCTAGGGACAGAAAACTGTAGGTAGGGAGAGTGTGTCAGTTTCTTTCACTGTCAAAGTCCTTGTTTCCAGGGACCTGGAAGGACAGTGAGTGAATTCTCCTTGTGCTAAATTGTGCTTAAAAAAAACATTTTTTCTAGGGACAGAAAACTGTAGGTAGGGAGAGTGTGTCAGTTTCTTTCACTGTCAAAGTCCTTGTTTCCAGGGACCTGGAAGGACAGTGAGTGAATTCTCCTTGTGCTAAATTGTGCTTAAAAAAAACATTTTTTCTAGGGACAGAAAACTGTAGGTAGGGAGAGTGTGTCAGTTTCTTTCACTGTCAAAGTCCTTGTTTCCAGGGACCTGGAAGGACAGTGAGTGAATTCTCCTTGTGCTAAATTGTGCTTAAAAAAAACATTTTTTCTAGGGACAGAAAACTGTAGGTAGGGAGAGTGTGTCAGTTTCTTTCACTGTCAAAGTCCTTGTTTCCAGGGACCTGGAAGGACAGTGAGTGAATTCTCCTTGTGCTAAATTGTGCTTAAAAAAAACATTTTTTCTAGGGACAGAAAACTGTAGGTAGGGAGAGTGTGTCAGTTTCTTTCACTGTCAAAGTCCTTGTTTCCAGGGACCTGGAAGGACAGTGAGTGAATTCTCCTTGTGCTAAATTGTGCTTAAAAAAAACATTTTTTCTAGGGACAGAAAACTGTAGGTAGGGAGAGTGTGTCAGTTTCTTTCACTGTCAAAGTCCTTGTTTCCAGGGACCTGGAAGGACAGTGAGTGAATTCTCCTTGTGCTAAATTGTGCTTAAAAAAAACATTTTTTCTAGGGACAGAAAACTGTAGGTAGGGAGAGTGTGTCAGTTTCTTTCACTGTCAAAGTCCTTGTTTCCAGGGACCTGGAAGGACAGTGAGTGAATTCTCCTTGTGCTAAATTGTGCTTAAAAAAAACATTTTTTCTAGGGACAGAAAACTGTAGGTAGGGAGAGTGTGTCAGTTTCTTTCACTGTCAAAGTCCTTGTTTCCAGGGACCTGGAAGGACAGTGAGTGAATTCTCCTTGTGCTAAATTGTGCTTAAAAAAAACATTTTTTCTAGGGACAGAAAACTGTAGGTAGGGAGAGTGTGTCAGTTTCTTTCACTGTCAAAGTCCTTGTTTCCAGGGACCTGGAAGGACAGTGAGTGAATTCTCCTTGTGCTAAATTGTGCTTAAAAAAAACATTTTTTCTAGGGACAGAAAACTGTAGGTAGGGAGAGTGTGTCAGTTTCTTTCACTGTCAAAGTCCTTGTTTCCAGGGACCTGGAAGGACAGTGAGTGAATTCTCCTTGTGCTAAATTGTGCTTAAAAAAACATTTTTTCTAGGGACAGAAAACTGTAGGTAGGGAGAGTGTGTCAGTTTCTTTCACTGTCAAAGTCCTTGTTTCCAGGGACCTGGAAGGACAGTGAGTGAATTCTCCTTGTGCTAAATTGTGCTTAAAAAAAACATTTTTTCTAGGGACAGAAAACTGTAGGTAGGGAGAGTGTGTCAGTTTCTTTCACTGTCAAAGTCCTTGTTTCCAGGGACCTGGAAGGACAGTGAGTGAATTCTCCTTGTGCTAAATTGTGCTTAAAAAAACATTTTTTCTAGGGACAGAAAACTGTAGGTAGGGAGAGTGTGTCAGTTTCTTTCACTGTCAAAGTCCTTGTTTCCAGGGACCTGGAAGGACAGTGAGTGAATTCTCCTTGTGCTAAATTGTGCTTAAAAAAAACATTTTTTTCTAGGGACAGAAAACTGTAGGTAGGGAGAGTGTGTCAGTTTCTTTCACTGTCAAAGTCCTTGTTTCCAGGGACCTGGAAGGACAGTGAGTGAATTCTCCTTGTGCTAAATTGTGCTTAAAAAAAACATTTTTTCTAGGGACAGAAAACTGTAGGTAGGGAGAGTGTGTCAGTTTCTTTCACTGTCAAAGTCCTTGTTTCCAGGGACCTGGAAGGACAGTGAGTGAATTCTCCTTGTGCTAAATTGTGCTTAAAAAAAACATTTTTTCTAGGGACAGAAAACTGTAGGTAGGGAGAGTGTGTCAGTTTCTTTCACTGTCAAAGTCCTTGTTTCCAGGGACCTGGAAGGACAGTGAGTGAATTCTCCTTGTGCTAAATTGTGCTTAAAAAAAACATTTTTTCTAGGGACAGAAAACTGTAGGTAGGGAGAGTGTGTCAGTTTCTTTCACTGTCAAAGTCCTTGTTTCCAGGGACCTGGAAGGACAGTGAGTGAATTCTCCTTGTGCTAAATTGTGCTTAAAAAAAACATTTTTTCTAGGGACAGAAAACTGTAGGTAGGGAGAGTGTGTCAGTTTCTTTCACTGTCAAAGTCCTTGTTTCCAGGGACCTGGAAGGACAGTGAGTGAATTCTCCTTGTGCTAAATTGTGCTTAAAAAAAACATTTTTTCTAGGGACAGAAAACTGTAGGTAGGGAGAGTGTGTCAGTTTCTTTCACTGTCAAAGTCCTTGTTTCCAGGGACCTGGAAGGACAGTGAGTGAATTCTCCTTGTGCTAAATTGTGCTTAAAAAAAACATTTTTTCTAGGGACAGAAAACTGTAGGTAGGGAGAGTGTGTCAGTTTCTTTCACTGTCAAAGTCCTTGTTTCCAGGGACCTGGAAGGACAGTGAGTGAATTCTCCTTGTGCTAAATTGTGCTTAAAAAAAACATTTTTTCTAGGGACAGAAAACTGTAGGTAGGGAGAGTGTGTCAGTTTCTTTCACTGTCAAAGTCCTTGTTTCCAGGGACCTGGAAGGACAGTGAGTGAATTCTCCTTGTGCTAAATTGTGCTTAAAAAAAACATTTTTTCTAGGGACAGAAAACTGTAGGTAGGGAGAGTGTGTCAGTTTCTTTCACTGTCAAAGTCCTTGTTTCCAGGGACCTGGAAGGACAGTGAGTGAATTCTCCTTGTGCTAAATTGTGCTTAAAAAAAACATTTTTTCTAGGGACAGAAAACTGTAGGTAGGGAGAGTGTGTCAGTTTCTTTCACTGTCAAAGTCCTTGTTTCAAGGGACAGAGAAGGACACCTGAAGGTAGCCCTTATTGCTTTTTTCCCATCTCCCTGCAGGCCATCTATTAGAATGTCTGGAAGGCAAACAAGGAGAGGCAGACAGTCAGGAGGCAATAAAAGAGGGCAAGCAGGCTCTGTGTCTGGGGGCAACAGTGCTGGTCGTGGACGCGGTGCATTGTCATCAGAACATGGCCATGGGACACGCTTGTCCTTCTTTTCGGCAGCTGGACATGTTGAGCCACATCATGCCGAAGACTTGGTAGAGTGGATGACCAAGCCCTCCTCCTCCTCCTCATCCTCTCTCACCCAGGCTCAGGGTACTGGAAAAGCAGCTGCCAAAGCGTCCTCTTCCCTGGTATCAATGTCAGACTCATCATCAGTCACTCCTTCCCTAGACCCACCATGTCCTCCTCCTGAGGAGTCCCCCGAACTGTTTGAGCACAGTGTTGGGTACATGCTCCAGGAGGATGCCCAGCGTTTCGAAGGGTCTGATGATGAAACCCAGCTAGAGGAAGGCAGTAGCGTGAGAGCAGACAGAGGGGATGCTCAAGAAGGACACCAATCTGGCAGTCATGTTCCAGCAGCTGCAGCATACTGCCAGATTGGCTCCAGTGATGAGGAGGGAGGGGATGATGAGGTCACTGACTCCACGTGGGTGCCTAATAGGAGAGAGGAGGAGGAGGAGGATGAGGAGGAGGCACATCTCCAACGAGGCAGGATGCCCTTTGGTGGCCAGCGTAAGGGCAGTACACCGACGGAATCACACCACAGAGCTCCGCCTGTGCAGGGCGCTGCCTCTGCCCGTCATTCAAAAAGTTCTTTGGTGTGGGCCTTTTTTGAGGCTAGTGCATCAGATCGCACAGCTGCTGTTTGCAACATATGTCTCAAGCGTATATCGCGTGGCCAAAACATCAGCCGCTTGGGTACCACATGCCTGACCAGACATATGTTGACCTGCCATGCAGCTCGTTGGCAAGCCTACCTCAAAGACCCACACCAAAGAACAAAGCGGACCTCTCCTTGCACCGCATCAGCTGGGATCTCCAACCCCACTATAACTTCAGTCCTCTCTGAAACATGCACTGAGAGGAATGAAGGTGTAGAATTAGGTGTGTCACAGCCAAGTACTTGCGGCCACTCTGCTAGCAGTACACCGACGTCCGATTCTAGCAGGCAAATTTCCCTGCCCCAGCTGCTGGACCGTCGAAAGAAGTTCACTCCCAGCCATCCACATGCCCAGCGGTTGAATGCTAGCTTGGCTAAATTGCTAGCGCTTCAACTGCTGCCTTTTCAGTTGGTAGACTCGGCCCCCTTCCGTGAGTTTGTGCAATGTGCGGTTCCTCAGTGGCAGGTTCCCAAACGCCACTTTTTCTCACGGAAGGCTATTCCGGCTCTCTACCGGCATGTGGAAGGCAATGTCTTGGCCTCGCTGGACAGGGCGGTCAGCGGTAAGGTGCATATTACCGCTGACTCATGGTCCAGCAGGCATGGACAGGGACGTTACCTTTCTTTCACGGCCCATTGGGTCACTCTTTTGGCAGCTGGGAAGGATGCAGGACAAGGTGCAGTAGTGTTGGAGGTTGTCCCACCGCCACGCCTCCAAAATGCTACTACTGGTTGTGACACACCTCTCTCCTCCACCCCCTCCTCTTCTTCTTCCTCCATGGCCTCTTCCTGTGGTTTGTCCTATGAACCAGCGGTGCTCCGTAGCCGTTCACGGGGCTACGCAAGTACGCAGGCAAAAAGATGCCATGCCGTGCTTGCGCTGGTGTGTTTGGGGGACAGAAGCCACACTGGGGCAGAGGTCCTGTCTGCTCTGCAGGGCCAGGCCGAGAGGTGGTTGACGCCACGCCAGCTTAAGCCAGGAATGGTGGTTTGCGACAATGGCACCAACCTCCTCTCCGCCCTCCGACAGGGACAACTGACCCATGTGCCCTGTGTGGCTCACGTCCTTAACCTGGTGGTGCAGCGGTTCTTGGGCAGGTACCCGGGCTTACAGGATGTCCTGAGGCAGGCCAGGAAAGTCTGTGTGCATTTCCGCAGATCTTATAATGCCAGTGCTCGCCTGGCTGAGCTGCAAAAGGAGTTGAACCTGCCCAAGAACCGCCTTATATGTGACATGCCCACCAGGTGGAACTCAACGTTGGCCATGCTGCAGCGGCTGCACACGCAGCAGAGGGCCATCAATGAGTACCTGTGCGACTACGGCACCAGGACAGGGTCAGGGGAGCTTGGTTTTTTTTCTCCACGCCAGTGGGGCATGATCAGGGATGCATGCACTGTCCTGGCACCATTTGAGGAGGCCACGAGGATGGTGAGCAGTGACAGTGCATGCATCAGTGACACTGTACCTCTTGTCCACCTGTTGGAGCACACGCTGCGTGGAATAATGGACAGGGCACTTGAGGCAGAACAGAGGCAGGAAGAGGAGGACTTCCTTGCCTCTCAAGGCCCCCTTTACCCAGACAGTGTTCCTTCTGTCCCACCCATCGCACAGGAAGAGGAGGAGGAGGAGGAGGAGGAGGAGGAGGAGGAGGATTGTGTCAGCATGGAGGTGGAGGCTGGCACTCAGCATCATCAGCAGCAGTCTTTTAGGGATGATTTACAGTCCCAAGAAACCAGTGGACTTGTACGTGGCTGGGAGGAGGTGGCTGCGGATCATGTCGTCCTTAGTGACCCAGAGGACTCCGGAGCGAATGCCTCAGCAAACCTACGCTGCATGGCCTCCCTGATCCTGCAAAGTCTGCGGAAGGATCCTCGTATTCTTCGGATCAAGGAGAGGGACCATTACTGGCTGGCCACTCTCCTTGATCCACGGTACAAGGGTAAGGTTGCGGACCTTATGTTACCGTCGCAGAGGGAGCAGAGGATGAGACAACTCCGGGAGGCCTTGCAGAAAGGTCTGTGCAACGCGTTCCCAGAGACTGGGAGGTTACAAACTCCTGGTCCTGGACAACGAGTTGCTGAGGCTTCGGCCAGTCAAAGAAGGAGCAGTGGGGAAGGTGGCCGTCTGACCGATGCGTTCAGACAATTCTTTAGTCCGCAGCCCCAAAGTATGATCGGTTCCAGCAACCATCGCCAGCGTCTGATAAACATGATGCAGGAATATCTAGGGGCAAGGTCAGACTTGGACACCTTCCCCACCGAAAATCCTCTGGCTTACTGGGTCTTGAGGATGGATCACTGGCCAGAGCTTGCACAGTATGCAATTGAGCTACTGGCCTGTCCTGCATCCAGCGTTCTTTCGGAACGCACATTCAGTGCTGCTGGAGGATTTGTCACGGATCACAGGGTGCGCCTGTCCACCGACTCGGTTGATCGACTGACTTTCATCAAGATGAACCAGTCTTGGATCACCACCAGCTACCACACACCTGATGCTGATATAACAGACTAATTGATTTTAACATGTCACATCCCTTCAAGACTGATGCTGATGCTGAGTGCCTGTGCTGTTATGTTGACTGGCTATCCTCCTCCTCCGAGTCCTCAATGATACGATTGATGATGATAGCTTGGAAGATCATTTTTGTTTATGGGTGCCGCCACCAGTGGCTAAGGCCCAATTTTTCAGCCCCTGTTTTACAGGGGCGTGTAATTACAATTTTTTTAGCAATAATTTGCCATAGGGCTCATTGCTGTGCTCCAAGTACAGTATCTGTGAGGGGTTGGAGTGTTGTGGCACCAGTGCCTAAGGCCCAATTTTTCAGCCCCTGTTTAACAGGGGCGTGTCATTACAATTTTTGAAGCAATACTTTGCAACAGGGCTCATTGCTGTGCTCCAAGTACAGTATCTGTGAGGGGTTGTAGTGTTGTGCCACCAGTGCCTAAGGCCCAATTTTTCAGCCCCTGTTCAACAGGGGCATGCAATTACAATTCTTGATCTAATAATTCACAGCAGGGTCCATTGCTGCACCCACCAAGAGTAACTCTGAGGGCTTACAGTCTTGTGGCAACGCCACCACCACCACCACCACGAAAGGCCCAATTTTTCAGCCCCTGTTCAAAAGGGGCATGTAATTACAATTCTTGATCTAATAATTCACAGCAGGGCCCATTGCTGCACCCACCAAGAGTAACTGTCAGGGCTTACAGTGTTGTGGCACCAGCACCACCATCAAAGCCCCAATTTTTACTACCACTGTTCAACAATTATATGTAATTAAAATTCCTGATATAATAGTTGACAGCAGGGCGTTCCAGCACCAACCAAGAGTAACTGAGTGCTTACAGTGTTGTGCCAACACCAACAACTAAGGGGCCTATTTCTGCAGAGTATATACGGCAGGTCCCTACTTTCAAACATCCAACTTACAAACGACTCCTACTTGCAAACGAAAGAAGACAACAGGAAGTGAGAGGAAATCTACCCCTAGAAAGGAAAATTCTCTCCTGTAAGAATAAATATGGGAGAAAGGGGTCTCATCTGTACTGATGCTTTATCAGCAATCCTTGTTTCAAGAAAAACACCACATTTCAAAAACAGTTGTCATTGGGACGGAAAGTGAGGTGAAATGTTCTGAACAGGGGCACAGACAGCAAAACAAATGTTACAGGGGTGATAACCCTTACCTATGTTTCCCAAAAAGTTTAAAAATAGATTTTTGGGCTGGAGCTACACTTCAACAATGTACCTGTTCAAAATTACAAACAGATTCTACATAAGAACAAACCTACAGTCCCTGTCTTGTATGCACCGCCTGTATACGGCTGTTCAGAGTATATAGGGCCTTTTTTATTTTATGTGCGGGGTTCCCCTTAATATCCATACAAGACCCAAAGGGGCTGGTAATGGGATGGGGTGGGGGGGGGTCATGGGGTAGCTATGCCATTTTTCTTAAAGAATTGCATCCATATTACCGGGACCAGACATTACATTAAAGCCGCAAGCAGTTTTAAATGGCTTTTTTTTCCTTTAGAAGTGTCATTTTGTGCAGGGACAGTTCTAAACACGGGAAACACGTGGCACTTCACAGGCATACTTTAGACACCCCCCAGGTACGATATTTAAAGGAATATTTGACTTTTTTTTTTTCACTTTATGCATCATTAAAATGACTGCTCCCGAAAAACGACCGTTTTTAAAACTTCTTTTTGCATTGATACATGTCCCCTGGTGCAGAACCCGGGTTCCCAAACCCTTTTTAGGACAATAACATGCATAATAGTTGTTATAATTAGCACTTTAGAATTCGAACGTTCGCATCCATTGTATTTAATAGGGTTCTATTGTTCGTACGAACTTTCGGTCCGTTCGCGGGTTCTGGTGCGAACCGAACCTGGGGGTGTTCGGCTCATCACTACACACCTGGAAAAAAGCAGCAATACAGGCTAAGTTAAGGTATAATATGGTCAGGAGGTACACTCCGCCCGCTGTAAGTGCCGCAAAATCCTGTTGGTGTAACACATCAGGAAAAAGCAGCAATACAGGCTAAGTTAAGGTGTAATATGGTCAGGAGGTACACTCCGCCCGCTGTAAGTGCCGCAAAATCCTGTTTGTGTAACACACCAGGAAAAAGCAGCAATACAGGCTAAGTTAAGGTGTAATATGGTCAGGAGGCACACTCCGCCCGCTGTAAGTGCCACAAAATCCTGTTTGTGTAACACACCAGGAAAAAGCAGCAATACAGGCTAAGTTAAGGTGTAATATGGTCAGGAGGCACACTCCGCCCGCTGTAAGTGCCGCAAAATCCTGTTTGTGTAACACACCAGGAAAAAGCAGCAATACAGGCTAAGTTAAGGTGTAATATGGTCAGGAGGTACACTCCGCCCGCTGTAAGTGCCGCAAAATCCTGTTGGTGTAACACACCAGGAAAAAGCAGCAATACAGGCTAAGTTAAGGTGTAATATGGTCAGGAGGTACACTCCGCCCGCTGTAAGTGCCGCAAAATCCTGTTGGTGTAACACACCAGGAAAAAGCAGCAATATGGACTAACTTCAGGTGTATAATGTGCAGGAGGCTTAGCAACAATGACACTGACACTGTCCCCTGCCTATCCTTCTCTCTCCCTGCACACAAGGTTTATCAAAGTATATGACACTGACACTCTCCCTGCCTATCCTTCTCTCTCCCTGCACACAAGGTTTAGCAAAGAATATGACACTGACACTGTCCCCTGCCTATCCTTCTCTCTCCCTGCACACAAGGTTTATCAAAGTATATGACACTGACACTCTCCCTGCCTATCCTTCTCTCTCCCTACACACAAGGTTTAGCAAAGAATATGACACTGACACTCTCCCTGCCTATCCTTCTCTGTCCCTACACACAAGGTTTAGCAAAGAATAGATATGACACTGTCCCTGCCTATCCTTCACTTTCCCTGCTCCGGAACACACTACACAAGGCCGCCGCGCTGGCGGCCTTTTATAGTGTGGGGCGTGTACTAAACCCCCTCAGCTATAATTGGCCACAGGCATCCTGCCTGTGGCCAATCATTTTTCTCCTCGCTGCCGGCGCTGTGATTGGCCAAGCATGCAGGGTCACAGTGCATGCTTGGCCAATCACAGCACCGGGATTACACTGCGATGGCGCAGTGTATTGTGGGCCGTTCGCGTAACTCGAATTTGGCGCGAACGGCCCAAATCGTTCGTTGTTCGCCGAACGCGCGAACAGCCGTTTGTTCGAGTCGAACCTATGTTCGACTCGAACACCGAGCTCATCCCTAGTCCCTGGGTTTTCCCTCTCCTTGCAACGGATGGAATTTATTCCTCATCATTTTGAATAAGGTACAATGCCTCTCCATATTTTCTTTTCATCTTCTCTTCACTATACCCCCGTCGGTCATTACTTTTTCCTCTTAGGTCTTTATTTCCCTTTCCTTCAACTTTCTTTTTTTTTTCTCTTTTCCCTTCTTTCCTAGTTTTTTCTATCACTCCCCTTGTCCGCTATTTGTTCATCATTTTCAAGTGTGTCCTTTGCGTGTTCCATGCAATCTTTTCTCCACATTTTTTCTTTTCACCTCCATAATTTGCACTTCACCACTGTTGTTGTTTCTTTGGGTCCTTCCTCTTGACCCGTTCATACTCACAACTTCTATCTCACTTCCATCTTGGTTTTCATCCTTCACCTTCGCACTTTTCACACTATCACTCCACATGTCATTCCCTCTCTTCCCACTCCCTTCTTTTTAACATCACTTGCACACATCATCTTTACACATCATTTGTTTTCTCCCTGGGTCCTCTCCCCTGACCCGTTCCTATTAGTTATTTTTATTTTACTTCTGCATCATGGTTTCCATCCATCACCTTTGCATCTCCACATCTTCACCCCACATGACATCCCTTCCCCTTTCACTTTCCCTCCCTCTTCACTAGGGATGAGCCGAACACCCCCGGGTTCGGTTCGCACCAAAAGAACCGAAAGTTAGAACCCTAGTAAATACAATGTATGCGAACGTTCAAAATCTAAAGTGCTAATTATAACGACTAATATGCATGTTATTGTCCTAAAAAGGGTTTGGGAACCCGGGTTCTGCACCAGGGGACATGTATCAATGCAAAAAGAAGTTTTAAAAACGGCCGTTTTTCAGGAGCAGTCATTTTAATGATGCATAAAGTGAAAAAAAGAAAGAGTCAAATATTCCTTTAAATATCGTACCTGGGGGGTGTCTAAAGTATGCCTGTGAAGTGCCACGTGTTTCCCGTGTTTAGAACTGTCCCTGCACAAAATGACATTTCTAAAGGAAAAAAAAAGCCATTTAAAACTGCTTGCGGCTTTAATGTAATGTCTGGTCCCGGTAATATGGATGAAAATCTTTGAGAAAAATGGCATAGCTACCCCATCACAGCCCCCCCCCACCCCAGCCCATTACCAGCCCCTTTGGGTCTTGTAGGGATATTAAGGGGAACCCCGCACACAAAATAAAAAAAGGCCCTATATACTCTGAACAGCCGTATACAGGCTGTGCATACAAGACAGGGACTGTAGGTTTGTTCTTATGTAGAATCTGTTTGTGATTTTGAACAGGTACATTGTTTAAGTGTAGCTCCAGCCAAAAAATCTATTTTTAAGCTTTTTGGAAAACATAGGGAAGGGTTATCACCCCTGTAACATTTGTTTTGCTGTCTGTGCCCCTGTTCAGAACATTTCACCTCACTTTCCGTCCCAATGACAAATGTTTTTGAAAAGTGGGGTTTTTATTGAAACAAGGATTGGTGATAAAGCATCAGTAGAGAGGAGACACCTTTTTCCCATATTAACTCTTACAGGAGAGAATTTCCCTTCCTAGGGGTAGATTTCCTCTCACTTCCTGTTGTCTCCTTTCGTTTGCAGGTAGGAGTCATTTGTAAGTTGGATGTTTGAAAGTAGGGGCCTGCCGTATATATACTCTGCTGAAATTTGCCCCTTACATGTTGGTGTTGCCACAACACTGTAAGCCCTCACAGTTACTCTTGGTGAGCGCATGAATGGGCCCTGCTGTGAATTATTAGATCAAGAATTGTAATTGCATGCCCCTGTTGAACAGGGGCTGAAAAATTGGGCCTTTGGTGGTGGTGGTGGTGGTGTTGACACAACACTGTAAGGCCACACAGTTACACTTGGTGGGCGCAGGAATGGGCCCTGCTGTGAATTATTAGATCAAGAATTGTAATTATATGCCCCTGTTAAACAGGGGCAGAAAAATTGGGCCTTAGGCACTGGTGCTGGTGCCACGACACTGCAACCTCTCCCAGATACTCTAGTTGGAGTGCAGGAATGAGCCCTGCTGCAAAGCATTGCATAAAAAATAGTAATTACATGCCCCTGTTAAACAGGGGCTGAAAAATTGGGCCTTAGGCACTGGTGCTGGTGCCACGACACTGCAACCTCTCCCAGATACTCTAGTTGGAGTGCAGGAATGAGCCCTGCTGCAAAGCATTGCATAAAAAATTGTAATTACATGCCCCTGTTAAACAGGGGCTGAAAATTAGGCCTTAGGCACTGGTGCTGGTGCCACAACACTGCAACCTCTCCCAGATACTCTAGTTGGAGTGCAGGAATGAGCCCTGCTGCAAAGCATTGCATAAAAAATTGTAATTACATGCCCCTGTTAAACAAGGGCTGAAAAATTGGGCCTTAGCTGGTGGCGGCACCCAGAAACAAAAATGTTCTTCCAAGCTATCATCGTCAATCGGATCATTGAGGAGGAGGAGGATAGTCAGTCAACATAACAGGACAGTCTCTCAGCATCAGCATCAGTCTTGAAGGGATGTGACATTTGAAAATAAATTAGTCTGTTATATCAGCTTCAGGTGTTTGGTAGCTGGTGGTGATCCAAGACTGGTTCATCTTTATGAAGGTCAGTCGATCAACAGAGTCGGTGGACAGGCGCACACTGTGATCCATGACAAATCCTCCAGCAGCACTGAATGTGCGTTCTGAAAGAACGCTGGATGCAGGACAGGCCAGTAGCTCAATTGCATACTGTGCAAGCTCTGGCCAGTGATCCATCCTCAAGACCCAGTAAGCCAGAGGATTTTCGGTGGGGAAGGTGTCCAAGTCTGACCTTGCCCCTAGGTATTCCTGCACCATGTATATCAGATGCTGGCGATGGTTGCTGGAACCGATCATACCTTGGGGCTGCGGACTAAAGAATTGTCTGAACGCTTCGGTCAGATGGCCACCTTCCCCACCGCTCCTTCTTTGACTGACCGAAGCCTCAGCAACTCGTTGTCCAGGACCAGGAGTTTGTAACCTCCCAGTCTCTGGGAACGCGTTGCGCAGACCTTTCTGCAAGGCCTCCCGGAGTTGTCTCATCCTCTGCTCCCTCTGCGACGGTAAGATAAGGTCCGCAACCTTACCCTTGTACCGTGGATCAAGGAGAGTGGCCAGCCAGTAATGGTCCCTCTCCTTGATCCAAAGAATACGAGGATCCTACCGCAGACTTTGCAGGATCAGGGAGGCCATGCAGCGTAGGTTAGCTGAGGCATTCAGTCCGGAGTCCTCTGGGTCACTAAGGACGACATGATCTGCAGCCACCTCCTCCCAGCCACGTACAAGTCCACTGGTTTCTTGGGACTGTAAATCATCCCTAAAAGACTGCTGCTGATGATGCTGAGTGCCAGGCTCCACCTCCATGCTGACACAATCCTCCTCCTCCTCCTCCTCTTCTTCCTGTGCGATGGGTGGGACAGAAGGAACACTGTCTGGGTAAAGGGGGCCTTGAGAGGCAAGGAAGTCCTCCTCTTCCTGCCTTTGTTCTGCCTCAAGTGCCCTGTCCATTATTCCACGCAGCGTATGTTCCAACAGGTGGACAAGAGGTACAGTGTCACTGATGCATGCACTGTCACTGCTCACCATCCTCGTGGCCTCCTCAAATGGTGCCAGGACAGTGCATGCATCCCTGATCATACCCCACTGGCGTGGTGAAAAAAACCCGAGCTCCCCTGACCCTGTCCTGGTGCCATAGTCGCACAGGTACTCATTGATGGCCCTCTGCTGCATGTGCAGCCGCTGCAGCATGGCCAACATTGAGTTTCACCTGGTGGGCATGTCACATATAAGGCGGTTCTTGGGCAGGTTCAACTCCTTTTGCAGCTCAGCCAGGCGAGCACTGGCATTATAAGATCTGCGGAAATGCACGCAGACTTTCCTGGCCTGCCTCAGGACATCCTGTAAGCCCGGGTACCTGCCCAAGAACCGCTGCACCACCAGGTTAAGGACGTGAGCCACACAGGGCACATGGGTCAGTTGTCTCTGTCGGAGGGCGGAGAGGAGGTTGGTGCCATTGTCACAAACCACCATTCCTGGCTTAAGCTGGCGTGGCATCAACCACCTCTCGGCCTGCCCCTGCAGAGCAGACAGAACCTCTGCCCCAGTGTGGCTCCTGTCCCCCAAACACACCAGCGCAAGCACGGCATGGCATCTTTTTGCCTGTGTACTTGCGTAGCCCCTTGAACGCCTACGGAGCACCGCTGGTTCCGAGGACAAAGCACAGGAAGAGGCCATGGAGGAAGAAGAAGAGGAGGGGGTGGAGGAGAGAGGTGTGTCACAACCAGTAGTAGCATTTTGGAGGCGTGGCGGCCGAACAACCTCCAACACTACTGCACCTTGTCCTGCATCCTTCCCAGCTGCCAAAAGAGTGACCCAATGGGCAGTGAAAGAAAGGTAACGTCCCTGTCCATGCCTGCTGGACCATGAGTCAGCGGTAATATGCACCTTACCGCTGACCGCCCTGTCCAGCGAGGCCAAGACATTGCCTTCCACATGCCGGTAGAGAGCCAGAATCGCCTTCCGTGAGAAAAAGTGGCATTTGGGAACCTGCCACTGAGGAACCGCACATTGCACAAACTCACGGAAGGGGGCCGAGTCTACCAACTGAAAAGGCTGGGCATGTGGATGGCTGGGAGTGAACTTCTTTCGATGGTCCAGCAGCTGGGGCAGGGAAATTTGCCTGCTAGAATCGGACGTCGGTGTGCTGCTAGCAGAGTGCCCACAAGTACTTGGCTGTGACACACCTAATTCTACACCTTCATTCCTCTCAGTGCAGGTTTCATAGAGGACTGAAGGTACAGTATAGTGGGGTTGGAGATCCCAGCTGATGCGGTGCAAGGAGAGGTCCGCTTTGTTCTTTGGTGTGGGTCTTTAAGGTAGGCTTGCCAACGAGCTGCATGGCAGGTCAACATATGTCTGGTCAAGGATGTGGTGCTCAAGCGGCTGATGTTTTGGCCACGCGATATACGCTTGAGACATATGTTGCAAACAGCAGCTGTGCGATCTGATGCACTCAACTCAAAAAAGGCCCACACCAAAGAACTTTTTGAATAACGGGCAGAGGCAGCGCCCTGCACAGGCGGAGCTCTGCGGTGTGATTCAGTCGGTGTGCTGCCCTTACGCTGGCCCCCCGAGGGAATCCTGCCTCGTTGGAGATGTGCCTCCTCCTCATCCTCCTCCTCCTCCTCTCTCCTATTAGGCACCCACGTGGAGTCAGTGACCTCATCATCCCCTCCCTCCTCATCACTGGAGCCAATCTGGCAGTATGCTGCAGCTGCTGGAACGTGACTGCCAGATTGGTGTCCTTCTTGAGCATCCCCTCTCTCTGCTCTCACGCTACTGCCTTCCTCTAGCTGGATATCATCATCAGACCCTTCGAAACGCTGGGCATCCTCCTGGAGCATGTACCCAACACTGTGCTCAAACAGTTCGGGGGACTCCTCAGGAGGACATGGTGGGTCTAGGGAAGGAGTGACTGATGATGACATTGATACCAGGGAAGAGGACGCTTTGGCGGCTGCTTTGCCAGTACCCTGAACCTGGGTGAGAGAGGATGAGGAGGATGAGGAGGGCTTGGTCATCCACTCTACCAAGTCTTCGGCATGATGCGGCTCAACACGTCCAGCTGCCGAAAATAAGGACAAGCATGTCCCATGGCCACATGCTGATGACGATGCACCGCGTCCACGACCAGCACTGTTGTCTCTAGACACAGAGCCTGCTTGCCCTCTTTTATTGGCTCCTGACTGTCTGCCTCTCGTTGTTTGCCTTCCAGACATTCTAATGGCCTGCAGGGAGATGGGAAAACTAGCAATAAGGGGTAGCTTCAGGTGTATATTTTGCAGGAAGCACACTCCGCCCGCTGTAAGTGCTGCAGATGACTTCCTGTGTTACACAACAGGAAAAAACAGCAATAATGGCTAGCTTCAGGTGTTTATTTTGCAGGAAGCACACTCCGCCCGCTGTAAGTGCTGCAAATGCCTGTTAGTGTAACACAAAAGAAAAAAAGCTCCATCAATAAGGGCTAGCTTCAGGTGTATAATGTGCAGGAAGCACACTCCGCCCGCTGTAAGTGCTGCAAATGCCTGTTAGTGTAACACACCAGGAAAACACAGCAATACGGGCTAGCTTCAGGTGTATATTTAGCAGGAAGCACACTCCGCCCGCTGTAAGTGCTGCAAATGCCTGTTAGTGTAACACACCAGCAAAACACAGCAATACGGGCTAGCTTCAGGCGTATATTTAGCAGGAAGCACACTCCGCCCGCTGTAAGTGCTGCAAATGCCTGTTAGTGTAACACACCAGCAAAACACAGCAATACGGGCTAGCTTCAGGCGTATATTTAGCAGGAAGCACACTCCGCCCGCTGTAAGTGCTGCAAATGCCTGTTAGTGTAACACACCAGGAAAACACAGCAATACAGGCTAGCTTCAGGTGTATATTTAGCAGGAAGAACACTCCGCCCGCTGTAAGTGCTGCAAATGCCTGATAGTGTAACACACCAGGAAAACACAGCAATACGGGCTAGCTTCAGGTGTATATTTAGCAGGAAGCACACTCCGCCCGCTATAAGTGCTGCAAATGCCTGTTAGTGTAACACACCAGGAAAACACAGCAATATGGGCTAGCTTCAGGTGTATATTTAGCAGGAAGCACACTCCGCCCGCTGTAAGTGCTGCAAATGCCTGTTAGTGTAACACACCAGGAAAACACAGCAATACAGACTAGCTTCAGGTGTATATTTAGCAGGAAGCACACTCCGCCCGCTGTAAGTGCTGCAAATGCCTGTTAGTGTAACACACCAGGAAAACACAGCAATACGGGCTAGCTTCAGGTGTATATTTAGCAGGAAGCACACTCCGCCCGCTGTAAGTGCTGCAAATGCCTGTTAGTGTAACACACCAGGAAAACACAGCAATACGGGCTAGCTTCAGGTGTATACTGTGCAGGAGGCTTAGCAACAATGACACTGACACTGTTCCCTGCCTATCCTTCTCTCTTCCTGCACACAAGGTTTATCAAAGAATATGACACTGACACTCTCCCTGCCTATCCTTCTCTCTCCCTCCACACAAGGTTTAGCAAAGAATATGACACTGACACTCTCCCTGCCTATCCTTCTCTCTCCCTGCACACAAGGTTTAGCAAAGAATATGACACTGACACTGTCCCCTGCCTATCCTTCTCTCTCCCTGCACACAAGGTTTAGCAAAGAATATGACACTGACACTCTCCCTGCCTATCCTTCTCTCTCCCTACACACAAGAATAGCACAAAGAATAGCACAATGACACTGTCCCTGCCTATCCTTCTCTTTCCCTGCGCCGGAACACACTACACAATGCCGCCGCGCTGGCGGCCTTTTATAGTGTGGGGTGTGTGCTAAACCCCCTGAGCTATAATTGGCCACAGGCAACCTGCCTGTGGCCAATTATGGCTCTCCTAGCTGCCGGCGCTGTGATTGGCCAAGCATGCGGGGTCACAGTGCATGCTTGGCCAATCACAGCGCCGGGATTGCACTGGCGCGAACGGCCCAAATAGTTAGATCTTCGTCGAACGATCGAACAGGCCGATGTTCGAGTCGAACGTATGTTCGACTCGAACACCGAGCTCATCCCTACTCTTCACTTATTATCTGCACTCCCCTTTTTTCACATATTCCTTTTGACTACCATTTCCATACCGTCCCTCTCCTGTTGGTATTTTTAAGTAAGTTTTTTTGACACTCTCTTTTATTCTCACATTCACTCCCTGTTCTCCCACACTCCTGCCCCCAGTTCACATCTCTTGTTCTTTCCCCTTCACACTATCATTTATGTTCTTTTTCCCTCTCATATTTCTACCACTTCCCCTTCACTTTCACTCTTCCTTTCCCGCTTCCAGCACTCTTCTGTCACCCATACCCTTCTTTTTCCTCTTTTCTCCCTTTCTTTTCACTTTTCATTTCTTTCCCCCATATTTTACCAATTTTTTTCACGTTCCTTCTTCTAGCCTTGTTGTCACACTTCCCTTTGGTGAAAGCTTTATCTATTTATTCATTCATTATACTTTATTTCAGAAATCCATCTACAATAATAAATACCATAACACAATTTAATTAATTTTTAATCCCTTATAACTATGATATAACTAACATATAAAGCTTACAATCTTTGTCGTCTATTTTTTGACGCTATATTTGATTGCTACATAGACATTTCCAATCCCAATGTATTCTCTATCTATTAGATACATTCTCCATCTATTAGATACATACTCAATATGGACACATTGGTCTCTACCTGTCAGTTTGACCCAACTGTTTATTTATGCCTACCCTAATCCTTGCATTTAAACTATAGAACTATATGTTTGTGCAATACCACATACCCATTATGGTGTCCCCTATTGATTCACTGCAGGTTCGGTCACCCCTCCCCCCTCTCCACGCCTTTCAGGTGTGGGACTTTGCTCCTACTGCTGTGACTCCTTGTAAGCCAGTTAAGGCCCGATGAAGTGCCCCTCCATGTGGATCCTTGGCCGGCCGGCGGATCTGGTTTTGAGATCTTATGAAGACTCTTTTAGAGGATCTCTGGTCATGTGATCTTGTGCAATATAATCTGTTTGGTAAATATGCTTTGGAATACCTGCTATTTTCAGTAAAATGTTTTCTTAAAAAATTTCGATAATTATTCATTAAAATGTAATTTCCTAAAAAAGAAATAAATAAATAAAAAATGTAATTTCCTCACAGTTAACATATCTTCTGAAGAAGACCCGGATGGGTCAAAACGCGTCAAGATATATGTACTCATCCACCCTTGTAATACCCTAGCGATGTTTTATGATGCATAATGTTTGCACTTTTTGCACTTTTAAAACCATGTACCAGAGCTCATATCTTAACCTTTAAATGTTCAACCCTCGTGGTTTTCACCAATAAATAATATTTTTTTCTATTCCATTGTTACATTATCAATCTCTGCTGCCTTGAAAACCCCTAAGGAATCTTCCCTTTTCACAATTATCGGGGTGCGCAGCACCATTTTCTTTTCTCCTATAAGTGTCCCTCTCCTAATCTAAACATATTTTACAATTAACATGAACTAATTAATCAAGGGCAATTATATAATTTGCTACTTCACAATATGGAAACATACAATGTTATATTCAGTTTTCCTTGTTGCCCTCTCCTTCTGGAAATGCAATTTTTCTGGCTGTTATTCACATCCTTTATATTTAAAGTGATACTAAAGTCGAATTTTTTTCCTTTGAAAATAACTAACATCTTATACTTAAATGCTATGTGCAGTGGTTTTGCACAGAGCAGCCTGGGTCCTCCTCTTCTCAGGTCCCTCGTCTGAGTTTTTTAGATCCCTCCCTACTGCTGAGTGTCCCCACAGCAAGAAGCTTGCTGTGGGGGCTCCCGAGCTGAGCCGCAGTTCCGTGTGTTTATTCAGAAACGGAGCCGCAATTTGGCCCCACTCCTCTCTCGTCATGGGCTAACTGGCTTGCTGTGTCTCAGCCAAACAGGAGGGAGAGTCCCGGATGGCAGAGGCACTCGTGAACATCGCTGGACTGAGATTATTATTATTATACAGGATTTATATAGCGCCAACAGTTTTTGCAGTGCCTTACAACATTGGGGCAGACAGTACAATTCAATACAGCAGGGATCAGAGGGCCCTGCTCATTCAAGCTTAAAATCTAGAAGGGATGGTCAAGTGGAAAAAAAGGTAATAGCTGTGGGGGTTGATCAGATGGAGAAAATGAAAATACAGTTGTTAGGTTTGGGTAGAATAGGTTTCTCTGAAGAGGGGTTTTTCAGAAATCATCTAAAAGCTAATAGATTGGGAGATAATCAGACAGATTAGGGTAAAGAGTTCCATAGGATTCCATCTTCATGCCCCGGGACGGTGACGTCATAAGGGGGTGGGATCACCGGATGACATCACCCGGTGACTCTGCCCCATGCCTATTTAAGATGTTGCGCACCACGCACACAGCATTACAGCAGGAGAGAGCGTTGAGTCAACATCGGAAGAAGACCAGAGGGAAGAAGACGACGGAGAAGAACGGGCACCCACTAGCAAAAGAGCGGGCAAAAGAGCAGAAGATAGCGGAGGAGCCTGGCAGAAGACGTTGAGGAGCGAGAGAAGAACCGAAGAGCGGGAGGAGAGGCCGGAGAGCACAGAGAAGAGGCCAGAGAGCGCAGAGAATTCGGAAGAGACCCCGGAGAGCTGCCTAATAAATTACATTAAAAACCTTTGTAGTGTGTTTTTTATTGACACTTTTTTCCCCAGGTGAATGGGCAGGGGTATACTCATTCACATAGGGTGCGGGGCCAGGGTTGTCGGGAAGAGGCCCTTGTCCTCATTAACAGTGCCCCCCTGCCCCAAAGCACCAACCCCCCCATGTTGAGGGCATGTGGCTTGGTATGGTCTAGGAGGGGGGGGCGCTTTCTTGCCCCCCTTTCCTGACCTGCCAGGCTGCGTGCTCGGATAAGGGTCTGATATGGATCTTGGGGGAACCCCACGCCATTTTTTTTGGTGCAGTGTTTCCCCTTAAGATCCATACCAGACTGAAGGGTCTGGTATTGTCTTGGGGGGAACCGCACGCATTTTTTTTTTACATTTCCGCGGGTTTCCCCTTCAAGATTCTCAGCACACAAGTTACACCGCAAGTCGGATCACCTTGATCCGACTTCTGGTGCGACTTCTATTCAAATCAATGGGCTCCTATAGAGAACCATTGGTTTTGAATAGAGAAAGAAAAACGCGTCTGAAAGCTAGCGCGGCGAAACGTGCATTGAATCCAATGCAAAACGCCGAAAAAATTGCGTTAAAAATGCTGCTCTTTTCCTGGCGTCTGTACTAGCTTTACAGCCCTTTTTAAAACGTCCGTGGGCATGAAGCCTAAGAATAATGTACAAGTGAATGTGAGAGATGACATCACTAAAGGAGCTAGGGAGGAGGTGGAATCCTTATGGGTAGAGCTCCAAAAGGGAAAATAATACTGGGAGCATGCTATAGGCCCCCTAACCTGAGGGAGGGGGGAGACAGATCGTGTATCACAATTTGGATTAGTAGCAAGGATGGGAAGTGTTATCAAAATGGGGGATTTTAATTATCCAGACATAGACTGGGCAGAGGGAACCATGCATTCATCTAAGGCTCGCCAGTTCCTAAATGTTTTGCAGGACAATTTTATGGGTCAGATGGTAGACGCACCAACTAGAAATAAAGTGTTACTGGATCTACTGATTACCAACAATACAGACCTGATCACGGATGTGGAAATATGGGGCAATTTAGGTAACAGGTCAATTGGCTTCAGTATAAATCACACAAATAGGAAACATAAGGGGAATACAAAGACACTGAATTTCAAAAGAGCCAACTTCCCTAAACTGCAAACCTTTCCAGAAGGCATAAATTGGGATAAAATCTTAGGAACAAAGATCACGGAGGAGAGATGGGTTTGCTTTAAGAGCATTTTAAATAAGGGCATTAGCCAATGCATCCCATTGGGTAATACATTTAAAAGAGCGAGCAAAAGTCATGGATGGCTTAACTCCAATGTAAAAATGCATATAAAAGCAAAAGAGAAGGCTTTGAAAAAATACAGAGTTAAGGGATCATCATCAGCATTCAGACTTTATAAAGAATGCAACAAGAAATGTAAGGGTGCAATTAGGGCAGCTAAGATAGAACATGAAAGACACAGCGGAGGAGAGCAAAAAAAATCCCAAGAAATTCTTGAAGTATGTAAACAGTAAAAAAGGGAGGACAGACCATATTGGCCCCATAAAGAATGAGGAAGGACATCTGGTTACAAAGGATGGGGAGATGGCGAAGGTATTGAATTTATTCTTCTCCTCAGTCTTCACGAGGGAATCGGGGGGCTTCAGTAACCAAAACTGCAGTGTCTATCCTCATGACACATCACAGGAAGCACCTCCATGGTTAACAGAGGACAGAATTAAAATAAGACTTGGGAAACTAAACATTAATAAATAACCGGGACCAGAAGGCTTGCACCCAAGGGTACTTGGGGAACTCAAGTAATTGCCAGACTATTGTTCCTAATTTTTACTGACGGTCTACTGACTGGAATGGTACCAGCTGATTGGAGAAAAGCCAATGTAGCACCAATATTTAAAAAGGGCCCAAAATACATCCCTGGGAATTACAGACCAGTTAGCCTAACATCAATAGTATTTCAGCTCTTGGAGTGGATGATAAGGGACTATATACAAGATTTTAGTAATGAGAAAGGTATCATTAGCAGTAATCAGCATGGATTCATGAAGAATCGTTCTTGCCAAACCAATCTATTAACCTTCTATGAGGAGGTGAGTTGCCATCTAGATAAAGGAAGGCCTGTAGACGTGTTGTATCTGGATTTTGCAAAAACATTTGACACAGTTCCCCATAAACGTTTACTGTATAAAATAAGGTCTGTTGGCATGGACCATAGGGTGAGTACATGGATTGAAAACTGGCTACAAGGGCGAGTTCAGAGGGTGGTGAAAAATGGGGAGTACTCAGAATGGTCAGGGGTGGGTAGTGGGGTTCCCCAGGGTTCTGTGCTAAGACCAATCCTGTTTAATTTGTTCATAAACAACCTGGAGGATGGGGTAAGCAGTGCAATCTCTGCATTTATTGACAATACTAAGCTAAGCAGGGCAATAACTTCTCCGCAGGATGTGGAAACCTTGCAAAAATATCTGAACAAATTAACCACTTGCCGACCACCGCACACCGATATACATTGGCAGAATGGCATGGGCAGGCAAATGGGCGTACCCGTACGTCCCTTTAAATTTGCCGCCCAGTGGGCGCGTGCGCGCCCACCGCGTGCCTCATGAATGCGCCCGTGGGTCCTGGGAACTCGATGTTCCCGGGCGGCCCGCGATTGCGGTCGGCAAAGGCAGAACTGGGAGATGCCTTTGTAAACAAGGCATTTCCCTGTTCTGCCTAGTGACAAGTCAGGGATCTACTATTCCCTGTGATCGAAAACAGTGATTGCTGACGTGTCATTGGTAGCTCCTCCCCTAACAGTTAGAATCACTCCCTAGGACACTCTTAACCCCTTCAGCGCCACCTAGGGGTTAACCCCTTCACTGCCAGTGTAATTTTTACAGTAATCAGTGCATTTTTATAGCACTGATCGCTGTATAAATGACAATGGTCCCAAAAATGTGTCAAAAGTGTCTGATGTGTCCGCCATAAAGTCGCAGTCACAATAAAAATCGCAGATCGCCGCCATTACTAGTAAGAAAAAATAATAATAAAAATGCCATAAAACTACCCCGTTTTGTAGATGCTATAACTTGTGCGCAAACCAATAAATATACGCTTATTACGATTTTTTTTGCCAAAAATATGTAGAAGAATACGCATCAGCCTAAAATGATAAAAAATTTGTTTTTTTTTAAAAAAAATTGAGGATATTTATTATAGCGAAAAGTACAAAATATTGCTTTTTTAAAAAAATTGTTGCTCTATTTTTGTTTATAGCACAATTGTCAGTTAAATCGACGCAGTGCCGAATCTCAAAAAGTGGCCCGGTCATTTGGCAGCCAAATGGTCCGGGGCTGAAGTGGTTAATGGGGTGGGCAACTACAAGGCAAATGAGGGTCAATGTTGAAAATTTTTAAATATTGCATTTGGGTGGCAAAAATACGAATGCAATTTATACACTGGGGGGGAGAACCTCTGGGGGAATCTAGGATGGAAAAGGACCCGGGGGTCCTAGTAGATGATAGGCTCAGCAATGGCATGCAATGCCAAGCTGCTGCTAACAAAGCAAACAGAATATTGGCATGCATTAAAAAGGGGATTAACTCCAGAGATAAAACGATAATTCTTCCTTTCTACAGGACTCTGGTCCGGCTGCACCTAGGGTATGCTGTCCAGTTCTGGGCACCAGTCCTCAGGAAGGATGTACTGGAAATAGAGAGAGTACAAAGAAGGCCAACAAAGCTAATAAAGGGTCTGGACTCTGGAGGATATTAGCTATGAGGAAAGGTTGCGAGCACTGAACTTATTCTCTCTGGAGAAGATACGCTTGAGAGGGGATATGATTAGAGTTGAGCGGACACCTGGATGTTCGGGTTCGAGGGGTTCGGCCGAACTTCGGAAAAAAGTTTGAGTTCGGGACCGAACTTGACCCGAACTTGACCCCGAACCCGAACCCCATTGAAGTCAATGGAGACCCGAACTTCTGAGGACTATTCACGCTTGTTTCCCGTGCTTAGAACTGTCCCTGCACAAAGTGTAATTTCTGAAGGAAAAAAAGTCATTTAAAACTCACTCGTGGCTATAATGAATTGTCGGCTCCCGGCAATACATGTAAAAGTCATTGATAAAAATAAAAAAAAAGCGTGGGGGTTCCCCCAAATTCAATTACCAGGCCCTTCAGGTCTGGTATGGATATTAAGGGGAACCCTGCCGCAAATAAAAAAAAATGCGTGCGGTTCCCCCAAATATTCATACCAGGCCCTTCAGGTCTGGTATGGATTTTAAGGGGAACTCCACCCCAAATTTTTAAAAAAATGGCGTGGAGTACCCCCAAAAATCCAGACCAGACCCTTTATCTGAGCACACAACCTGGCAGGCCACAGGAAAAGGGGGGGAACGAGAGAGCGCCCCCCCACCTGAACTATACCAGGCCACATGCCCTCAACATGTGGAGGATGTCCCCATGTTGATGTGGACAAGGGCCTCATCCCCACAACCCTTTCCCAGTGGTTGTGGGGGGTCTGCGGGCGGGGCTTATCGAAAGCTGGAAGACCCCTTTAACAAAGGGGACCCCCAGATCCCGCCCCCCCTATGTGAATTGGTAATGGGGTACATTGTACCCCTACCATTTCACAAAGTCTGGCCTCGTACACACGGCCGAGATTCTCGTTGAAAAAAACATGTCGTTTTTTTCGACGAGATTCTTGGACAAGAAACTTGTCCCGGCCGAGTGTACACACGCTCGTTTCAAAGAACCCGCGGTTCTTTGAAAGGAGTGTACGCGGTGACGTCATCGACTACGTCGAGCATGCGCTCGTCACATTCGATGCCGTCGCCGCCATCTTGGTATACCCTACGTATGCCTAGGAAGCTACCGCGCATGCGTCGAATTCATTTCGAACATGCGCGGGCTTCCGGGCGGACAGGTAAGTGTACACACACTCACTTTTCTCGTCGAGAAACATGCCGAGGAGAATCTCGACGAGAAAATAGAGAGCAGGTTCTCTATTTTCTCGTCGAGGTTTCTTGTCGGTTTTCTCGACGAGAAACCCGCTAGCAGCGTACACACGACCGATTTACTCGGCAAGACCTCTCTGCCAGCAAGTTTCTTGCTGGTTCTTGCCGAGAAAATCGGTCGTGTGTACGAGGCCAAAGTGTAAATTTTTTTTTAAAAAATACACAGACACCGTTGGGAAAGTCCTTTATTAACTACTTAACGACCGCCCACTGTAATTATACGTCGGCAGAATGGCACAGACAGGCACAATCACGTGCCGGTACGTGACTGCCTTCGTATAGTTGGGGGGTCCGATCGGACCCCCTTCTATACAGTGAGCGGTGGTTATTTGTTCAGGAGCGATCCGGGATGAGGGGACGGCCGTTCGATTCCGGCCACCCCCTCGTGATCGCTCCCGGCGAATGAAAACCTTCCTCTGCCTGTGTAATGTAAACACAGGCAGAGGAAGTGATGTCATCTCTCCTCGTGTTGGTCTTTTCGATCCGGCGCGAGGAGAGAAGACATCTCACAGTAAGTGCACCAACAGCCCACTGACACCAGTACACGTAGGCACACTTTTCACCACCCAGTCACCCCAGGATCACCCCCCAGATCACCCCCAGTACCCCCAGTCACAGTGCACTGTTTGCAGTGGTCATTTTTTTTACTGATCACTGCAATCAGTATCATTTATGACAGTAAAAAGTTGCAGGGCAGTTAGGTTTAGGTCCCTTTAGGTCCAGGGTAGCCCCCTAACCCCCCCTAATAAAGGTTTAACCCCTTGATCGCCCCCCAGGTAACCCTTTCACCCCCTAACGCCAGCGTCACTAAGCGATCGTATTTCCGATCGCTGTATTTAGTGCCGGTGGTGCCCTAGATAGCCAGTTATTTATTTTTAGTTTCGCGGCAGGTTTTTATAGCGTCAGGTACCCCCATATATTATTTTAACCCCCTGATTGCCCCTAGAGTTAACCCTTTCACCAGTGATCACCGTATAAGTTTTACTGGTGACACTGGTTAGCCAGTTAGTTATTTAGTTATTTAGGTTACCCGTCAGGTTTTTATATAGCGTCAGGTACCCCCATATATAACCTAATAAAGGTTTTAATCCCCTGATTGCCCCTAGTTAACCCTTTCACCAGTGATCACCATATAAGTTTTACGGGTGACGCTGGTTGGTTAGTTTGCTTTTTATAGCATCAGGGCACCCGCCGTATATAACCCAATAAAGGTTTAACCCCCTGATCACCCGGCGGCTGATATCAATTAGGTTTTAGCGCCAGAGAGGGTCTGCGTCGCCCCTTGCAGCGTTAGGTTAGTGCCAGTAACGCTAACAGCCATGCGCAAAGCATACACCTCCCTTAGTGGTATAGTATCTGAACAGATCAATATCTGATCTGATCAGATCTATACCAGCATCCCCAGCAGTTTAGGGTTCCCAAAAATGCAGTGTTAGCGGGATCAGCCCAGATACCAGCTAGCACCTGCGTTTAGCCCCTCCGCCCAGCCCAGCCCACCCAAGTGCAGTATCGATCGATCACTGTCACTTACCAAACAAAACACACATAACTGCAGTGTTCGCAGAGACAGTCCTGATCCCTGCGATCGCTAACAGTTTTTTTTTAAGCGTTTGATACATTTGCTGACAGTCAGGTGCTTTTTTTACCTGTGAATCTTACTAGTGTACCCCTAAATTTAGAGGCCAAAATGGCAAGACGAAGGTACACTAGTAAAAAGGCCTACGAGATTCTGAGCATGACAGATAGTGAAGAGCAGGTCACGCATCTGTCAGATTCAGGCTCAGAATATCTTCCCGTAGAAGACAGTGAAGTCAGCGGCTCCACGTCAGATAGCTCTGACGACGAAGGTGGGGTCCCTGCTAAGGTCAGGCGTACCCGATCCCGATCTTCTGAGGTTGTTGAGGAGCAAGAACCACAGGTCTCTCGTATCATGGAGCAGAGTAGTACTAGCGCCGCTATTCCTTCTGGTGAATTGGCAAGCACCAGCGGCCTAGTACAGCCTGGGCGTACATCCAGCACTGCAGTATCACGTGGTGACGTGGCGAGTCCCATAAGTGCAGTTCAAGCTGGCGAGGTGGCAAGCACAAGTAGTGTCCCGCTGCCATCAAGAAGACAAAGGCAGGCCTGTCGTGCCCATAGTGCCCTTCCTGCAGAATTCGCCTATCCTGATTGGGTCCCCACCACTTCTGCAGAACCCGTACTTCCCCCATTCACTGCCCAACCCGTTATTCAGGTGTAAACAGCTGATTTTATGCCAATTGATTTTATTCGCTGTTTTTCACGGAAGATCTCTATAGATCTATTGTGGACCAGAGTAATTTATATGCTGGTCAATTCATCGCCGCTAACCCCCAGTTGCCTTCCATTGCCAAAGATTGGAAACCAATTACGGTTTCCGAATTTAAGACCTTTCTGGGCCTTTTTCTCAACATGGGCACACATAAATTCCCGTCATTGCGTGCTTATTGGTCCACGCACCCAATTGACCACATGCCCGAGTTCTCTGCCTCCATGCCCAGGAAACGATACAAACAGATTTTGCGGTTCATGCACTTCAACGACAATGAACTTTGTCGTCCACGTGGAGACCCTGAATACGACCGGCTCTACAAAATTCGGCCCCTCATAAACCACTTCAACGAACGTTTTGCAGCCTTGTTTATTCCCGATCAAGTTGTCTGCGTTGATGAGTCCCTGATTAAATTTTCTGGCCGCTTGTCTTTCAAGCAGTACCTTCCCAGCAAGCGTGCCAGATATGGGGTCAAGCTCTATAAGTTCTGTGACAGGGCAACAGGCTATGTATGGAGCTTTACGGTTTATGAGGGAAAAGACAGTCAGGTTGAGCCGGTCAACTGCCCGGATTACATAGGGAGCGCTGGCAAGATAGTGTGGAACTTGGTGTCACCCTTATTCGGAAAGGGGTACCACTTGTATGTGGACAATTATTACATGAGCGTGCCACTGTTTAGTCACTTGTTTGATCATCAGATTGGAGCATGTGGCACCGTGCGACCTAATCGCCGGGGCTTTCCCCAGCGGCTTGTAGATGCCCGTCTTAGGCTGGGGGAGAGAGCCTGCGTGAAGTGTAATAACTTGCTCGCTATGAAGTGGAGGGACAATAAGAATGTTTTCCTTCTTACCTCCCTTCATGCAGACACGACAGTCCAAATTCGTACCACGACTGGTGTTGTGGAGAAACCCCTCTGTGTCCACGAATATAACAAAAATATGGGAGGGGTGGACCTCAACGACCAGTTGTTGGCGCCGTATCTAATTGACCGTAAGGCGAGACGCTGGTACAAAAAAGTGTCTCTATCCTTATTCCAATTGGCTTTGCTGAACGCTCATGTGCTATACAGAGCTTCAGGCGGGACTTTATCTCTTCTAAAATTCCAGAATGAGATAGTCACAGAACTCCTGTATCCATGGGGTTCTGCACCTCACCATCCCCTACCAAATGCCGTAAGCCGGCTGCATGAGAGGCATTATCTGTATGTCCTCCAGAGTACCCCTACCCAACGAACCCCCCAAAAAAGATGTCGTGTCTGTAGCAAGCACGGATTTAGGCGTGACACCCGTTGTTTTTGTCCACTCTGTCCTGACAAACCTGGTCTTTGCCTTGGTGAATGTTTTGAACGCTACCACTCAAAAGTGAAGTTTTAGCGTAGGGTACAGCATTTCACAGACTAGGACACACTTACACAGGGTCTTCCAAGATGCCATCGCATTTTGAGAGACCCGAACCATTACAGTTGTTAAAGTTACAAAAAAAGTGTAAAAAATAAAAAAAAATACGTAAAAAACAAAACACAAAAAAATATAAAATAAAAAAAGCAAAAATTGTTGTCGTTTTATTGTTCTCTCTCTCTCTCTATTTTCTCTCTATTGTTCTGATCTTTTTTACTGTATTCTATTCTGCAATGTTTTATCATGCTTGCTTTTCAGGTATGTATTTTTTTGTTTTCAGGTGCGCCATTCAACTGCAGCGCGGAATTATTTATCTTGACAGCAACAGCGTTTGCTCCCACGATACATAAAGCCGTGACTCCAGTGCTGTAGGAGGTGATTTCACCACCACAGTTAAAAAAAAAGAGCATATATGCTGAAGCATGGGGGCAGCAGGGGCGGAGGAGCGATTTTGCTCCTAATGCCGTGTACATACGGTCGAAATTCCGACGGAGGCTTGCCCGTGGAAAAGTCGGACCGTGTGTACGCGGCATAAATTTTTTGCGGGAGGATGCCCCCATGCTTCGGCATATATATATTTTAGGCACAGGTTGCGTTAAAAAAATGTTTTATTTTTTACTAGGTTTTGTTTTGGTATTTGCTTTGCAGGTATGGTATGGTAAGGTCTTACTGTTGTACTGTAATGTTACTTTGTTTTAATGTTAACCATCATTTGCTTAGCAGGTACGCCATTCAGTTGCAGCGTGGATCTATTTATCTTGACAGCAACAGCGTTTGCTCCCACGATACATAAAGCCGTGACTCCAACGCTGTAGGAGGTGATTTCACCACCACAGTTAAAAAAAAGAGCATATATGCCGAAGCATGGGGGCAGCAGGGGCGGAGGAGCGATTTTGCTCCTAATGCCGCGTACATACGGTCAAAATTCCGACGGAGACTTGCCCGTGGAAAAGTCTGACAGTGTGTACGCAGCATAACCTTTTATGCCACGTAAATACGGTCAAAATTCCTGATGGAGGCTTGCCCGTGGAAAAGTCCGACCGTGTGTACGCGGCATAACTTTTTTGCGGGAGGATGCCCCCATGCTTCGGCATATATATATTTTAGGCACAGGTTGCGTTAAAAAAATTTTTTATTTTATAATAGTTTTTTTTTTTTGGTATTTGCTTTGCAGGTATGGTAGGGTAAGGTCTTACTGTTATACTGTAATGTTTCTTTGTTTTAATGTTAACCATCATTTGCTTAGCAGGTACGCCATTCAGTTGCATCACGGATTTATTTATCTTGACAGCAACAGCGTTTGCTCCCACGATACATAAAGCGGTGACTCCAACGCTGTAGGAGGTGATTTCACCACCACAGTTAAAAAAAAGAGCATATATGCCGAAGCATGGGGGCAGCAGGGGCGGAGGTGCGATTTTGCTCCTAATGCCGTGTACATACGGTCAAAATTCCGACGGAGGCTTGCCCGTGGAAAAGTCTGACAGTGTGTACGTGGCATAACCTTTTATGCCGCGTACATACGGTCGAAATTCCGATGGAGGCTTGCCCGTGGAAAAGTCTGACCATGTGTAAGCGGCATAACTTTTTTGCGGGAGGATGCCCCCATGCTTCGGCATATATAAATGGTGGATGTATGCCCATCATTAGAAGTGGGTGGATGAAGGGAGGTATTCTAATGGTGGGCATACCCACCGATCAATCTCTTTTTTTCGTTCAGCCAACATGCTGCATGAAAAAAAAGATTACAATACATGTCCAACAAGGACCAGCAACGTACTGGTATGTTGCTGGAATTTGAATGTTTATACCAGAATGATGCCTGCAGGTTTAGGTATCATCTTGGTATCATTCTTTTCAGCCAGTGGCCGGCTTTCATGTAAAAGCAATTCTAGCAGATAATTAGCCTCTAGACTGCTTTTACAAGCAGTGGGAGGGAATGTCCCCCTTCCGGATATAAACAGCGCCATTGGGAAATTGGGAAAGCATTTTATCACACCGATCTTGGTGTGGTCAGATTCTTTGAGGGCAGAGGAAAGATCTAGGGTCTAACCACCCAATTTTTTTCAAAAAAAGAGTACCTGTCACTACCTATTGCTATCATAGGGGATATTTACATTCCCTGAGATAGCAATAAAAATGGTAAAAAAATAAATAAATATGGAAGGAACAGTTAAAAAAAAAAAAAAAAAAAAAAGCAAAATAAATAATAATAAAAAAAAAGCACCGCTGTCCCCCCCTGCTCTTGCGCAAAGGCGAACGCAAGCATTGGTCTGGCGTTATATGTAAACAGCAATTGCATCATGCATGTGAGGTATCAAAAAAATATATATAATGTTTGGGGGTTCAACATAATTTTCTTGCAAAAAAAAAATGTTTTCATGTAAACAAAAAGTGTCAGAAAGGGCTTTGTCTTCAAGTGGTTAGAAGAGTGGATGATGTGTGACATAAGCTTCCTAATGTTGTGCATAAAATGCCAGGACAGTTCAAAACCCCCCCAAATGATCCCATTTTGGAAAGTAGACACCTCAAGCTATTTGCTGAGAGGCATGTTGAGCCCATTGAATATATATATTTTTTTGTCCCAAGTGATTGAATAATGACAAAAAGAAAAAAAAATGTACAAAAAGTTGTCACTAAATGATATATTGCTCAAACATGCCATGGTTATATGTGGAATTGCACCCCAAAATACATTCTGTTTCTTCTCCTGAGTACGGGGATACCACATGTGTGAGACATTTTGGGAGCCTAGCCGCGTACAGGACCCCGAAAACCAAGCACCGCCTTCAGGATTTCTATGGGTGTAAATTTTTGATTTCACTCCTCACTGCCTATCACAGTTTCGGAGGCCATGGAATGCCCAGATGGCACAAAACCCCCCCAAATAACCCCATTTTGGAAAGTAGACACCCCCAAGCTATTTGCTGAGAGGTATGTTGAGTATTTTGCAGATCTCGCTTTTTGTCACAAAGTTTTGAAAATAAAAAAAATAAAAAAAATAAAATGTCTTTCTTCATTTTCAGAAACAAATGAGAGCTGTAAAATACTCACCATGCCTCTCAGCAAATAGCTTGGGGTGTCTACTTTCCAAAATGGGGTCATTTGTGGGGGTTTTGTGCTATCTTGGCATTTTATGGCCTTCAAAACTGTGATAGGTAGTGAGGAGTGAAATCAAAAATGTGTGCCCTTAGAAATCCTGAAGGCGGTGCTTGGTTTTTTGGGCCCCGTACGCGGCTAGGCTCTCAAAAAGTCCCACACATGTGTTACCCCCGTACTCAGGAGAAGCAGCAAAATGTATTTTGGGGTGTAATTCCACATATAACCATGGCATGTTTGAGCAATATATCATTTAGTGACAACTTTTTGTACATTTTTTTTTCTTTTTGACATTATTCAATCACTTGGGACAAAAAAGAAATATTCAATGGGCTCAACATGCCTCTCAGCAATTTCCTTGGGGTATCTACTTTCCAAAATGGGGTCATTTTGTGGGGTTTTGAGCTATCTTGGCATTTTATGGCCTTCAAAACTGTGATAGGTAGTGAGGAGTGAAATCAAAAATGTATGCCCTTAGAAACCTTAAAGGCGGTGCTTGATTTTTGGGGTCCTGTACGCGGCTAGGCTCCCAAAAAGTCCCACACATGTGGTATCCCCGTACTCAGGAGAAGCAGCAGAATGTATTTTGGGGTGTAATTTCACATATGCCCATGGCATGTGTGAGCAATATATCATTTAGTGACAACTTTGTGCAAAAAAAAAAAGTTTGTCATATTCCCACAACTTGTGGCAAAATATAAAATATTCCATGGACCTAACATGCCTCTCAGTAAATAGCTTGGGGTGTCTACTTTCCAAAATGGGGTCATTTGGGGGGGTTTTGTGTTATTTTGGCATGTTATGGCCTTCGAAACTGTGATAGGTAGTGAGGAGTGAAATCAAAAATTTGCGCCCTTAGAAATCCTGAAGGTGGTGCTTGGTTTCCGGGGTCCCGTACGTGGCTAGGCTCCTAAAAAGTCCCACACATGTGGTATCCCCGTACTCAGAAGAAGCAGCAGAATGTATTTTGGGGTGCAATTCCACATATAACCATGGCATGTGTGAGCAATATATCATTTAGTGACAACTTTTTGTAATTTTTTTTTTTTGTCATTATTCAATCACTTGGGACAAAAAAAAAATATTCAATGGGCTCAACATGCCTCTCAGCAATTTCCTTGGGGTGTCTACTTTCCAAAATGGGGTCATTTGGGGGGGTTTTGTACTGCCCTGCCATTTTAGCACCTCAAGAAATGAGATAGGCAGTCATAAATTTAAAGCTGTGTAAATTCCAGAAAATGTACCCTTGTTTGTAAACGCTATAACTTTTGCGCAAACCAATAAATATACGCTTATTGACATTTTTTTTACTAAAGACATGTGGCTGAATACATTTTCTTATAACAAAAAGTAGAAAATATCATTTTTTTTCAAAATTTTCTGTCTTTTTCCGTTTATATTGCAAAAAATAAAAATCACAGAGGCAATCAAATACCATTAAAAGAAAGCTCTATTTGTGGGAAGAAAAGGACGCAAATTTCGTTTGGGTACAACATTGCATGTCCGCACAATTTCCAGTTAAAGCAGCGCAGTGCAAAATTCTGAAAACACCTCTGGTCCTTTAGCTACAAAATGGTCCGGGGCTTAAGTGGTTAAAAAAAAACAATTTTTAAAAAAAAACAAAAAAACATTCCAGCGATTAAATCCAGTGTCCCACGGCGATCCCGATGTCCAGCACTGTCCACATGAAACGTCATTGGCTGAGCCTGAGCGGACCTGATGGGGAACTTCCTCCGCAGTGAAATACAAATTTTCCCAGATGCGCGAGGAGCGAGGAAAGGGGAGGATGTCTATTGACGGCCTCCCGACAATGTAGGTCCACGCTGTAGCCGTCATTCAACTATAACGCGGACAGGAACTGGTTAACTAGCACCATTAGGACCTGGGTGCAAGAAACCGTGAAGGGCCCACTGACATCTGGATGGGGCCCTTTCCTCTGAGCCTGGTGGTGGAACGCCAGGGCCCATTCCTAAGTGCAACCTTTGTGTCTTTGGTAGTTCCGCCACTGGTGTCAGGAGTTTTTTATTTTTGTTATTTTTTTTTATTAATATTATTTTATTTTACAATTTTTTTGGTATTTTTTTTAGGAGTCCCACTGGTGGGTTTTGGTGAAATATCAGGGGTCTAACCAGATCTCTGACCTTTCACCCTTGAGGCAGAGAAAGGAGATTGAGGATACAGTCTCAATCTCTGCAGCCTTAGGAGCATAGAATTAATAGACAGGAATGGTTCTCTACAGAGCTTCCCATTCATTCACAAACTGAGGCATAGTAAACAGTTTACTATCTTCAGTTGTGAATAGACAGAGTCAGTGATCGGTTCTGATCACTTACGCTATCTTTTCAGAAAAGGAAGGGGAAGGTAAATTACATATGCATCGGCCCCTTACCCACTCTCCATCCTAACATATCGCCAGCTACAGCCAACAGGAGAGGGGATGGTGGAAGCCAGAAGAGCTAGCGTAGCAGAGGTAGGGGTTGGGGGTAAGGGCAGCACACAAGGGCCCAAGGATAACAGAAAGAAGAGGAAGCTGGATAGGAGGGGCGTTGGGGGGTGGCATATAGGGGAACCGATCCACTCTATTTTAGCCTCTTGCACCTGCTGAATGCCTGTGGGAGGAAAAGAAGGAGAAGCAGGCTTTCAGTTGCTGCGGAAGGAAAATTAGGGGGGTCAGTTCCTCTTTATGCTGCCCCACCGCCTCTCAAATACAGGTGTACAGGGGAGCTGCACAGGCCCCCTGGAGCATTGGGCTGGATCGCAATTGAGACCCCTGTGGCCTATGTAGTTATATCACTACTTTTAGCCGTAGGTTATTTGAGCAGTCCCATGTATTCAAATGATAAATCCAACTTCTGGGAATATTTTGCCAACAAAGCATCCAGTTTGGAGCATTTCACCTAAATGCCTGCTTGTTGATCAAAAGATAACTGTCCCTACAAAAGTAAATTATTATCTGGATCTTTCTATTCTTTATCAATAATTTTTTTGATAGAATGATGTACCGAGAGGGACCTATGTCTAACCTCCTGCAATAGCCTGTACAGCTGGTCTTCAATAGAAAGTTCCCCCATACCCCGCACCTACCCAACCAAGGTTGTGTGGAAGAAGCCCCTTGTCCTCATCAGCAGGGGTAAAAGGTGCTTTGAAGGGGGTTCCCCCCTGACAAGGTACCCCCCTCCTTTGTTGATGGCATGTTGTCTGGTGTGGTTCAGGAGTGAGAGGTAACCTCACACAATAAAAGAAGCAAAAAAGAGGCATGGAGGTCCCCTAGAATCCATGCTAGACCCTTATTTGAGTTTTCAGCCTGGCTGACCAGAAAATTTGGCAAAATTCTGTAATATGTATGAGAAAAACACATACCATGGAAATTCCTTTTTTTGTGTGTACCCCTCTTAAAAATCAAACCAGATGAGCATTCAGTGGGACTTTTGGGGAAAGCACCCATAATTTAATTGGTGCGCTAAAACAACCACTAACCGTACATCCAGTATGGTACCTAAGAATCTCCATAGAAAAGCTTTTTAAATCCTTTACAGGTTATCCGTTTAGAGTTAAACATGAGCTCTAGTGCTAGAAATATTTCTGCAATCATTATTTACATATGTATGTGCAACCTACGTGCGCGTTTGCATTTGTGCATGAGCAGGGATAGATGAGGGTTCTTTAATGTGGTTTTAATTTCATTATTAATTTTATATACTCTTTAAAAAAAAAATATTCTAAGAGAAGTACTCTTTATTGAGAGATCAGGGATCTATAAGACCCCTGGTGCCTGCTCTGCGCTCCAAGGCAGCCCATCAAACACAGATCATGTTTGATCAAGTGACAAAATCCTCATTGCTTCTGACTTCAGCAGGCTCTCCCATTCCACTGGGTGGAGATGGTGGTGAGTGGCAGCAGGAGCCCCCCCCCCCCCATTTGAGTTCATCCTGGAATGCAGCAACTGTTTCAGCACCCAACACTGTGTTGAAATTTTGCCAAATGCAAAGTGTTTTGGATCCCGTGAGAGAGCCCTTGGGGCACCGACACTGCATGACACTGTCCAATATTCTTGCAACTAGGGTATAGCACAGTTTTCCACCAAACACCAAAGGCAGAAACAGGACGAACAGAAAAAGGCTAGGCTAAAGTTCTGTCTAGCATGTTTCTGAGTAATGGATTTTTCGTATATAGTAATAGTACTTACACTTTTGTTTCTCTAAAGGTTTATACTAGATAAGGACTGTTAATGAAGCGATAAATAAACTCATTCTCTGCTAATTATACTTAAATGCAACTTCAGTTATGTATATTTTTACTACTGCAGGGTGCACAAAGGTCTAACTGATAAAATCAGTCAATAGGGCAGAGGTTAATAGCTTAAGAAAAAACAAAGACTTCCCAGCCTAGAGGGAATAATAAATAAAATCAATTATTTAACAGCGAAGTGTGTTAAGCAAACAGCAACTGCTGAAGCAACACATTTGTGTTTTTTTTTTAGTTAGGCGTAACATAAACCACAACATACAGAGTACAGATATTAAGATAATGTAACATTTTGCCCTTTACATCTCTGGACAGTGGAAGGGAAAAAAATGCCCCAACATGGGTAGTCAGTGGGAGAAAGAAAAAAAATCAATGGGAGAAAACATTTTTGGCATCATTAGTCATTTGGAGAAAAATGCCCAGTGTCATTGGCCAGTAGGATGTAAATGCCCAATGTCATTGGTCAGTGGGAGAAAAAAATCTTCAGATGTTAGCAGGAGGAAGAGATCCTCCTGCCCTTAGCATTCAGGCCCAAGGTTAGTTCTCCTGATACCCTAGATCAGACACCAGCCCAACTTACAGAACTCAGGTCAGACTTCCCTTTCCATCAGACCCAATATCAGAAAACCACCCCTCCCCCCACACACACACACCCCTTTACACTCAGACCCCAAATCAGACCTCCCTTTTCGCTTAGACCCTACAGCAGACCCCCATTTATACTGAGACATCACATCAGACCCATGCTCTACATTTTGATCTCAGATAAGCCCCCTTTTACACTCAGACCCAAGTTTAGACCTCCTTTACACTCAGACCTCAGATCAGACCCTTCTTTACACTACAACCACAGATTAGACTCTCCCTTTACATTAAGACCCCATATCAAAACCATCTTCCTCTTTATACTTAGATCTCAGACTCCCCTTTACTCTCAGATTTCAGATCAGATCCTTGCACCCTTTACACTGAGACGCCAGATCAGACCTTCTCTTACACTTAGATCCCCTTTATCCCTTTTACACCCAGTCTTTTAGAATAAGAATTACGATAGTTGGGAAGTATGATGTCAGGATGTGTTCCTCTAGCAGCCTTTTTTTTTTTTGGGGGGGGGGGGGTTGTTTTGCAGAAGATTGCTCCTAGGGATAATCTGTATGACATCACCTGCCAGTTACTGTTTTGAGGAGGAGACTCCAGAGTCCTGTGTTAGGGGCAGATACAGAGAGTCCTTTTGTTTTGTAAGCTGGTCATCCCTGGTGTGCTTGTGTTCAATTGGTTGGACTTAGCTTTTACAAAACAGGAAGGGTTCTTTTTCCCTCCTGGAGAGAGGACATCTTTTGGAAGTCCTCCTTCCTAGGGAGAAAACGTCTTTCAGTCCTTCTGCTGGAAAGTGAATGGTTGCTAGAGCAAGCTGTGTTCCTGGTAGACCCTGGCCTGGAGTCCAGGTCTAGAGATGCCACCCATTTCTTTAGGAAGGCAGGCCATGTAAGCCTAAGAAGAGATTTTCTGCTGGATCATCAGTGAAATAGAGTTCAGCATGGTACACATGACGTCGGGATTCTCGTTGGCCTGTTTCCCGACGAGAAAACCGTGCGTGTTTACAAGGCTACATGCTTACCTGTCCCGGCATGCTCGATGAGACTTTGACGCATGCACGGTAGCTTACAAGGGTAGTGTAGGGTGAAGCAAGATGGCGGCGACGGCATAGAATGTGACAAGAGCATGCTCATCATAGTCGATGACATCACCGTGTTCTTGCCATTCAAAAGAACGGCGGTTCTTTTGAATGTGTGTGTGTGTGTACACAGGGCTTGGCAAGAAAAGCTTGCCAGGAATCCCGTCGAGAAAACCCATGTTTTTTTTTGACGGGATTCTCGCCCGTGTGTACAGGGTTTTCAGCCCTGTACACGTAAAAAAAAAAAACGTTGTTTTTCTTGACGGGATTCTTGTCAAGCTTGACGGGATTCTTGCCAAGATTTCCTTGCATACACAATGTCAATCCAAAATCTCATCGGTCTAAAGTGCGGTGACGTACAACACGTACAACGGCAGTATAAAGGGGAAGTTCCATTCCAACGGCGCCACCCCTTGGGCTGCTTTTTCTGATCTAATTTTACTGCGTGTTAGTAAAAGTTTGAGAGACGATTTGCGATTTTCAGTCTTTGTGCTTTTCAGTTCGTTTTCTGCTGTTCAGTTTGTGCCTGTGGGATTCAGCCCTGTACACACGGCGAGAATCTCATCGTAAAAAAAAACGTTGGTTTTCTCGACGGGATTCTTGTCAAGCTTGACGGGATTCTTGCCAAGCTTTCCTTGCATACACACTGTCAATTCAAAATCTCGTTGGTCTAAAGCGCGGTGACGTACAACACGTACGACGGCAGTATAAATGGGAAGTTCCATTCCAATGGCGCCACCCCTTGGGTTGCTTTTGCTGATCTCATGTTACTGCATGTTAGTAAAAGTTTGGTGAGAGACAATTTGCGCTTTTCAATCTTCATGCTTATCCGTTCATTTTTTGCAGCTCAGTTTGTGCTTGTGGGTTTGTATCTTGTCTTTCAGGGCGTGTAGTCAGGTCGTATATGTTTTTCAGTGCGTTCTTGTCTGCTCGTTTCTGATTTTCAGGTCGTTCTTCATAGGCCTTGCTGTTCTTCAGTGCGTTCTGTTTAGTTCGTTCTGATCAGCTGACCGTTTTCTAGCCATGTTGCGGGTACCTTCTCGTCGTAGAGTTCGTGCTGTGCATAGGCTTGGTCTTGGACCAAGACCAGTCCATGAACAGGGTGAGGAGGTGTTTATGGACCAAGAATTGGTTACTCCAGCGGGACCAATTCTGTCACATGCCTTTGCCGCGGGAGATCCAGGAGAATAATCCTGATGACTACAGGAATTTTCTCCAGATGATGGACCCCGTTTTTCAGCATCTGTCGGCTTTGGTGTCCCCCTACATCACCAGGCAGGACACCGTTATGCGGGAAGCCATCACTGCTGAGCAGAGGCTCGTCGCCACGTTGCGATACCTGGCGACTGGGAGAAGTCTGCAGGACCTGAAGTTCACGACAGGCATCTCCCGCCAGGATCTGGGACTCATTATCCCAGACACCTGTTCTGCCATAATCCAAGTCCTGCAGAAGGACTATATTAAGGTAAGTTTTCTCCTTTAACATCACATTCTATGTATTTAATGTTTGCTAATGTATTGTATTTCTTTCATCCTTCCCTAATTACCATGATTGTAATATGCTGTGAATGTCCCCTTTGTCCTCATGCATGCTGTAAGCTTTTATGCTCCTTTTTTGGCCTACATGCATACAGTGCCTTGCGAAAGTATTCGGCCCCCTTGAACTTTTCATCCTTTTGCCACATTTCAGGGTTCAAACATAAAGATATAAAATTTTCATTTTTTGTGAAGAATCACCAACAAGTGGGACACAATTGTGAAGTGGAACAAAATCTATTGGATATTTTAAACTTTTTTAGCAAATAAAAAAGTGAAAAGTGGTGCGTGCAAAATTATTCGGCCCCTTTACTTTCAGTGCCGCAAACTCACTCCAGAAGTTCAGCGAGGATCTCTTAATGATCCAATGTTGTCCTAAATGACTGATGGTGATAAATAGAATCCACCTGTGTGTAATCAAGTCTCTGTATAAATGCACCTGCTCTCTGATAGTCTCAGGGTTCTGTTGAAAGTGCAGAGAGCATCATGAAGACCAAGGAACACACCAGGCAGGTCCGTAATACTGTTGTGGAGAAGTTTAAAGCTGGATTTGGATACAAAAAGATTTCCCAAGCTTTAAACATCCCAAGGAGCACTGTGCAAGCGATCATTTTGAAATGGAAGGAGTATTAGACCACTGCAAATCTACCAAGACCTGGCTGTCACTCTAAACTTTCAGCTCAGACAAGGAGAAGACTGATCAGAGATGCAGCCAAGAGGCCCATGATCACTCTGGATGAACTGTAGAGAACTACAGCTGAGGTGGGAGAGTCTGTCCACAGGACAACAATCAGTCGTACACTGCACAAATCTGGCCTTTATGGAAGAGTGGCAAGAAGAAAGCCATTTCTCAAAGATATCCATAAAAAGTCTTGTCTAAAGTTTGCCACAAGCCACCTGGGAGACACACCAAACATGTGGAAGAAGGTGCTCTGGTCCGATGAAACCAAAATCAAACTTTTTGGCCACAATGCAAAACGATATGTTTGGCGTAAAAGCAACACAGCTCATCTCCCTCAACACACCATCCCCACTGTCAAACATGGTGGTGGCAGCATCATGGTTTGGGCCTGCTTTTCTTCAGCAGGGACAGGGAAGATGGTTAAAATTGAGGGGAAGATGGATGCAGCCAAATACAGGACCATTCTGGATGAAAACCTGTTGGAGTCTGCAAAAGACCTGAGACTGGGACGGAGATTTATCTTCCAACAAGACCATGATCCCAAACATACAGCAAAATCTACAAAGGAATGGTTCACAAATAAACGTATCCAGGTTTTAGAATGGCCAAGTCAAAGTCCAGACCTGAATCCAATCGAGAATCTGTGGAAAGAGCTGAAAACTGCTGTTCACAAACGCTCTCCATCCAACCTCACTGAGCTCGAGCTGTTTTGCAGGGAAGAATGGGCAAGAATTTCAGTCTCTCGATGTGCAAAACTGATAGAGACATACCCCAAGCGACTTGCAGCTGTAATCGCAGCAAAAGGTGGCTCTACAAAGTATTAACGCAAGGGGGCCGAATAATTTTGCACGCCCCACTTTTCATTTTTTTCTTAGTTAAAAAAGTTTAAAATATCCAATAGATTTCGTTCCACTTCACAATTGTGTCCCACTTGTTGGTGATTCTTCTCAAAAAATTAAAATTTTATATCTTTGTTTGAAGCCTGAAATGTGGCAAAAGGATGAAAAGTTCAAGGGGGCCGAATACTTTCGCAAGGCACTGTATTTCCCTTCACTAACCTCTCCAGCATGCTATCCTGGGCCCAAACACACCTAGCCTCGTCACCTACCAATTTATTTTGTCAGTTTCATTGTAGTGCTTTACCCCCCCCCCCCTAAACACCCCCTAAAATGTCTACAAATGTATATTTTCACATTAAATTCTGAGTGGTGTTTTTTTTTATTTTGGGTCCCAAACTCATCTAGCCCCCCCCTTATTTATTTTTTACAATGGGCCATCAGAGGGGGTTATGAATCTGATAATTGGGTCTTCTATTTTTTGTATTTAAATACTCCTTCAAATAAAACTTCTAATGTTGTTGGCCAAGAATGTTTTTTTGTGTAATTTACTAGCAATGTTATGTGCAAAAGTACTAATAATTTTTTTATCTTGTTTGACTCCTCAGCTTCCTTCCACGCCACAGGAATGGCAGACTGTGGCATCCCAGTTTGCCATGCGGTGGGACTTCCCCAACTGCAGAGGGGCAATAGATGGGAAGCATGTCCACATCGTGCCACCACCCCGTTCGGGGTCTTATTTCTTTAACTATAAGGGGTTTCATAGCATTGTGTTGATGGTGGTGTCAGCACAGTATGAGTTCCTCTATGTTGATGTGGGGAATAATGGCTGGATGTCGGATGGGGGAGCCTTCGCCCAGATGGAGTTTGCTCTTCGTCTCCAGAGTGATGACCTTGCATTGCCACCGAATGCAGAGAATGTGGATGGAATCCCCTTCGTGTTTCTGGTTGATGAAGCCTTTGGACTGGGACCGCATCTCATGAGGCCATTCCCCCAGAGGACCCTCACCCCGGAGAGGAGGGTGTTCAACTACCGGCTGGCCAGAGCCCGAAGAGTTGTGGAGAATGCCTTTGGGATAATGGCCAGCCGGTTCCACCTGTTTCTGACTTCCATCCACATGGCGGAGTACAAAATAAACGACATAGTTTTTTGCTGCTGCATTCTCCACAATTTATTGCGTAGAAATTTGCCAACTTATATGGCCACAATTGGGCCTGAGGACAGAATCTGTCCGTCCTGGCTTGCCCCCCCAAAGTGCCCGTGCGGTTCGGCAGTAATATGTGGAATATTTCACGGGTAGGGCGGCCATTCCTATGCCAGGCAATGTCTAATCCTTTAAAAAAATAAAAAATAAAAAAATCTGCTTTAATTTTATTTTTGATGTATTGCTTGTGTTTCTTTTAGCTGTCTCCTAGTTTTTTCTAGTGCATTTGTAGTGCCAAGTGTATTTTCCTTTAGCAAATACCAACCATTTCACTGGTGACACCAAAACTAAACACAAAAAAGGTTATAGCGGATTTGATAAAGCCACACTTTTTCATAAAGAAGCCAAAATTTTTACTCTGTGCTCATTCACACATGGTCTTTATAAAAAAAATTGGGGTATAAAAGATAAAATTTTTATAAAAAAATTTCGGCCATAAACAGCCATGTTTTTTTTTTTTTAAGAAAATACACAACTCTCATTAACATACAACAAAATACAACACTGTAAACCTCTAGGCAATATCAGACATTCTAATTTTTGAAAAATGTCTCTATCTGCCCTTCATAATATGGGGTGTTGTCACCCCTGAACAAGCCAAAATTTGAAGATGCACCAAATTTTAGGGTTTTTAAAAAGGGGTATTTCCCTCCTGATCCCTATTGTCAACATGTGCTATCTGCCATCATGGGTGATCAATTGACATGATTTGGGGGTGCAACCCCTTCTTCCTTTCACCTACTTGAGTTGCAAGGAATGGGTTTCACCCACAAAACGCATACATTGATTTCCCCTGATGGCAGATAGCACATGTTGACACACTGGGGCTTATTTATGAACCGTTTGCACCATGAGTATTGGCGCATCGGCGTGCGCAACGCCAGTTTTGTTATTTACAAAATATTTGCGCTGGTAACGCAGCGCTATTCCCCATTTACTATAGTGTTCTCAGCGCATGGGAGAAGGCCCCTACCATTTCACAAAAAAAAGGGTAAAAAATGTTAAAAATTACAATAGCCGGTTTTTGACAATTCCTTTATTAATGTCTTCTCCTTTCCCCGCTTCTTCTTCCAACTTCTTCTTTTCTCCATTCGGGTTTCTTCCTCCATCTTGTTCTTCCTCTGCTTCTTCCATCGGTGTTCTCGTCCGCATCTTGCTCCGGCTTCTTCTTCCCCGCTTCGTTCTCCGGACGATCCGCTTCCATTGGAGGTTCCCGCAGTGTGGCGCTTCTGTTCTTCTGACAGTTCTTCTCTGAGTGCGGGGCCACCCCGTGACCCCGCCCCCCTCTGACACCATGGGGAAAGCCATAGGGAAGTCCCCATGAAGTCCATGTGTGTCAGAGGGGGGCGGGGGTCACCGGGTGGCCCCTGGATTGTCCGGAGAACGAAGTGGGGAAGAAGAAGCCGGAGCAAGTTGCGGAAGAGAACACCGATGGAAGAAGCAGAGGAAGAAACCCGAATGGAGAAAAGAAGAAGATGGAAGAAGAAGCGGGGAAAGGAGAAGACATTAATAAAGGAATTGTCAAAAACCGGCTATTGTAACTTTTAACATTCTTGACACTTTTTTTTGTGAAATGGTAGGGGTACATTTGTACCCCATTACCATTTCACACAGAGGGGGCGGGGCGGGATCTGGGGGTCCCCTTTGTTAAAGGGGGCTTGCAGATTCCGATAAGCCCCCCACCTGCAGACCTCCACAACCACCGGGCAAGGGTTGTGGGGATGAGGCCCTTGTCCCCATCAACATGGGGACATGGTGCTTTGGGGTCCAGACCCCAAAGCATCCTCCCCATGTTGAGGGAATGTGGCCTGGTACGGTTCAGGAGGGGGGGCGCTCTCTCGTCCCCCCCTCTTTTCCTGCAGCCTGCCAGGTTGCGTGCTCAGATAAGGGTCTGGTGTGGATTTTTAGGGGGACCTCCACGCCATTTTTTTTTTAGTTTGGGGCGGTGGTCCCCTTAAAATCCATACCAGACCTGAAGGGCCTGGTACGGATTTTGAGGGGGACCCCCACGCCATTTTTAAAAAAAAAATGGAGCGGAGTTCCCCTTAATATCCATACCAGACCTGAAGGGCCTGGTAATGGAATTTTGGGGGACCCCCACGCATTTTTTTTTTCAAAGACTTTCAATTACTTTTATCTGTATAGACGGGAAACGGCAATTCATTACAGCCGCGAGTACTTTTAAATTACTTTTTTTACTTTAGAAATTAAATTTTGCTCTCGGTGTCATGGAGATCCTGCCAGAAACAGGCCCCCCCGGACTTCCTGGTCCACGATCGCGACCGCGTGTGCGCGCGCGGCCCGCGGATGGCGCCTGAAAACCTATTTAAACTTGTCATTCGCAGACAGCCCCTGCTGTCTGCTCTACAGCGTTGAGTACCTGAAAACCTGATCTGAAACTTACCTGTGATAGACCCGGCTTGCCTGAGACTACTCCAGCCTTCTGCCTGCATCTGACCCCTGGCTTGTTGTGACTTCTCCTCCACCTGATCCCTCTGTGCCTCGCTACCAACCTGATTAACCGACCCGGCTTGTCTGACTATTCCTACTGATCCTGGTTCCAGTCCTGTCTGCTGAAGCTGTTCCAGTCTGCTGAGCTTCCTGTGTTCCTGGTTCCAGTCCAGTCTGCTGAAGCTGTTCCAGTCTGCTGAGCTTCCTGTGTTCCTGGTTCCAGTCCAGTCTGCTGAAGCTGTTCCAGTCTGCTGAGCTTCCTGTGTTCCTGGTTCCAGTCCAGTCTGCTGAAGCTGTTCCAGTCTGCTGAGCTTCCTGTGTTCCTGGTTCCAGTCCAGTCTGCTGAAGCTGTTCCAGTCTGCTGAGCTTCCTGTGTTCCTGTCTCTCAGTCCCAGCAAGAAACACTGAACTATCACCACCTAGGTTGATCCTGCCAGGCACTTGTACCACTCCTTACTTCCGTGCCTCCTGTTGTCTTACCAGGGGCCGCAAGTGGGAGCCGTAAGGGAGGCCTCTCTCTGCAAGTTCGGGCTCGTCACCGCCAGGTACGTGACACTCGGACTGTTATAAACATGGAAAACATGCGCTACATTACAGGCATACTATAGACACCCCCAGGTACGATATTTAGGGCCAGTTCACACCAGATGCAGTGCAGTGCGTTTTTTATGCATGAAAAACGCAAGGAAAGTTGATCACATTATTGCCAATGGCATAGTTCACACCACTGCAGTCCGTTCCAGTGCGTTTCAGAAAGGAAAAAAAAATTGGTCATGCTGCATTTTTTTATGTACAGAACTATACTGGACCGCAGTAAAACGCATCAAAAACACACCGGAATGTACCAAAAATGCACTGGAACGCATAGGAACGCACCTAAATGCACCAAAAACGCACTGCAAAACAATTTTCCTTATTAGGGCCAGTTCACACCAGACGCAGTTCCATTCAGTTCCGTGTGCTTTTTTTCTGCACAAAATGCATGCACATTATTTTCCATGTATTCCAATGGCTCTAGTTGGCTCTAGTTCACACCATGCAGTCAGTTTCCGGTCAGTTTCTGCACCGGAAACTGACTGCATGGTGTGAACTAGAGCCAGCAAGACCCATTGGAATACATGGAAAACACTGTGCATGCATTTTTAGTGCAGAAAAAATGCACACGAAACTGAAACGGAACTGCGTCTGGTGTGAACGGGCCCTTAAGGTTAAGTGAAAAGAGGGGGGAAGAAGCACTGGACTGCACCAAAAACGCATCAAAAATGCACTTGAACGCATCAAAAACGCGCATGCAGAAAAGCACCTGGAATGCATCTGGGCTGCGTTTCTATGGTGTGAACTGGCCCTTAGGGTTCACACCATAGAAACGCAATCCGGATGCGTTCCAGGTGGTTTTTTGCATGCGCATTTTTGATGCGTTCTTGTGCGTTTTTGGTATGTTTTTGATGCAGTCCAGTGCTTTTTTTTCACCTCTCTTTTTTATTAACCATAGATAAGGACAAGTATGTTCCAGTGCATTTTGGTGCGTTCCGGTGCATTTCAGTGCGTTTTTGATGCATTTTGCAGCGTTCCAGTACAGTCCAGTGCAGGTAAAATGCAGCATGTTCTAAAATTTTTTGGGGAATTGGAACGCACTGGAACAAACACTGCCATTTAGAATCATATAACCAACTTTCCATGCATTTTTGATGCATAATAAACGCAATGGACTGCATGTGGTGTGAAATGGCCCTTAAGCAATTTGGCATATTTAAAGGCACTCTCCTTGTTTCGTTTTTGCTGTTGTCCAAATTGGTGACATTGATATATGTCCCTTAGGGTAGGACCTGGGCCCCCATACCCATTTTAAGGCCAATAACTAGAGGATAAGCCAGCCAAGTGGGGACTAGCAAAATTAACAAGTCAGTTCCCATAGACTGCAATGGTATTTGTTGTATAACTTTTGCCCATGTTAGGCTCTTTGTTTTCCCCCCGGGGGTGTTTGTCCCATCTCTAATTTAGTAGCATGCTGGATGATGTGCTTAATTTTGGACGGGGGACGGGGGGCTTAGTTTCTGCTAGCTGCATTTCTGTTGGTCTGAGCATGCTCAGGGACTTCGTTTTTTTTTGGATGCTTTTTGTGTGTGAACAGCACCAGGATGTTTCTGGGCATGCTCAGAGAGTGTGTTTTTTGGGTTAGTAATTGAAGGACATCCTTAACAGGTGTACCCACTTTGAAGTTCAGTCTCTACATTGGGTGAACTTGCATTTTGGGTGTTTTATGGACTGTGCATGTGTTTTCAATTGCCTCATTAGCACACAAACCTATGTTATATAAAGCTTGCAGATAGCATTCTCTCCCTTGCCCTGAAAAGAGGCAAAATTGTGTGTGTGGCCGGCCGGCAAAAGGTATATTTTGGTGTCCTTATCGAGTTTGAAACACATGTATTTTATTTGTTATGTCTTTGCAAAACAGATTTTTGTTTTACTTTTGTTGATTGTATTTTTTTGTGTGGGGGATATGTTCCCCTGAAATATTTTTGATGTTGTTAATGTGTGTCGTTTGTTCACTTTGATTTAATTGTCTGTGCTGCATTATTTTGCTAAATCTTTCTCAAGATGTTGTGACTAATGTTTCAAATTTACATACATGTTTTTTTGCTTCCCTTTGTTTTTTCCAAGTCCTGTTTTGTTGACCAATAAAATTTGATGTAAAGTTTGATGTTTGTTTTTTGTTTTCTATGCAACAAATGTGACAGCTGCAGCTTAACTATGCTGATTGGCATGTCAAAACAAAACCGGTGTGATTTGCCAAACTGGTGCCTTCATGGTAGCATATGCATGGATTGTGTGCTGCCATGGATAGTGAAATGAAAAATACAGAGCGGTAAGTATTCAATTTTCCTCTTTACTGCAGTGGTTCTCAGCCTCAGTCCTCAAGTACCCCCAACAAGACATGTTTTTTGAATTTATCTTATCGATAATTGCTGTCCAAAATACCAAACCATTGACTGTGTGTCACGTATATGGGTGTATTTGAACCGGGATCTTTCTGGTCCCACAGATTCTGGAGAGCGTTCTGCAAGAAACTGGGAGTAACGCTTTCACTCTCTACCTCACATCACCCTCAAACAGATGGTCAAACCGTACGCATGAACCAGACCCTAGAAACCTATCTTCGACATTATGTCAATGCCTTACACTCCAACTGGTCTGAGTATTTGCCTTTAGCTGAGTTCGCCATTAATGCCCGTTGGCACAGTGCTCTTCATACCACACCATTCTACGCAGCCCTAGGCTATCACCCTCAGACTTTTCCCCTACTTCAGCCTTCTTCTGGTGTACCAGCAGCAGATCAGCGGGTGAAAAATATTCTGCTACATTGGAAAAAGATTCTCTTATTACTACGGAAGTCAGCAGGCAAGTATGCACTTTTTTCCAACAAACGAAGACGCCATATACCTCCATATGTGGTGGGGAACAGAGTTTGGCTATCAACCAAATATGTGAGACTGAAACAACCTTCTACCAAATTGGGCCCTCGATTCATTGGTCCTTACAGAATTATTGCTCGAGTTGGGCCAGTCTCCTATCGGTTGAAATTACCCTCCTCTCTCCGGATTCATCCTGTGTTCCACGTTTCCCTCCTCAAAAAAGCAATTTTCAATCGCTACTCCAGAACGCAACAGCTACCTCCTCCTGTTCTTGTTGACAGAAAAAATGAGTTTGAAGTCTCCAAAATTCTTGATTCTAGAAGAAAGGGTCGTGGCCTTCAGTATCTGGTTCATTGGAAGGGATATCCCGTCACAGACCGTTCCTGGGTTCCAGCCAAAGATCTGCACGCCCCTTCTCTTATTTGAGACTTCCATGCCTCCTTTCCCACTAAGCCCTGCTAGGCCCCAGGAGGGGTCCACTGGGGAGGGGGCCCTGTCACGTACCTGGGTGTATTTGAACCGGGATCTTTCTGGTCCCACAGCTGCAGCCTTACCTGTTGTGCTACGGAGGAGATCTGGACTTTTGGAAATGTCCTCTCAGTATTAAGCATTACCTTGGACTCACTAGCCCCACCAGCTGTGGACAATTTTCAATCAAAGCAGCCCATAAAAAGGAAGTGATGCTATCTCTCAGCGCCCGTTTGTGTGGAATAACTCCCTGGGTGTTGTGACTGCTTTTTGATCTTGATTTTCGTGTTGAACTTCTGCCTGAATTCCTGACTACTCTCTAGCCTGCTGATCTTGTACTTCACTGCCAGCTCATGTATGACCTTTGCCTGCCTAACCACTCTCTGGATTTCGATCATGTACCGTTTTGCCTGATCTGTTGCCAACCTAATCTGCCTGACTACGTTTTTGCCTGAATCCTCAGCACACAAGTTCCACTTCGGACACTACCTATCACAGGTACCTTACACTGTGATTTAAAGCACGTATGCAAGATGAAGGAAAACCTGCAAATATGGCCTGTTGGGGGTACTTGAGAAGCACTGATTTAGAGCACTGCACTTAAAAATAGCTCAAGGCAATACTACTCTAATTGTGGGCATTTTGAGGGAAACCAAGTAAGTGTTAGAACCCCTGCTTGTTGTTTTTTTTTTAGGTTGGGCTTTGTGTCCCTTTTAGTAAAATTGGCTTCACTTCCTGTAAACAGGAAGTGAAGGTAAAACCCTACCAATGTCTTTTCTTGAGGACACACAGATCAATCTAACTAGTGTCCGCATTAAGCAAATTGCACTCTAGCCCTTTGTTGTGTACACCCCAAATCATTAGGTAGTTTGGGGTTTAGTAAAGGCAAATCCACTCTGCAGTACAAGTGTAGTTGCTAAAAATCTTAGGTGATTTTAACATCCAATCATGTAGAAGCAAAGATGGTGTTTTTTTTGGTTTCCTTGCATGTCCCCCTCGGATATCCAGCAAGTGCACTTGTAGTGCAAAGTGGATTTGCCTTTAGTAAATAATCCCCAGAGTCCAAGATACCTAATAATTTGGGGTGTACCCAGCAAAATGCTTGAGTTCAATTTACCGAATGGGGAAACAATTTAGATTGACCTGTGTGTCCCCAAGGAAAGACATTGGTAGGGATTTACCCTCACTTCCTGTGTGGCTATGTGACAGGAAGTGAATAATTTGGAAGGATAAAGTGGCCAAATTTGGGAGTTGTCTTCACTCTATCAGGGGTGCAGACATCCCCAAAAACTGTCCAGACTTCTAATCCCTCTGCACTCTATCCCCAAGCAAAAATAAGAAAGGATTTCATTTAGTTTAACTTTGGAAAGACACATTCCTAAGTTCAATTGTGATGCATGTCAATGGCCCATTTAGATCCTCTTTAACCACTTGAGATCAGCGCTATAGCTGATTGACGGCCACAGCACGGTCCTCAATTGCCAGGAGTCTGTCAATAGTTGTCCTCCCCTTCACACGCACGCTGTGGTCACCGAGTCACTGAGAATTGGGTGATCACAGATCCGAGAAAGGGGCCGATCCCTGACCCTTACCATGTGATCAGCTGTCAGCCAATGACAGCTGATCACGTGATGTAAACAAAAGCTCGGTAATGGTTTTTGTATTCTCCTTGCGCTGACAGCATGAGCATAAAAAAAAGGCAATCACCGGCTTATGTGCAAGGGACATCGGGCCCGAAGAGGAAGAGGCAATTCTGCATCATCTGTGACAATCAGTAGCCACTGCCAGTGCCACCTAACAATGCCCACCACTGGTGCCAATCAGTGCCACCTAGCAGTGCTGCCTATCAGTGCCCATCACTGCCAACTATCATTGCCACCTAGCAGTGCCACTTCTCAGTGCTAACTAGCAATGCCACCTCTCAGTGCCCACCCTTGCTGCCTTATTGGTGCCCATCAGTGCAGTCTCATCAGTGTACATCAATGAAGGAGAAAAATTACCTTTTTTCGAAAAATTTTAACTAAATATAAAAATATCCACATTTTTTTTTTGTTGGTCTTATTGTATTTATAGAAAAAAAAAATAAAAAACGAACGCAGAGGTGATCAAATAGCACCAAAAGAAAGCTCTATTTGTGTTCCAAAAATGTATACAGTTTTTATTTGGTTACAGTGTTGTATGACCGCGCAATTGTCATTCAAAGTGCATCAGCGCTGAAAGTTGAAAATTGGTCTGGGCAGGAAGGGGGTTTAAGTGCCCAGTAAGCAAGTGGTTAATATAAGGCTACATGCACACGGACGTTTTTACAGCCGCTTGTTTGAGCGTTGTTTGCAGCTTAAACGCCTTTCCATGTTAGCCTATGGCCTCATGCCCACCATGGCATTTTTGAGCTGTAAATGGCATAGCCGTTTTTAGGCCCCATGTACATGGGAGGGACGCTGGTGCAAAGTCTTCTGAACTAAGGTTGAAACCGGCGTTTATAAACACGCGTTTAGCCGCGTTTGCATCTATAAGCGTTTAGTTAGGAAACATCATAAGGACCCTCCCTAAGCTCAAAAAACAGTATTATTAACCATTTCAGGCATTTTGTGAGACCAGAGTGAGTAGCAGCAGCTGAGAGAGCAGCAGTGTACTTGTATTTAGCGTGTCACTTGCCACATCACTTGCCACAAGTTGTGGATTGTCCACTTGCCACGTCACCTGCCACAAGTTGTGGATTGTCCACTTGCCATGTCACCTTACCATGTCACCTGCCACAAGTTGTGGATTGTCCACTGGCCACGTCACCTGGCCACGTCACCTGCCACAAGTTGTGGATTGTCCACAATGCAATGCAAGCAATTACAGGTTTTTTATATATTTTTAATGGTTTTTCATCATTTGCCATAATTTATTTTTTTTCAATGTAAACAAATAGGTCACCTTTTAAAAACGCTTATAAATGAAAACGCGGCTAAAAGCCGGTACCGCGTTTGGCGTCTGAACACATTTTTTTTTGCTTTCTGAAAAATGAGGTTAAACGCAACTGGGCCAGTTCACACCTTGGAAACGCAGTCCGGATGCATTCCAGGTGCTTTTCTGCATGTGCGTTTTTGATGCAGTCCAGTGCTTTTTCCCCCCTTTTTTCTTAGGCCTCATGTCCACGGACGTTTTAAAAAATGGACTGTAAAGCTAGTACAGGCGCCAGGAAAAAAGCGGAGTTTTTAACGCAATTTTTTTCCACCTTTTGCATTGAATTCAATGCACGTTTCCCCGCGCTAGCTTTCAGCCGCATTTTTCTTTCTCTATTCAAAATGAATGGTTCCCTATGGGAGCCCATTGATTTGAATAGAGGTCACACCAGAAGTCGGATCAAGATTATCGGACTTGCGGGGCGACTCGTATGCGAAGAATCTTAAAGGGGAACCCCGCTATTTTTTTTAAAATTAGCGTGAGGTTTCCCCCAGGACGATACCAGACCCTTTGGTCTGGTATGGATCTTGAGGTGAAGCCCCCACACCAAAAAAAATGGCATTGGTGTGGGGGCTTCACTGGGGGACCCGGCAGGTCAGGAAAGGGGGGCGAGCGAGCGCCCCCCTCCTAGACCATACCAAGCCACATGCCCTCAACATGGAGGGGTTGGTGCTTTGGGGCAGGGGGGGCACTGTTGATGGGGACAAGGGCCTCTTCCCGACAACCCTGGCCGTTGGTTGTCGGGGTCTGCGGGCGGGGTGCTTATCGGAATCTGCAATCCCCTTTTAATAAGGGGGCCCCAGATCCCGGCCCCCCACCCTTTGTGAATGAGTATGGGGTACATCGTACCCCTACCCATTCACCTGGTGGAAAAAAAATGTCAATAAAAAAAACACACTACACGGGTTTTTAAAGTAATTTATTAGGCAGCTCCGGGGCTCTTCTTCTGACTTCGGGGGTCTCTTCCGACTTCGGGGATTCTCTTCCAACTTCGGGGGTCTCTTCTGCTCTCTGGTGTCTTTGTCTGCACTCTCTGGTTCTTCTCCTGCTCTCCAGTGCTTTCTGCCTTCTGCCGGGTGCCTCCGCTATCTTCTTCTAGCTCTTTTGCTAGCGGGGGGCCCGGTCTTCCTCGTCATCTTCTTCCCTGAAGACCGGGCCCCCGCTAGCAAAAGTGCTGGAAGAAGATAGCGGAGGCGCTCGCAGAAGGCAGAAAGCACCGGTGATATGGAGAAGAACAAAAGAGCGTGGAGACAACACCGGAGAGCAGAAGAAGAGACCCCCGAAGTCGGAAGAAGACCCCTGAAGTCGGAAGAAGACCCACGACGTTGGAAGAAGACCCGGAGCTGCCTAATTAATTACTTTAAAAACCTGTGTAGTGTGTTTTTTTTATTGACATTTTTTTTCCACCAGGTGAATGGGTAGGGGTACGATGTACCCCATACTCATTCACATAGGGTGGGGGGCCGGGATCTGGGGCCCCCTTATTAAAAGGGGCTTGCAGATTCCAATAAGCCCCCCGCCCACAGACCCCGGCAACCAACGGCCAGGGTTGTCGGGAAGAGACCCTTGTCCCCATCAACATGCTTTGGGGTGGGGGGGCTATAGGGCGCCCCCCCTGCCCCAAAGCACCCACCCCCATGTTGAGGGCATGCGGCCTGGTATGGTTCACAAGGGGGGTGGCGCTCACTTGTCCCCACCCCCTTCCTAACCGGCCGGGCTGCGTGATCGGATAAGGGTCTGGTATGGATTTTGGGGGGACCCCCACAACGTTTTTTCAGCGTAGGGGGTTCACCTTAAAATCCATACCAGACCTAAGGGCCTGGTATGCTCTTGGAGGGGAAGCCATGGCTTTTTTTTTTTTATTTGGCGTGGAGTTCCCTCTCATGATTCATACCAAACACAGGGGACAGCGAGCGTGAGGTGTGCTGTACCCTGTCGCCGAGAACCAGCGCGATGGGATCGCACTGGAAACATTCTCGCGGGCAGGTACTGGCAAAGAAGCCTGTCCTGGAGGCGACTTCAAGTCGCTCCAAGTCGCACTGTGGTTCACGCTCAAGTCGTGTCCAAGTTGCCTCACGAAGTGGTGCTGCCCCTGTGTGAACCGCCACACGAGTCACCCCGCAAGTCGGATCATCTTGATCCGACTTCTGGTGCGACCTCTATTCAAATCAATGGGCTCCCATAGGGAACCACTGATTTTGAATAGAGACAGAGAAACGCAGCTGATATTTTTATTTACTATCACATTGCGCCGCCGGTTCACACGCCCAATCAATAAACTTGAAAAATATAAAAAGGGGGGGTTTGTGTTTCATTCTATTCGCCTAAAACATCAATGATGTACTTAAATGTTTGCTCCATAACATTCATCTTTTTCTTCATTATGTCAAGTTCACTACTACACTCCATTACTTGCTGGATGATTCTCCACTTCTCCTTCCTCCACTTCTCCTTTCTCCACTTCTCCTTTCTCCACTTCTCCTTTCTCCACTTCTCCTTTCTCCACTTCTCCTTCCTCCACTTCTCCTTTCTCCACTTCTCCTTCCTCCACTTCTCCTTCCTCCACTTCTCCTTTCTCCACTTCTCCTTTCTCCACTTCTCCTTTCTCCACTTCTCCTTTCTCCACGTCTCCTTTCTCCACGTCTCCTTTCTCCACGTCTCCTTTCTCCACGTCTCCTTTCTCCACGTCTCCTTTCTCCACGTCTCCTTTCTCCACGTCTCCTTTCTCCACGTCTCCTTTCTCCACGTCTCCTTTCTCCACGTCTCCTTTCTCCACGTCTCCTTTCTCCACGTCTCCTTTCTCCACGTCTCCTTTCTCCACGTCTCCTTTCTCCACGTCTCCTTTCTCCACGTCTCCTTTCTCCACGTCTCCTTTCTCCACGTCTCCTTTCTCCACGTCTCCTTTCTCCACGTCTCCTTCCTCCACGTCTCCTTCCTCCACGTCCAGGTTTTGTGGTTCTCTCTGAGGTGTGGGGTTCCTGTGCTCCCTGGAGTGGTGTCCTCCCCGTCTTCTCTCCCCTATGAGAATGAAACAAAAGGTATACTTGGCACACAGATATTTGAGGGAAAAAATAGGAATCTGATATATTGCTTGGAAGTGGGGTACAAGTGTCAGTTTGGGCAGAGTTTCAAGCAGAAGACATGATTTTTCAAAACCCAAATCATGACTACTCACCTTTTTGTGACAAGTTTCACACATGGAGACACCCCAAGAATCCACTGGAGCACCTGTGTGGGACACCCTAAAAAGGTTGTTCTGGTGGCCCACACTATAGTGCTCCAGAGTGCAGATGTGTAAACAGCTGCTGAGTGTCCTCTCCTTTACACTGTGTAACTAGAATGAAATGCAAACTTGATTCAAACACATAATCTAGACAACAATGTAATAACATTTATGGAATACAAACAGGCATGTCCAAAATAATTTTAACCCTGTATCTTACAAAAACATTGTATGTAGTGGGTGAACGATGTGTCTGTAACGACCGATTACTGTGCCCACTAAATTTTTCAGAGATTACATTTTCTAAGGTCCAATAGTAAAAAGCAACAACATGGAGCAACATGCAAGTTCTGAAATACAATACTGTAATAGGAACACAGGAGAAGAACTTACTTTTTTCTAGCATTCTCTTAATACTCCTTAACTTCTCTGACTCCCTCAGTTTCAGGTCAGACCACCTCTTTCTAAGCTGCTCCTTTGATCTGCGTACCCCAAAATGTCTCTTCAGACTTTTAACTACTTTCTTCATGATTTTGGCCTTCCTTAGATTAGGGTGGGTATACGGCCCATGCTTGCCATCATATTCCGACTTTTTCAATATCTCCACCATCTCTGCCATCTCCGCGAAGGACATATTAGATGCCTTGTATCTCCTCGATCGTAACGTTTCACGCTCTGGGCTTGTCTTATCGTTAGAGGAATTAGCAGACACCTGCTGTGACTCCGCCATGTCATCTGAGGGCTGAAAGAGAAGGGGCGGGAAAAGTTGATAAAGAACGTCATGGGCGGGCAACGTGTGCGGAGTTTCACGCATGCATAGTGTATATAAAGCGAACACACATGTGACGTAACTATGTTCTGTGTTGCGGAGATAGGAGTAAAATCGACAAACGTCACACCGAAGGTACAATTTCAACTTGGGACATCAGTGGCCTATACTGCATAGAGATTGAGGTCTATATGGGGATAAAGATTACTAGAGTTTATTAGACTGACTGACTAAATTAGTATTTTTGTCTTGTGTTTTGTCTTGCAGAAATAATGAATCCTTTTCTAGTTAAAGAAATCTTAATATAATTTATTGATCGATTAAGGGAGCTGTCCGCTCTGTGGGAGACAAAGAACCCAATCCATAGGAAAAAAGGGGAAAGGACAGCAGTGCTGGAGACCCTGCTCCTATTTGTGCAGACACGGATGCCCACAGCAACCATCCAACAGCTGGATACTAAAATTGGGACCTTGAGAGGCACATACAGAAAGGAGCGCTTTATGGTCCTGGCTTCTCAGAGGTCTGGAGCAGCAGCAGCGGCTGTATATGTCCCGAAATTGTGGTACTACAGCAGATTGTCATTTCTGAACGACCACTTTGAAGCAAGGCCATCACTAGGGATGAGCTTCATGTTCGAGTCGAACCCATGTTCGACTCGAACATCGGCTGTTTGATCATTCGACGAAGATTGAACATTATGGGCCGTTCGTGCCAAATTCGAGTGGCGTGTCACGGCCCATAACCACTTAAGCCCCGGACCATTTTGTAGCTAAAGGACCAGAGGTGTTTTCAGAATTTTGCACTGCGCTGCTTTAACTGTAATTTGTGCGGACATGCAATGTTGTACCCAAATGAAATTTGCGTCCTTTTCTTCCCACAAATAGAGCTTTCTTGTAATGGTATTTGATTGCCAATGCGATTTTTATTTTTTGCGATATAAACGGAAAAAGACTGACAATTTTGAAAAAAAATGATATTTTCTACTTTTTGTTATAAGAAAAATCGAATAAACTCAATTTTAGTCATACATTTAGGCCAAAATGTATTCAGCCACATGTCATTAGTAAAAAAAAATTCAATAAGCGTATATTTATTGGTTTGCGCAAAAGTTATAGCGTCTACAAACTAGGGTACATTTTCTGGAATTTACACAGCTTTTAATTTATGACTGCCTATCTAATTTCTTGAGGTGCTAAAATGGCAGGGCAGTACAAACCCCCCCCCCCCCCAAATGACCACATTTTGGAAAGTAGACATCCCAAGGAAATTGCTGAGAGGCATGTTGAGCCCATTGAATATTTTTTTTTTTGTCTCAAGTGATTGAATAATGACAAAAAAAAAAAAAAATTACAAAAAGTTGTCACTAAATGATATATTGCTCACACATGCCATGGTTATATGTGGAATTGCACCCCAAAATTAATTTTGCTGCTTCTCCTGAGTACGGGGATACCACATGTGTGGGACTTTTTGAGAGCCTAGCCGCGTACGGGCCCCCGAAAACCAAGCACCGCCTTCAGGATTTCTCAGGGCGCAAATTTTTGATTTCACTCCTCACTACCTATCACAGTTTCGAAGGCCATAAAATGCCAAAATAACACAAAACCCCCCCAAATGACCCCATTTTGGAAAGTAGACACCCCAAGCTATTTGCTGAGAGGCATGTTGAGTATTTTACAGCTCTCATTTGTTTTTGAAGAAAGAAAATACATTTTTTTTTTTTTTTTTCAATTTTCAAAACTTTGTGACAAAAAGCGAGATCTGCAACATACTCACCATACCTCTCAGCAAATAGCTTGGGGTGTCTACTTTCCAAAATGGGGTCATTTGGGGGGGGGGGTTTGTGCCATCTGGGCATTCCATGGCCTCCGAAACTGTGATAGGCAGTGAGAAGTGAAATCAAAAATTTACACCCTTAAGAAAGCCTGAAGGCGTTGCTTGGTTTTTGGGGTCCCGTACGCGGCTACGCTCCCAAAAAGTCTCACACATGTGGTATCCCCGTACTCAGGAGAAGCAACAGAATGTATTTTGGGGTGTAGTTACACATATGCCCATGGCATGTTTGAGCAATATATCATTTAGTAACAACTTTGTGCAAAAAAAATAAAACTAAAAATTGTCTTTTTTCCGCAACTTGTGTCAACATATAAAATATTCCATGGACTCGACATGCCTCTCAGTATATAGCTTGGGGTGTCTACTTTTCAAAATGGGGTCATTTGGTGGGGTTTTGAACTGTTCTGGCATTTTATACACAACATTAGGAAGCTTACATCCACTCTTCTAACCACTTGAAGACAAAGCCCTTTCTGACACTTTTTGTTTACATGAAAACATATTTTTTTTTGCAAGAAAATTATGTTGAACCCCCAAACATTATATATTTTTTTAAAGCAAAGGCCCTACAGATTAAAATGGTGGGTGTTGCATTTTTTTTTCCACACAGTATTTGCGCAACGATTTTTCAAACGCATTTTTTGGGGGAAAAAATACACTTTTTTAAATTTGAATGCACTAAAACACACTATATTGCCCAAATGTTTGATGAAATAAAAAAGATGATCTTAGGCCGAGTACATAGATACCAAACACGACATGCTTTAAAATTTCGCACAAACGCCCATTGGCGACAAACTACATACATTTTTAAAAGCCTTTACAGGTTACCACGTTAGATTTACAGAGGAGGTCTACTGCTAAAATGACTGCCCTCGATCTGACCTTCACGGTGATACCTCACATGCATGGTGCAATTGCTGTTTACATATGACACCAGACCGACGCTTGCGTTAGCCATTGTGCAAGAGCAGGGCAGGACAGGGGTGCTTTTTTTTTTTCTTTTTTTTTTTTTTATTATTATTAATTTTGCTTTTTTTTTTTTTTTTTAAACTGTTCCTTCCATATATATATTTATTTATTTTTTTATCATTTTTATTGTTATCTCAGGGAATGTAAATATCCCCTATGATAGCAATAGGTAGTGACAGGTACTATTTTTTTGAAAAAACTGGGGTCTATTAGACCCTAGATCTTTCCTCTGCCCTCAAAGCATCTGACCACACCAAGATCGGTGTGATAAAATGCTTTCCCAATTTCCCAATGGCGCTTTTTATATCCGGGGGGGACATTCCCTCCCACTGCTTGTAAAAGCAGTCCAGAGGCTAATTAGCCGCTAGGATTGCTTTTACATGAAAGCCAGCCGCTGGCTGAAAAGAATGATACCAAGATGATACCTAAACCCGCAGGCATCAATCTGGTATAACCATTCAAAGTCCAGCAACATACCAGTACGTTGCTGGTCCTTGTTGGACATGTATTGTAATCTTTTTTTTCATGCAGCCTATTGGCTGAACAAGAAAAAGAGATTGATCGGTGGGTATGCCCACCATTAGAATACCGCCATTCATCCACCCACTTCTAATGATGGGCATACATGCACCATTTATATATGCCGAAGCATTGGGGCATCCTCCCGCAAAAATTATGTCGCACACACATGGTCGGACTTTTCCACGGGCAAGCCTCCGTCAGAATTTCGACTGTATGTATGCGGCATTAGGAGCAAAATCGCTCCTCCGCTCCTGCTGCCCCAATGCTTCGGCATATATGCTTTTTTTTTTTAACTGTGGTGGTGAAATCACCTCCTACAGCACTGGAGTCGCAAGGATCAGGCCTGTCTCTGCGAACGCTGCAGTTATGTGTGTTGTGTTTTGTAAGTGACAGTGATCGATCGATACTGCACTTGGGTGGCCTGGGCTGGACGGAGGGGCAAAACGCAGGTGCTAGCAGGTATCTGGGCTGATCCCGCTAACACTGCGTTTTTGGGAACCCTAAACTGCTGGGGACACTAGTATAGATCTGATCAGATCAGATATTGATCTGTTCAGATACTATACCACTAAGGGAGGTGTATGCTCCACGCGTGGGTGTTAGCGTTACTGGCACTAACCTGACGCTGCCTGGGGTGTGACGCAGGGTTAACTAGGGGCAATTAGGGGGTTAAAAACTTTATTAGATAATATATGGGGGTACCTGACGCTATAAAAACCTGCGGCGAACCTAAAAAAAATAACTGCCTATCTATCGGCACCAGCATAAGTAATACAGCGATCAGAAAAACAATCGCTTAGTGACACTGGCAAAAAGGGGTGAAAGGGTTACCTGGGGGGCGATCAAGGGGTTAAACTTTTATTAGGTAATATATGGGGGTACCTGACGCTATAAAAACCTGCGCAAACCTAAAAAAAATAACTGGCTACCTATCGGCATCACAGACAATAAGACAGCGATCAGAAAAATGATCGCTTAGCGACAGTGGTGATAGGGGGTAAAAGGGTTACCTGGGTGGCGATCAAGGGGGTTAAACCTTTATTAGGTAATATATGGGGGTAGCTGACGCTATAAAAACCTGCGGCAAACCTAAAAAAAATAACTGGCTACCTATTGGCATCACCTACAATAAGACAGCGATCAGAAAAACGATCGCTTAGCGACAGTGGTGATAGGGGGTGAAAGGGTTACCTGGGGGGCGATCAAGGGGGTTAAACCTTTATTAGGTAATATATGGGGGTACCTGACGCTATAAAAACCTGCGGCGAACATAAAGAAAATAACTGGCTACCTATCGGCATCACCGACACTAAAACAGCGATCAGAAAAACGATCGCTTAGTGACGGCGGTGCTAGGGGGTGAAAGGGTTATCTGTGGGGGTGATCAGGGGGTTAAACCTTTATTAGGGGGGGTTAGGGGGCTACACTGGACCTAAAACTAACTGTAGTGACACTTTTACAGTCACAAATGTCACTGATTGCAGTGATCAGTAAATAAATGGTCACTGCAATCAGTGACACTGTGACTGGGGGCTGGGGGGTGATCTGGGGGGCCTGGGGGGCGATTTATGTTCCTATGTGTCCTGGTGTCAGTGTACTGTTTGTGCACTAACCTGTGTGTCTTCTCTTGTACGGTGCTCGGTATATGTGAGCGCCGCATGAGAGATGACATCACTTCCTCCGCCTGTGTAAACATTACACAGCAGAGGAAGCTTTCTCATTCGCCGGGAGCGATCGCGGGGGGGGGGGGGGTGGCCGGAATCGAACGGCCGTCCCCTCATCCCGGATCGCTCCCCAACGGAAAACGACCACTCACTGTATAGAAGGGGGGTCCGATTGGACCCCCCAACTATACAAAGGCAATCACGTACACTGTACGTGATTGTGCCTGTCGGTGCCATTCTGCCGACGTACAGTATATATACAGTGAGCGGTCGTTAAGTAGTTAATTCACTCCGGCATTGCAGTGCATTGCTGGCTGATGATTGGCCAAGCATGCACTATGACCCACGTGCTCGGCGGCCTTGTGTAGTGTGTTGGAGTTGTGAAAAGAGAGAGTTTACAGAGACAGACAGTGTAATTTATATTGAGTTAGATAGAGCAGGCAGGCGAGTCAGTTAGCTGCAGTTACAGTGTGTAGAGGATATATATGCATCCTAGGTGTTGTGTATATATATTTATACACTGTATTCAGTTTAGCTAGATCCGTTTCTGGTCTTCTCTATACTGTGACAGGCAGGCAGGTGATTGTGCTAGCTGCAGACAGTCAGTGTTTCACTTAGTGTACTGTGTGCTTTGCATAGCGTTTACCTAAACCTTACCTTAATACAGTTAGTGAGTGACTAATAGTGGTGTTCTCATAATAAAACCACAAGCAGAGAGCTGCAAGTATTTTCAGTTAGTGCACTGTGTCCCTCTCTGCACAGTTTTCACCTAAAACTAACTGCTGCTGCTGCTTTTCCCATACTAGTACCACAGCAGGCAGTTGATTCTGATGCATTATCAGTACAGACCAGGGATGAGCCGAACACCCCCCTGTTCGGTTCGCACCAGAACCTGCGAACAGACAGAATGTTCGTGTGAACTTTAGAACCCTATTAAATACAATGGACTCGAACGTTCTAAATCTAAAGTGCTAATTATAAAGGCTAATATGCAATTTATTGTCCTAAAAAGTGTTTGGGGACCCGGGTCCTGCCCCAGCGGACATGTATCAATACAAAAAAAGGTTTAAAAAATAGACGTTTTTACGGGAGCGGTGATTTTAATAATGCTTAAAATGAAAAAATAAAAGTGAAATATTCCTTTAAATTTCGTACCAGGGGGTGTGTATGATATGCATGTAAAGTGGCGCATGTTTCCCGTGCTTAGAACTGTCCCTGCACAGTGTCATTTTTGAAGGAAAAAAAGTCATTTAAAACTCACTCGTGGCTATAATGAATTGTCGGCTTTTATCAATACATAGAAAAGTCATTGATAAAATGCCGCAAATTAAAAAAAAATGGCGTGGGGTTCCCCCTAATATCCATACTAGGCCCTTGGGATCTGGCATGGATTTTAAGGGGAATTCCACCCCAATTTTTTTTAAAAATGGTGTGGAGTCCCCCCAAAAATCCATACCACACCCTTATCCTAGCACGCAACCTGGCCGGCCGCAGGGGAAAAGGGGGGGACGAGAGAATGGCCCCCTCCCTCCTGAACTGTACCAGGCCATGTTGATGGGGACAAGGGCCTCATCCCCACAACCCTTGCCCGGTGGTTGTGGGGGTCTGCGGGCGGGGGGCTTATCGGAATCTGGAAGACCCCTTTAACAAAGGGGACCCCCAGATCCCGGCCCCCCCTATGTGAATTGGTAAGGGGTACATTGTACCCCTACCATTTCACAAAGAAAGTGTCAAAAAATGTAAATAAAAATACACAAACACCTTGAAAAAGTCCTTTATTAAAAACAAAAAAAATAATAATAATAAAAAAAAAAACATTCCAGCGATGTGATCCAGTGTCCCGCGGCGATCCCGATGTCCAGCGCTGTCCGTCATTGGTTGTGCCTGTGCGGACCTGATGGGGAACTTCCTTCACTGTGTAATTTTAATTTACACAGTGAAGGAAGTTTCCCGCTCAGGCCAATGACGTAGGCGGGGTCTGACATACCGAGGGGGCGGACCTGATGGGGAACTTAGTTTGCTGTGTAATACATGAATAGACCCGCCCCTTCTCTCATTCCCCATCAGGTCCGCTCAGCGGACCAGATGCGGAACATGAGAAGGGGCGGGTCTATACATGTATTACAAAGTGAGAGAAGTTCCCCATCAGGTCCGCCCCCTCGGTATGTCGGACCCCGCCTACGTCATTGGCCTGAGTGGGAAACTTCCTTCACTGTGTAAATTTAAATTACACAGTGAAGGAAGTTCCCCACTCAGGCCAATGACGTAGGCGGGGTCGGACATACCGAGGGGGCGGACCTGATGGGGAACTTCATTCGCTGTGTAATACATGTATAGACCCGCCCCTTCTCATGTTCCGCATCTGGTCCGCTGAGCGGACCTGATGGGGAACTTTAGAAGGGGCGGGTCTATACATTTAAAACACGGCGGAGGAAGTTCCCCATCAGGTCCGCACAGGCACAACCAATGACGGACAGCGCTGGACATCGGGATCGCCGCGGGACACTGGATTTCATCGCTGGAATGTTTTTTTTTTTTTTATTATTTTTTATTTTTTTAATAAAGGACTTTTCCAAGGTGTGTGTGTTTTTATTTACATTTTTTGACACTTTCTTCGTGAAATGGTAGGGGTACAATGTACCCCTTACCAATTCACATAGGGGGGGCCGGGATCTGGGGGTCCCCTTTATTAAAGGGGTCTTCCAGATTCCGATAAGCCCCCCGCCCGCAGACCCCCACAACCACCGGGCAAGGGTTGTGGGGATGAGGCCCTTGTCCTCATCAACATGGGGACATCCTTCCCATGTTGAGGGCATGTGGTCTGGTACGGTTCAGGAGGGAGGGGGGGGCGCTCTCTCATCCCCCCCTCTTCCCCTGCGGCCGGCCAGGTTGCGTGCTCGGATAAGGGTCTGGTATGGATTTTTGGGGGGACTCAACGCCATTTTTTTTTATTTGGGGTGGAGTTCCCCTTAAAATCCATGCCAGATCTCAAGGGCCTGGTATGGATATTTAGGGGGAACCCCACGCCATTTTTTTTTAAAATTTGCGTCGGGGTTCCCCTTAATATCCATTCCAGACCTAAAGGGCCTGGTAATTGAATTTGGGGGAACCCCCACGTTTTTTTTTTTTTTTTTAATCAATTACTTTTCTATGTATTGATAAAAGCCGACAATTCATTAATAGCCGCGAGTGAGTTTTAAATGACTTTTTTTCCTTTAAAAATTACACTTTGTGCAGGGACAGTTCTAAGCACAGGAAACATGCGCCACTTTACATGCATATCATACACACCCCCCAGGTACGAAATTTAAAGGAATATTTCACTTCTATTTTTTCATTTTAAGCATTATTAAAATCACTGCTCCTAAAAAACGGCCGTTTTTAAAACTTTTTTTTGCATTGATACATGTCCCCTGGGGCAGGACCCGGGTCCCCAAACACTTTTTAGGACAATAACTTGCATATAAGCCTTTATAATTAGCACTTTAGATTTCTCCCATAGACTTTTCGAATTTGCCGCGAACACCCCAAATTGTTCGTTGTTCGGCGAACAGGCAATGTTCGAGTCGAACATGAGTTCGACTCGAACTCGAAGCTCATCCCTAGTACAGACAAATATATATATATACATCCCACCTTTGTGCAGCTACATCTCACTGCAGGCCATTAGTATGTCTGGAAGGCAAACAAGGAGAGACAGACAGTCACAAGCCAATAAAAAAGGGCAAGCAGGCTCTGTGTCTAGAGGCAACAGTGCTGCTGGTCGTGGAAACGGTGCATCCTCATCAGCAGGTGACCGTGGGACACGCTTGTCCTTCTTTTCGGCAGCTGGCCATGTTGAGCCGCAACATGCCCAAGACTTGGTAGAGTGGATAACCAAGCCGTCCTCCTCCTCCTCATCCTCTCTCACCCAGGCTCAGGGTACTTTGTCTGGCAAAGCAGCTGCCAAAGTGGCCTCTTCCCTCGGCTCAATTGCAACAGTCACTCCTTCCCTAGCCCCACCATGTCCTCCTGAGAAGTCCCCCAAACTGTTTGACCACAGGGTACATGCTCCAGGAGGATGCCCAGCATTTTGAAGGCTCCGATGATGGAACACAGCTGGAGGAAGGCAGTAACGTGAGCTCAGAGAGAGGGGGTAGTAACGTGAGCCCAGAGAGAGGGGGTGCCCAACAAGGACAGCTATCTGGCAGTCATGTTCCCCCAGCTGCAGCATACTGCCAGATTGGCTTCAGTGGTGAGGAGGGAGGGGATGATGAGGTCACTGACTCCACATGGGTGCTTGATAGGAGAGAGGAGGAGGGGGAGGAGGAGGAGGAGGCACATCTCCAACAAGGCAGGATGCCCTCCAGGGGCCAGCTTAAGGGCAGCACACCGACCGCATCACACCGCAGAGCTCCACATGTGCAGGGCGCTGCTGTCTCTGTCTCTGTTATTCCAAAAGTTCTTTGGTGTGGGCCTTTTTTCAGACGTGTGCAGCAGATTGCACCATTGCCATTTGCAACATATGTCTGACGTCCAATTGTACCAGGCAAATTTCCCTGCCCCAGCTGCTGCACCGCCAAAAGAAGTTTGTTCCCAGCCATCCACATGCCCAGCGGTTGAATGCTAGCTTGGCTAAATTGCTAGCACTTCAACTGCTGCCTATTCAGTTGATAGACTCTGCCCCTTTCCGTGAGTTTGTTGAATGTAAGGTTCCTCAGTGGCAGGTTCCCAGACGCCACTTTTTCTCACGGAAGGCGATTCCGACTCTCTACCGGCATGTGGAAGGCAATGTCTTGGCCTCGCTGGACAGGGCAGTCAGCGGTAAGGAGCATATTACCGCTGACTCTTGGTCCAGCAGGCATGGACAGGGACGTTACCTATCTACCTATCTTTCACAGCACATTTGGTGACTCTGCTGGCAGTTGGGAAGGATGCAGGACAAGGTTCAGTAGTGTTGGAGGTGGTTCCGCCACCACGCCTCCCAAAATGCTACTACTGGTGATTCTGACACACCTCTCTCCTCCACCCCCTCCTTTTCTTCTTCCTCCATGGCCTCTTCCTGTGCTTTGTCCTCAGAACCAGCGGTGCTCTGTAGGCGTTCAAGGGGCTATGCAAGTACGCAGGCAAAGAGATGCCATGCAGTGCTTGAGCTGGTGTGCTTGGGGGACAGGAGCCACACTGGGGCAGAGATTCTGTCAGCTCTGCAGGCTCAGAGGTGGTTGACACCACGCCAGCTTAAGCCAGGAATGGTGGTTTCTGACAATGGCACCAACCTCCTCTCCACCCTCCGACAGGGACAACTGACCCATGTGCCCTGTTTGGCTCACGTCCTTATCTTGGTGGTGCATCGGTTCTTGGGCAGGTACCCGGGCTTACAGGAGGTCCTTAAGCAGGCCAGGAAACTCTGTGGGCATTTCCGCTGGTCATATAATGCCAGTGCTTGGCTGGCTGAGCTGCAAAGGGATTACAACCTGCCCAAGAACTGCCTAATCGGTGACATGCCCACCAGGTGGAACTCTATGTTGGCCATGCTGCAGCGGCTGCACATGCAGAAGATGGCCATCAATGAGTATCTGTTGCAATATGGCACCAGGACAGTGTCAGGGGAGCTTGTTTTTTTCCCAGTGGGCCATGAATAGGGATGCATGCACTGTCCTGGCACCATTTGAGGAGGCCACGAGGATGGTGAGCAGTGACAGTGCATGCATCAGTGACACTGTCCCTCTTGTCCTGTTGGAGCACACGCTGCGTGGAATAATGGACAGGGCACTTGAGGTAGAACAGAGGCAGGAAGAGGAGGACTTCCTTACCTCTCAAGGCCCCCTTAATCCAGACAGTGTTCCTGCTGGCCCGGATATCACACAGGAAGAGGACGAGGAGGAGGAGGATTATTGTGACAGCATGGAGGTGGAGCCTAGCACTCAGCATCAGCAACAGTCTTCAAGGGATCAATTACAGTCCCAAGACACCCATGGACTTGTACATGGCTGGGAGGAAGTGGCTGCGGATCATGTCGTCCTCAGTGACCCAGATGACTCTGCATCGATTGCCTCAGCAAACCTACGCTGCATGGCCTCCCTGATCCTGCAAAGCCTGCGGAAGGATCCTCGTATCCGTGCGATCAAGGAGAGGGATCATTACTGGCTGGCAACCCTCCTTGATCCACGTTACAAGGGTAAGGTTGCGGACCTTATCTTGCCGTCGCAGAGGGAGCAGAGGATGAAGCATCTTCGGGAGGCCTTGCAGAAAGGTCTGTGCAATGCGTTCCCAGAGACTGGGAGGTTACAAATTCCTGGTCATGGACAACGTGTTGCTGAGGCTCCGGTCAGTCAAAGAAGGAGCGGTGAAGAAGGTGGCCGTCTGACCAATGCGTTCAGACAATTTTTAGTACGCAGCCCCAAGGTATGATCGCTTCCCCAGAAACCATCGCCAGCATCTGGTTTACATGGTGCAGGAATACCTAGGGGCAAGATCAGACTTGGACACCTTTCTCACCGAAAATCCTCTGGGTTACTGGGTCTTGAGGATGGATCACTGGCCAGAGCTTGCACAGTATGCAATTAAAGTACTGGCCTGTCCTGCATCCAGCATTCTTTCGGAACGCACATTCAGTGCTGCTGGAGGCTTTGTTACCGATCACAGGGTGCGCCTGTCCACCGACTCGGTTGATCGACTGACCTTCATAAAAATGAATCAGTCTTGGATCACCACCAGCTACCAAGCACCTGATGCTGATGTAACCGAATAATTTTTGGGGAAATTTCAGATCCCTTCAAGACTGCCTATGCTGATGCTGAGTGACTATCCTGTTATGCTGAGTGACTATCCTCTTCCTCCTCAATAATCATGCCAATAGCTTGAAAGAAGTTTTTTGGTTATGGGCACCGCCACCAGTGGCTAAGGCCCAATTTTTCAGCTCCTGTTTAACATGGGCGTGTATTTACAATTTTTGATGCAATGCTTTGCAGCAGGGCTCATTGCTGTGCTCCAAGTATAGTATCTGTGAGGGGTTGCAGTGTTGTGGCACCAGTGCCTAAGGCACAATTTTTCTGCCCCTGTTCAACAGGGGTATGTAATTACAATTCTTGATCTAATACTTTACAGCAGGGCCCATTCCTGCACCCACCAAGAGTAACTGTGAGGGCTTACATTGTTGTGGCAACACCACCACCACCACCACCACCAAAGGCCCAATTTTTCTGCCCCTGTTCAACAGGGGCATGTAATTACAATTCTTGATCTAATAGTTCACAGCAGGGAGTTCCAGCGCCCACCAAGAGTAACTGTGAGGGCTTACAGTGTTGTGGCAACATCAAGACGTAAGGGCCAAATTTCTGCAGAGTATATACGGCAGGCCCCTACTTTCAAACATCCAACTTACAAACGACTCCTACTTGCAAAAGGAAGGAGAAAACAGGAAGTGAGAGGAAGTCTACCCCATGGAAGGGAAATTCTCTCCTGTAAAGCCCTGTACACACGATAGGTTTTACCAATGAAAACAGTCCGATGGACTTTTTTCATCGGACAAACCGATCGTGTATGGGCCCCATCGGTCTTTTTTCCATCGGTGAGAAATAATAGAACATGTTTTAAATTTATCCGATGAAAAAAAACCGATAGCAAATTCCTATCATCTGTGGGGAACTCCATCGGATAAAAAACCCACGCATGCTCAGACTGAATTATGAGACGGGAGCGCTCGTTCTGGTAAAACTAGCGTTCCTAATGGAGAGAGCACATTCCTCATTCTGCAAATTATTGCCTCGTTTAATGCAGCGCATTGTGTTCTTCTTTATAATGGTCTTTAAAACGTTTTTTTGCTGCAGATATTTATCCCGAGTTCTGCCAAACTTATTTCTTTATTGTTTCTTGTGTTCTCCTGAAAATTTTTATCTTTTTTTAAAGCCAGATCTCCCTAATTTTTAATTTTATTTAGAATCCCGATCGTTTTTTTTTTTTTTTTTTAATTAATTTTACTTTCATGTGGGCTCATTTATTTTTAAGTCAAGTTCTCCCAACAACATTTATTTATTTTTATTTTTTTTACACTCAAGGAGGTTGGTGTCCCTTCTTAATTACACATTGTCTTTATGAGATGTTATTGCTACTCACAATAAAAACACATAGGCAAGTATTTTGCTTAAATCAAAGATCCATTTATTCTGGAAAAACAAAATAAAAATGAAGGGCAACAATTGGAAAATTAGTAGAATATATGCAGACTTTGGACCCCAAAGGCAGACATGAATATGATGAACAATAAAATAAACAACAAAGGAAATCAGGAGCAGCAGCCGAAGACATATATGTCCCCAAGCTGTGGTACTCCAACAAACTGCAACTTCTGGCAGAGCAGCTTGAAGCCAGGGAATCACCTTCTGGTCTTCCCTGTAGCCTTCCCTCCATGCTTCCCTGCAGCGTTTCTTCCACAGCCCCATCGATGCCCCCTTGCAGGCTGTGGCTGTGTCAGTGGAAATGTGGTAGGAGGAGGAGGAGAAGGAGGAGAAGGATGGGCCAGATGGCAGAGATGAGTGGCCTCTGTCAGCTGCCCCCTCCCCACCGTGTGAATGGTAGTGTAGATCAGGTGCTCACAGAGGGCATTTTTATATACTCTGCACAAAACTCTGGCCCCGTTGCCCGCCCATGACGTTCTTTTTGTGAATTTCCCCGCACCTTCTCGTTCAGCGCACAGTGGGAGACGACGACATGGCGGTGACACAGGTGCGTGCCTCATTATTTAGTACCGACGAGGAAAACACGGAGCCGGGAATGTCCCAATCCAGGAATAAAAGATACAAGGTGACTAATATGTCATTTGCTGAGATGGCGGAGATGGTGGCCATCCTGCAGGAGGAAAGATTACGATGGGAAGCATGGACCATACGACACCCCTAATCTCAGGAAGTCTAAAATAATGGACAAAGTGGCGAGGAGTCTCTATAATAAATTTGGGGTCAGGAGATCCAAGGAGCAGCTCCGTAAAAGGTGGTCTGACCTGAAGCTGAGGGAGCCGGAGCAGTATAGGAAGCTTATCCAAATCCTTGAAAAAAGTAAGCTTTTATTTTTACTGTGTTATTTCAAATTGGAATATGAATTATTGCATGTTTTGCTCCATGTGCTTGGTTTGACTGTTTTCACATTGTAAAATGGCAACTTTCATGTTAAGTTTAGTGGCCCAATTTTTGGGAATGTTTCGTGTTAAACAGCGATCGTCTAAAAAAATCACATGATTTGCACAGATACACGCAAAAAACATGTGTTCAAGCCTATTTGGCTTAAAACAAGGTTTATAAACATTGTTGTCTAGATGATGTGTTGTAAGTAAGTAGAATGTGACTCAGGAGCACTATAGTATTGGCCCCCAGAAAACCCTTTTTAGGGTGTCCCATTCAGGTACTCCAGTGGATACTTTGAGGTGTCTCCATTTATTTATTTTTTTACAAAAATGTAAAGTATTCTTGCTTTGTTGAATTCCTTAAATCTCTTGTGTTCATCTTTGGAATCTGGCCACAAAAAATAAGGTACCCCCCTTCCAAGCAATGCTTACAATTTTTGACCTCAACTATCTGTGTGCTAAAGGATAGCTTTGGTTTCATTCTCATAGGGGAGAGGAGACTGGGAGGACACCAATCTGAGGAGCCGAGGAAGCACAGACCACATAAAGAACCCCAAGCTCAGAAAGAAACCCAAGCTCAGAAAAAACCCCAAGATCAGCATGTGGAGGAAGGAGAGGTGGAGGAAGGAGAGGTGGAGGAAGGAGTGGTGGAGCTTATCAACACAACAGGTCAGTGTCTGTCACCACAGCTTCAGGTAAAGAGATGTAGACCTGCATATTTATAATACCCTTTTTTTTTTTTAGGGGATGAACATGGTGGTGTTTCAGAAACTACTACTACGACTACATTCTCAAGTGCTAGTGCCCAAATCATAATTCAAGAAATAATGGAATGTAGTAGCGAAATGGACATTATGAGGAAAATTATGAATGTGATTGAGGAAAAATATAAAAACATCATTGATATTTTGGGGCGAATAGTCTGAACCTCCCCCCTTGTTTTTGTATGTGTTTTGTAGTTACAAATTTGCACTTTTTTAACACAAGCCAAAATTTGAGGATGCACACAGTGTGTCAACATGTGCTATCTGCCGTCACAGGATATCTATGTTCCTGTTTTGTGGTTGCAATCTCTTCCTCGCTACTCATGTAGGTGAGAGGAAGGGTTTGCACCCCCAAAACACGTCCATTGATCCCCCATGATGGCAGATAGCACATGTTGACTTTAGCCATGGGATCAGGATGAATATACCGTACCCATTTTGCCAAACAAACTGTGTGCATCCTCAAATTTGGGATGGTCCAGGGGTGACATCACCCCATCTCATGTTCATTTTAAAGTTTGAACTTTGTAAGTTCCATTCTTTTTCTATTTTTATTTTTTGACTCATGCATGTTTCTGCATACCAAAAAAGGTCAAAAAATATTTCTCCAAAATTTGGAGGCAAAAATGTAAAGATTTTATTTTAAAAATAAAAAACAAAAAATGTTGTGTACAGATAAAAAAAAATTTGGACACTCAACAATGTGTGACTTGTTCTTTCTATGCTCAATAGCAGTTCTCGAAAATGACAAAGTTCATGTTTTTACTGTGACAATTGTGGCTATTTACTAAAGACAAATACACTTGGCACTACTACAAAAAGTGTACTATGAGAACCTGGGAGACACATGATAAAAAAACAAAAAATAATGACAAAACAAGTTTTTAAAAGAGATAATTTTTTTTTTTTTTAAAAAGGTTTAGAAATGTTCTGGCATAGCGATTGCCCCCCTACCCGTGAAGTACTCAACATATTTATCACGTACTTCACGGGCGCTTTGGGGGGGCCAAGCCAGTACGGCCACTGTCCAGGCCTGTCAATGGTGTGGTTTCTGGTACACCAGCATCAGGCCCAACATTTGAAAGATAAGCAGTTGAGTATTTGCGCATAAAATTGTGCATTATGCAGCAGCAGAAAACCAGGTGGCTAATCTTATATTCCGCCATGTGTATGGCTGTCAGGATCAGGCGGAACCGGCTGGCCATTATCCCGAAGGCATTCTCAACAACCCTTCGGGCTCTGGCCAGCTGGTAATTAAAAACCCTCCTCTCCGGGGTGAGGGTCCGTTGGGGAAACGGCCGCATCAGGTGGGGTCCCAGGCCGAAGGCTTCATCTGCCAGAAAAACAAAAGGAAATCCCTCCACATTGTCCGAATCAGGTGGCAGTGCCAGGCCCCCAGACTGCAGATGGTGGACAAACTCTGTCTGGGCAAAGACTCCGCCATCGGACATCCGGCCGTTCTTCCCCATGTCCACATATAAAAACTCATAGCGTGCCAACACCACCGCCATTAACACAATACTATTGAAACCTTTATAATTAATATAGTATGACCCCGAATGGGGTGGTGGCACTATGCGGACGTGTTTGCCATCGATTGCCCCTCTACAGTTGGGGAAGTCCCACCAGTCAGCAAATAGGGAAGCCACAGTCTGCCATTTCTGTGGCGATGAAGGAAACTGTGGAGTCAAACAAAAGGAAGAAATTTGTACTTTTGCATATTACTGTACATTGCAAGCAGATTACACAAATACATTCTTGGCCAACATCAGTAAAACATGTTTATTTTAAGGAGTCTTTAAACACAAAAATAGAAGGACCACTTAGGTGGGGGGGAGGGGGTTAAAGCTGATTTTGTGGCCCACCAAAAAAGGCTCTACCACTCTGCTGAACTTGAATGTGCAATAAAACATTTGGACACATTTTAGGGGGGGAGGGGTTTAAAACTACAATGGATCGGACAAAAAACATTGTTAATAACAGACTAGTCTAGCCCAGGATAGCATGCTGGAGAGGTTAGTGAACTCGAGAATGAGAACGAACTTCCAACATGGCTTTAAACCGGTCGGCTGGACAGAACGAACTTAAACAGAACGCACCGAGGAACAGCAAGGCCTGTGAAGAACGACCTGAAAAACAGTAACAAGCGGCCAAGAAGGCACTGCAAAACAGCAACAACCTGACTGCATGCACTGAACGACAAATACGAACCCACAAGCACAAACTGAAACGCAGAAAACGATCTGAAAAGCACGGAGACTGAAAAGCGCGAATCGGCTCTAACCAAACTTTTACTAACACGCGGTAACACGAAATCAGCAAAAGCAGCCCAAAGGGTGGCGCCATTGGATTTGAACTTCCCCTTTATAGTGCCGTCATACGTCACGGCGTTTGGAACAGTCGGTTTTTTGACTGATGGTGTGTAGGCAAGACTGATGAAAGTCAGCTTCATCAGTTTTCCGTTGAAAAAATACATCGGATAAAAAAACCATAGGAAATCCGATCGTGTGTACAGGGCTTAAGAGTTAATATGGGAAAAAGGTGTCTCCTATCCACTGATGCTTTATCGCCAATCCTTGTTTCAATAAAAACCCCAAATTATCTAAAAACATTTGTCATTGGGACGGAAAGGGAGGTGAAATGTTCTGAACAGGTGCACAGACAGCAAAACAAATGTTACAGGGGTGATAACCCTTCCCTAATCCCTATGTTTTCTGAAAAGCTTAAAAATAGATTTTTTGGCTGGAGCTACACTTAAAGAAATTACTGCCTGTTTACTGCTGTTCAGAGTATATAGGGCCTTTTTTTAATTTGGGTGCGGGGTTCCCCTTAATATCCATACAACACCCAAAGGGGCTGGTAGTGGGCTGGGGGGGGGGGGGTACCCATGCCATTTTTCTCAATGATTTTCATCCATATTGCCGGGACCAGACATCACATTAAAGCCGCAAGCAGTTTTAAATGACTTTTTTTCCTTTAGAAATGTAGTTTTGTGCAGGGACAGTTCTAAACACGGGAAACACGTGCCACTTCACAGGTATGATATTTAAAGGAATATTTCACTTTTTTTTTTTCACTTTATGCATTATTAAAATCACTGCACCCAAAAAAACATCAGTTTTTAAAACTTCTTTTTGCATTGATACATGTCCCCTGGGGCAGGACCCGGGTCCCCAAACCCTTTTTAGGACAATAACTTGCATATTAGCCGTTATAATTAGCACTTTAAATTTTGAACGTTCGCGTCCATTGTATTTAATAGGGTCCTAAAGTTTGCGGAAACTTTCGGTTCGTTCGCAGGTTCTGGTGCGAACCGAACCGGGGGGTGTTCGGCTCATCCCTAGCCATCACTCTCTAGTCTTCCCTCCAGACTTCCCTGCAGCCAAGCTGAGCCTTCTCTGGAGCAAAAAGAGCCAGACATCCTTGAAGACCCGGATATGGACATCTGGAGCCCGGTATAGTATTTTCAAAATATTTATTGTGATAAAATTAATGCTGTAAAAAAGATGTTAATATGGGCCAAATTTTTTTTTTTTTTTTTTAACAAAAAGTAATTTACAAATCAATAGACAGTAGTGGCCCAAAAAGTTTGGGAGAAGAATGAAAAATGCTGGGGTCAGAATGATAGTCTTTTCAATTTATTTACATTCAATTTGCAACAGTCATGAGCTGAAAATGGTGTGTGATTGATGAAACAAAAACTCAAACTATGTCCCTTTTTCATACACAGGAAGACATCAGCAAGGATGAGGGGCTGGAAAGTGTAAGGCAGGAGGAGGCAGGGCCCACTGTCAGACAGGAGGAGGCAGGGCCCACTGTCAGACAGGAGGAGGCAGGGCCCACTGTCAGACAGGAGGAGGCAGGGCCCACTATCAGACAGGAGGAGGCAGGGCCCAGTGGCAGACAGGAGGAGGCAGGGCCCAGTGGCAGACAGGAGGAGGCAGGGCCCAGTGGCAGACAGGAGGAGGCAGGGCCCAGTGGCAGACAGGAGGAGGCAGGGCCCAGTGGCAGACAGGAGGAGGCAGGGCCCAGTGGCAGACAGGAGGAGGCAGGGCCCAGTGGCAGACAGGAGGAGGCAGGGCCCAGTGGCAGACAGGAGGAGGCAGGGCCCAGTGGCAGACAGGAGGAGGCAGGGCCCAGTGGCAGACAGGAGGAGGAGGCAGGGCCCACTGTCAGACAGGAGGAGGAGGCAGGGCCCACTGTCAGACAGGAGGAGGAGGCAGGGCCCACTGTCAGACAGGAGGAGGAGGCAGGGCCCACTGTCAGACAGGAGGAGGAGGCAGGGCCCACTGTCAGACAGGAGGAGGAGGCAGGGCCCACTGTCAGACAGGAGGAGGAGGCAGGGCCCACTGTCAGACAGGAGGAGGAGGCAGGGCCCACTGTCAGACAGGAGGAGGAGGCAGGGCCCACTGTCAGACAGGAGGAGGAGGCAGGGCCCAGTGGCAGACAGGAGGAGGCGGGGCCCACTGTCAGACAGAAGGAGGCGGGGCCCACTGTCAGACAGGAGGAGACGGGGCCCAGTGGCAGACAGGAGGAGGCGGGGCCCAGTGGCAGACAGGAGGAGGCGGGGCCCAGTGGCAGACAGGAGGAGGCGGGGCCCAGTGGCAGACAGGAGGAGGCAGGGCCCACTGTCAGACAGGAGGAGGCAGGGCCCACTGTCAGACAGGAGGAGGAAGGGCCCACTGTCAGACAGGAGGAGGCAGGGCCCACTGTCAGACAGGAGGAGGCAGGGCCCACTGTCAGACAGGAGGAGGCAGGGCCCACTGTCAGACAGGAGGAGGCAGGGCCCACTGTCAGACAGGAGGAGGCAGGGCCCACTGTCAGACAGGAGGAGGCAGGGCCCACTGTCAGACAGGAGGAGGCAGGGCCCAGTGGCAGACAGGAGGAGGCGGGCCCACTGTCAGACAGGAGGAGGCAGGGCCCACTGTCAGACAGGAGGAGGCGGGGCCCACTGTCAGACAGGAGGAGGCGGGGCCCACTGTCAGACAGGAGGAGGCAGGGCCCACTGTCAGACAGGAGGAGGCGGGGCCCACTGTCAGACAGGAGGAGGCGGGGCCCAGTGGCAGACAGGAGGAGGAGGGGCCCAGTGGCAGACAGGAGGAGGCAGGGCCCAGTGGCAGACAGGAGGAGGCAGGGCCCAGTGGCAGACAGGAGGAGGCAGGGCCCAGTGGCAGACAGGAGGAGGCAGGGCCCAGTGGCAGACAGGAGGAGGCAGGGCCCAGTGGCAGACAGGAGGAGGCAGGGCCCAGTGGCAGACAGGAGGAGGCAGGGCCCAGTGGCAGACAGGAGGAGGCAGGGCCCAGTGGCAGGCAGGAGGAGGCAGGGCCCAGTGGCAGACAGGAGGAGGCAGGGCCCAGTGGCAGACAGGAGGAGGCAGGGCCCAGTGGCAGACAGGAGGAGGCAGGGCCCACTGTCAGACAGGAGGAGGCGGGGCCCACTGTCAGACAGGAGGAGGCGGGGCCCACTGTCAGACAGGAGGAGGCGGGCCCACTGTCAGACAGGAGGAGGCGGGGCCCACTGTCAGACAGGAGGAGGCGGGGCCCAGTGGCAGACAGGAGGAGGCGGGGCCCAGTGGCAGACAGGAGGAGGCGGGGCCCAGTGGCAGACAGGAGGTGGTCGGGCCAAGTGGCAGAACAAGAACAAGATGTCAGGTGCCTCCCATCCGCCTTCCAACAAAAAGGACCAGGAGGGATAGGAACGTGAGTGAGGCAGCAATGGTCCTGATAAGAGAGGCACATGCCACCCTCCAAGAGCCAACCACGACTGAAGAGGGCTATGCTGCCCTAGTTGGTGCTAAAATGAATCAGATGGCGATGGGCCAATGCCTCCTATGTGAGCCCCTGCTTCTCAGCTTAATAAATAAGGGGTTGATGGGGAAAATTACCCCAAATACTGTCATTTGTGAGGTCACCCAGCCTTCTCCACCTCCTCCACCTCCTTCTCCTTCTCCTTCTCCTTCTCCTCCACCTCCTTTTCCTCCTCCTGACACGAGTACACCTCCAGTGCCACAGGCTCCAACCATGCGCACAAGGAAGGCTGCAGAGAAGGCTGCAGGGAAGCCTGCAGAGAAGGCTACCAAGAAGACTAGAAAGTGATGGCCTTGCTTCAATGTGGTCTGACAGAAGGCAGGCTGTTGTAGTACCACAGACTTGGGACATATATCTCACCTGCTGCTGTTCCTGACCTCTGGGAGTCCAGGACCATATTGTGCTCCCAACTGGATGTGCTTCTCAAGGTCCCAATTTTAGTGTCCACACAGAGTTGATGTGTGCTCTGGGGTCTCAAGGATGCACAAATTGCAGCAGGTTCTCCAGCGCTGCCTTCTATTTATTTTCTTATATACCATAATAAATGGAATTTATTTTTACAGTTAATACTTGCCTATGTGTTTTTATTAAACTACAAAATTTAGCTTGTGAGTAGGCAGGTACATTTAAAATAAAAAAGGTATAATTAAAAAGGGACAAATAACACCAACCAATCTCATTGAAGGTCAAAAAATACAAGATAATAATGTTAATTGTGGTAACTTGACACAACAAAATTAAAAATCAAATCATGGAGATCACTAGAAATTGAATAATATAAATTGCAGACCTGTATTCAAAATTTTGTAAAAAAAATAAATTAAAAAAAAGATTAAGGAGATCTTGCTCTATAAAATAAAAATAAATATTCATGAGATCAGCATTAAAAATGTTCCATAAAGTTAATCAGAACTCTGTGTGAATATCAGCAGCAAAACAAGTTCATTATTGTTCATTATTGTACCATTCTAAAGAAGATTTTAATGCGCAGCATTTAAATGATGTGTGACGAATGTGCTATCTCCATTACGAACGCTAGTTTTACCAGAAGGAACGCTCCCGTCTCATACTTGAATCTGAGCATGCATGTTTTTTTAAGACACGGAAAAGCATACACACGACCGGTTTTCTCGACGGAAAACAGGCCGACGAGAATCCCGACGAGAAAATAGAGAGCAGGTTCTCTATTTTTTTCGTCGAGATTCCCGGCAGTTTTCCCGACGAGAAACCATACACACGAACGGTTTTCTCTGCAAACAGCTCTCCCAGCAGTTTTCTTGCTGAGAAAACCGGTCGTGTGTACGAGGCTTTTCACATGAAACCTGTTTAGTTGTGCACCAGACGAAGTTTTGTTTTATACTTCTGGATGCTGAGACCCATCCAGTAATTGCTAGGCAAGGAGCTGTAGAAAGTTACAGTATCTCACAAAAGTAAGTATACTCCTCACATTTTTGTAAATATTTTATTATATCTTTTCATGTAACAGTGAAGAAATTACACTTTGCTACAATGTAAAGTAGTGAGTGTACAGCTTGTATAACAGTGTAAATTAGCTGTCCCCTCAAAATAAATTAGCTGTCCCCTCAAAATAACTCGACACACAGCCATTAATGTCTAAACCGGAAACAAAAGTGAGTACACCCCCTAATTGAAAATGTCCAAATTGGGCCCAATTAGCCATTTTCCCTCCCCGTGGTCTTGTGACTTGTTAGTGTTACAAGGTCTCAGGTGTGAATGGGCAGCAGGTGTGGTAAATTTGGTGTTATCGCTCTCACTCTCTCATACTGGTCACTGGAAGTTCAACATGGAACCTCATGGCAAAGAAATCTGAGGATCTGAAAAAAAGAATTGTTGCTCTACATAAAGATGGCCTAGGCTATAAGAAGATTGCCAAGACCCTGAAAATGAGCTGCAGCACTGTGGACAAGACCATACAGTGGTTTAACAGGACAGGTTCCACTCAGAACATGCCTCGCCATGGTCGACCAAAGAAGTTGAATGAACATGCTCAGCATCATATCCAGAGGTTGTCTTTGGGAAATAGACTTATGAGTGCTGCCAGCATTGCTACAGGAGGTTAAAGGGGTGGGTAAACAGCCTGTCAGTAGGGGGACGGGGTCACCTGCGCACGTCACGGATGGCCCCGCCCTCAGCTATTTAAGAACTGTCACGGCGGGTCTAGCGTCATTCGGCGTGCACCTCCCATGGAGGCGGAATCGGATCAGGGTTTTTCCGTATCCCAGGTCGAAGAAGGATTACATCGCTGGAATTTGTTTTTCTTTTTTAATAAAGGACTTTTTGTGAAATGGTAGGGGTACAATGTACCCCGTTACCAATTCACATAGTGGGGCCGGGATCTGGGGGTCCCCTTTGTTAAAGGGGGCTTCCAGATTCTGATAAGCCCCCTGCCCGCAGACCCCCACAACCACCGGGCAAGGGTTGTGGGGATGAAGCCCTTGTTATCCTCCCCATGTTGAGGACATGTGGCCTGGTACAGTTCAGGAGGGGGGCGCTCTCTTGTCCCCCCTCTTTTCCTGCGGCCTGCCAGGTTGCGTGCTCGGATAAGGGTCTGGTATGGATTTTTGTGGGGAACCCCACGCCATTTTTTTTTATTTTGGCGCGGGGTTCCCCTTAAAATCCATTCCAGACCTGAAGGATCTGGTATGGATTTTGAGGGGGACCCCTTCAGCATTTTTTTTTTAATTGGCGCAGGGTTCCCCTTATATCCATACCAGACCTGAAGGGCCTGGTATGGAATTTGGGGGACCCCACATATTTTTTTACATTTTGGTTCGGGGTTCCCCTTAATATTCATACCAGACCCAAAGAGCCTGGTAATGGACTGGGAGGGGAACCCATGCCGTTTTTTTTCAATGACTTTTATCTGTATTGCCGGGACCCAACAATTCATTGTAACCGCGAGTAGTTTTAACTGACTTTTTTTCCTTTCGAAATTTAATTTTGTGCAGGGACTGTTCTAAACACGGGAAAAATGCGACACTTTACAGGCATACTATAGACACCCCCCAGGTACGAAATGTAATATTGTTTCACTTTAAGCATTATTAAAATCACTGCTCCCGAAAAAAACGGCCGTTTTTAAAACTTTGTTTTGCATTGATACATGTCCCCTGGGGCAGGACCCAGGTCCCCAAACACTTTTTATGACAATAACTTGCATATTAACCTTTAAAATTAGCACTTTTGATTTTTCACGTTCGTGTCCCATAGACTTTAATGGTGTTCGCGTGCTGAAACAAATTTTTTGCCTGTTCGCATGTTCTGCTGCGAACCGAACCGGGGGGGTGTTTGGCTCATCCCTACTTGACTACAGTCAACCATGGTGGTGGGAGTGTCATGGTCTGGGGCTGCATGAGTGCTGCCGGCACTGGGTAGCTACAGTTCATTGAGGGAACCATGAATGCCAACATGTACTGTGACATACTGAAGCAGAGCATGATCCCCTCCCTTCGGAGACTGGGCCGCAGGGCAGTATTTCAACATGATAATGACCCCAAACACACCTTCTAGATGACCACTACCTTGCTAAAGAAGCTGAGGGTAAAGATGATGGACTGGCCAAGCATGTCTTCAGACCTAAACCCTAGTGAGCATCTGTGGGGCATCCTCAAACGAAAGGTGGAGGAGCGCAAGGACTGTAACATTCACCAGCTCTGTGATGTCGTCATGGAGGAGTGAAAGAAGACTCCAGTGGCAACCTGTGAAGCTCTGGTAAACTCCATGCCCAAGAGGGTTAAGGCAGTGCTGGAAAATAATAGTGGCCACACAAAATATTGACACTTTGGGCCCAATTTGGACATTTTCAGGGGTGTACTCACTTTTGATGCCAGCTGTTTAGACATTAATGACTATGTGTTGAGTTATTTTGAGGGGACCGCAAATTTACACTTTTATACAAGCTGTAAACTCTCTACTTTTATTGTAGCGAAGTGTCATTTCTTGTGTTGTCACATGAAAAGATATAATAAAATATTTACAAAAATGTGAGGGGTGTACTCACTTTTGGGAGATACTGTATGTGTGGGTTATAGATATTCCACCTTGTTCTTTTGTCCTGCCTACCAAGTTCAAGTAAAGCATTTAAAACTATTTTCCTTGTCAAAATATTTTATTAAAGTATACAAGGAGCAGTGTACAAATAGTCTTAAGTACTTATGGTTGTAACAAGTGAAACTGTACAGTTATGCTTATTCAAGAACATATTGTTGTTAATCAAAAAGTTATTACTCAATATCTAAATATGTGTTATAGTAATCATGTTACTGCATTTAAAGGATGCTAGAACTTTATATGTTCCATATAAACAATCAGTTTGTTTATGGTTTTATACTACCTGTTAGAATAATGTTTAACCACTTGGTAGCTAGAGGACCAGAGGTGAATTCAGAATTTTGCACTGCGCTGCTTTAACTGTAAATTGTGCGGACATGCAATGTTGTACCCAAACGAAATTTGCGTCCTTTTCTTCCCACAAATAGAGCTTTCTTTTAATGGTATTTGATTGCCTCTGCGATTTTTATTTTTTGCGATATAAACGGAAAAAGACCGAAAATTTTGAAAAAAAATGATATTTTCTACTTTTTGTTATAAGAAAAATCGAATAAACTCAATTGTAGTCATACATTTAGGCCAAAATGTATTCAGCCACATGTTTTTAGTAAAAACAATGTCAATAAGCGTATATTTATTGGTTTGCGCAAAAGTTATAGAGTTTACAAACTAGGGTACATTTTCTGAAATTTACACAGCTTTAAATTTATGACTGCCTATCTCATTTCTTGAGGTGCTAAAATGACAGGGCAGCTCTCATTTGTTTTTGAAAATGAAGAAAGAAAATATATATATATATATATTTTTTTTTTTTCAATTTTCAAAACTTTGTGACAGAAAGCGAGATCTGCAAAATACTCACAATACCTCTCAGCAAATAGCTTGGGGTGTCTACTTTCCAAAATGGGGTCATTTGGGGGGGTTTTGTGCTATCTGGGCATTCCATGGCCTCCGAAACTGTGATAGGCAGTGAGAAGTGAAATCAAAAATTTACACCCTTAGAAAGCCTGAAGGCGGTGCTTGGTTTTTGGGGTCCCGTACGTGGCTAGGCTCCCAAAAAGTCTCACACATGTGGTATCCCCGTACTCAGGAGAAGCAACAGAATGTATTTTGGGGTGTAATTCCACATATGCCCATGGCATGTTTGAGCAATATATCATTTAGTGACAACTTTGTGCAAAAATGCCTCTCAGTATATAGCTTGGGGTGTCTACTTTCCAAAATGGGGTCATTTGGGGGGGTTTTGAACTGTTCTGACATTTTATACACAACATTAGGAAGCTTACATCCACTCTTCTAACCACTTGAAGACAAAGCCCTTTTTGACACTTTTTGTTTACATGAAAACATTTTTTTTTTTTGCAAGAAAATTATGTTGAACCCCCAAACATTATATATATTTTTAAAGCAAAGGCCCTACAGATTAAAATGGTGGGTGTTGCATTTTTTTTTTCTACACAGTATTTGCGCAGCGATTTTTCAAACGCATTTTTTGGGTTAAAAAATACACTTTTTTTAATTTTAATGCACTAAAACACATATATTGCCCAAATGTTTGATGAAATAAAAAAGATGATCTTAGGCCGAGTACATAGATACCAAACACGACATGCTTTAAAATTTCGCACAAACGCGCATTGGCGACAAACTACATACATTTTTAAAAGCCTTTAAAAGCCTTTACAGGTTACCCCAGTAGATTTACAGAGGAGGTCTACTGCTAAAATGATTGCCCTCGATCTGACCTTCGCGGTGATACCTCGCATGCATAGTGCAATTGCTGTTTACATATGACGCCAGACCGACGCTTGCGTTCGCCATTGGGCAAGAGTAGGGCAGGACAGGGGTGCTTTTTTTTTTTTTGCTTTTTTTTTTATTATTAATTTTGCTTTTTTATTTTATTTTTAAATTGTTCCTTCCAAGTATTTTTTTTTTTTTATCATTTTTATTGTTATCTCAGGGAATGTAAATATCCCCTATGATAGCAATAGGTAGTGACAGGTACTCTTTTTTTGAAAAAACTGAGGTCTTCTAGACCCTAGATTTTTCCTCTGCCCTCAAAGCATCTGACCACACCAAGATCGGTGTGATAAAATGCTTTCCCAATTTCCCAATGGCGCTTTTTATATCCGGGGGGGGCATTCCCTCCCACTGCTTGTAAAAGCAGTCCAGAGGCTAATTAGCCGCTAGGATTGCTTTTACATGAAAGCCGGCCGCAGGCTGAAAAGAATGATACCAAGATGATACCTAAACCCGCAGGCATCATTCTGGTATAAACATTCAAAATCCAGCAACATACCAGTACGTTGCTGGTCCTTGTTGGACATGTATTGTAATCTTTTTATTTAATGCAGCCAGTTGGCTGAACGAAAAAAGAGATTGATCGGTGGGTATGCCCACCATTAGAATACCGCCCTTCATCCACCCACTTCCAATGATGGGCATACACGCACCATTTATATATGCCGAAGCATGGGGGCATCCTCCCGCAAAAAAGTTATGCCGTACACACATGGTCGGACTTTTCCACGGGCAAGCCTCCGTCGGAATTTCGACCGTATGTACGCGGCATTAGGAGCAAAATCGCTCCTCCGCCCCTGCTGCCCCAATGCTTCGGCATATTTGCTTTTTTTTTTTTAACTGTGGTGGTGAAATCACCTCCTACAGCACTGGAGTCGCAGGGATCAGGCCTGTCTCTGTGAACGCTGCAGTTATGTGTGTTTTTGTTTTGTAAGTGACAGTGATCGATCGATACTGCACTTGGGTGGCCTGGGCTGGACGGAGGGGCAAAACGCAGGTGCCAGCAGGTATCTGGGCTGATCCCGCTAACACTGCGTTTTTGGGAACCCTAAACTGCTGGGGACGCTAGTATAGATCAGATCAGATATTGATCTGTTCAGATACTATACCACTAAGGGGGGTGTATGCTTCACGCGTGGGTGTTAGCATTACTGGCACTAACCTGACGCTGCCTGGGGTGTGACTCAGACCCTCTCTGACGCTAAAACCTAATTGATATCACCCGCCGGGCGATCAGGGGGTTAAACCTTTATTGGGTTATATACACGGCGGGTGCCCTGACACTATAAAAAGCAAACTAACTAACCAGCGTCACCCGTAACACTTATATGGTGATCACTGGTGAAAGGGTTAACTAGGGGCAATCAGGGGGTTAAAACCTTTATTAGATAATATATGGGGGTACCTGACGCTATAAAAACCTGCGGCGAACCTAAAAAAAATTACCGGCTACCGATCTGCATCACAGACACTAAGACAGCGTTTAGAAAAACGATCGCTTAGTGACAGTGGTGATAGGGGGTGAAAGGGTTACCTGGGGGGCGATCAAGGGGGTTAAACCTTTATTAGATAATATATTGGGGTACCTGACGCTATAAAAAGCTGCGGCGAACCTAAAAAAATTACTGGCTACGATCTGCATCACAGACACTAAGACAGCGTTTAGAAAAACGATCGCTTAGTGACAGTGGTGATAGGGGGTGAAAGGGTTACCTGGGGGGCGATCAAGGGGGTTAAACCTTTATTAGATAATATATTGGGGTACCTGACGCTATAAAAACCTGCGGCGAACCTAAAAAAAATTACTGGCTGCCGATCGGCATCACTGACGCTAAGACAGCGATCAGAAAAATGATCGCTAAGCGACAGTGGTGATAGGCGGTGAAAGGGTTATCTGGGGGGTGATCAGGGGGTTAAACCTTTATTAGGGGGGTTAGGGGGCTACACTGGACCTAAGACTAAACTTTGGTGACACTTTTACAGTCACAAATGTCACTGATTGCAGTGATCACTAAATAAATGGTCACTGCAATCAGTGACACTGTGACTGGGGGCTGGGGGGGTGATCTGGGGGGTGATCTGGGGTGTCTGGGGGGGCGATTTATGTCCCTATGTGTCCTGGTGTCAGTGTAGTGTTGTGTGCACTGACCTGATATCTTCTCTTGTACGGCGCTCGGTATATGTGAGCGCCGCACCAGAGATGACATCACTTCCTCCTGCTCCCTCTGTCTGACACAGACAGAGGGGGCATTTCCATTCGCCGGGAGCGATCGCGAGGGGGTGGCCAGAAACGAATGGCTGCCCCCTCATCCCAGAACGCTCCCGGACACTTAGCCACCGCTCACTGTACAGAAGGGGGGTCCGATTGGACCCCCCAACTATACAAAGGCAATCACGTATGCTCTACGTGATTGTGCCTGTCGGTGCCATTCTGCCGATGTATATATACAGTGAGCGGTCGTTAAGTGGTTAAATAAAAAATAAAATATGAATATCAAACTCAGGTAGTATTTTTATGCATAGCAATTGAAGCGAAAAGAGGAATGTTCAAAGCAAAATGAAATTTCATTATTGTAAAAATAGAGAAAATAGGAAATGAAAAAGAGAGAGAAAAGAGGGAAGAAGAAGAAGAGAAAAGAGAAAAGAAGTCCGCGAGGTCAGGCCCGGATCCACCGCTGCAATTGGAAAAATAATATTTTAGGCTCTCTGTTTCATCTACCATGGTAAAAGAACTGTGTTGTCAAAGGTTGATGGCATGGTATAGTTAATCCAGGGCTGCCATAATTTCTCAAATTTGGGGATCGTGTCTGTTTCTATAGCTGTCATCTTAGCATGAGTCATAGCACTATTCATCCTAGCTAATATTTCGGTTATGCTTAATTTAGGGGATTTCCAGGCCTTTGCTAATGCTTGTTTTGCTGCTGTAAAGAATTGTACTAATAGTTTAAATTGCATGTGCTTTACATTTTCCAGTTTCAGATTGAGTATTGCTGTTGCCGGGTCGAGAGGAATTGTCTTACCCATTATTTCAGAGGCAATTTTAAAGAGTTTATTCCAAAATTTTTGAGCAACTGGACACGACCACCAAATATGAAACTGTGTTCCTAACACTACGCTTTCCCCGACTTGTTCATTCCCCGACTTAGTTGGGGTAGGCGGTACACTTTGCTGGGGGTCAGCCACGCCCACTGACCTTTGACCTCTGGGGACCTTCCCTCTGACCTTTGACCTCTGGGGGAGGTCCCTGTTCAAGAGCCTGGGTCCTAGCCTTGTACTTAAAGGGAAAACCCTAACCCTAAACCCTAACCCTAAACCCTGACCTCAACCCTAACCCTAAGTCTCAACCCTAACCCTAAGTCTCAACCCTAACCCAAACCCTAACCCTAAGTCTCAACCCTAACCCTAACCCTAAGTCTCAACCCTAACCCTAAGTCTCAACCCTAACCCTAAGTCTCAACCCTAACCCTAAGTCTCAACCCTAACCCTAAGTCTCAACCCTAACCCTAGCTGACCTTTGACCTATGAACTTTAACCCCAAGTGCATCTCCACTTAGTGACTCTCCCCACCCTAAAACCCCTACCTTTCCCAGATTCCGCTCGGTTTGTTGGAAAAAGGGGGTAAAAAAATTTTTTTAGGCTCGCTCGCTCGCCATATAATGCTTCCCCAAGTGGAAACTCCTAGGACGCGTTACCTGCCGAGCTTCGCTCGGCAGCCTGATTAAAAAAGCTTAAGGCTTAGTTGGGGTAGGCGGTACACTTTGCTGGGGGTCAGCCACGCCCACTGACCTTTGACCTCTGGGGACCCGCCCTCTGACCTTTTGACCTCTGGGGGAGGTCCCTGTTCAAGAGCCTGGGTCCTAGCCATGTTCTTAAAGGGAAAACCCTAACCCTAAACCCTAACCCTGACCCTAACCCTAACCCTAAACCCTAACCCTAAACCCTAACCCCTAACCCTAACCCTAAACAATGTGCTGAATAATTTATGACATATTTTGCTATCCTAGCTGGTACGAGGTACCAGCGTGTTAGTACTTTATAATTGGCCTCAACCGCCAATATGTTAGGGGAGGCATATTTTGCAGTTAACCATATCTGGTTCCATTCTGAGTCATCTAAGTTTCTTTGTATGTCTTCCTCCCATTTTCAAACATAATGTGGCTTGCCTGCGTCTGCTTGAGTCAGTAGCTGAGAATATAGAGTGGATATTGCTCCCTTAATGTGCGGATCTTTCTTGCAAATTGTTTCAAAATTTGAGTTGAGTTATTAGGGTTGAAGTGTTTAGCATTGGTGTGAATTTTTTATTTATTTGGAGGTATCTAAATAGTTCTGATTGTGGCAAACCATAGGTTTCGCAAAGGGTCAGGAAGGGGATAAATGATGTTGAGTTTATAAATTTGTACATATATAGGATATCCCGAGAAGTCCATTCTCTAAAAGAATTAGGAAGGACCCATGCTGGGTAGAATGCAGGGTTTTTGTAAAATGAGAGTAGAGGGTTGTGTATAGATTGTAGTTGGTTTTTAATTTTATATCTCCCATAAGGAGATAAAATGTTTAGTAATTGGATTTTGTATATTTTTGCGCTATTTTGAGGGGATCCAAAGTAAATTTGAGACTGAAATTGGATCGCATTCGGCAGCTTCTATGGATACCCATAGTGGGGTTTCAGTTTGAGCATGTAGTTTACTGAGACTGGCTATATGTGCTGCCCTATAGTAACATGCAAAATTTGGACAGCCTAGGCCCCCCTTTACTTTTGGTAGGTAAAGTGTGCGTTGTTGAACTCTTGGTTTGGCAGAACCCCAAATAAATGATGATGATTTATTTTGTAATATTCTTAGATAGTATGCTGGTATCGGAATAGGTAGAACTCTAAACAAGTATAATATTTTGGGCAATATCGCCATTTTTACAGCATTAATTCTTCCCAACCATTATATCGGTATGTGGTCCCAAGAATTCATCAAATTTGTTAGTTGTTTCAAAATCGGTGGGTAGTTATAAGAGAATAAATCTGAGAGGGATGCTGTAAGTTTAATTCCTAGATATGGAAGTGCTCCATCTGTCCATGTATAGGGGAGGCCCGCTTTAGCGGCCGATAATTCAATATTTGAGAGAGATATGTTTAGAGCTGAACTTTTCTTGGGATTAATATATAAACCTGAGAATGTGGCAAAATTGTTGAGAATTGGGATAAGATTAGGGCCAGATATTTGAGGGGATGAAAGAAATAGGAGGATATCATCTGCAAATAAACAGATTTTATGTTGATAACCTCCTATTTCAATTCCTGTTATAGTGGGTTCTGATCTGATTATTTGTGCAAGCGGTTCTATGAGAAGGGCGAATAATAAGGGTGAAAGTGGACAACCTTGTCTTGTACCTCTCTCTATATCAAAGGGTTCAGACCTACATCCCGCATATCTTACATATACTCACGGTTTATCGTACAGTGCCCTGATCCAATTCATAAAGTTTGGGCCAAAGCCCCATTTTTGTAAGGTATAGGTCATGTAAGGCCAGGATACCGAGTCAAAGGCCCTTCTAATATCGAGAGAGAGAAAACAGGCTGGAATGCCTCACTTTTTCGCAATTTGTGCCAAGAGGACTGCTCTGCAAACATTTTCTCCTGCTTGACGTGAGGGCATGAATCCTACTTGGTCACGATGCACGAGTGTGCCTATGACTGTGTTTAAACGGGTTGCTATGATTTTTGCCAATAATTTTATATCCATATTTAACATGGAAATGGGACGGTAGTTACTACTAAGCGTATCGTCTGTTTGTGGTTTTGGAATCATACATATGATAGCCATCAGAGATTCTTGCCTAAATGTTTTGTTGTTTAATAGATCATTGAATGCTTCTGCAAGTACGGGAGAGAGAGTGTCCCTATATGTACGATAATACAGTGCTGAGTAGCCATCTGGACCAGGCCTTTTATTTATTTTTAATTCTTTAATAGCTGTGTCTACCTCAGTACTTGTAACAGATTTTTCTAGTATTGTTTTTTGGGATTCCGTCATTTGGGGAAGGTTGATTCGTGAGAAAAATGCATCAGCTGCCGAGGTGTTTAATGTATTTGTCTCCTTGTATTGAGATTTCAAATAGGTACTGAATTTTTGTACAATTTTTTGTGGATTGCTGGTGTAGATATTATTAGCTAATTTAAGTTTGATAGGTTTGAAGGATTTATTGATCGATTTTAATGCTTTTGCTAGGAATGTGCCGGGTTTATTAGATTTCATGTAGAATGCGTGATTGGTTTTGCGTAGCAATTTATCTGCCGAATCTGTGAGGAAAAGGTCATATTCTATACGTGCTTTCTCTAGACGAGATTTTGCTGAGGAGGTAGGATTATTCTGAAAATTCATAAATGCTGTGTTAAATTATTTTTCTAATTTTTGTGAGAGTGTTTTACGCTCTCATTTCAGAATCCCTATTTGCTGTTGAAAAACCCCCCTTAGTACTGGTTTATGTGCTTCCCATAGGGTGAGTGAGGAAATTTCAGGGCTAGTATTACTCTTTAAATAGTTTTTTAATTCTTGTTCTATTAATATGCGGTAGGATGGGTGCTTGAGTAATATGTCTGGTAGGTACCAGGTCGGATCGTGTGCTTTGGGCAGAATGGAGGCGATAGTGGTACATAACGCGTCATGGTCTTTCCAGGGGATGGGGATCATAGTTGAAGACATAATTTCTGGGACCATACCTATTGTTGTAAATATGTGATCTATTCGGCTAAATGTTTGATGAGGGTTAGAGAAATATGTATAGTTTCTTTTAGTTCGATTGGATTCTCTCCAAGAGTCAACCATATTGTGTTTGGAAAGAAGCTGAGAGAGAGTCCATTTGGATTGATGTTTCGCTGGGGTATAAGGGGATCTGTCCAAAAATGGGAGGAGGACCTGATTAGAGTCTCCGCATACAAGAAGAGTTCCTTTCTTATGTGAGTTTATTACTTGAAAGAGATGAGATAGGAAAGGTAGGGGTTGAGTGTTTGGTGCATAATATGAGACTACAGTTAAGGCTGTGTCCATGATGTATCCCGTTAGAATTAGGTAGCGGCCTTCAGGATCTTTTATTTCCGAATGCAATGTGAATGGAGTTGTGCGGTGAAATGCAATAAGCGTACCTCGCTTTTTTGTGGTGGCAGAAGCTGTATATACTTGAGGGTAGGATTTACTGAAGAATTTGGGAGTTTGACTTGGTGTAAAATGTGTTTCTTGTAAGCACACAATATGTGCTTTCTTAGCTTGGAATGACCGGAAGGCTTTTGTGCGTTTTTGTGGCACATTAATACCTTGGACATTTAATGAGACTATGTGTAAAGGGGCCATGGTAGATGATACAAAAAGCTATTCTTACCTGTTGCCTTAGTGCGGTGAACTCCCGGGCCCTTTCACACGGACGAGAAAGAAGGTAAGGAAGAAAAGGATCCAGTGCGATCAGTCTTGAGGAAGAAGTAAAAAACAAATGCGAATATACAACATGTAATTATTGTAAAGATATGATATTTGAGGTTTATCCGTGATGGGGGGCAGAACCCCCCCTTAGGGGACAAAGGACTTTCATCGAATCCCTATTTATTATCGTGGGAGTCCGAGGTGGGGCGCATGGGGTTTCCGCGCAATGGGGTGCCGCCCTAAAAAATTAGATGTACAACCCGGGGATGTATGTTTATTAGCCCTATCTGTGCATATAAGTGTTACTTAAAATTTAGTAATTAATCATTCAGAGAGAGTGGGGAAAGAATAGTCACTAGGCGGTGAGCCTAGGGGATTAACTTAAATGTATTAAAGCTTGTCAGTTTAAAAAGATACAATGGGATAAAAATGAGAAGCTAAGTCATGAGAACCAAACTGCTTAAAAAACTGCATATATATTATTCATCCTAAAGTCATCTAATAATGTTAGAGGTAAGTTACAATACTATTAAATATACCGCAGAGACTCTAAGGTAAAATTTAAATAACTTGTCCTTTGTAGGTGAAAGGATCTGCGGTGGAAAAATTAACCATTAACTAACAAATAAAAAGGTAAAAGGAAGCAAACTTTGGTAACAAAACTGTTACATCCCTGTGTTTCTATGTAAATTTTAGTGGTCTAATATTAATATGTGTCAGCTGAAAAAATAAAAAAATAAAAATATAAAAATAAAATCTTAAAAATTAAATTTTGAATTGGGGTAGGAGAGAAACCACTACACTATGCTTTGTGGGGACTTTTCAAAATTCTCCTATGTTGCAAATTGCTTAGTGTGAATTGAAACAGGGATATTAATGTCCAAGATGATATACCTTGTCCTCTGTAGGTGATAGGATCACCTATTTCGGAAAGGTACCAAAAAGAGAAAAAATATATATATATATATATATATATATATATATATATATATATATATATATATATATATATATATATATATAAGAAGAAAATTTTGGTATCAAGACAGTTATGTCACTGTGTTTCTATGTGAAATATTAGAGACTAAATAATATGCATCTGTTGAAAAATAAAGAATAAAAAATAAAAATAAATAAAAATAAATAAAAATTAGAAATATGAAAATATTAAAAAAAAATAATAGTAAGAACCATAAAACAAAATATAAAAACAAAAAGTAAAATTTTGGATAGGGATAGGAGAAGAAACCACTATATTTTGTTTTGTGTGGATTTTTAAAAGTCTCCTATGTTATGAGTCGCTAAGTATGAATTGAAGCAGAGATATTAATTTCCAAGGTGCTTCTGCTTTAGCATATTCATTAGTAAGTTTGTCTCATATAATGTCTATCAATCCTTCAGTCCATAGAATCTTCTTGGCCTTGGGGTGAGGGTGTGAATCGTCCTCTTTTATGTTCCTGGGTATTTCCATTTCTGTTCTCAGAATGGGCTGCTTTTTGTTTAAAAGAGGCTGAGGCTGATCTTCTTCGTGAAGTACTTGGTGCAGAGCTCCCTTCTGTCAAATTGAGATCCTGGAGGGCTTGTTATAGTTCTTCTGATGTTCTGCATGAAATTTTGGTTCCCTGGTAGGTGAAACGTGGGGCAAAAGGGAAACCCCATTGGTATTTGACATTATGGCGTTGGAGTTCTATTAATTGTGGTTTCATCGCCCTTCTTTTGGAGATTGTTGATTGGGATAAATCTGCAAAGATCTGATAGTTATGCCCTTGAAAAAATAGGTTATTTTGTTCTCTTGCTGCGTTTAAAAGTTGTTCTTTTGTCCAATAGAAGTGGAACTTTGAGCAAAACAGGAAAAGGATTTTTCTGGATAGCAGCACTCCAAGATAAAAAGCCTTTATTTCAAAAGTCCAGGAATCCAAAGCATACACTGCACATCACGACACACTGATCAAAGATTAGCTGACATGTTTCACATCAAATGATGCTTACTCATATGCATCATTTGATGTGAAACATGTCAGCTAATCTTTGATCAGTATGTCGTGATGTGCAGTGTATGCTTTGGATTCCTGGACTTTTGAAATAAAGGCTTTTTATCTTGGAGTGCTGCTATCCAGAAAATTCCTTTTCCTGTTTTGCTCAAACTTGAATTGCTTGCACCCTTGGTTGCTGGGAGGAGGTCGTTTGGAGGATATCTACACCTGAGCGGCTCCCTTTCTCTGCTTCTCAGAAGTGGAACTTTGCTATGATATCGCGAGGTGGTCCATCTGTTTTTTTGGGCATTAGAGCCCTGTGTACTCTGTCCATCTCCAGTCTTTCTATCGGTATACTTGGTGCTAATTCTTGGCATAGTGCTATTATTGTTGCTTGCAGGTCTATTATGGATTCTGGTATGCTTCTGAAGCGCAAGTTAGCTCGTCTTGCGCGATTCTCAAAGTCCTTGAGTCTATTTTGGAGTATTATATTTTCTTCTTTCATGCTTTCCAATTCTGACAGGTGCTCTTGAGTGGTATTTTCTATTTCCTCTACTTTAATTTCTAGTGCAGATGTGCGGTGTCCCAGCTCTCTGATTTCCTTTGTTAAATTAGTGGTGATTTGCTCTGAGGTATGTTTCAGCGCTTTGTGAAGCATTTTTTCAAATTGTTTTAAAATATTTGAGGGAGTAGATATTTCTTGTGGCATTAGTTGTGGTAGAAAAACCTCAGCTTCTGAGTCAGTCTCCTGAGGAGATAAGTTGTGTTTTTTTAGGCTTGCTTTTCTGTTTTGTGGTGAGTGTGAGTGTGAGTGTGCTCAGCATCATATCCAGAGGTTGTCTTTGGGAAATAGACTTATGAGTGCTGCCAGCATTGCTACAGGAGGTTAAAGGGGTGGGTAAACAGCCTGTCAGTAGGGGGACGGGGTCACCTGCGCACGTCACGGATGGCCCCGCCCTCAGCTATTTAAGAGCTGTCACGGCGGGTCTAGCGTCATTCGGCGGGCACCTCCCATGGAGGTGGAATCGGATCAGGGTTTTTCCGTATCCCAGGTCGAAGAAGGATTACATCGCTGGAATTTGTTTTTCTTTTTTTAATAAAGGACTTTTTGTGAAATGGTAGGGGTACAATGTACCCCGTTACCAATTCACATAGTGGGGCCGGGATCTGGGGGTCCCCTTTGTTAAAGGGGGCTTCCAGATTCTGATAAGCCCCCTGCCCGCAGACCCCCACAACCACCGGGCAAGGGTTGTGGGGATGAAGCCCTTGTTATCCTCCCCATGTTGAGGACATGTGGCCTGGTACAGTTCAGGAGGGGGGGCGCTCTCTTGTCCCCCCTCTTTTCCTGCGGCCTGCCAGGTTGCGTGCTCGGATAAGGGTCTGGTATGGATTTTTGTGGGGAACCCCACGACATTTTTATTTTATTTTGGCGCGGGGTTCCCCTTAAAATCCATTCCAGACCTGAAGGATCTGGTATGGCTTTTGAGGGGGACCCCATCGGCATTTTTTTTTTAATTGGCGCAGGGTTCCCCTTATATCCATACCAGACCTGAAGGGCCTGGTATGGAATTTGGGGGACCCCACATATTTTTTTACATTTTGGTTCGGGGTTCCCCTTAATATTCATACCAGACCCAAAGAGCCTGGTAATGGACTGGAAGGGGAACCCATGCCGTTTTTTTTCAATGACTTTTATCTGTATTGCCGGGACCCAACAATTCATTGTAACCGCGAGTAGTTTTAACTGACTTTTTTTCCTTTAGAAATTTTATTTTGTGCAGGGACTGTTCTAAACACGGGAAAAATGCGACACTTTACAGGCATACTATAGACACCCCCCAGGTACGAAATGTAATATTGTTTCACTTTAAGCATTATTAAAATCACTGCTCCCGAAAAAAACGGCAGTTTTTTAAAACTTTGTTTTGCATTGATACAAACACTTTTTATGACAATAACTTGCATATTAACCTTTAAAATTAGCACTTTTGATTTTTCACGTTCGTGTCCCATAGACTTTAATGGTGTTCGCGTGCTGAAACAAATTTTTTGCCTGTTCGCATGTTCTGCTGCGAACCGAACCGGGGGGTGTTTGGCTCATCCCTACTTGACTACAGTCAACCATGGTGGTGGGAGTGTCATGGTCTGGGGCTGCATGAGTGCTGCCGGCACTGGGTAGCTAAAGTTCATTGAGGGAACCATGAATGCCAACATGTACTGTGACATACTGAAGCAGAGCATGATCCCCTCCCTTCGGAGACTGGGCCGCAGGGCAGTATTTCAACATGATAATGACCCCAAACACACCTTCTAGATGACCACTACCTTGCTAAAGAAGCTGAGGGTAAAGGTGATGGACTGGCCAAGCATGTCTTCAGACCTAAACCCTAGTGAGCATCTGTGGGGCATCCTCAAACGAAAGGTGGAGGAGTGCAAGGACTGTAACATTCACCAGCTCTGTGATGTCGTCATGGAGGAGTGAAAGAAGACTCCAGTGGCAACCTGTGAAGCTCTGGTAAACTCCATGCCCAAGAGGGTTAAGGCAGTGCTGGAAAATAATAGTGGCCACACAAAATATTGACACTTTGGGCCCAATTTGGACATTTTCAGGGGTGTACTCACTTTTGATGCCAGCTGTTTAGACATTAATGACTATGTGTTGAGTTATTTTGAGGGGACCGCAAATTTACACTTTTATACAAGCTGTAAACTCTCTACTTTTATTGTAGCGAAGTGTCATTTCTTGTGTTGTCACATGAAAAGATATAATAAAATATTTACAAAAATGTGAGGGGTGTACTCACTTTTTGGAGATACTGTATGTGTGGGTTATAGATATTCCACCTTGTTCTTTTGTCCTGCCTACCAAGTTCAAGTAAAGCATTTAAAACTATTTTCCTTGTCAAAATATTTTATTAAAGTATACAAGGAGCAGTGTACAAATAGTCTTAAGTACTTATGGTTGTAACAAGTGAAACTGTACAGTTATGCTTATTCAAGAACATATTGTTGTTAATCAAAAAGTTATTACTCAATATCTAAATATGTGTTATAGTAATCATGTTACTGCATTTAAAGGATGCTAGAACTTTATATGTTCCATATAAACAATCAGTTTGTTTATGGTTTTATACTACCTGTTAGAATAATGTTTAAATAAAAAATAAAATATGAATATCAAACTAGTATTTTTATGCATAGCAATTGAAGCAAAAAGAGGAATGTTCAAAGCAAAATTAAATTTCATTATTGAAAAAATAGAGAAAATAGGAAATGAAAAAGAGAGAGAAAAGAGGGAAGAAAAAGAGAAAAGAGAAAAGAAGTCCGCGAGGTCAGGCCCGGATCCACCGCTGCAACTGGAAAAATAATATTTTAGGCTCTCTGTTTCATCTACCATGGTAAAAGAACTGTGTTGTCAAAGGTTGATGGCATGGTATAGTTAATCCAGGGCTGCCATAATTTCTCAAATTTGGGGGTCGTGTCTGTTTCTATAGCTGTCATCTTAGCATGAGTCATAGCACTATTCATCCTAGCTAATATTTCGGTTATGCTTAATTTAGGGGATTTCCAGGCCTTTGCTAATGCTTGTTTTGCTGCTGTAAAGAATTGTACTAATAGTTTAAATTGCATGTGCTTTACATTTTCCAGTTTCAAATTGAGTATTGCTCTTGCCGGGTCTAGAGGAATTGTCTTACCCATTTCAGAGGCAATTTGAAAGAGTTTATTCCAAAATTTTTGAGCAACTGGACACGACCACCAAATATGAAACTGTGTTCCTAACACTACGCTTTCCCCGACTTGTTCATTCCCCGACTTAGTTGGGGTAGGCGGTACACTTTCCTCTTGGTCAGCCATGCCCACTGACCTTTGACCTCTGGGGACCCGCCCTCTGACCTTTGACCTCTGGGGGAGGTCCCTGTTCAAGAGCCTGGGTCCTAGCCTTGTTCTTAAAGGGAAAACCCTAACCCTAAACCCTAACCCTAAACCCTGACCATAACCCTAACCCTAAGTCTCAACCCTAACCCTAAGTCTCAACCCTAACCCTAAGTCTCAACCCTAACCTTAACCCTAACCATAAGTCACAACCCTAACCCTAAGTCTCAACCCTAACCCTAGCTGACCTTTGACCTATGAACTTTAACCCCAAGTGCATCTCCACTTAGTGACTCTCCCCACCCTAAAACCCCTACCTTTCCCAGATCCCGCTCGGTTTGTTGGAAAAAGGGGGTAAAAATTTGTTTTTTAGGCTCGCTCGCTCGCCATATAATGCTTCCCCAAGTGGAAACTCCTAGGACGCGTTACCTGCCGAGCTTCGCTCGGCAGCCTGATTAAAAAAGCTTAAGGCTTAGTTGGGGTAGGCGGTACACTTTGCTGGGGGTCAGCCACGCCCACTGACCTTTGACCTCTGGGGACCCGCCCTCTGACCTTTGACCTCTGGGGGAGGTCCCTGTTCAAGAGCCTGGGTCCTAGCCTTGTTCTTAAAGGGAAAACCCTAACCCTAATCCGAACCCTAACCCTAAACCCTAACCCTAAACCCTAACCCTAACCCCTAACCCTAACCCTAAACAATGTGCTGAATAATTTGTGACATATTTTGCTATCCTAGCTGGTACGAGGTACCAGCGTGTTAGTACTTTATAATTGGCCTCAACCGCCAATATGTTAGGGGAGGCATATTTTGCAGTTAACCATATCTGGTTCCATTCTGAGTCATCTAAGTTTCTTTGTATGTCTTCCTCCCATTTTCAAACATAATGTGGCTTGCCTGCGTCTGCTTGAGTCAGTAGCTGAGAATATAGAGTGGATATTGCTCCCTTAATGTGCGGATCTTTCTTGCAAATTGTTTCAAAATTTTAGTTGAGTTATTAGGGTTGAAGTGTTTAGCATTGGTGTGAATTTTTATTTTTATTTGGAGGTATCTAAATAGTTCTGATTGTGGCAAACCATAGGTTTCGCAAAGGGTCAGGAAGGGGATAAATGATGTTGAGTTTATAAATTTGTACATATATAGGATATCCCGAGAAGTCCATTCTCTAAAAGAATTAGGAAGGACCCATGCTGGGTAGAATGCAGGGTTTTTGTTAAATGAGAGTAGAGGGTTGTGTATAGATTGTAGTTGGTTTTTAATTTTATATCTCCCATAAGGAGATAAAATGTTTAGTAATTGGATTTTGCATATTTTTGCGATATTTTGAGGGGATCCAAAGTAAATTTGAGACTGAAATTGGATCGCATTCGGCAGCTTCTATGGATACCCATAGTGAGGTTTCAGTTTGAGCATGTAGTTTACTGAGACTGGCTATATGTGCTGCCCTATAGTAACATGCAAAATTTGGACAGCCTAGGCCCCCCTTTACTTTTGGCAGGTAAAGTGTGCGTTGTTGAACTCTTGGTTTGGCAGAACCCCAAATAAATGATGATGATTTATTTTGTAATATTCTTAGATAGTATGCTGGTATCGGAATAGGTAGAACTCTAAACAAGTATAATATTTTGGGCAATATCGCCATTTTTACAGCATTAATTCATCCCAACCATTATATCGGTTTGTGGTCCCAAGAATTCATCAAATTTGTTAGTTGTTTCAAAATCGGTGGGTAGTTATAAGAGAATAAATCTGAGAGGGATGCTGTAAGTTTAATTCCTAGATATGGAAGTGCTCCATCTGTCCATGTATAGGGGAGGCCCGCTTTAGCGGCCGATAATTCAATATTTGAGAGAGATATGTTTAGAGCTGAACTTTTCTTGGGATTAATATATAAACCTGAGAATGTGGCAAAATTGTTGAGAATTGGGATAAGATTAGGGCCTGATATTTGAGGGGATGAAAGAAATAGGAGGATATCATCTGCAAATAAACAGATTTTATGTTGATAACCTCCTATTTCAATTCCTGTTATAGTGGGTTCTGATCTGATTATTTGTGCAAGCGGTTCTATGAGAAGGGCGAATAATAAGGGTGAAAGCGGACAACCTTGTCTTGTACCTCTCTCTATATCAAAGGGTTCAGACCTACATCCCGCATATCTTACATATACTCACGGTTTATCGTACAGTGCCCTGATCCAATTCATAAAGTTTGGGCCAAAGCCCCATTTTTGTAAGGTATAGGTCATGTAAGGCCAGGATACCGAGTCAAAGGCCCTTCTAATATCGAGAGAGAGAAAACAGGCTGGAATGCCTCGCTTTTTCACAATTTGTGCCAAGAGGACTGCTCTGCAAACATTTTCTCCTGCTTGACGTGAGGGCATGAATCCTACTTGGTCACGATGCACGAGTGTGCCTATGACTGTGTTTAAACGGGTTGCTATGATTTTTGCCAATAATTTTATATCCATATTTAACATGGAAATGGGACGGTAGTTACTACTAAGCGTATTGTCTGTTTGTGGTTTTGGAATCATACATATGATAGCCATCAGAGATTCTTGCCTAAATGTTTTGTTGTTTAATAGATCATTGAATGCTTCTGCAAGTACGGGAGAGAGAGTTTCCATATATGTACGATAATACAGTGCTGAGTAGCCATCTGGACCAGGCCTTTTATTTATTTTTAATTCTTTAATAGCTGTGTCTACCTCAGTACTTGTAACAGATTTTTCTAGTATTGTTTTTTGGGATTCCGTCATTTGGGGAAGGTTGATTCGTGAGAAAAATGCATCAGCTGCCGAGGTGTTAAATGTATTTGTCTCCTTGTATTGAGATTTCAAATAGGTACTGAATTTTTGTACAATTTTTTGTGGATTGCTGGTGTAGATATTATTAGCTAATTTAAGTTTGATAGGTTTGAAGGATTTATTGATCGATTTTAATGCTTTTGCTAGGAATGTGCCGGGTTTATTGGATTTCATGTAGAATGCGTGATTGGTTTTGCGTAGCAATTTATCTGCCGAATCTGTGAGGAAAAGGTCGTATTCTATACGTGCTTTCTCTAGACGAGATTTTGCTGAGGAGGTAGGATTATTCTGAAAATTCATAAATGCTGTGTTAAATTATTTTTCTAATTTTTGTGAGAGTGTTTTACGCTCTCATTTCAGAATCCCTATTTGCTGTTGAAAAAACCCCCTTAGTACTGGTTTATGTGCTTCCCATAGGGTGAGTGAGGAAATTTCAGGGCTAGTATTACTCTTTAAATAGTTTAATTCTTGTTCTATTAATATGCGGTAGGATGGGTGCTTGAGTAATATGTCTGGTAGGTACCAGGTCGGATCGTGTGCTTTGGGCAGAATGGAGGCGATAGTGGTACATAACGCGTCATGGTCTGACCAGGGGATGGGGATAATAGTTGAAGACATAATTTCTGGGACCATACCTATTGTTGTAAATATGTGATCTATTCGGCTAAATGTTTGATGAGGGTTAGAGAAATATGTATAGTTTCTTTTAGTTGGATTGGATTCTCTCCAAGAGTCAACCATATTGTGTTTGTAAAGAAGCTGAGAGAGAGTCTATTTGGATTGATGTTTCGCTGGGGTATAAGGGGATCTGTCCAAAAATGGGAGGAGGACCTGATTAGAGTCTCCGCATACAAGAAGAGTTCCTTTCTTATGTGAGTTTATTACTTGAAAGAGATGAGATAGGAAAGGTAGGGGTTGAGTGTTTGGTGCATAATATGAGACTACAGTTAAGGCTGTGTCCATGATGTATCCCGTTAGAATTAGGTAGCGGCCTTCAGGATCTTTTATTTCTGAATGCAATGTGAATGGAGTTGTGCGGTGAAATGCAATAAGCGTACCTCACTTTTTTGTGGTGGCAGAAGCTGTATATACTTGAGGGTAGGATTTACTGAAGAATTTGGGAGTTTGACTTGGTGTAAAATGTGTTTCTTGTAAGCACACAATATGTGCTTTCTTAGCTTGGAATGACCGGAAGGCTTTTGTGCGTTTTTGTGGCACATTAATACCTTGGACATTTAATGAGACTATGTTTAAAGGGGCCATGGTAGATGATACAAAAAGCTATTCTTACCTGTTGCCTTAGTGCGGTGAACTCCCGGGCCCTTCCACGCGGACGAGAAAGAAGGTAAGGAAGAAAAGGATCCAGTGCGATCAGTCTTGAGGAAGAAGTAAAAAACAAATGCGAATATACAACATGTAATTATTGTAAAGATATAATGATATTTGAGGTTTATCCGTGATGGGGGGCAGAACCCCCCCTTAGGGGACAAAGGACTTTCATCGAATCCCCATTTATTATCGTGGGAGTCCGAGGAAAGTCTGGTGGGGCGCATGGGGTTTCCGCGCAATGGGGTGCCGCCCTAAAAAATGAGATGTACATCCCGGGGATGTATGTTTATTAGCCCTATCTGTGCATATAAGTGTTACTTAAAATTTAGTAATTAATCATTCAGAGAGAGTGGGGAAAGAATAGTCACTAGGCGGTGAGCCTAGGGGATTAACTTAAATGTATTAAAGCTTGTCAGTTTAAAAAGATACAATGGGATATAAATGAGAAGCTAAGTAATGAGAACCAAACTGCTTAAAAAACTGCATATATATTATTCATCCTAAAGTCATCTAATAATGTTAGCGGTAAGTTACAATACTATTAAATATACCGCAGAGACACTAAGGTAAAATTTAAATAACTTGTCCTTTGTAGGTGAAAGGATCTGCGGTGGAAAAATTAACCATTAATTAACAAATAAAAAGGTAAAAGGAAGCAAACTTTGGTAACAAAACTGTTACATCCCTGTGTTTCTATGTAAATTTTAGTGGTCTAATATTAATATGTGTCAGCTGAAAAAATAAAAAAATAAAAATATAAAAATTACAAATTTAAAAATTAAATTTTGAATTGGGGTAGGAGAGAAACCACTACACTATGCTTTGTGGGGACTTTTCAAAATTCTCCTATGTTGCAAATTGCTTAGTGTGAATTGAAACAGGGATATTAATGTCCAAGATGCTATACCTTGTCCTCTGTAGGTGATAGGATCACCTATTTCGGAAAGATACCAAAAAGAGAAAAAAAATATATATATATATATAGAAAGTAAAGGTGCAAAATAACTGGCCCAAATTTGCACTTCTCGGCGCCTAGGTGCTAGTATGCGGTACCTGTGGCTCACTCCTCCAACTGTTTAGCTGGAAAAGTAATGGGGAATAAACGATAATTCAGCTCAAAAATTGATATCAGAGTTGTTGAACTGTGATACAAATTATATAAAAGGGAGCAGCTATTTAAATTTATATGAAATGAGATCCTCATACATATAAAAAGTAAAATACAATAAGTATCATATAAAAAGCATAAAACTCATAGAGTCCATATGATAAACAGCGCTGGTTATGGATAAATGTCCAAAAACATATAAAACACTTGAGTGATGACTTTGCAACAGTCAGACTAGTAGTGGTATTTCTTCTATGGATATGGTCTGTAGTGCACCCTACACCAATCCCAAGACTTCACCACAAGTGAGGCACGCTCCCCCTCTGGGGTACAAACTCACCACAAAGATGAAAAAGGTAAGCCTTTTTAGTCTGTAGGTAATCTCACTCCAACATCCGTCATCACCACCAGGGTAGTATGGGTTAAAATCCTCAGGCAAACATATAAGGACATAAAAGCACCAATAGTGTAATATTGCTTTAATCAAGAAAACCCCCAATACAAAGTCCCTGTTTCAAATGCACGTACATTTCAATCACTTGTAAAAAAGCACATAAAGTACAGAGTATATTTACCGCTATCCTGTCCCAAGAGGGCGCCCGTGTTGCGAACGTAACGCTGCAGTCTTTGTTCCGGGTTTGAGACAGTTGCCATGGAGATCACTCTGTACTTCCTGGTTACAGAGACGCTGCGGTATCTGGGCCCTGACCGGTTTCGTCACAAGCTGACTTCAACTGAGGGCGTAGATAGCCCAGCGTCAGCATGCGTGGTATAACCCCCCCGCTCGTCGCCTATTGGCTGGAGTGCCGCAATCCGTCCGCCCTGATTGGTGCTTGTCAGGGCGGAACTGCGATATGCACGTCCTCAAACAGGAGCTCTCAATGGCACCCTTTCTCGGCCCAAACCTCTGAAATTTATTGATTTATGTACATATATGTTGATATATTTATCTATAGTCTTATTTATCTATTTTTATTTATCTAAGGCTAATTAACTATACACTCATAAATTTTGACGGTCCAATTTTCATTTCATTTTATTTCAAATAATTTAGATCGATTTTTAATTTATTTCATGTAGTTCTATATACACTTATATATGTGTAGACTATACATATATATATATGCATCTATTATATGCATGTACCTTATATTGATTTATTTTCAATATTTGGATTAGCGGGTTTAAATTCCCATTTTTTGAACATCTTCTGCTGCTAGAATACACGCATATACACATAGTGGTTGCATAGCCCGAATATGTCTAATGTAGTGTTAAAATTTATTTTATATTGTATTTCTCAGGGGACAGATTAGGTGTTTCACTAGACCTGTCCCATTGAGCTATATTGTGCAGCGAACATCAAGTAACTGCAGCTTTCATTCTGCAAACAAATCATCTTATTTAAGAAATAGTTAAACACCGACAGGTGGATATTATCATAGTGCAAGTTTTTCGCTTCTATGTAATAGTGATTGAGATATTGTTTTAAAATTGTGATGGTTTTATTCACATGTTTGCTGTCTTAGTTTGATAGCAACTTTTAGCCCCTCTTTGTTTAAATTTTCGTTTTGTTATTTGTTATATAACAAATTGTGTAGTAATACGTGCTGTTGGAACACTCCCCAAAAGCTCCTGTTTGAGGACGTGCATATCGCAGTTCCGCCCTGAAAAGCACCAATCAGGGCGGACGGATTGCGGCACTCCAGCCAATAGGCGACGAGCGGGGGGGTTATACCACGCACGCTGACGCTGGGCTATCTACGCCCTCAGTTGAAGTCAGCTTGTGACGAAACCAGTCAGGGCCCAGATACCGCAGCGTCTCTGTAACCAGGAAGTACAGAGTGATCTCCACGGCAACTGTCTCAAACCCGGAACAAAGACTGCAGCGTTACGTTCGCAACACGGGCGTCCTCTTGGGACAGGATAGCGGTGAATATACTCTGTACTTTATGTGCTTTTTTACAAGTGATTGAAATGTACGTGCATTTGAAACAGGGACTTTGTATTGGGGGTTTTCTTGATTAAAGCAATATTACACTATTGGTGCTTTTATGTCCTTATATGTTTGCCTGAGGATTTTAACCCATACTACCCTGGTGGTGATGACGGATGTTGGAGTGAGATTACCTACAGACTAAAAAGGCTTACTTTTTTCATCTTTGTGGTGAGTTTGTACCCCAGAGGGGGAGCGTGCCTCACTTGTGGTGAAGTCTTGGGATTGGTGTAGGGTGCACTACAGACCGTATCCATAGAAGAAATACCACTACTAGTCTGACTGTTGCAAAGTCATCACTCAAGTGTTTTATATGTTTTTGGACATTTATCCATAACCAGCGCTGTTTATCATATGGACTCTATGAGTTGTATGCTTTTTATATGATACTTATTATATATATATATATATATATATATATATATATATATATATAAAAAGAAGAACATTTTGGTATCAAGACAGTTATGTCACTGTGTTTCTTTTTTTTTTTTTATAACATCAAGTTTATTGAAAAGAGATACAAATGAAATCTACAAGGGGAGACGCAGCTCCCCCTTTGCCGTCAGCACAGTATTGTTAATAGAATTATCAAACAATTAGTCTAGAAGTAATGTCTAGGATAACCTGTAATCCTTGGTTAAGAACGGCTGTAAGTGGTTATCCAACAATGAAATCAGGAGTTGTAATAAAAAGGAAGTACTGCGGGCGTTGGGAGCAACATCGCTCCGTGAAGTGTAGAAAGGAACAGTGAGAGAGAAGTAAAAGAAAAAAATCTCAAAAAGGGGTAGATGAATGGTATGGGCATAATCTTATACGTGGTGAGATCTTGTTAGGAAGTCTCCTATAAAGTAAAATATGTAATCACTTATAGGTAAAAGGCCAGTCAATGAAACTTATATAGTTCTAGATCAGTTGTTACAGGGTGTACCTATTTGGGAGGGGCGTTGTCAGGCACCCTCCCCTGTCCTGCCCCTCATGGGGTCAGTGAACTCACATGTAGGCCCGGGTTCCCAGCACCTGTCCTGAGGAGTTAGGTGGCCAGGTCCACTGCTGTTGAGTCCCCATAAGCTCGTGAAAATTTGTATTGAATCCAGGGGGACCAGGTATTAAAAAATGTATCATGGTTGTCTGTGGACTGGGCCACCGTCTCCTCCATATCACAAGTCTCAGAAACTCTCTGGAACCATTCCCTGAGTGAGGGGGTTCTGGTGGATTTCCAATATAGAGGAATTAGAGCTTTCGCCGCATTTACTAAGTGTTTGGTCAGAGAGTTGTTGTATCTTTTGTATGATACCTCTGTGATGTGAAGCAGACAGCACGCCACGTCCAGATTAATTAAGGTCTCAGTGATTGTCCGAATTTTCTCACACACAGCCTTCCAGAAGGGGGCGATCCCAGGGCAATGCCACCAAATATGGAGTAGATCACCCCCTTCCTTCCCACATCTCCAGCACGTGTCTGGAGTCTGCGGGAACCAGCTATGTATCTTGGCCGGCGTGGTGTACCAATGAGTCATGAGTTTGTAGGATGTCTCCTGTGTTCTTGAGCTAAGGGAACATTTATGTGTAAATACACACACTCTCTGCCACTGATTGGCCGAGATAGGCCTCTTCAGGGCCCGTGACCAGCTCTCTCTGAATCTGTCTTCTCCTTGCATGGGTTGGTCTCGTAGCCAAGCGTATGAAATTGAGGTAGACTTCTGCACTAGGTTGCCCTCCAGGCACACTGACTCCAGGTCCGTCAGATCCCTCCCAAAAGAGTCTCTCCTGTGGGGTTGGTTTAGGTAGTGTCTGATCTGAAAATACGTCCATAATGGGATGGAGGGCGTGTCCATCCCTGCAGTGAGCTGTTCGAAATCTTTAAAGCTACCTTTATGAAAGCAGTCCTGGGCGAGCAGCGGTGTGGAAGTATGTCGGGAGTGCAGTAAGCGGTTGCCTACTCCGGGGAGAAAGTCTGGGTTATTGAACAAGGGCGTCAAGGGACCCAGTGGGGAAGAGAGGTCTGTTTGTTTGGTCAATTTATGGAAGACTCCAAGTGATGTACCTATAAAGGGGTGTGTTTTGAGGGTCGCTGGATACTTAGACCATGGTATCCATGGGGAGAATCGTAGGGCTAAGGGGCTGAGACTGTTCTCTAGTTGGATCCAATCCTTTTGTGAGTGATGGCAGTGCCAATCAATAATTCTGGTGACGTGGGCAGCATAGTAGTATATTCTAAAATCCGGTATACCCATTCCCCCTTTAAGTTTGGACTTCGTCAGGAGTTGGGCTTTTATTCTGGGTGGTTTGTGGGCCCATATAAACCTTGACTGTAAGCTGGAGATCGTTTTGAAAAAACTCTGGGGGATCCTAACTGGTAAATTGCGGAAGAGATATAGGAGCTTTGGCAGAATGACCATTTTGCATATGGCAGCTCGGCCGAACCATGAGAAGTTACGCGTGTGCCATTTTTTAAGATCCTGGTCTACAGTTTTAAGAATAGGCGGGAAGTTTCGGTCAAAGATTTGAGCAATGTTAGGGGTCAGCCAGACTCCCAAGTAATGAAGAGCTGAAGATTCCCACTTAAAGGGGCAATTAGCTTTGAGTCTGTTCAGTGGGGCTGCGGGTAAGTTTATATTTAGGGCTTCCGATTTCGAGAAATTTATTTTAAGATTAGATAACTTGCCAAAGATGGAGAATTCGCGTAGTAAGGAGGGTAAAGTGATATGGGAGTTGGTTAGGAAAAAGAGTAGGTCGTCTGCATACGCCGCTATTTTAAATTCCCGACCAGCAACTGTAAATCCTTGTATGGCTTCTTCTGCAATGACTTTTCTAATGAACGGTTCCAATGAGAGTATAAATAAGATGGGTGAGAGGGGGCAGCCCTGTCTCGTCCCGTTGTTGATATGAACTTTATCTGACAGGGAACCATTAATCTTGACTTGAGCTGATGGGTTTGAGTATAGTGACCCGATCCATGACATCATGCAAGAACCCAGAGCAATATGCTGGCATGTCTCCAGCATATAGTCCCATGCCACACGATCGAAGGCCTTCTCCGCGTCCGTGGACAGGAGAAAGCCCTCGATCTTCTGTGTTTGTGCTGCGTAAATTAGGTTGAGTGCTTTGGTTACGCAATCTCTGGTCTCCCTGCCCGGCATAAAGCCAGCCTGGTCAGGACCAACGATATCGTGCAGCAATGGTCTAAGTCTGTTGGCAATTATTTTAGCTAGGAGCTTAACGTCTATATTAAGGAGAGATATCGGCCTGTAGCTGGCACATAATTGGGGGTCTTTATTCTGTTTTGGTATGACAGTTATATGGGCAGCGAGGAAAGACGATGGCACCGTTCTGGGTGCTGAAAAGGCATTCAGCGCTTTATGTAGTGGGTCAAGGAGCAGGTCAGTAAAGGTCTTGTAGTAAATGGAAGTGAAACCATCCGGACCTGGGCTTTTACCCGCTTTTAAGTCTTTAATGGATTGCAAAATTTCAGATTTGTCAATGGGACATTCTAATAGCTGGGCATTCTCACCTGTTAGGGTAGGAAGTTTGGAGTCTTTTAAGTAGTCCCGGATTAATTGCAATCTAGACCTTGGGGAGGGAGGGGAGTTTTCCTGTGAAGGTAAATTGTAGAGGTTGGAGTAATATTCATGGAAGTGTTTGCTAATTCCCTCAGTGGTGACATCTACTTTGCCCTTATTTCTAATTCCTAGAATGTTCTGGTGTGATGTGGCATCTTTTAGGGCCTTGGCTAGGAACCTTCCAGTCTTGTCTCCATGCTCGTAATAGATCTTCTTTTTAAAGAAAATAAATCTTTTGGCTTTTGCGTCTAGAATGTGTTGGAGGGTTTTCCTAGTTTCCAGAAGGGCGCTCGCTGATCTTTCCGATAGGGATTTTTTATGTAGCGTTTCTAGGGCGTGAATTTTGTCTGTCAGCTGCCTGATCACTTTTTCCCTTTCCCTCTTACAATGGGCTCCCAATTGGATCAACTCCCCTCTTATGGTGCATTTGTGTGCCTCCCAAATCATCATGAGGTCCATCTCAGGGGTCACATTGTGAGAAAAAAATTCTTTGATGGTTTTGGAAATTCCAGGGAGCCTCTGCGGATCAGTAAGGAGTGTTGAGTTCAGTCTCCAGGTGTTGGGTTTGGGGGATGGCCTAGTCAGGTCTAAGGAGAGTGATATAGGCGCGTGGTCGGAAATGGACTGGATCCCTATATTGGCTTCCGTAATCAGATTGAGGTCTCTTTGTGACGTAAAGATGTAGTCTATTCGTGAATACTTATTATGGGGAATGGAATGGAACGTATAATCCTTGTCGTCAGGGTGCAAGAGACGCCAGGAATCTATCAGCTGCAAGGAGCTCAGAAGGGTTTTAATTTGTTTAAGGATCTTGTATGTGATATGGGATCTACCCGTAGAGGTGTCGACTAAGGGGTTCAGTGGGATGTTAAAATCCCCTCCCACAATCATGCATCCAGAGCCAAAGCCCTTCAACTGTGACACCATACGCCTGCAGAAGGAGAGGTGGGCTGTGTTGGGGAAGTATACATTTGCTAAGGTTAGGGGCCTACCCCCACAAGTCCCCCTCAAGAAGACATACCTTCCCTCAGGGTCTATAAGTTTGTCGGTGACTTCAAAGGGGGCGTTTTTACTTATCAAGATAGACACACCCTTGGTTTTGGCCAGATCATTAGTGGCATGGAAAGCTTCGGTAAAGTAGGAGTCAGTGAGCCTGGGGACCTGTGAGGTCTTAAAGTGCGTCTCCTGCAAGAAGACAAACTGTGGCTTACCTTTTTTGAGTTCTCTCAAGAGTGTCGTGCATTTTTCTGGGATGTTTAGTCCCTTAGCGTTGTGCGAAATTACAGTCGGGTGGCGGCCAAGAGATGAGTATACCATGACGTATGTTCAGAGAGAGCTGGTGGTCTACGTCTAATAGGAAGAACAATCGAGACAAAATTACAAGAGATCAATGTGAATATTGTACTACAGATCTATCACAAATGGTCAAGTACCGTTAGAGAAGAGCCCAAGGGAAGGTTGAAGAGGTGGGGAAGCAGGGGAGGGGGTGCAGAGGGGAAAGTAAGACTGAGAATAGTTGGAAAAGATTTAGGAGAGGTAAGTAAAGGGTCAAAGAGAGGAGATATGGTAATCTTCCTTGGGGCGTCAAAGCCCCAAGGAGCTATAGGTAGTGAATCCTGGGTAGCCAGTGAGACCACCCAGGGTGCACTATGTGGGGGATAGGAAGGCGGCAACACGACAGATCTTCAGGGGAAGAACAATCGCTGAGTTAAGGTGGATCTAGGGGTAGTGAAACCTGAGGTGCCCGCCTCCCAGCCATGTGGAATGCATGAAAAAGGTGATAATGAATCATTTCTGCACGCTATGAGGTACATGAGACACATGCGGGTGTCCTCGAACAGAGAGGAAAACATCAACAAGATTAACAGGACTCCCGCCTGTGCCTCCTTGTTCATGGGTCATGAAGACCTGGGACATAGAAGTAATAACAAAGCTGAGTAATAACGTCAACTATATTGATGGAACTCAATAAAAATAAGAAAAAGAAAAAAGGATGCGGACATCCTCCTCCCTCCACCCCCTGGGGGATGGGAAGCGGTCTCCCCATAGTCATCTCAGGTACACTGACTATGTTCAGGAATGGGTGCATTAATAGCAACTGGTCCAAGGGCCATCCAGGAACCTCCCTCCTTGGGTTGTGTCAGTCACAGGAACTTGTCCCTACTCTGAAGTGAGGATCAGGGGGCAAGATAGCCGTATGAGTCCTGAGTGATCTGTTCTCATCCTCCGAGTGGCCACAAATGTGACCTGCCGGGATCATGTGGTGCAGTCAACATGAAGTATGACCCGATGGTTCGAGGGTGAATGTTAAACTTACTACCAACCGGACGGTTAGGACTTAGAGCATGAAGAAAAAAAAAAAAGGGGGGGGGAACTTGGGGGTCTGGGAAGAGGGCCGGTTTAGGGTAGTCCGTTTGCTTAGAGGATCAGCGAAGCGTATCTGTTGTCAGGACTTGCTGAAAGGATGGAATTCAACTGGACGGGCTCCTGCATGTAAAGGGGGTGAATACTCATGAGGTCTAAAGCTGCTAAAAAATAAGTAAGGAGGAGGAGAAACCGTCCACATCCCCTCAATACCCATCCAGAGCCCTGGATGAGTGCGGTTTGAAGCTCGGTGTTCCAGCCTGTGACCCAGCGTGTGAGCCTCCTCGGCGGCCTGTCTTCAGCTTCTTGGCGATCCTGTTGTCAGGGGAAGAGAGCGGGGAGTTAGGCGGGCTTTTCTCCAGTGGTGGCAGACGAAATTCCTGGTACCACTCCGGTATCTCAATCATGTCAAGCTGCAGAGCATGGCAAAAATCCGGTAAGTCTTCCGGTGATCTTAGCAGGTGTTGCTTACCATTGTGGTTCACCATAGGAGCAAACGGAAACCTCCAAGTGTACTTGAGCTCCCTGTCTCTGAGCTTGTCCAGAAGGGGGCGCAGTGCCCTGCGGTTCTTTAAGGTTATCTGGGAGAGGTCCTGGAAAAGCATGATAGTTTCTCCATTAAAAATTATGCGCTCTTGTCTGCGCGCTTTTTTCATAATGTCCTCCTTCAGGTTAAAGTTTTGAAGGCAGCAAATTATGTCCCGTGGGGGTTGGGATTCAGGCCCTCTGGCTCGAAGTGCTCTGTGCGCCCTGACGAAATCTATAACCGTGTCCTCGGGCCTATCTAACAGGCTGTTGAATACCCTCTGTAGAGCCATCATTATCTGGTCTGCTTCTACCGTCTCCGGTATCCCCCGGACCCTAATGTTGCACCTCCTTCCTCGATTGTCCAGGTCCTCTAAATGCCTATTAACCTCAATGAGGTGTGAGGAGTGTGAAGCTGTGACCTTCTCCAGCCTGCGCAGCTCCTTGTCCCTATGTCTCCCTGCGGCCTCTGCTCCCTCCATCTTTTCATTAAGCACCAGGAGGTTCGATTTCAGGTCTGTAATCGCAGCCGAGAACGTGGACTTAATGTCCGCTGCAATGCTAGTCATTTCCCCAAACGTTATGGGGGGATTAGTGCGAGGGGTACCTTTACTGCTCTCCTCTGTGGCAGACTGGGAGTCCTCACTGCATTCTTCCTCCGCGTGTATCGGCGCCATCTTGCCCCGGGCCTCGTTGTTTCGTGCGGCCGAGTGGACTCTGAATATGTCCGCTATGTCCCGTCCTTTGCAGGCTGCCAGAGAGCGGCGTGATCTCGTCTGCGGGGTGCCGTGAGATCTCCTGTGCATCCTGCGGGGATAGCGTGCAGAAAGACGAGCTGTTGGCTGGGAAGTCGGCGGAGCTCCTCTGTTAAGCTGCCGTCGCCATTGCGCGCCAAGCCACGCCCCGTCACTGTGTTTCTATGTGAAATATTAGAGACTAAATAATATGCATCTGTTGAAAAATAAAGAATAAAAAATAAAAATAAATAAAAATAAATAAAAATAAAAATAAGAAATATGAAAATATTAAAAAAATAATAGTAAGAACCATAAAACAAAATATAAAAATAAAAATAAAAAGTAAAATTTTGGATAGGGATAGGAGAAGAAACCACTATATTTTGTTTTGTGTGGATTTTTAAAAGTCTCCTATGTTATGAGTCGCTAAGTATGAATTGAAGCAGAGATATTAATTTCCAAGGTGCTTCTGCTTTAGCATATTCATTAGTAAGTTCGTCTCATATAATGTCTATCAATCCTTCAGTCCATAGAATCTTCTTGGCCTTGGGGTGAGGGTGTGAATCGTCCTCTTTTATGTGCCTGGGTATTTCCATTTCTGTTCTCAGAATGGGCTGCTTTTTGTTTAAAAGAGGCTGAGGCTGATCTTCTTCGTGAAGTACTTGGTGCAGAGCTCCCTTCTGTCAAATTGAGATCCTGGAGGGCTTGTTATAGTTCTTCTGATGTTCTGCATGAAATTTTGGTTCCCTGGTAGGTGAAACGTGGGGCAAAAGGGAAACCCCATTGGTATTTGACATTATGGCGTTGGAGTTCCATTAATTGTGGTTTCATCGACCTTCTTTTGGAGATTGTTGATTGGGATAAATCTGCAAAGATCTGATAGTTATGCCCTTGAAAAATTAGGTTATTTTGTTCTCTTGCTGCGTTTAAAAGTTGTTCTTTTGTCCAATAGAAGTGGAACTTTGAGCAAAACAGGAAAAGGATTTTTCTGGATAGCAGCACTCCAAGATAAAAAGCCTTTATTTCAAAAGTCCAGGAATCCAAAGCATACACTGCACATCACGACACACTGATCAAAGATTAGCTGACATGTTTCACATCAAATGATGCTTACTCATAAGCATCATTTGATGTGAAACATGTCAGCTAATCTTTGATCAGTGTGTCGTGATGTGCAGTGTATGCTTTGGATTCCTGGACTTTTGAAATAAAGGCTTTTTATCTTGGAGTGCTGCTATCCAGAAAATTCCTTTTCCTGTTTTGCTCAAACTTGAATTGCTTGCACCCTTGGTTGCTGGGAGGAGGTCGTTTGGAGGATATCTACACCTGAGCGGCTCCCTTTCTCTGCTTCTCAGAAGTGGAACTTTGCTATGATATCGCGAGGTGGTCCATCTGTTTTTTTGGGCATTAGAGCCCTGTGCACTCTGTCCATCTCCAGTCTTTCTATCGGTATACTTGGTGCTAATTCTTGGCATAGTGCTATTATTGTTGCTTGCAGGTCTATTATGGATTCTGGTATGCTTCTGAAGCGCAAGTTAGCTCGTCTTGCGCGATTCTCAAAGTCCTCGAGTCTATTTTGGAGTATTATATTTTCTTCTTTCATGCTTTCCAATTCTGACAGGTGCTCTTGAGTGGTATTTTCTATTTCCTCTACTTTAATTTCTAGTGCAGATGTGCGGTGTCCCAGCTCTCTGATTTCCTTTGTTAAATTAGTGGTGATTTGCTCTGAGGTATGTTTCAGCGCTTTGTGAAGCATTTTTTCAAATTGTTTTAAAATATTTGAGGGAGTAGATATTTCTTGTGGCATTAGTTGTGGTAGAAAAGCCTCAGCTTCTGAGTCAGTCTCCTGAGGAGATAAGTTGTGTTTTTTTAGGCTTGCTTTTCTGTTTTGTGGTGAGTGTGAGTGTGAGTGTGCTCAGCATCATATCCAGAGGTTGTCTTTGGGAAATAGACTTATGAGTGCTGCCAGCATTGCTACAGGAGGTTAAAGGGGTGGGTAAACAGCCTGTCAGTAGGGGGACGGGGTCACCTGCGCACGTCACGGATGGCCCCGCCCTCAGCTATTTAAGAGCTGTCACGGCGGGTCTAGCGTCATTCGGCGGGCACCTCCCATGGAGGCGGAATCGGATCAGGGTTTTTCCGTATCCCAGGTCGAAGAAGGATTACATCGCTGGAATTTGTTTTTCTTTTTTTAATAAAGGACTTTTTGTGAAATGGTAGGGGTACAATGTACCCCGTTACCAATTCACATAGTGGGGCCGGGATCTGGGGGTCTCCTTTGTTAAAGGGGGCTTCCAGATTCTGATAAGCCCCCTGCCCGCAGACCCCCACAACCACCGGGCAAGGGTTGTGGGGATGAAGCCCTTGTTATCCTCCCCATGTTGAGGACATGTGGCCTGGTACAGTTCAGGAGGGGGGGCGCTCTCTTGTCCCCCCTCTTTTCCTGCGGCCTGCCAGGTTGCGTGCTCAGATAAGGGTCTGGTATGGATTTTTGTGGGGAACCCCACGACATTTTTTTTTATTTTGGCGCGGGGTTCCCCTTAAAATCCATTCCAGACCTGAAGGATCTGGTATGGATTTTGAGGGGGACCCCTTCGGCATTTTTTTTTTAATTGGCACAGGGTTCCCCTTATATCCATACCAGACCTGAAGGGCCTGGTATGGAATTTGGGGGACCCCACATATTTTTTTACATTTTGGTTCGGGGTTCCCCTTAATATTCATACCAGACCCAAAGAGCCTGGTAATGGACTGGGAGGGGAACCCATGCCGTTTTTTTTCAATGACTTTTATCTGTATTGCCGGGACCCAACAATTCATTGTAACCGCGAGTAGTTTTAACTGACTTTTTTTCCTTTAGAAATTTTATTTTGTGCAGGGACTGTTCTAAACACGGGAAAAATGCGACACTTTACAGGCATACTATAGACACCCCCCAGGTACAAAATGTAATATTGTTTCACTTTAAGCATTATTAAAATCACTGCTCCCGAAAAAAACGGCCGTTTTTTAAAACTTTGTTTTGCATTGATACAAACACTTTTTATGACAATAACTTGCATATTAACCTTTAAAATTAGCACTTTTGACTTTTCACGTTTGTGTCCCATAGACTTTAATGGTGTTCGCGTGCTGAAATAAATTTTTTGCCTGTTCGCATGTTCTGCTGCGAACCGAACCGGGGGGTGTTTGGCTCATCCCTACTTGACTACAGTCAACCATGGTGGTGGGAGTGTCATGGTCTGGGGCTGCATGAGTGCTGCCGGCACTGGGTAGCTACAGTTCATTGAGGGAACCATGAATGCCAACATGTACTGTGACATACTGAAGCAGAGCATGATCCCCTCCCTTCGGAGACTGGGCCGCAGGGCAGTATTTCAACATGATAATGACCCCAAACACACCTTCTAGATGACCACTACCTTGCTAAAGAAGCTGAGGGTAAAGGTGATGGACTGGCCAAGCATGTCTTCAGACCTAAACCCTAGTGAGCATCTGTGGGGCATCCTCAAACGAAAGGTGGAGGAGCGCAAGGACTGTAACATTCACCAGCTCTGTGATGTCGTCATGGAGGAGTGAAAGAAGACTCCAGTGGCAACCTGTGAAGCTCTGGTAAACTCCATGCCCAAGAGGGTTAAGGCAGGGCTGGAAAATAATAGTGGCCACACAAAATATTGACACTTTGGGCCCAATTTGGACATTTTCAGGGGTGTACTCACTTTTGATGCCAGCTGTTTAGACATTAATGACTATGTGTTGAGTTATTTTGAGGGGACCGCAAATTTACACTTTTATACAAGCTGTAAACTCTCTACTTTTATTGTAGCGAAGTGTCATTTCTTGTGTTGTCACATGAAAAGATATAATAAAATATTTACAAAAATGTGAGGGGTGTACTCACTTTTGGGAGATACTGTATGTGTGGGTTATAGATATTCCACCTTGTTCTTTTGTCCTGCCTACCAAGTTCAAGTAAAACATTTAAAACTATTTTCCTTGTCAAAATATTTTATTAAAGTATACAAGGAGCAGTGTACAAATAGTCTTAAGTACTTATGGTTGTAACAAGTGAAACTGTACAGTTATGCTTATTCAAGAACATATTGTTGTTAATCAAAAAGTTATTACTCAATATCTAAATATGTGTTATAGTAATCATGTTACTGCATTTAAAGGATGCTAGAACTTTATATGTTCCATATAAACAATCAGTTTGTTTATGGGTTTTTTTTATACTACCTGTTAGAATAATGTTTAAATAAAAAATAAAATATGAATATCAAACTCAGGTAGTATTTTTATGCATAGCAATTGAAGCGAAAAGAGGAATGTTCAAAGCAAAATAAAATTTCATTATTGAAAAAATAGAGAAAATAGGAAATGAAAAAGAGAGAGAAAAGAGGGAAGAAGAAGAGAAAAGAGAAAAGAAGTCCGCGAGGTCAGGCCCGGATCCACCGCTGCAACTGGAAAAATAATATTTTAGGCTCTCTGTTTCATCTACCATGGTAAAAGAACTGTGTTGTCAAAGGTTTATGGCATGGTATAGTTAATCCAGGGCTGCCATAATTTCTTAAATTTGGGGATCGTGTCTGTTTCTATAGCTGTCATTTTAGCATGAGTCATAGCACTATTCATCCTAGCTAATATTTCGGTTATGCTTAATTTAGGGGATTTCCAGGCCTTTGCTAATGCTTGTTTTGCTGCTGTAAAGAATTGTACTAATAGTTTAAATTGCATGTGCTTTACATTTTCCAGTTTCAAATTGAGTATTGCTGTTGCCGGGTCTAGAGGAATTGTCTTACCCATTATTTCAGAGGCAATTTTAAAGAGTTTATTCCAAAATTTTGGAACAACTGGACACGACCACCAAATATGAAACTGTTCCTAACACTACGCTTTCCCCGACTTGTTCATTCCCCGACTTAGTTGGGGTAGGCGGTACACTTTGCTGGAGGTCAGCCACGCCCACTGACCTTTGACTTCTGGGGACCCGCCCTCTGACCTTTGACCTCTGGGGGAGGTCCCTGTTCAAGAGCCTGGGTCCTAGCCTTGTTCTTAAAGGGAAAACCCTAACCCTAAGTCTCAACCCTAACCCTAAGTCTCAACCCTAACCCTAACCCTAAGTCTCAACCCTAACCCTAACCCTACCCCAACCCTAGCGCTAACCCTAGCCCTAACCCTAACCCTAGCCCTAACCCTAAGTCTAAACCCTAACCCTAAGTCTCAACCCTAACCCTAACCCTAAGTCACAACCCTAACCCTAATTCTCAACCCTAACCCTAGCTGACCTTTGACCTATGAACTTTAACCCCAAGTGCATCTCCACTTAGTGACTCTCCCCACCCTAAAACCCCTACCTTTCCCAGATCCCGCTCGGTTTGTTGGAAAAAGGGGGTAAAAAATTTTTTTTAGGCTCGCTCGCTCGCCATATAATGCTTCCCCAACTGGAAACTCCTAGGACGCGTTACCTGCCGAGCTTCGCTCGGCAGCCTGATTAAAAAAGCTTAAGGCTTAGTTGGGGTAGGCGGTACACTTTGCTGGGGGTCAGCCACGCCCACTGACCTTTGACCTCTGTGGACCCGCCCTCTGACCTTTGACCTCTGGGGGAGGTCCCTGTTCAAGAGCCTGGGTCCTAGCCTTGTTCTTAAAGGGAAAACCCTAACCCTGACCCTAACCCTAAACCCTAACCCTAACCCCTAACCCTAACCCTAAACAATGTGCTGAATAATTTGTGACATATTTTGCTATCCTAGCTGGTACGAGGTACCAGCGTGTTAGTACTTTATAATTGGCCTCAACCGCCAATATGTTAGGGGAGGCATATTTTGCAGTTAACCATATCTGGTTCCATTCTGAGTCATCTAAGTTTCTTTGTATGTCTTCCTCCCATTTTCAAACATAATGTGGCTTGCCTGCGTCTGCTTGAGTCAGTAGCTGAGAATATAGAGTGGATATTGCTCCCTTAATGTGCGGATCTTTCTTGCAAATTGTTTCAAAATTTGAGTTGAGTTATTAGGGTTGAAGTGTTTAGCATTGGTGTGAATTTTTATTTTATTTGGAGGTATCTAAATAGTTCTGATTGTGGCAAACCATAGGTTCCGCAAAGGGTCAGGAAGGGGATAAATGATGTTGAGTTTATAAATTTGTACATATATAGGATATCCCGAGAAGTCCATTCTCTAAAAGAATTAGGAAGGACCCATGCTGGGTAGAATGCAGGGTTTTTGTAAAATGAGAGTAGAGGGTTGTGTATAGATTGTAGTTGGTTTTTAATTTTATATCTCCCATAAGGAGATAAAATGTTTAGTAATTGGATTTTGTATATTTTTGCGATATTTTGAGGGGATCCAAAGTAAATTTGAGACTGAAATTGGATCGCATTCGGCAGCTTCTATGGATACCCATAGTGGGGTTTCAGTTTGAGCATGTAGTTTACTGAGACTGGCTATATGTGCTGCCCTATAGTAACATGCAAAATTTGGACAGCCTAGGCCCCCCTTTACTTTTGGTAGGTAAAGTGTGCGTTGTTGAACTCTTGGTTTGGCAGAACCCCAAATAAATGATGATGATTTATTTTGTAATATTCTTAGATAGTATGCTGGTATCGGAATAGGTAGAACTCTAAACAAGTATAATATTTTGGGCAATATCGCCATTTTTACAGCATTAATTCTTCCCAACCATTATATCGGTTTGTGGTCCCAAGAATTCATCAAATTTGTTAGTTGTTTCAAAATCGGTGGGTAGTTATAAGAGAATAAATCTGAGAGGGATGCTGTAAGTTTAATTCCTAGATATGGAAGTGCTCCATCTGTCCATGTATAGGGGAGGCCCGCTTTAGCGGCCGATAATTCAATATTTGAGAGAGATATGTTAAGAGCTGAACTTTTCTTGGGATTAATATATAAACCTGAGAATGTGGCAAAATTGTTGAGAATTGGGAAAAGATTAGGGCCTGATATTTGAGGGGATGAAAGAAATAGGAGGATATCATCTGCAAATAAACAGATTTTATGTTGATAACCTCCTATTTCAATTCCTGTTATCGTGGGTTCTGATCTGATTATTTGTGCAAGCGGTTCTATGAGAAGGGCGAATAATAAGGGTGAAAGCGGACAACCTTGTCTTGTACCTCTCTCTATATCAAAGGGGTTCAGACCTACATCCCGCATATCTTGCATATACTCACGGTTTATCGTACAGTGCCCTGATCCAATTCATAAAGTTTAGGCCAAAGCCCCATTTTTGTAAGGTATAGGTCATGTAAGGCCAGGATACAGAGTCAAAGGCCCTTCTAATATCGAGAGAGAGAAAACAGGCTGGAATGCCTCGCTTTTTCGCAATTTGTGCCAAGAGGACTGCTCTGCAAACATTTTCTCCTGCTTGACGTGAGGGCATGAATCCTACTTGGTCACGATGCACGAGTGTGCCTATGACTGTGTTTAAACGGGTTGCTATGATTTTTGCCAATCATTTTATATCCATATTTAACATGGAAATGGGACGGTAGTTACTACTAAGCGTATCGTCTGTTTGTGGTTTTGGAATCATACATATGATAGCCATCAGAGATTCTTGCCTAAATGTTTTGTTGTTTAATAGATCATTGAATGCTTCTGCAAGTACGGGAGAGAGAGTGTCCCTATATGTACGATAATACAGTGCTGAGTAGCCATCTGGACCAGGCCTTTTATTTATTTTTAATTCTTTAATAGCTGTGTCTACCTCAGTACTTGTAACAGATTTTTCTAGTATTGTTTTTTGGGATTCCGTCATTTGGGGAAGGTTGATTCGTGAGAAAAATGCATCAGCTGCCGAGGTGTTTAATGTATTTGTCTCCTTGTATTGAGATTTCAAATAGGTACTGAATTTTTGTACAATTTTTTGTGGATTGCTGGTGTAGATATTATTAGCTAATTTAAGTTTGATAGGTCTGAAGGATTTGTTGATCGATTTTAATGCTTTTGCTAGGAATGTGCCGGGTTTATTAGATTTCATGTAGAATGCGTGATTGGTTTTGCGTAGCAATTTATCTGCCGAATCTGTGAGGAAAAGGTCGTATTCTATACGTGCTTTCTCTAGACGAGATTTTGCTGAGGAGGTAGGATTATTCTGAAAATTCATAAATGCTGTGTTAAATTATTTTTCTAATTTTTGTGAGAGTGTTTTACGCTCTCATTTCAGAATCCCTATTTGCTGTTGAAAAACCCCCCTTAGTACTGGTTTATGTGCTTCCCATAGGGTGAGTGAGGAAATTTCAGGGCTAGTATTACTCTTTAAATAGTTTTTTAATTCTTGTTCTATTAATATGCAGTAGGATGGGTGCTTGAGTAATATGTCTGGTAGGTACCAGGTCGGATCGTGTGCTTTGGGCAGAATGGAGGCGATAGTGGTACATAACGCGTCATGGTCTGACCAGGGGATGGGGATAATAGTTGAAGACATAATTTCTGGGACCATACCTATTGTTGTAAATATGTGATCTATTCGGCTAAATGTTTGATGAGGGTTAGAGAAATATGTATAGTTTCTTTTAGTTGGATTAGATTCTCTCCAAGAGTCAACCATATTGTGTTTGGAAAGAAGCTGAGAGAGAGTCCATTTGGATTGATGTTTCGCTGGGGTATAAGGGGATCTGTCCAAAAATGGGAGGAGGACCTGATTAGAGTCTCCGCATACAAGAAGAGTTCCTTTCTTATGTGAGTTTATTACTTGAAAGAGATGAGATAGGAAAGGTAGGGGTTGAGTGTTTGGTGCATAATATGAGACTACAGTTAAGGCTGTTTCCATGATGTATCCCGTTAGAATTAGGTAGCGGCCTTCAGGATCTTTTATTTCTGAATGCAATGTGAATGGAGTTGTGCGGTGAAATGCAATAAGCGTACCTCGCTTTTTTTGTGGTGGAAGAAGCTGTATATACTTGAGGGTAGGGTTTACTGAAGAATTTGGGAGTTTGACTTGGTGTAAAATGTGTTTCTTGTAAGCACACAATATGTGCTTTCTTAGCTTGGAATGACCGGAAGGCTTTTGTGCGTTTTTGTGGCACATTAATACCTTGGACATTTAATGAGACTATGTTTAAAGGGGCCATGGTAGATGATACAAAAAGCTATTCTTACCTGTTGCCTTAGTGCGGTGAACTCCCGGGCCCTTCCACACGGACGAGAAAGAAGGTAAGGAAGAAAAGGATCCAGTGCGATCAGTCTTGAGGAAGAAGTAAAAACCAAATGCGAATATACAACATGTAATTATTGTAAAGATATAATGATATTTGAGGTTTATCCGTGATGGGGGGCAGAACCCCCCCTTAGGGGACAAAGGACTTTCATCGAATCCCCATTTATTATCGTGGGAGTCCGAGGAAAGTCTGGTGGGGCGCATGGGGTTTCCGCGCAATGGGGTGCCGCCCTAAAAAATGAGATGTACATCCCGGGGATGTATGTTTATTAGCCCTATCTGTGCATATAAGTGTTACTTAAAATTTAGTAATTAATCATTCAGAGAGAGTGGGGAAAGAATAGTCACTAGGCGGTGAGCCTAGGGGATTAACTTAAATGTATTAAAGCTTGTCAGTTTAAAAAGATACAATGGGATATAAATGAGAAGCTAAGTCATGAGAACCAAACTGCTTAAAAAACTGCATATATATTATTCATCCTAAAGTCATCTAATAATGTTAGAGGTAAGTTACAATACTATTAAATATACCGCAGAGACTCTAAGGTAAAATTTAAATAACTTGTCCTTTTGTAGGTGAAAGGATCTGCGGTGGAAAAATTAACCATTAACTAACAAATAAAAAGGTAAAAGGAAGCAAACTTTGGTAACAAAACTGTTACATCCCTGTGTGTCTATGTAAATTTTAGTGGTCTAATATTAATATGTGTCAGCTGAAAAAATAAAAAAATAAAAATATAAAAATAAAAATGTAAAAATTAAATTTTGAATTGGGGTAGGAGAGAAACCACTACACTATGCTTTGTGGGGACTTTTCAAAATTCTCCTATGTTGCAAATTGCTTAGTGTGAATTGAAACAGGGATATTAATGTCCAAAGATGCTATACCTTGTCCTCTGTAGGTGATAGGATCACCTATTTCGGAAAGGTACCAAAAAGAGAAAATATATATATATATATATGTTACATGACTGTTATCCGAGCACAGGGTGTCTGTGCCTCCCTTGTGCCCATTGATGAGAACCAGAGGTCGGTGTTTTAGGAACCTCATGTGCTGTGTGCTGCGGTGACCTGTGGGAGAAACTACTCAATGCATATATTGACCCTCTGTAATAGGGGGTCGTGTACAGCTGGTAAGGAGAAATCCTGCTTTTTGGTGGTGGAATGTCACAGATGAATGTGGACACAGCATTTTTGTATGATTTTTACATGAAGCACTGGTGTTAATACTTTGGATTTTATTTAAACAAACTTTTTTTTGATGGACTATTATTTATAAATTTATATTTGATGTTCATATATTTATAGTTTGTTTTATATACACACCTCTTTTTCACTTATCAGTTCATTTGATCTGTGGTTTATGGGGTAATTGTTAATTTTCAATATACTTTATTACTGTCACAGTGATTGGTCACGGGGTAGCGCGATTTCCACCAATTTTTTTCTTAATCATTACCATGTATGGTAGTTCACATTTTTAATCGCAGCTCCCCATAGCTACAAAGCTACCAGTTAAACGTCTGGAGTTTTTTCCTTTTTTCTCACTTTAGTTTATTTAGTGCAGTTTTTCTCTTTCTTTTCCATATATATATAATAAGAAGAAAATTTTGGTATCAAGACAGTTATGTCACTGTGTTTCTATGTGAAATATTAGAGACTAAATAATATGCATCTGTTGAAAAATAAAGAATAAAAAATAAAAATAAATAAAAATAAATAAAAATAAAAATAAGAAATATGAAAATATTAAAAAAATAATAGTAAGAACCATAAAACAAAATATAAAAATAAAAATAAAAAGTAAAATTTTGGATAGGGATAGGAGAAGAAACCACTATATTTTGTTTTGTGTGGATTTTTAAAAGTCTCCTATGTTATGAGTCGCTAAGTATGAATTGAAGCAGAGATATTAATTTCCAAGGTGCTTCTGCTTTAGCATATTCATTAGTAAGTTTGTCTCATATAATGTCTATCAATCCTTCAGTCCATAGAATCTTCTTGGCCTTGGGGTGAGGGTGTGAATCGTCCTCTTTTATGTGCCTGGGTATTTCCATTTCTGTTCTCAGAATGGGCTGCTTTTTGTTTAAAAGAGGCTGAGGCTGATCTTCTTCGTGAAGTACTTGGTGCAGAGCTCCCTTCTGTCAAATTGAGATCCTGGAGGGCTTGTTATAGTTCTTCTGATGTTCTGCATGAAATTTTGGTTCCCTGGTAGGTGAAACGTGGGGCAAAAGGGAAACCCCATTGGTATTTGACATTATGGCGTTGGAGTTCCATTAATTGTGGTTTCATCGCCCTTCTTTTGGAGATTGTTGATTGGGATAAATCTGCAAAGATACTCATAAGCATCATTTGATGTGAAACATGTCAGCTAATCTTTGATCAGTGTGTTGTGATGTGCAGTGTATGCTTTGGATTCCTTGACTTTTGAAATAAAGGCTTTTTATCTTGGAGTGCTGCTATCCAGAAAATTCCTTTTCCTGTTTTGCTCAAACTTGAATTGCTTGCACCCTTGGTTGCTGGGAGGAGGTCGTTTGGAGGATATCTACACCTGAGCGGCTCCCTTTCTCTGCTTCTCAGAAGTGGAACTTTGCTATGATATCGCGAGGTGGTCCATCTGTTTTTTTGGGCATTAGAGCCCTGTGTACTCTGTCCATCTCCAGTCTTTCTATCGGTATACTTGGTGCTAATTCTTGGCATAGTGCTATTATTGTTGCTTGCAGGTCTATTATGGATTCTGGTATGCTTCTGAAGCGCAAGTTAGCTCGTCTTGCGCGATTCTCAAAGTCCTCGAGTCTATTTTGGAGTATTATATTTTCTTCTTTCATGCTTTCCAATTCTGACAGGTGCTCTTGAGTGGTATTTTCTATTTCCTCTACTGTAATTTCTAGTGCAGATGTGCGGTGTCCCAGCTCTCTGATTTCCTTTGTTAAATTAGTGGTGATTTGCTCTGAGGTATGTTTCAGCGCTTTGTGAAGCATTTTTTCAAATTGTTTTAAAATATTTGAGGGAGTAGATATTTCTTGTGGCATTAGTTGTGGTAGAAAAGCCTCAGCTTCTGAGTCAGTCTCCTGAGGAGATAAGTTGTGTTTTTTTAGGCTTGCTTTTCTGTTTTGTGGTGAGTGTGTCTGAGAAGACTTGTGCTTTTTTCTGTAAGGTATTCCGCGCTTGTGAGCCGCTATTAGGGTTCATTTTCGTTTTGCTGCGGGCTCCTTCAAATACCATTATGCTCTCAGTTTGTCCCCCTCACCTCTCTGATAGTTGCTACAGCTTTTCTGTATTTTTCTTTATGGCAGGCCGTAGTTATCCAGCGGTTTTTCCCCCTCGCGGAGCTCTAGTCAGGCATAACCGTCCCGCTAGCCTCCGCGCATGCGCCCCCTTAAAACTATTTTCAAGTGTGGAACTACTTCCTTCATGGTCAAGTAAGTGTGATCTATCTCTGGGACTAGGAATGTCCTTGTGACAGACTCACCCGGGACAGAGGCTTTCGGAGGGGACTGAATGCTAGCCTCTTGCCTTGTGATCATTGGCCCTGGCATTTTGGGGAACGGTGCTCTTTGTGAGCTGTATGCCTGGGAACCCTGTACAATCATGGCAGAAATTGTTGGCACCCCAGAAATTTTTCCAGAAAATCAAGTATTTCTCACAGAAAAGTATTGCAGTAACACGTGTAGCGGGTACTTACTTTCCCGGGGTAATTTTTAAAATTTTCAGTGACACCGGTGGTGTGTTCCCAGCGGCCCACCGGGTGGCACTGTCACCATGGGCTGATGGACGGATACCGCTGTGTGCTTAGCCTCCTTTTTGTCCTCTCTCGGCAGCGGTATGGTGGGGTGGGGAACCCGCCGTGCTTGCTGGGAGGGGGTATAAAGGGGCCGGCCATCTTGGTCACGGGGTCGGAGTCCCAGGCACCTTCAGCCTGCGGACGGTGGTTCGTGTCCGTCCTCTAGGCGGCCTAGGCCTAGAGGACCACCAGAGATCGTGTTCCACCTCAGGCACCTTTAGTCCTGGGGTGAGGTACTTGGATGGAGGTCCGGAGCTCAGTGCCCAACACTGAGTTCCGCGAGGGAAGGATCCTAAGGCACTCCGGGGATGGATGCCTGAATCCGAGGTGGGCGTAATGGACTGGGAAGAGCTCCTCATCTGAAGACCCGGTGCAGCATACTGCCGGTGACGGGTGAGTCTCTTGTCGGAGACCGTCCGGAAGGAGAATTTCCCTCGTGCGGAGACCGTAGCCCACTCTCAGGGAGGAGAGTGGAGGATCGAATTTGTGTCTGGGCCTATTCGCACCCACACCTCCTTTTTTCTGTTCTATAGCCAAGGGAGTCCATGTTATGTTCTACAATAAAAGTGTGTTGGACGTTAATGGTGTGGGGCTCAATTTCTGGCAGACGAGGTTCACGGAGACTCTCGGAGGGAGGATCCAGATGCACAGCACAGACCCGAAGGTGAAAACAACAGAGACATTGCTGATACCACATCACACCTGTGGTAGAAGCCTGGCGTAGCTCACCCTCTCCCTCCCCTATCATACCCCTAGACCAGAGACAGTGCGAGTTGAACTTTAATAGCGGGGACTGGGGAGAGGGTGTGCGCTACACGTGGGGGCTCGGGTCCAGCATTGTGTTGTGCATCACTGTATGGAACGTGTCTGCTGGAAGAGTTAAACGAATAGGCCATAGTGCAGCCCTGCTCGAAGTCGTGGACATGACCCCAAGAAGGGAAAGGCCCGCGCAGGAAGAGCGGTGAACAGGGGGAAGCTCAGCCGTGTGAAGCAGTACACGTGGGGGCTTCTAATTGCACTGCGCCACCAGACACAACCCCCACTGCTTAGTTAGTGGGCGTGGCTCAACCAAGGAAAGTGAAGAAAGCCGGCGAACTGGAGCAAAGGGGAGGAGTCCAATACGTGTGAAGGGACTACACGTGGGACATTGGCGCGAAAACTCTGCAGTGTGCGATGGATCAGCAACAGGTCGCCATGTTTGGACATACCTCGTGGATTCCGGTTCATCCTTCCACCACGACATTGACTGCTGCTGCTCCGATAACGGATACGGGGATCCGACTGAAGCCAAGGGATCGATTCGCCCTATACTCGTGTATGGACGTTGAGGCCCTGGGTATGATTTGTCCCGGGTGTTCGGGACTGGTGTGCCTGTTAAAGCCGTTTCGGACGCTGTGAGGCCTGTGGGGAGTTCACGTTTGAGGTGGATCCGGCAGTTGAGAGGCCGAGAACCATCTACCCAGGCCGGGCTTCAGGTACCACCACTCAGAGAGGAGAAATCACTGCTGTGAGAGTCACCCCTGCGCACACTGCAGCGACCATGGAGGAGGTCGTTAAAACTCTACGGGAGAAATCCGAGGATGCTGACTCGGTCGCCACTGTCTCGCAGCGTCCGCCACTGAAGAAAAGAACCAGCGTGGTAGCCCGTACCAGCGGTGGTGGTGGACCGTCTCGCACGCTTACGACAGGCCCGGATGGATCAATCGACGAGGGTTCCGGACGTCCCGCTTCAAGGAAAGGCCGAGGTAAGCCAGGCGAAGAGACTTGGTGTGTGGGAGGAGGTGTCGGGAAGGCATGGCCTAGAAAGTCCGCGGAGTGTGGAGGCTCCGGTTCCATAAAGGGCTACATACCCGCGGAGGAGTGTGACACCTCCGACCTGGAATCGCTCTCGGATCTGGGAGATGATGCCATCATAGATGATCTGTTTGATTGGAGGTGGTCAGGGCGCCTCGTCATCCAGAATCAATAGTATTGCCTGGTGAAGGAGACATAGCTACCATGCCTCCTTTGGCGAGACTACAACGCCTATTTGGCCAAAAGGTTGCAGAGGAGTACGGATGGGAGTATCCCTACTTATCGAAGGACTTGCTTTATGAGGTGGAGGTGTACAGGGAGCGCTGGTACAATGACTTTGTGTGGACCCATATTAAGGTTCCGCACACCCGCAGGTACCTGGCATGCTCTTCCACTGCTTCACAACGTTTCAAAGATTGCAAGGCCGAATGGATGTTAGGACGACACATCCATGCAGATAAAGTGTTGATCCGACGCAAAGAAGGCGAAGATGTGGAGTATCATCTGGAGACCGTGGATCAGCACTTGAAGCTACTGATTCTGCTGCATCCCCGCTTTTACCTATAGGAGAGAAAGACTCCGCTCTTATCATGTTGCTGAACTTTTTGGGGCAGTTGTTTTGTGTGTGTGCCCAAAGGAATGAGGAACTATTCCTGTTGTTTTTTTTTCCTTCCTGCAAAGAGATCACAGACTCTGGGGTAGATAGGGCCAAAGAAGAAGCAGCTCCACGAGTGCAGTACCGCGAGGCTGTCACCAAGTGGCAGTCTTGCGCAACGTTTTTTTTACACTTTTCATGCACAGGAATTTCTTTTCGGAGAAGTTTCTTTCCTTCATTACACGAATACATGTGTCAGGGTTTGTGTGTTGGTTTTATTTTTTTCCCCTCTGCAGGAGAGCATCCCGGCAAGATTATGGAACCTGGGGGATGGTTCTTAGTCGGGATGGGAGGGAAAAGTATAATGTTGAATGTGTTGTTCTTTACTTCTCTTTTGTTACAGGGGCTCAGACACAACTTCTTTGTTAGGATAGTTTTCCTAAAATTTTTTTGTTTTTCCAATTTGTTAGTTGGTTTCTGGACTGGATTATGTCAGCCGGAGAGGGCATGATTCACTCCAGACACTGGGGACCAGTGTTAAATGACAGGGGGGAGAATGTAGTGGGTACTTACTTTCCCGGGGTAATTTTTGAATTTTTCAGTGACACCGGTGGTGTGTTCCCGGCGGCCCACCGGGTGGCGCTGTCACCATGGGCTGACGGACGGATACCGCTGTGTGCTGAGCCTCCTTTTTGTCCTCTCTCGGCAGTGGTATGGTGGGGCGGGGAACCCGCCGTGCTTGCTGGGAGGGGGTATAAAGGGGCCGGCCATCTTGGTCACGGGGTCGGAGTCCCAGGCATCTTCAGCCTGCGGACTGTGGTTCGTGTCTGTCCTCTAGGCGGCCTAGGCCTAGAGGACCACCAGAGATCGTGTTCCACCTCGGGCACATTTAGTCCTGGGGTGAGGTACTTGGATGGAGGTCCGGAGCTCAGTGCCCAACACTGAGTTCCGCGAGGGAAGGATCCTAAGGCACTCCGGGGATGGATGCCTGAATCCGAGGTGGGCGTAATGGACCGGGAAGAGCTCCTCATCTGAAGACCCGGTGCAGCATACTACCGGTGACGGGTGAGTCTCTTGTCGGAGACCGTCCGGAAGGAGAATTTCCCTCGTGCGGAGACCATAGCCCACTCTCAGGGAGGAGAGTGGAGGATCGAATTTTGTGTCTGGGCCTATTCGCACCCACACCTCCTTTTTTGTGTTCTATAGCCAAGGGAGTCCATGTTATGTTCTACAATAAAAGTGTGTTGGACGTTAATGGTGTGGGGCTCAATTTCTGGCAGACGAGGTTCACGGAGACTCTCGGAGGGAGGATCCAGATGCACAGCACAGACCCGAAGGTAAAAACAACAGAGACATTGCTGATACCACATCACACCTGTGGTAGAAGCCAGGCGTAGCTCACCCTCTCCCTCCCCTATCATACCCCTAGACCAGAGACAGTGCGAGTTGAACTTTAATAGCGGGGACTGGGGAGAGGGTGTCCGCTACACATGTTTTGCTATACACATGTTTATTCCCTTTGTGTGTATTGGAACAAAACAAAAAAAGGGAGGAAAAAAAGCAAATTGGACATAATGTCACACAAAACTCCAAAAATGGGCTGGTCAAAATTATTGTCACCCTTTCAAAATTGTGGATAAATAAGATTGTTTCAAACATGTGATGCTCCTTTAACCACTTAAGGACCGCCTAAGGCCGATATACGTCGGCAGAATGGCTCGGCTGCGCACATCAACGTACAGGTACGTTGCCCTTTAAGAGCCCAGCCGTGGGTCGCTCGCGACCCGGTCCTGAGCTCTGTGACCGCGCCCGCCGGACCCGATCGCCGCCGGTGTCCCGCGATCAGGTCACAGAGCTGAAGAAACGGGGAGAGGTCAGTGTAAACAAACCTTTCCCCGTTCTTCTCCGTGGCATGTCAATGATCGTCTGTTCCCTGTCATCGGAACAGACGATCAGTGACGTGAAACGTGTAGCCACGCCCCCCTACAGTAAGAATCATTCTTAGGGTACACTTAACCCCTACAGCGCCACCTAGTGGTTAACCCCTTCACTGCCAGTGTCATTTTCACAGTAACCAGTGCATTTTTATAGCACTGATTGCTGTGAAAATGACAATGGTTCCAAAAATGTGTCAAAGGTGTCCGATGTGTCCGCCATAATGTCGCAGTCATGAAAAAAATCGCTGATCGCCACCATAACTAGTAAAAAAAATTTTTTTTATAAAAATCCCATAAAACTACCCCCTATTTTGTAAACGCTATAACTTTTGCGCAAACCAATCAATAAACGCTGATTGCGATTTTTTTTGTTTTTACCAAAAATATGTAGAAGAATACGTATCGGCCTAAACTGAGGAAAAAAAATGTTTTTTATATATTTTTGGGGGATATTTATTATAGCAAAAAGTAAAACATATTGCATTTTTTTCCAAATTTTCGCTCTATTTTTGTTTATAGCGCAAAAAATAAAAACCGCAGAGGTGATCAAATACAATCAAAAGAAAGCTCTATTTGTGGGAAAAAAAGAACACCAATTTTGTTTGGAAGCCATGTCGCACGACCGCGCAATTGTCAGTTAAAACGACGCAGTGCCGAATCGCAAAAAGGGGCCTGGTCCTTTAGCTGCATATTGGTCCGGGGCTTAAGTGGTTAAACTCACCTGGGGCAAGTAACAGGTGTGGGCAATATAAAAATCACACCTGAAAGCAGATAAAAAGGAGAGAAGTTCACTTAGTCTTTGCATTGTGTGTGCCACACTAAGCATGGACAACAGAAAGAGGAAAAGTGAACTTGAGAACTAAAATTGTGGAAGAATATCAACAATCTTAAGGTTACAAGTCTATCTCAAGAGATCTAGATTTGCCTTTGTCCACAGTATGCAACATTATCAAGAAGTTTGTAACCCATGGCACTGTAGCTAATCTCTCTGGGCATGGACGGAAGAGAAAAATTTATGAAAGGTTGCAACACAGGATAGTCCGGATGGTGGATAAGCAGCCCCAAACAAGTTCCAAAGAAATTCAAGCTGTCCTGCAGGCTCAGGGAGCATCAGTGTCAGCACAAACTATCCGTCAACATTTAAATGAAATGAAACACTATGGTAGGAGACCCAGGAGGACCCCACTGCTGACACAGAGACGTAAAAAAGCAAGACTACAGTTTGCCAAAATGTACTTGAGTAAGCCAAAATCCTTCTGGGAAAACGTCTTGTGGACAGATGAGACCAAGATAGAGCTTTTTGGTAAAGCACATCATTCTACTGTTTACCAAGAAACAGAATGAGGCCTACAAAGAAAAGAACACAGTACCTACAGTGAAATATGGTGGAGGTTCAATGATGTTTTGGGGTTGTTTTGCTGCCTCTGGCACTGGGTGCCTTGAATGTGTGCAAGGCATCATGAAATCTGAAGATTACCAAAGGATTTTTGGTCGCACTGTGGAGCCCAGTGTCAGAAAGCTGGGTTTGCGTCCGAGATCTTGGGTCTTCCAGCAGGACAATGACCCCAAACATACATCAAAAAGCACCCAGAAATGGATGGCAACAAAGCGGTGGAGAGATCTAAAGTGGCCAGCAATGAGTCCAGATCTAAATCCCATTGAACACCTTTGAAGAGATCTTAAAATTGCTGTTGGGAAAAGGCGCCCTTCCAATAAGAGAGACCTGGAGCAGTTTACAAAGGAAGAGTGGTCAAAAATTCCGGGCGAGAGGTGTAAGAAGCTTATTGATGGTTATAGGAAGCGACTGATTTCAGTTATTTTTTCCAAAGGGTGTGCAACCAAATATTAAGTTAAGGGTGCCAGGAATTTTGACCAGTCCATTTTTGGAGTTTTGCGTGACATTATGTCCAATTTGCTTTTTTTCCTCCCTTTTTTTTGTTTTGTTCCAATACACACAAAGGGAATAAACATGAGTATAGCAAAACATGAGTTACTGCAATACTTTTCTGTGAAAAATTTCTGGGGTGCCAACAATTTCGGGCCATGACTGTATATGTCATATTAGAAAGGAGTGACTGATTCCTACTGTTGGGACATATACTGTAAGGAGATGCTAATGTCATCACCTCCAGCCACCTGTCTGTCTGTTGTCTTCTATAATGTAAATTAGTCTAATGTGGCTTCTCTGTCACCCATAGTTGTCTGTGCTAATTGACCCTGAAATTGTATGAAGGAGTTCTGTGTTATGTATGATAATGTGTATTGTACATCACAACGGCTGCTTTATGGGATTAGTTAATTAGCTCATGTTAATTTATGTTTCTGGTATTGTTAGAGCAATATGAGCAGGAGGGGTGAACTCCTCCTCTTTTACTGTATATAAGACTTGTATTCTTGTTCTAATAAACAGTCCATGTTCAGCAGACAAACAAGTATTGTCTTGCTGTGTGCTTGAGAGCAGTTGGAATATCTGATATCTATATCCAGACTGGGAGGAAGTGGTATATGACGAAAGCACTCAAGCGGAGTGTGGGACGTTTCGTTACATTGGTAGGGATGAGCCGAATACCCCCCGGTTCGGTTCGCACCAGAACCTGCGAACGGACCGAAAGTTTGCGCAAACTTTAGAACCCTATTAAATACAATGGACTCGAACGTTCAAAATCAAAAGTGCTAATTATCAAGGCTAATATGCAAGTTATTGTGCTAAAAAGGGTTTGGGGACCCGGGTCCTGCCACAGGGGACATGTATCAATGCAAAAAACGGTTTTAAAAAAGGCAGTTTTTTCAGGAGCAGTGATTTTAATGATGCTTAAAGTGAAAAAAAAGGTGAAATATTTATTTAAATATCGTACCTCGGGGGTGTCTAAAGTATGCCTGTAAAGTGGCATGTGTTTCCTGTGTTTAGAACTGTCTCTGCACAAAATGACATTTCTAAAGGAAAAAAAGTCATTTAAAACTGCTTGCGGCTTTAATGTAATGTCTGGTCCCAGCAATATGGATGAAAATCATTAAGAAAAATGGCATGGGTACCCCCCCCCCCCCCCCCCCAGCCCATTATTAGCCCCTTTGGGTCTTGTATGGATATTAAGGGGAACCCCGCACCCAAATTAAAAAAAGGAAAGGCGTGGGGCCCCCAGGCCCTATATACTCTGAACAGCAGTATACAGGCGGTGCAAACAAGACAAGGACTGTAGGTTTGTTCTTAAGTAGAATCTGTTTGTAATTTGGAACAGGTAAATTTTTTAAGTGTAGCTCCAGCCCAAAAATCTATTTTTAAGCTTTTTGGAAAACATAGGGAAGGGTTATCACCTCTGTAACATTTGTTTTGCTGTCTGTGCAGTGTGCACCTGTTCAGAAAATTTCACCTCACTTTTTGTCCCAGTGACAATTTTTTTTTTTTTAATTTGCGGTTTTTATTCAAACAAGGATTGGTGATAAAGCATCAGTGGAGAGGAGACACTTTTTTCAAATATTAACTCTTACAGGAGAGAATTTCCCTTCCTTTGGGTAGATTTCCTCTCACTTCCTTTTGTCTCCTTCCGTTTGCAAGTAGGAGTCGTTTGTAAGTTGGATGTTTGAAAGTAGGGGCTTGCCGTTTATACTCTGCAGAAATTTGGCCCTCAGGTGTTGGTGTTGCCACAACACTGTAAGCCCTCACAGTTACTCTTGGTGGATGCTGGAACGCCCTGCTGTAAACTATTATATCAAGAATTGTAATTACATGCCATTGTTGAACAGTGGTAGGAAAAATTGGGCATTTGGTGGTGGTGCTGGTGCCACAACACTGTTACTCTTGGTGGGCGCAGGAATGGGCCCAGCTGTGAAATATTAGATCAAGAATTGTAATTACATGCCCCTGTTGAACAGGGGCAGAAAAATTGGGCCTTTGGTGGTGGTGGTGTTGCTACAACACTGTAAGCCCTCACAGTTACTCTTGGTGGGCGCAGGAATGGGCCCTGCTGTGAATTATTAGATCAAGAATTGTAATTACATGCCCCTGTTAAACAGGGGCATAAAAATTGGGCCTTAGGCACTGGTGCCACAACACTGCAACCCCTCACAGATACTGTACTTGGAGCGCAGCAATGAGCCCTGCTGCAAAGTATTGCATCAAAAATTGTAATTACACGCCCCTATTAACCACTTGTCCCCCGCCCACTGTCAATTGACGGCGGGCGGAGGATACTCTCGTTCTGGGAGGACGTCATATGACGTCCTCCCTTTAAAACGAGCTAGAAGGCGCGCCCGCAATTGCCCGGGAAACGAGCAGGAAAGTGGGTCTCTGTGTGTAAACACAGAGATCCACATCCTGTGAGGGAGAGGAGGCTGATGGTGTGTCCCTTGTACATAGGGACAACCATCAGTCACCTCCCCCAGTCAGTCCCCTCCCCCCACAGTAAGAACACATTGAGGGAACATATTTAACCCCTTCCCGCCCCCTAGTGGTTAACCCCTTCCCTGCCAATCACATTTATACAGTAATCAATGCATTTTTATAGCAGGGATCGCTGTATAAACGTGAATGGTCCCAAAAATGTGTCAAAAGTGTCCGATGTGTCCGCCGCAATATCGCAGTCACAATAAAAAATCGCAGATCGCCGCCATTACTAATAAAAAAATAAAAAAATAAAAATGCTATAAATCTATCCCCTATTTTGTACACGCTATAACTTTTGCGCAAACCAATCAATACGCGCTTATTGCGATTTTTTTTTTTACCAAAAATATGTAGAAGAATACGTATCGGCCTAAACTGAGGAAAATTTTATTTAAAAAAAAAAATGGGTATTTATTATAGCAAAAAGTAAAAAATTGTGTTTTTTTTCCAAACTGGACGCTCTTCTTTTGTTTATAGCGCAAAAAATAAAAACCGCAGAGGTGATCAAATACCACCAAAAGAAAGCTCTATTTGTGGGAAAAAAAGGACACAAATTTTGTTTGGGAGCCACGTCGCACGACCGCGCAATTGTCATTCAAAGTGTGACAGCGCTGAAAGCTGAAAAATGGCTTGGGCAGGAAGGGGGTTTTCGTGCACAGTAGGGAGGTGGTTAAACAGGGGCATAAAAATTGGGCCTTAGGCACTGGTGCCACAACACTGCAACCCCTCACAGATACTGTACTTGGAGCGCAGCAATGAGCCCTGCTGTAAAGTATTGCATCAAAAATTGTAATTACACGCCCCTGTTAAACAGGGGCTGAAAAATTGGGCCTTATGCGGCGTACACACGATCGTTTTTCATGCAATTTTTTTAACCAATGTTTTTCTCGTCGTTTTTTTCATGTTTCCTCTCAAGCCTGTCTTGCATCCACGCGATCATTAAAAAAAACGCTCGAGCAAAGCGCAGTGACGTACAACACGTACGACGGCACTATAAAGGGGAAGTTCCATTCGAATGGCGCCACCCTTCATGTTAGTAAACTTTGTTGAGCGGCGATTCGCGCTTTTCAGCCTCGTGCTTTTTCAGTCCGTTACAGCGTGACGAATGTGCTATCTCCATTACGAACGCTAGTTTTACCAGAACGAGCGCTCCCGTCTCATACTTGATTCTGAGCATGCGCGTTTTTTTTCCCCTCGTAAAAGCATACACACTATCGTTTTTCACGTCGTTAAAAAAAACGACATGAAAAACGACGTGAAAAAATAGAGCATGTTCGAAATTTTTAATGGCCGTTTTTCACACCGTTAAAAATGCTCTGGAGCATACACACAATCGGTTTTAATGGCCATTTTAAAAAATGGCATTTTTAACGGCATGAAAAACGATCGTGTGTACGCCGCATTAGAACCAAAAATTTTCTTACAAGCTATCAGCATGATCATTGAGGAGGAAGAGGATAGTCACTCAGCATAACAGGATAGTCACTCAGCATAGGCAATCTTGAAGGGATCTGACATTTCCAACAAAATTATTCAGTTACATCAGCATCAGGTGCTTGGTAGCTGGTGGTGATCCAAGACTGATTCATTTTTATGAAGGTCAGTCGATTGACCGAGTCGGTGGACAGGCACACCCTGTGATCGGTTACAAAGCCTCCAGCAGCACTGAATGTGCGTTCCGAAAGAACGCTGGATGCAGGACAGGCCAGTGGCTCAATTGCATACTGTGATCCATCCTCAAGACAGAGGATTTTCGGTGGGAAAGGTTTCCAAGTCTGATCTTGCCCCTAGGTATTCTTGCACCATGGAAACCAGACGCTGGCGATGGTTACTGGCACCGATCATACCTTGGGGCTGCGTACTAAAAAAATTGTCTGAACACATCGGTCAGATGGCCACCTTCTCCACCGCTCCTTCTTTGACTGACCGGAGCCTCAGCAACACGTTGTCCAGGACCAGGAATTTGTAACCTCCCAGTCTCTGTGAATGCGCTGCACAGACCTTTCTGCAAGTCCTCCCAAAGATGCTTCATCCTCTGCTCCCTCTGCAAGATATGGTCCGCAACCTTACCCTTGTAACGTGGATCAAGGAGGGTTTCCAGCCAGTAATGATCCCTCTCCTTGATACCACTAATACGAGGATCCCTCCACAGGCTTTGCAGGATCAGGGAGGCCATGCAGCGTAGGTTTGCTGAGGCATTTGGTCCGGAGTCCTCTGGGTCACTCAGGACGACATGATCCGCAGTCACCTCCTCCCAGCCACGTACAAGTCCATGGGTGTCTTGGGACTGTAATTGATCCCTTGAAGACTGCTGCGGATGCTGAGTGCTAGGCTCCACCTCCATGCTGAAACAATCCTCCTCCTCGTCCTCTTCCTGTGTGATAGCCGGGCCAGCAGGAACACTGTCTGGATAAAGGGGGCCTTGAGAGGTAAGGAAGTCCTCTTCTTCATGCCTCTGTGGACAAGAGGGACAGTGTCACTGATGCATGCACTGTCACTGCTCACCATCCCCATGGCCTCCTCAAATGGTGCCAGGACAGTGCATTCATCCCTGACCATGGCTTACTGGCGTGGGGGAAAAAATCCAAGCTCCCCTGACCCTGTCCTGGTGCTATTTTGCAACAGATACTCATTGATGGCCCTCTGCTGCATGTGCAGACCGCTGCAGCATGGCCAATGTAGAGTTCCACCTGGTGGGCATGTCACAGATTAGGCGGTTTTTGGGCAGGTTGTAATCCTTTTGCAGGTCAGCCAGCCGAGTACTGGCATTATATGACCAGCGGAAATGCCCACATAGTTTCTTGGCCTGCTTCAGGACCTCCTGTAAGCCCGGGTACCTGCCCAGTTGTCCATGTCGGAGGGCGGAAAGGAGGTTGGTGCCATTGTCGCAAACCACCTTTCCTGGCTTAAGCTGGCTTAAGCGTCAACCACCTCTGAGCCTGCCACTGCAGAGCTGACAGAATTTATGCCCCAGTCTGGCTCCTGTCCCCCAAGCACACCAGCTCAAGCACCGCATGGCATCTTTTTGCCTGCGTACTTGCATAGCCCCTTGAACGCCTATGGAGCACCACTGGTTCCGAGGACAAAGCACAGGTAGAGGCCATGGAGGAAGAAGAAGAGGAGGGGGTGGAGGAGAGAGGTGTGTCACAATCACCAGTAGTAACATTTTGGAGGCGTGGTGGCGGAACAACCTCCAACACTACTGCACCTTGTCCTGCATCCTTCCCAGCTACCAGAAGAGTCACCCAATGCGCTGTGAAAGATAGGTAACATCCCTGTCCATGCCTGCTGGACCATGAGTCAGCGGTAATATGCACTAGGCTTGTGCAATTCGTTTCGTAACGAATCGAAATTCGTCCGAATTTAGCAACTTTCGGACATTCGGAAGCATTCGAATTTCCGAACAAAGCAATTATGAATAAAACCGAATCCGAAATAAATTATACCACAAAATAGCGAATGCCCGAATGTCTTCGGCATAATTCGTTATGAAAAAACTTACGAATGTACAAATCCATTGGAAACACAATAACACTCACTCTGCTCTGCTCTCTGCTTCTCCTTCACCGTGCTGAACTCCCTCTCAAAATGGTGTACAGGGGCGGAGGCTATAGCCGCATGTAAAAAACGAAAGTAAAATACGAGATTTCTAATCCATTCGAAGCACAATAACACTCTGCTCTGCTCTCTGCTTCTCCCTCACCGTGCTGAACCCTCTCAAAATGGTGTACAGGGGCGGAGGCTATATCCGCATGTAAAAAACGAAAGTAAAATACGAGATTTCGAATCGTTACAAATAACCGCTATGTATTTCGAAAAGTACAAATCCATTCGAAGCACATTAGGCATAATAGTCAGCGTCGTCGTGAGAGAGACACAGAAAATTACGAATCAACGAACCCAAAAAAAGTTACGAAAGTAGGAGTTGTGTCCAGAATCAACGAAAAACAACGTACTCTACCGAAAGTACGAATTATAAAGCAACAAAAAATTCAACGAAAAATGTCGCTTGCAAAAATACGAATGAGTCCGAACACGAAAAATCCCGTCTAGCAAAATTACGAATGATTACGAATCAACAGGACCGGAAAGAAACGAACCGAAACGGAACGAATTTTTCCGTTGTGCACAAGCCTAATATGCACCTTACTGCTGACCGCCCTGTCCAGCGAGGCCAAGACATTGCCTTCCACATGCCAGTAGAGAGCCGGAATTGCCTTCCGTGAGAAAAAGTGGCGTTTGGGAACCTGCCACTGAGGAACCGCACATTCCACAAACTCACGGAAGGGGGCAGAGCCTACCAACTGAAAAGGCAGCAGTTAAAGTGCTAACAATTTAGCCAAGCTAGCATTCCACCGCTGGGCATGTGGATGGCTGGGAGCAAACTTCTTTCGGCGGTGCAGCAGCTGGGGCAGGGAAATTTGCCTGGTACAATCTGACGTCGGTGTACCGATAGCAGATTGCCCGCAAGTACTTGGCTGTGACACACCTAATTCTACACCTTCATTCCTCTCAGTGCAGGTTTCAGAGTGGACTGAAGGTAAAGTGGGATTGGAGATCCCAGCTTATGAGGAGCAATGAGAGGTCCACTTTGTTCTTTGTGGGTCTTTTAGGTACTCTTGTCAACGAACTGCATGGCAGGTCGACATATGTCTGGTCAAGCACGTGGTGCCCAAGCGGCTGATGTTTTGGTCACGCGAGATACGCTTCAGACATATGTTGCAAATGGCAACGGTGCAATCTGCTGCACACGTCTGAAAAAGGCCCACACCAAAGAACTTTTGAAATAACGCACAGAGACAGCAGCGCCCTGCACATGCGGTGTGATGCAGTCGGTGTGCTGCCCTTAAGCTGGCCCCTGGAGGGCATCCTGCCTCGTTGGAGATGTGCCTCCTCCTCCTCCTCTCTCCTATCAGACACCCACGTGGAGTCAGTGACCTCATCATCCCCTCCCTCCTCATCACTGGAGCAAATCTGGCAGTATGCTGCAGCTGGGGGAACATGACTGCCAGATAGCTGTCCTTGTTGGGCACCCCCTCTCTCTGGGCTCACGTTACTACCCCCTCTCTCTGGGCTCATGTTATTGCCTTCCTCTAGCTGGGTTCCATTATCTGAGCCTTCAAAACGCTGGGCATCCTCCTGGAGCATGTACCCAACACTGTGGGCAAACAGTTCGGGGGACTCCTCAGGAGGACATGGTGGGGCTAGGGAAGGAGTGACTGATGCCATTGAGCCGAGGGAAGAGGCTGCTTTGGCAGCTGCTTTGCCAGACAAAGTTCCCTGAGCAGTGGCGTAGTGTGGGTTGTCAGCGCCCGGGGCAAGGCAAGTAATTTGCGCTCCCCTAACCTGCGGACTTTTAGCACTCCCCGAGTCCTATCCCTTCCCTTCCTACAATAGTATTTTCAGCCTGATTCCTACACTGACCACTACACTAACCTACCTGATTCCTATACTTACCACTACACTACACTATACTGACTACTATACTACACTGACCTACCTGATTCCCACACTGACCACTACACTACACTGACCACTACACTACACTGACCTACCGGATTCCCACACTGACCACTACACTAAACACTATACTGACCGATACACTACACTGACCTACCTGATTCCCACACTGACCACTACACTAAACCCTATACTGACCACTACACTACACTGACCTACCTGATTCCTACACTGACCACTACACTAACCACTATACTGACCACTGTACTACACTGACCACTACACTACACTACACTACACTGACCAGGGCCGGTGCAAGGATTTTTGCCACCCTAGGTGAAACCTAATTTTGACACCCCAATTGGCTCCGCCCCTGACTATACGGTGTAGGTGGAGATTTTTGTGATGCCTTCCAATGACCCCGCTCCGCCTTATAGTGGAGGTGTGATGTGCGGTGTAGTGAAGGTGTGCTGTGCGGTGTAGTGGAGGTGTGCTGTGCGGTGTAGTGGAGGTGTGCTGTGCAGTGTAGTGGAGGTGTGCTGTGCGGTGTAGTGGAGGTGTGATTTGCGGTGTAGTGGAGGTGTGATGTGCGGTGTAGTGGAGGTGTGATGTGCAGTGTTGTGGAGGTGTGCTGTGCGGTGTAGTAGAGGTGTGCTGTGCGGTGTAGTGGAGGTGTGCGGTGTAGTGGAGGTGTGCTGTGCGGTGTAGTGGAGGTGTGATGTGCGGTGTAGTGGAGGTGTGCTGTGCGGTGTAGTGGAGGTGTGCTGTGCGGTGTAGTGGAGGTGTACTGGGATTGTGATGTCCAGGATGGCATAGCTGTATGACAGGTGGGGGGAGTGGGCTGGTGTGTGGAAGTCCTGCAGATCTCATTGTTCATTGAACACACAGTAAGTGTCTATGTCTCCACCCACGTTTCTCTCCTGTCCCTGTGTGTGTTGTACCCCTATTTATGGGCCCCTCTCAGCTCCCATCCATGGACCCCTCATCTCATGTGACAGTCCCAGCTCCTGTTAATGTCATCTCCCACTGATTCCATGTCCCCCCCCCCATGGATGTGACAATCCCAGCTCCACTCATTTCCTCCTGTCCCATTCATGTATATATAGAAGTTTGTCTTTCCTCTCTTCCCTCCATCTCTCCTCCAGGCTGCTCCCCCTCTCCTCTCCATTCCTCTCTTCTCCTCCATGCTGTGACTTTCCCTCTCCCGCATTCCTCTCTCCTCCACCCCCTGCTGCCTGCGCTCTATTCCCGGCTCCGTGCTCTCCTTCCTCCCCAGCATTGGCTTAGCCTGCCTGGAAGAGTTTCAGCGGCTGCCCTCCTCCCGATCCCCGGTTCCTTGCTGGAGTAATCCGACTCGCCATGTTCGGCACCTGCTTTGCTCTGCAGCCTCTGCTCGGCGATATTCCCCACCATCATGTTCAATCTCAGGCGCCCTGTGATTGGGCGTATGGGGTCATGTGTGGTGGCGGGGCTGGCCTGTCCACGATCGCGATAGATCCTGGAGTCCCGCCTCCACCCATGTTCAGTCTCCTGCACCCTGTGACTGGGCGAAGGTGGGACTCCAGGATCTACCACGATCGTGGACAGGCCAGCCCCACCGCTGCACATAACCTCATACGCCCAATCACAGGGCGCCTGAGACTGAACATGGCGGCGGGCACAGAGACACGGGGACACAGTACATTTAGGAGGCAGCCACTGTAAAACATACTGGTGGGCGCCCCCCTAAATGTTGCGCCCGGTGCGACGGTCCCCCCTGCCCCCCCACGCTATGCCAGTGACCCTGAGCCTGGGTGAGGGGGGATGAGGAGGATGACGGCTTGGTCATCCACTCTACCAAGTCTTGGGCATGTTGCGGCTCAACATGGCCAGCTGACGAAAAGGACAAGCGTGTCCCACGGCCACGTGCTGATGAGGATGCACCGTGTCCACGACCAGCAGCACTGTTGCCTCTAGACACAGAGCCTGCTTGCCCTCTTTTATTGCTTCATGACTGTCTGCCTCTCCTTGTTTGCCTTCCAGACATACTAATGTCCTGCAGTGAGATGTAGCTGCACAAAGGTGGGATGTGTATATATATATATATATATAGAGAATCTCTTTACTGATTATAATGCAGCTATCAGAATCAACTGCCTGCTGTGGTATTAGTATGAGAAAAGCAGCATTAGTCTTCAGTTAGTTTTAGGTGAACACTGTGCAGAGGACACAGTACACTAACTGAAAATACTTGCAGCTCTCTGCCTGTGGTTTTATTATGAGAACAGAACACCACAAATTGTATTCAGGTTCCTTTAAGTGAACGCTGTGCAAAGGACAGAAGTACTGCTGTACACTAAATAAAATTAATGCAGCTCCCTGCCTGTGGTTTTATTATGAGAACACCACTAATTGTATTCAGGTAAGCTTTAGGTGAACGCTATGCAAAGCACACAGTACACTAAGTGAAACACTGAAGCTAGCACAATCACCTGCCTGCCTGTCACAGTTTAGAGAATAACAGGAACGGATCTAGCTAAACTGAATAAAGTGTATAAATATATATACAACACCTAGGATGCATATATATCCTCTACACACTGCAACTAACTGACTCGCCTGCCTGCTCTATCTAACTCAATATAAATTACACTGTCTCTCTCTCTCTGTAAGCTCTCTCTTTAACCACCGCAACACACTACACAAGGCTGCCACGGAGGCGGCCTTAGATAGGGTGTTGCGTGTACTAAACCCCCTGAGACATAATTGGCCAAAGGTCCGGATAGCAGGAGAGGAGAGGTACAGATACCAGCTGCCATGGAGGAGGAATTCAGAAGGAGGTTGTGAGAGATGCAGATACAGCACAGAAGACCAGCATCAGAGCAGGTCCTGCTGGGATGGTTTGATTCTATCCACTGTGAACTCTGGAAGGAAGTGCTAGTCTGTGAGCAGTGACACCAGGGAAAAGTTCTCCCCTCCATCCAGGAAAGGCACTGGTTGCAGTATGGATTGCGGGTTTTGTTGTTGGGAGAAAAACCACACAAGGAACAGACAGCTGAATTAAGCAGGCTGGTCTGGGCAGAGATGCAGCTGGATAGAGCTACAGAGCCCTCCGGTGGCATGTATCCCAAGCATGTCCCTGGATATCGGATGACAGCCCAACGGAAGGCTTAAGCTACGGCAGCCTGGGACTATTGTATGTGAAGCTGACAGGGGACTCTAACTTTGGGAGTGATTTGAAGTGGTGGTTGGATGAAATCATGGATTTCAGAGAAGGGCTATTAAATGTCTCGGAAGTGCACTGGGCACTGGAAGATATAGAGTTTCTGGCCATTCAGGAATGGGAGCTGTAGATTGCCTACAGACGGCTGCTAGACTCTGCTCAGCGCTAGGGCTGGGCTCCCTTTGCCTGGGACTATCAGGAAATACCAGTTGACAACTCTGAAATCCTGGCTTAAGAGTCGGCAATGTGGCAGAGTAACAGTGTGCTTTGCCAACCTGCCCCCGTAGCTATGGAGGCTCATGGTGGATGCAGCAAGTGCTGACTGACTTTGATGATTCTGTTTCTGCATGGGATGATCTTGAATGTAGAAATGTGCCTGTCCAGCAGCATGCCAGAGAATCGGCAGTGGAAAATCTGGAGATTGCCATCCCCAAAGCTGAAGTTCTGACAGCAGGGCAGAGTTCTGCTTACCTCTGCCCAGCACCGATAGAATCTTCTGGGTTCCACGGACAGGAGATGGTGAACCTCTATCCCCAGACACCAGTTGCAGAGACAGGGGATTTGATAGACTTTTCTGCTGAGGAAGAACAACCTGATGAGCCTCCAGCAGAAGAGCTGGTATCAGGGCCAAACTTCACTGTGCTCTGCCCAGCACCAACAGCAGTATCTGTGGAGTTGCAAGGAACTTCCCTAGCGGAAGTGCTGGTCACCAAACAGAGGGTTCAAGACCTCTGCCCCACACCTATGGCAGTTCCGGAGGCTCAGGGTGAGAAGGTGGCGATCACTTCCCAGCAGAAGATAAAGGGGGAGAAGGGAGAGGAGGTGTTCGTCCCCCCCCCCCAACAGTTGGCCAAGGTGGAGAATGCAGTATTTCCTCCCCAGCAAAGATCTGTGTACCTGGGAGACAGTACCCTAGACATGTCGGGCCAGCAGCCAGATGAGGGAACAGAAAAGGAAGCAGCCAGCTCACCTCCCCAATGGCAGCTACACAGTTTGGGGGTGGAGGAAGCCAGCCTCCTGCCCCAACGGTTAGCCGGAGCGGATGATGTGGAGTCCCCAGCAGAAGTGCTGGCAACAGGGCAGAGTGCTACCAACCTCTGCCCTGCACCGGCAACAACTGTGGAGTTCCAGAGAGCCGGGGGAGTCGGTCCCTCTCTCCAGCGACAAGCTGATGTAGTGAAGCTGCTACTCCCAATTGAATCACTGGCAACAGGGCAAAGCGCCGCTGGCCTCTGCCTAGCACCTACAGTGTCTCTACAGCTTCAGGAAGCTGGGGCGGTCGCCCCCTCTGCCCAGCAGCAGACCGAGCCCCAGAATGTTAAAAACCACCCAGCTGAAGCGCTGGCAGCCGGACAGAGAGTCAATGACCTTTGCCCCACACCTACTGGTATCAACTATTCCTTACAGCCAAGATTGGAGATCATGCGGACTGAATATGTGAGTTCACTTTGCCCGACTAACGCATGTCCAGACCAGGTGGAGGTCTGGGACCTTGTTAGTTGACTATTGATGGGGGAGAAATGTGACAGACTCACCTGGGAAAGAGGCTTTTGGAGGGGACTGAATGCTAGCCTCTTGCCTTGCGATTATGGGCCCTGGCATTTGGGGGAATGGTGCTCTTTGTGAGCTGTATGCCTGGGAACCCTGTATATGCCATATTAGAAAGAGTGACTGATTCATACTGTTGGGACATATACTGTAAGGAGATGCTAATGTCATCACCTCCAGTTTGTTTGTTGTCGTCTATAATGTAAATGAATCTAGTGTGGGTTCTCTGTCACCCATTGTTGTCTGTGCTAATTGACCCTGCAATTGTATGAAGGAGTTCTGTGTAGATATGTATGATAATGTGTATTGTAGTTAGGGAGTCACAATGGCTGCTTTATGGGATTAGTTAATTAGCTCATGTTAATTTATGTTTCTGGTATTGTTAGAGCAATATGAGCAGGAGGGGTGAACTCCCTCCTCTTTTACTGTATATAAGACATATTCTTGTTCTAATAAACAGTCCATGTTCAGCAGACAAACAAGTATCGTCTCGTTGTGTGCTTGTGAGCAGTTGGAATATCTGATATCTATATCCAGACTGGGAGGAAGTGGTATATTATGAAAGCACTCAAGCGGAGTGTGGGACGTTTCGTTACAGTTCTAAGGGGTAATCCTTGTATCCACAAGACCTGTTTAGATGGAGGTTCTAGAGACTTAAAAAAACATCAGGATAGTTGCTATTAAACTTCCACTTAGCAGAGACTAAGTCTCCTGTTACATAGATGTTGCTACAGCATGGGAATGTAATGGCCTCGAAGTAGGGAGTCATCTCACATAACTCCCCCCCCTCCTCAAAATACCATTACACATCACGTCTGACACCATGTCTATTTGGAGAATATGGCCGCTTGACAAGATCTAAAGTAGGGATATATTTTTTGCATGCGGCAATGCAGAGTTCACCCCAGAGGACCTCTGAATCCTGCTGTAGCAGGATAGAAATATATCCTGCTACAGCAACATGTGTTGGGGGCAGATGTGAAAACAGCTGAAAGGGAAGCCCAAAACCATCAACCAACAGAGCATCCAAAACAGCTGAAAGGGAAGCCCAAAACTGTCAACCGACAGAGCGTCCCTTGTGAAAACAGCTGAAAGGGACTCCTGAAACTGTCAACCGATGGACGCTCTGTCGGTTGACAGTTTTGGGCTTCTTTTTCAGCTGTTTTCACATCTGCCCCCAACACATGTGTTTGTTTTTATCATCTAGAATTTTTGTTATTTGTCTTATATATATTAATAAATTTGTATTTTTTTACAATTTCTGTTTGTGGTCCATTTAAAATCCCAACTTGAGTGTAACGACAGGGGTTAACGTCGTTTAGGATATTCAATTCTCGAACACACGCCAGCTACCAGACAATCCAACCAGCCAAATAAGACCCCATACAAATATTTCTCCCCGCACAAACGAGACAACGCTCTGTGTTGAAGTTCCAAAAACAGGGAATGAATCTTTATTACAAGCACATGATAACACACTTCCCTTCAAAACACTTCCCTCCCATCCTTGGGGAACAGGGCGGGTTAAACCGTCCAATGACAATGGTGATACAGGTCAGGTGTGTTCAAACTTCTCCTTCAGTAAACAGTCTTAGCAGGAGGGGTTGCTGGAGTGATTCCCCCTCCCCTTTCCTCACAGCAAGACACTTAAACATCCCATAATAGGCAGCCAGATGGTCTACCAACTCCAATCCACATCACCACAAACAACAATGAAAAGGTCTTTGGAAGCTAGTCTGGATTTAATCTACATTACACAGGCAGCCAGGTGGTTAGAGTTGAACACATCAGCATCTCTCAATTAACCTGTTGAGTTCAGAATCAAACAACCAGTAAATAGTCCTTTACAGATAGCCTTGGAAATATTGTGGATTAATATTACAGACCCATTTTAAAGCAATCCAAGACATATTCTCAATGTCCATTATATTATGGCTCATACTTTCTAAGAACTTCTGGGTTCCACGGGCCCTCCCGTTACATTGAGGAACTTGTTTTTTACTCTGCTGTAGCAGAAAGTCATTAGTTTAATGGCAATAATACTAGGACCACTGAATTATAACTTCCCACTGTGCAGGCTGCACAGCATCATTGGTTTCTAGGATGCAGGTGACGGACAAACTTCCATTGACTTTGTGCAGCTCCAAATATGTAGTTTTAACATTACATTATCACTATGTGGGTTCTTCTGCAAAACTGTAGGTGATAATGTGTGAGGCAGACAGCTTATGGGACTGTGATCTGCCTGGAAGGGCACAAGGACAAACTCAATAAGCATTTTTGGTGCCATGGGTACTCAAGCTTAGAGGAGAAGTTACAAGCTCTGTAATTAACTCCATCCCACAGTATATGCGGTTGATTCACAGACAGAACAAAATACGTATTTACAATATTAACAAAACCAACAATTATATATTTTTTTGTATCGATTCCATTTTCTCAATTTAACCACCTGCATATTGCATATCCATGTTCTAATGCATTATTTTATAGACTACCACAAAAATGTTGCTACATTTTTCATGTTATGATTATGTCTTTTCCTTTTGCTTCTTCGTAGCAATGAATTTCCTTACATGTCATTCCTCACACTGACCATGAAGCTTGCCGAACACTGCACACAGTAAAATAATTGACATTACTAGCCCTCTAGCATTGTGAATGTGTCCCTTCAATGTGATAAGATGACACATAGCACAAAAAGAAAAAAAGAGTGACCTCAGAGTAGGCAGAGAGGTCCTAATGACAATGAGTCCTAGTGACACATCATTAGCCCAAAGCAATGTGACAGTACCAGTCCTGACATAAATTTTGATTGGCTTCTTACACTCCCTCTGATGTTCTTAAGCTAATCCGTAGGCTATAGTGACCTGCATGTCATATCTAAGGGTAAAGAATAGCAGGTTCTGTTAAGTCGTCTTATACTTTAAATCATAAACTCTTAAAATGAACTGCTGTATTATTGCTGATGAATACTTTGTGTATGTTTTGTTTTTATAAGCTTTGCGGTATATTTTGAGGATGCTGAAATCATGTAATAACTGATTACAAACAATGAAAAACCACATACTTGTAGGAATATCAAATGCCCTTTTATTGATTCAACGGTGTAAACTTTAATTTAAATTTTTTATTTTTTAAAATGGTGAAACTGCACCGTTAGAAGAATATATCCGATCATCCCCTAATATCAAAGGAATTACCATAGGTCGAGAGGAACATAAACTAGGATTATTCGCCGATGACATTATTTTGACATTGTCCAAGCCCGAAATATCTTTACCAACAGTACTAGAAACACTGGAAAAATTCAAAGAAGTGTCATATTATAAAATCAATCAAAAAAAATGTTATGTTGTACCTATGAATCTACCCACGGCTATAATTGACAACCTACGTATAAAACATGAATTTAACTGGGACAATACATCCATAAAGTATTTAGGAATACAACTCACCTTTCCACCCACCAAAATGTATGAAGCAAATTTCCTCCCCCTCTTAGAACAAATTAACCAAGACTTACAAAATTTTCAGAAAGCTCACTTATCCTGGGTCGGTAAAATAGCTGCTTTTAAGATGCAAATGCTACCAAAAATTCTATACTATTTCCGTTGCCTCCCTATTCCAATACCTGCCAAATTCTTCACACAACTGAACACCAAACTTAAACATATTATATGGAATAAAAAGAAACCCAGAATGGCATTTTTAATCTTAACTACTATTAAATCTTATGGTGGAATGAATCTACCAGACATAAAGAAATACTATTATGCAGCCATTTTAGATCAGATGAAATATTGGTTCACGCCTCCGAAAGACAAACTATGGTTAAACATAGAACAAAAATCCACTAAAAATTATGATCTATACGCCCTAAAAATAGCCAATGCCATACTTCCTAAAGTAATAATTCCCAATCTACTAAGTATTAAAACCACAATACTAGAATGGAAACACATTCTTTGTAAAACAAAACATATAGAACATAAATCCAAAGTATCTCTCCCTACAGAAGTAATTACCTATTGTAGAATCCGCCCATCAGTAGACGACTGGATCAAACAAGGCTACCAATTACACAAAAATCTACCCTCAGACTTTAAGGCTGTAATCACTGTGAGGGGGTTAGCTCGGCAGCGGGTGTGTGTGACCCCCTGGATGGGCTCCCCACACAAAAACAGGCCCAGCAGACGGAGGTTGTGGTTTTCAAGATCAAAAGGGTGCGGTTTATTTCTCTATTTACAGTGACAAAAACACAGCAAAGCCAAAAGAAACATAAACAAAATAAACCCTGGTCAGCTTGACCTCTGACTAAACATGCAGGTTTCCTAAACTAACAACTGGGATCAGCCTGGTGCTGTCCTAGTCCCTAAGTCCCTGGTTTAGTAAATGTCCAAACAAATAGCCACACAGGCTTTGTCTCACCGCACAGGGGTTCACTCTCCCTAGACAGTCCACACAGGTCTGGTTCCAGGCATGAGCAAACACCTAATGAAGCTGGGCGTTTTTATAGAGGCCTTAAACGAGCTGACAAGCTTCAGCTGGTCTCATCAACTCCCTGCCTGCACGACGCCCAGCACTCTCCCTAGAGGTATGAATCATCCATGAGCCCACTAGCCTCAGCTGGGCTTCATCAACTCCCTCCCTAGTTGTATAAGTCGGCATAAAGCCTGAATCTGGGAGAAATATATCTACCCCCCTGGATGCAACCAGGTGACTTTACCTTCCTGCTGTCACATACCCCCCCTCTTGTTTTAACCTTGGGGTTGGAACACCAGCAATCAGGCATTCATGTACTCGAGACAAAGCATCCACATTCCCCATTTGAACGCCAGGGCGATGCTTTACTGTGAAGTTGAATTCCTGTAGGGCCAGGAACCACCTATTCACTCTTCTATTTGTCTCCTTGTTTTGAGCCATCCACTTTAACGGAGCGTGATCCGTAACCATGTCAAAGTGCCTACCTAGCAGATAGTACCGAAGGGAATCTAGAGCCCACTTCACCGCTAAACACTCCTTTTCAACCGTGGCGTAATTTACCTCATGGGACTTCAACTTCCTGCTGAGGTAAATGACTGGGTGCTCTTCCCCGTTCCAGACCTGGGACAATACTGCTCCTAACCCCACATCTGACGCATCACTTTGTACGACAAAGTCTTTAGAGAAGTCGGGTGAGTACAACACTGGCTGGCTACATAAGGCTTGTTTCAAGAATTGGAATGCTGCCTCAGCCTCTGGGGTCCATTTAATCATGACCGACCCTTTCCCTTTCGTCAGGTTGGTTAGGGGCACAGCCTTAGAAGCAAAGTGGGGAATGAAGCGCCGATAATAACCCGCGATTCCCAGAAAGGCTCGTACCTGCTTCTTGCTGTTGGGACGTGGCCAACTCTGGATGGCCTCGACTTTGTTGAGTTGGGGTTTTATTACTCCCCTGCCAATGGTGTACCCAAGATATTTGGCCTCCTCCTGCCCAATGGTACACTTCTTGGGGTTAGCCGTAAACCCCGCTTCCCGGATAGAGTCTAGGACTGCTTGCACTTTTGGCAGATGTGAGGCCCAATCTGTGCTATGGACAATTACGTCATCCAGGTAAGCCGCAGCATACTTCCGATGGGGCCTCAGTATCTGGTCCATTTTCCGCTGGAATGTGGCCGGCGCATTCTGTAACCCGAACGGCATTCTCTTATATTGGAACGCCCCGTCTGGGGTTACAAATGCGGTTTTCTCTTTGGCCGACTTGGCCAGGGGAATTTGCCAATACCCTTTTGTGAGGTCAAGAGTCGTCATGTATCGGGCTGTTCCCAGCCGGTCGATCAACTCATCTATACGTGGCATGGGGTAGGTGTCAAATTTTGTAACTTTGTTCAACTGACGAAAATCGTTACAAAATCGCCAGCTCCCATCCGGTTTAGGCACCAACACAATGGGACTAGACCAATCACTTTGGGACTCCTCTATCACCCCTAAGTTCAGCATTTTCTGTACTTCCTCCCGTATTGCCTCCCGTCGGGCCTCTGGGATCCGATAGGGTTTTAACTTCACCCTTTCACCGGGCGGGGTAATAATATCATGCTCTACCCCAGATGTTTGTCCCGGCAGCTCAGAGAACATCTCCTTGTTGCGAAGCACAAACTCCTTAACCTCCTGTTGTTGGGGTTGTGACAAGGTGGCTGCTATTCCAACCTCCGGAATCACGCAACCAGTTTGAGCTGGTGACCAAGTTTCTGCGACTAGGGACTCTCTATCCCTCCAGGCTTTCAACAGATTAACGTGATAGATCTGTTCGGGCTTTCGCCTTCCTGGTTGTCTGACCTTGTAATTCACTTCGCTCACTTTTTCCATTATCTCGTAGGGGCCTTGCCATTTGGCAAGGAATTTACTTTCAACCGTAGGGACAAGTACCAATATCCTATCCCCCGGGGAAAAGGTACGGGTCTTGGCTCCACGGTTGTACACTCTCTGCTGTGCCAACTGCGCTTGGGCCAAATGTTCCTTCACGATGGGCATTACCTGTGCAATTCGATCTTGCATCAGGGCGACATGCTCAATCACACTCCTGTGGGGAGAACTCTCACTTTCCCAAGTTTCCTTGGCAATATCCAACAGCCCTCTTGGGTGTCTCCCATACAGTAACTCAAAGGGGGAGAATCCCGTAGAGGATTGGGGCACCTCCCTAATAGCAAACATCAAATAAGGAAGTAGACAGTCCCAATCCTTTCCATCTCTATCCACCACTTTCTTCAACATTTGTTTTAGGGTTTTGTTGAATCTTTCAACCAGCCCATCGGTTTGGGGGTGATACACAGACGTACGCAATTGCGTCACTTTGAACAATTTACACAGCTCTTTCATAACCCGGGACATAAAGGGTGTACCTTGGTCCGTAAGCAGTTCTTTACAAATACCCACCCGGCTAAAAACAAGAGATAGCTCTTTGGCTATGGTTTTGGCCGAGGTATTTCGGAGAGGGATCGCTTCTGGATAACGGGTGGCATAGTCCATTATAACTAATATGTACTGGTGCCCCCTAGCGGACTTGATTATAGGACCTACCAAATCCATTGCGATCCTCTCAAACGGGACCTCAATGATGGGTAGAGGGACCAGCGGGCTACGGAAATGTGGCATCGGGGCCGACCTCTGACACACAGGGCAGGAGGAACAATAATTTTCTATGTCCTTCATCACCCCAGGCCAATAGAATCTCTGTAATACCCTCTCTCGGGTTTTCTCTGTCCCCAGATGACCTCCAAGAATGTGCCCATGGGCCAACTCCAACACCAACTTCCTGTAAGGTTTGGGCACCACAAGCTGCTCAACGGTTTCTTCTGCCCTTTTTGCCACCCGATACAGTAGGTCCTTCTCTACGCTGAAGTATGGGTAAGTGCAGGTATTATCTGGGTTCACTAACTCGCCATCTATTTCCACTACGTTTTCCCGTGCCTTTATTAGGGCGGGGTCTTTTAACTGTTCTGTGGCAAAATTTTCCCTGTGAACCTCAAGATCAGAAAACTCCACAGACGGTAGGTTTTCGTCTGAGGAGGTGGGCTCCTCTCCAGTTTCTTGAGTCTCGCCTGCCAATACTGACAAGGGAAATTCTGGAGAGTCCTCACCACTCTCAGAGGAGTTCTGGCTATCATCTTCCTGGTACATAGGGGCACCAGTGGGGGGCTCAGGATCATCCCACAGTTCCCAGAACTTCGGAAAATCCCTTCCCACAATGGCATCATGCGGTAATTGAGATACTAACCCCACTGGATGAGAGAGGGTACCTTTGGGGGTCTTGAAACACACTGTAGTCACTGGATACTCTCGGGTGTCCCCATGCACACAAATAACAGCTACCTTGCTATTCCCAGAGACCTCTGTTTTAACTAATTCAGCCTTTATCAGGGTCACAAGGCTACCTGAATCCAGTAATACCACAACATTTCTACCATTAATACACATTTTGCATAAATGTTTCTCAGTTCCCCGAATGGCAGTGCATGCGACTGTCGCACACAGCGACTGACGTCTGTCCGTCAGAAAGTCACATTGCATGGGTTCCTCCACAACCGGGCAATTTGCTGCAATATGTCCCGCTTGCCGGCAGCGGTAGCAAACAATCCTTTTGGCTGCCTCTTGAGCCCCCGACTTCCCAGGCTGTTCTCGCCAAACCCTGGGCAGAGCTCCCACCCTCTCACTCTCTCCACCCTCACCCCTTGGAATCATCTTATCCGCCCCTGGGGATGGTCTGGTCTTAGGGTGGAAAGTCCGAGAGTCTCTGGAAGAGGCCGTCAGGTTCTCTGCAGCCAAGTATCTCTCTACACGATCCACAAGTTTACCGGCCGTTTCTGGGTCTCCATGGCTTACCCACTTTTGAATGGCGGTAGGAAGAGCTCTCAAGAAACGATCCATCACAACACGTTCCACAATCTCCGGTGCGGACAAAGTCTCTGGCTGTAGCCACTTCCTGCTCAGGTGAATGAGATCATACATTTGAGACCTGGGGGGTTTTCCAAGCTGGAAAGTCCAGTTATGCACACGCTGAGCCCGGACAGCCAGGGTGACACCCAGCCTTGCCAATATTTCAGCTTTTAGCATCACATAGTCTTTTGCTTGGTCAGGCTCTAGGTCATAGTAAGCTTTCTGCGATTCACCAGTTAACAGAGGAGCCAGCAGTCCAGCCCACTGATCCTTAGGCCACTTTTCCCTTTCAGCAGTCCTTTCAAATGTGGTCAAAAACACCTCTGGATCATCTTCTCCAGTCATTTTTGTCAATAAACGACTCACCCCAAATGACGCGGTATTAGTGGGACGGCTTTCCTCACTGGTCTGCGGACGTTGCTGCATTACTGCTTCCATCTGTTGTTGTAGTCTCTGCTCTTGCTTCTGCAACAGGTCTATGAAGCGGGCCTCAGATTGCTGCTGGGCTTGTTGCTGGGCTGCAAGGCTCCTTTGCAAACCTGCATTTGTCTGCTGTTGATTGGCATTTGCTAGAGCCAGCTGTTTCAGTATCTCCTCCATGCTGGCTTAAAAAAAACTGCCCGCATTCTCCACCAACTGTGAGGGGGTTAGCTCGGCAGCGGGTGTGTGTGACCCCCTGGATGGGCTCCCCACACAAAAACAGGCCCAGCAGACGGAGGTTGTGGTTTTCAAGATCAAAAGGGTGCGGTTTATTTCTCTATTTACAGTGACAAAAACACAGCAAAGCAAAAAGAAACATAAACAAAATAAACCCTGGTCAGCTTGACCTCTGACTAAACATGCAGGTTTCCTAAACTAACAACTGGGATCAGCCTGGTGCTGTCCTAGTCCCTAAGTCCCTGGTTTAGTAAATGTCCAAACAAATAGCCACACAGGCTTTGTCTCACCGCACAGGGGTTCACTCTCCCTAGACAGTCCACACAGGTCTGGTTCCAGGCATGAGCAAACACCTAATGAAGCTGGGCATTTTTATAGAGGCCTTAAACGAGCTGACAAGCTTCAGCTGGTCTCATCAACTCCCTGCCTGCACGACGCCCAGCACTCTCCCTAGAGGTATGAATCATCCATGAGCCCACTAGCCTCAGCTGGGCTTCATCAACTCCCTCCCTAGTTGTATAAGTCGGCATAAAGCCTGAATCTGGGAGAAATATATCTACCCCCCTGGATGCAACCAGGTGACTTTACCTTCCTGCTGTCACATCACGAATAAGCTTGGAAAATGTAAAAGATTAAGGGACTTTAACCCTAATACCATGATAGAATTCCCATCAATAATATGGGAATTTCTTTCTCACCAAAAGGATCATAATAGGAAAGGTATTTCCTTTTTCTATGATATACTCTCCTCCCAACCAAATAACAAAAATGTGCACATGTTGAAATGGGAGAGAGATTTAGATCAAGAATTTACCTGGGCCCAGTGGAAAAAATCATTTCAAATAATCAACAAATCTTTATTGTGTATTGAACACTGGGATAACACTCAGAAAATAACTAATAGATGGTACTTAATCCGATACAAATTATCAAAAATCGATCCATCTACATCCGACATTTGTTGGAGATGTAATGAGCAGACTGGAAACCTTCTCCACATTCTCTGTAAAACCCTGAAAAGCTTTTGGAATTCAGTCTCAAGCCTCGTACACATAACTCGGCAAGAACCAGCAAGAAAACTGCTGGCAGAGCTTTTTGCCGAGAAAACCATTCGTGTGTATGTTTTCTTGTGGAGAAAACTGCCGGGAATCTCAACGAGAAAAATAGAGAACCTGCTCTCTATTTTCTCGTCAGGATTCTGTTTTTTCTCATCTGGATTCTCATCGGCCTGTTTTCCGATGAGAAAACGGGTCGTGTGTATGCTTTTCCGAGTCTTAAAAAACCGTGCATGCTCAGAATCAAGTATGAGACGGGAGCGCTCCTTCTGGTAAAACTAGCTTTTCGTAATGGAGATAGCACATTCGTCACGCTGTAAATTATTGCATCGTTTAAATGGTGCGCATTAAAATCTTCTTTAGAATGGTACAATAATTAACAATAATGAACTTGTTTTGCTGCTGATATTCTGTCTAACTAGTTCTGACTAACTTTTTGCAACATTTTTAATGCTGATCTCATGAATATTTTTTATTATTATATAGAGCAAGATCTCCTTAATAGTATTTTTTTTCAAAATTTTGAATACAGATCTTCATTTTAAATGATTATTTAATTTCTAGTGATCTTTATGATTTGATTTTTAATTTTGTTGTGTCAAGTTACCACAATTAACATGATTATCTTGTATTTTTTGACCTTCAAGGAGATTGGTTGGTGTAATCTGTCCCTTTTTAATTAGACTTTTTTTTTTTTTTTAATGTTTCTGCCTACTCACAAGCTACATTTTTTAGCTTAATAAAAACACATAGGCAAGTATTAACTGTAAAAAAAAAATCAATTTAATATGGTATATAAGAAAATAAATAGAAGGCAGCGCTGGAGAACCTGCTGCAATTTGTGCATCCTTGGGACCCCAGAGCACACATCAACTCTGTGTGGACACTAAAATTGGGACCTTGAGAAGCACATCCAGTTGGGAGCACAATCTGGTCCTGGACTCCCAGAGGTCAGGAACAGCAGCAGGTGAGATATATGTCCCAAGTCTGTGGTACTACAACAGCCTGCATTCTGTCAGACCACATTGAAGCAAGGCCATCACTTTCTAGTTTTCTTGGTAGCCTTCTTTGCAGGCTTCTGTGCAGCCTTCTCTGCAGCCTTCCTTGTGCGCGTGTTTGGAGCCCGTGGCACTGGAGGTGTACTTGTGTCAGGAGGAGGAGAAGGAGGTGGAGGAGGAGGAGAAGGAGGTGGAGGAGGAGGAGGAGGAGGAGGAGGAGGTGGAGAAGGCTAGGCGACCTCACAAATGGCAGTATTTGTGGTAATTGTCCCCATCAACCCCTTATTAAGCAAGCTGAGAAGCAGGGTCTCACATAGTAGGCATTGGTCCATCGTCATCAGTTTCATTTTTGCCCCAACTAGGGCGGCATAGGCCTCTTCAGTTGTGGTTGGCTCTTGTAGTGTGGCATGTGCCTCTCTTATCAGGGCCATTGCTGCATCGCTTGTGCTCCTATCCCTCCCGGTCCTTCTGGTTGTAAGGCGGATGGGAGCCACCTGACATCTTGTTCTGCCACTTGGCCCGGCCATCTCCTGTCTGCCACTGGGCCCTGCCTCCTCCTGTGTGCCACTGGGCCCTGCCTCCTCCTGGCTCACAGTGGGCCCTGCCTCCTCCTGGCTCACAGTGGGCCCTGCCTCCTCCTGGCTCACAGTGGGCCCTGCCTCCTCCTGCCTGACACTTTCCTGCCTCTCATCCTGGCTGATGTCTTCCTGTGTATGAAAAAGGGACATTGTTTGAGTTTTTGGTTCATCAATCACACACGCTCATGACTGTTGCAAATTGAATGAAAATAAATAGAAAAAAATATCAGTATGACCCCAGCAGTTTTCATTAATATGTAAAACACTTTTTGATCAAACATTTTTGTTTTCTTTCCATATTAACATCTTTTTTCCAGCATTAATTTTGTCACAATAAATTTTTAGAAAATACTATGCCTGGCTCCAGATGTCCAAATCAGGTTCTTCAAGGATGGAAGGCTCTTCTTGCTCCAGAGAAGGCTCAGCTTGGCTGTAGGGAAGTCTGAAGGGAAGACTAGAAAGTGATGTCCTTGCTTCAAGGTGGTCGTTCAGAAAGGACAATCTGCTGTAGTACCACAACTTCGGGACATATACATCCGCGGCTGCTGCTGCTGCTCCAGACCTCTGAGAAGCCAGGACCTTAAAGTGCTCACTCCTGTATGTCCCTCTCAAGGTCCCAATTTTAGTATCCAGCTGTTGGATGGTTGCTGTGGGCATCTTGGTGTGCACAAATGGGAGCAGGGTCTCCAGCGCTGCTGTCCTTGCCCCTTTTTTATGATGAATTGGGTTTTTTGTCTCCCACAGAGCGGGCAGATCCCTTAATCGATCAATGAATTCGCTTAATCTTTATCCAGAAATGGATTCATTATTTCTGCAACACAATACACAAGACAAAAATACTTATGTCAGTCAGTCTAAACTCTAGTAATCTTTATCCCCATATATATCCTCAATCAATCTCTATGCAGTATAGGCCACTGATGTCCCAAGTTAAAATCATACCTTCGGTCTGACGTTCGTCGCTTTTCCTCCTACCTTCGCACACAGAACGTAGTAACGTCACATGTGTGTTAGCTTTATATAGACATTTCATTCTTAACCCTATTGGCAATAGTAGTCAGGTTGTTCACAGGATCCCTATCCAGACCTTAATGGATGGTGGGACCCTAGTACGACCTCATGATCCAAGGGATATCCCTATTCGCCACACTGGATTGAGTAATGCTTCATTATTTAATCCACCCGGCTTTGTAGCCCCATCCATACAGGTTTTTAAGGAATTAGTCCTTCATGATCTGTTGGAATTGAAAATACCGAAAAAGAAAACTAAAGATGACCTCCGAACGCATGTCAAAAGCATATGTGAACGGAAGGACATCATGATAAGACCTGCGGATAAGGGTGGGGGTATTGTGGTGTTGGATGAATCTCAGTACATTAAGGAAATGAATAGGTTATTATCCGATGTTTCTACCTATGCTTCACTTGCCTCTAACCCTACTATTACATTTAGAAAACAATTGTCCAATCTGATAGAATATGGCTTTGAGAGTGATATTCTAAATAAAAAAGAGAAGACTCACCTCATTCCCATTATTCCTAGAGTACCCGTTATTTATTATTTGCCTAAACTACATAAGAACCCTACCCAACCCCCTGGTCGCCCTATCATTAGCGGTATCGATTCCATCACTTCCAGAATCAGTAAATATGTAGATCATTTTCTACAACCTCTTGTGGCCAAAACACCAGCTTACTTGAGAGATACCATGCAGGTGCTTAATCTACTTGGTGATTTCCAGTGGAGAGAGGGTTGCATTTTAGCGACAGCTGATGTTGCCTCTCTTTATACTATTATTTCGCACCAACAGGGTTTTGAGGCGGTTGATTTTTATTTACAAAAATATTTCTCCCTTTCTTGTTTACAAAGGGACTTTTTTATGGAATTACTTAGGTTTGCTACGAGCCACAATTATTTCTGGTTTGGAGGAGAGTTTTATTTACAAAAAAAGGGTGTGGCTATGGGGGCTAAATTTGCCCCCAGTCTGGCCAACCTTTTTATGTCGCATTAGGAATTAGATGTCATTGATACCTACCCCCCCAGAGAGTTGTTACTTTGGAAAAGGTACATTGACGATATTATTCTCATCTGGGAAGGAGATATGGTGTCCCTTGAAAACTTTTTTTCCCAATTGAACACCAATGATAGAGGTATATCTTTGGAATATGTTGCTAGTGCTGAACAGGTGAATTTCCTTGATTTAAATATTACCATTCAGAATGGTCATATTAGTACTAGCACCTTCTTCAAAGAAACAGACCGCAATTCTTTCATACCAACTACTAGCTGTCACCACAGATCCTGGCTCTCAGCGGTCCCTAAGGGACAGTTTCAGAGAATTAGGCGTAACTGTACTAATATTTCAGAATATTTTGCACAGGCAGATGTACTGAAACATAGGTTTGTGAATAAGGGATACTCACCTGCAGTGATTGATGAGACCATTAGTAAAGTGGCTGCTCTGGATAGAGGGACTCTTTTAGTTCCCAAACCCAGAGACCAGTCCACTTCTGATAGATTTGGCTGGTCTATGATCACTAGGTTTTCTAACCAACATTTTTCTATAAAAAAGATCCTTAAAAAACATTGGGATGTACTTAAAAATGATAAGATATTGGGACCCATAATTCCAAAAAATCCAGGAGTTATCTATAGGGGTGCACCATCACTTAGATTAAGCATTGCCCCTAATGTGATAGATCCCCCCATTAAGCCTTCTTTTTTTCAGAATATGAAGGTTTTTTTTCCATGCCGCAAGTGCAGTATTTGTAAAGTCAACCCCCTGATAGGCCGTAAATGTGTTCAGTTTACATCATCTGTAACCAATTTAACATATGACATTGATTCATTTATCACCTGTTCCACAAAATATGTGGTATATATGATTCAGTGTCCATGTTCAAAACAATATGTAGGCCGCACGAAGCGGGAATTGCATATTAGGCTTAATGAACATGTGGGTAATATTAAGAGGGGTTTCCCTAAGCATAACCTATCCAAGCATTATGATCAATACCATAATCGTCAACTTAAAGGTACTATATTTTTTGCTATCGATTTGATTCGTCCTCATTGGAGAGGTACTAATATGGTTAGGGCTATATCCAGATCTGAAACCAGATGGATTTTTCTTTTAAAGTCCTTCAAACCCTTTGGTTTGAATATAGATTGGGACATTAACAGCTTTATTAATAATTCCTGATTTGTTGTAATGTCCCAGCTATATACTTCTTATAGATTTTTATTGACTCTCATATGTGTTTTTATTATGTTAGGTTGATCAGCTTTTATTTTTGTATTCAGATGGTCATATCCATATTGTTTGTAATTTGGTTTGGCTATTCCCTGGCTCCTCTTGGCTCCCGCTGGTACTTCCTCTTTATTACCACTAGATGTCTCTATTTGGGACTCATCCCCTTCTGTTTTTTTGTTTCCTGTGCGGTTTACCCACTACTTCAATGGACTTCCGGGTTGCCCTTACTTCCTCTGTTACATGCCGAGTGTTTGCCATGATCCAAAATGGCGCCGTCATGTATTTATTTCTTCAGCGTGGTGACGTTCGCTTCGGCCAATCCCCAGTTGATGTCTATTGATGACGAAACACGTAGGGGGCCGGTGACGTCGTCACGCATTGAGTACACACAAGGAAGTATCCGCGTAGCACAGGAGCTCGGGAAAGATTTGAACCAACGCTGCCGTATGTACCGCTGTCATTGCTGCACACTGTCTGCTTTTTACCGCTGATTGACCATCGATTAATTGTAAGTGTAACCCTTACTATACCATTAAACCGGATTTTTATATACTACACCATGGAGTTTCTTTGTTTTCTCGCCCATTTGGATTAACTTCTGGCTGGTGAGATACTGTTCAGGATATCGTTGGGCTGTGGGGAAGCCTTATTCCCTGCGTTAGGTGAGACTGTGGATACAGTCACGGCTATCCGGTAAGCAGGACCACCACACACCTGGGTGTCACGTTTGCCAGTCTGCACAGCTTTATTGGGAAGAAGCCTTTCTCAGCCACTCACCTTTCATTTTGTTTTTGGGGACATTTCTTTATGATGTTAAAGTTATTGTGTTTATTTCATTAATTACACACAGCATCACTTTTATTTTATTTACCTTGTTTGGTAATCTTCTTAGTATCACTTCACGGTGTGTTTTTAGTGATTTTTGGTCACCTATTCACTTCTGTTTATCACTGTTTGGACTAGATTAGGTTAACTGGCCCTATGTTCACCTATTGAGCGCTGCATACTTCATTTTTCTATTTCTGTTATTTGGTCTTTTTTGTATAGGACTTTTTTATGCTAGCTGCTTGTAGGTGCTAATTTTCATTATTTTGTCACAATTTTCTTTTATTATCACTTATTACCATTAGCGCAACGTTAGCCCTTTGGGCTTCCCCTTCTTTCTTAGCTTTATATACACTACGCATGCGTGAATTTTGCACATGTCGCCCGCCCATGATGTTTATTCTTGACTTTTCCCCGCCCCTTCTCTTTCGGCATGCAGACGACATGGCGGAGTCACAGCAGGTGTCTGCTAATTCCTCTAACGATGAGACAAGCCCGGAGTGTGAAACATCACGATCAAGGAGGCGATACAAGGCATCTAATATGTCCTTCGCGGAGATGGCGGAGATGGTGGACATATCGGTATGTCGGACCCGCCTACGTCATTGGCTTGAGCGGGGAACTTATTTACTGTGTAATTTAAATTTACACAGTGAAGGAAGTTTCCCCGCTCAGACCAATGACGTAGGCGGGTCCGACATACCGAGGGGGCGGACCTGATGGGGAACTGCTCTCACTTTGGTAATACATGTATAGACCCGCCCCTTCTCATGTTCCGCATCTGGTCCGCTGAGCGGACCTGATGGGGATCTTTAGAAGGGGCGGGTCTATACATTTAAAACACTGAGAGGGAGTTCCCCATCAGGTCCGCTCAGGCACAACCAATGAAGGACAGCGCTGGACATCGGGATCGCCGCGGGACACTGGATTTCACCGCTGGAATGTTTTGTTTTTTTTTTTAAATAAAGGACTTTTTCAAGGTGTTTGTGTGTTTTTTTTAAACATTTTTTTACGCTTTCTTCGTGAAATGGTAGGGGTACAATGTACCCCTTACCAATTCACATAGGGGGGGCCGGGATCTGGGGGTCCCCTTTGTTAAAAGGGTCTTCCAGATTCCGATAAGCCCCCCGCCCGCAGACTCCCACAACTACCGGGCAAGGGTTGTGGGGATGAGGCCCTTGTCCCCATCAACATGGGGACACCCTCCCCATGTTGAGGGCATGTGGCCTGGTACGGTTCAGGAGGGAGGGGGGCCGCTGTCTCGTCCCCCCCTCTTCCCCTGCGGCCGGCCAGGTTGCGTGCTCGGATAAGGGGTCTGGTATGGATTTTTAGGGGGACTCCACGCCATTTTTTTTTAAATTTGGGGTGGAGTTCCCCTTAAAATCCATGCCAGATCTGAAGGGCCTGGAATGGATATTTGGGGGAACCCCACATCAATTTTTTTTTTAATTTGCGGCGGGGTTCCCCTTAATATCCATTCCAGACCTGAAGGGCCTGGTGATTGAATTCTGGGGAACCCCCACGCTTTTTTTTTTTTTTATCAATGACTTTTGTATGTATTGCCGGGAGCCGACAATTCATTAATAGCCGCGAGTGAGTTTTAAATTACTTTTTTTCATTCAGAAATGACACTTTGTGCAGGGACAGTTCTAAGCACGGGAAACATGCGCCACTTTACATGCATATCATACAAACCCCCTAGGTACGAAATTTAAAGGAATATTTCACTTTTATTTTTTCATTTTAAGCATTATTAAAATCACTGCTCCCGAAAAAACGGCCGTTTTTAAAACTTCTTTTTGCATTGATACATGTCCCCTGGGGCAGGACCCGGGTCCCCAAACACTTTTTAGGACAATAACTTGCATATAAGCCTTTATAATTAGCACTTTAGATTTCTCCCATAGATTTTTCGAATTTGCCGCGAACACCCCAATTTGTTTGCTGTTCGGCGAACGGGCGAACAGGCAATGTTCGAGTCGAACATGAGTTCCACTCGAACTCGAAGCTCATCCCTACTGTTTACACATCTGCACTCTGGAGCATTATAGTATGGGCCACCAGAACAACCTTTTTAGGGTGTCCCACACAGGTGCTCCAGTGGATTCATGGGGTGTCTCCATGTGTGAAACTTGTCCCAAAAAGGTGAGTAGTCAAGATTTGGGTTTTGAAAAATAATGTCTTCAGCTTGTAACTCTGCCCAAACAGACACTTGTACCCCACTTCCAAGCAATGTATCATGTTCCTATTTTTTCCCTCAAATATCTGTGTGCTAAGTATACCTTTTCTTTCATTCTCATAGGGGAGAGAAGACTGGGAGGATACCACTCCAGGGAGCACAGGAACCCCACACCACAGAAAGAACCCGAAAACCAGGATGTGGAGGAAGTAGAAGTGGAGGAAGGAGAAGTGGATGACGTGGTGGAACTTGTCACCACAACAGGTCAGTGTCTGTCACCCCAGCTTCAGGTAAGAGATGTAGGCCTGCAGAGTTATAATACCTTTTTTTATTTTTTTTAGGGGATGAACATGTTGTTGAGGAAGAAAGTCCTCGTTTCTCAAGTGATAGTGCACAAAGAATCATACAGCAAGTAATGGAGTGTAGTAGTGAACTCGACATAATTTGCGCGGGCAGGAATAATTATTGCGACATGGCGCATGCTGTCAACTTGCGCCGGATTTGCGGAATCGTTGCGCGTACAGGCGCATACACATTCTTAAATATGAAACAGACATCAGGCACTTGCTCATTGTAATGCTGATCATGTTAATGAGCTTTTCCTTATCACATGGAGAATATTGCTTCCACTTTTATTCCTTTCATTTATTTTCTTTTTTTTCTTTCAGCACTCAATATTCATTCTAGAGATCTTCCTCCTATCAACAACTGTGCAGATGTTCTCAACACATGTCTGTGTATTGTGCATTCTGGACAATTCTTTCCCCATACACTGTCCAATCTGATTGGATGACATTTACATCCACTCATTTCTCTGAGCAATTCATTTCCTAATTCACACAGTGCAATCAGATTGCACAGTGTATAGGGAAAACATTGTCCAGAATGCACAATACACAGACATGTGTTGAGAAGATGTTTTCATGGAAGTTTTGGCTCCGCCAATGATTATAGACTATCAACATAAAATGCACAATTACAAGTCCAGTAAATATCTGCATAGTTGTTGATAGGAGGAAGATCTCTAGAATGAATTTTCTTTCAAAAAGAAGTGAATGAAAGGAATAAAAGTGGAAGCAATATTCTCCATGTGATAAGGCAAAGCTCATTAACATGATCAGCATTACAATGAGCACAAGCTCAATGTATAAGCAGTTGTGCACTCTGGAGAACGCAGATGCACCCGTGTGCAACACGCATATTTAACAAGCTAAAGCGTGTGCGCCCTGTCAGGCGAGCATAAAATGGTGTGGTTTGTCAATGCACATGTGCAGTTGAGTAAGCTGAAAGAAGGGTGTAAAAAGGCTTGAAGTTGTAAGACAGATCTACATGTTCTGGACAGAATTTGTACATTTAAACAATATTATATACATACTTTTTAGCCTGGTAAGAGAAGATGGTAAACTAGTAAAGTTATCTACAGTATTCAGACAAAAAATTTGAAGATTACATTGGCTGCATTTGCTAATGGTAGGTGCAAAAGATTGCACAAGTGCGCAACAGCGCTTCCTATGTAAATATGGTTTGGTGCATATAAGTGCACCATCATTTTTGATAAATGTTTTGAGTCCCGTTTTTTGTGCAATTGCTCCAATTTCTCCACTTCACCACAGACGCAGGTCTTTAGTAAATCACCCCCATAGGGTCAACATGTGCTATCTGACATCAGGGGATATCAATGTACGTGTTTTGGGGGTGCAACCCCTTCCTTGCAACTCAAGTAGGTGAAAGGAAGAAGGGGTTGCACCCCCAAAACACGTCCATTGATCACCCATGGTGGCAGATAGCACATGTTGACAATAGGGATCAGGAGGGAAATACCGCTTTTTAAAAACCCTAAAATTGTGTGCATCTTCAAATTTTGGCTTGTTCAGGGGTGACAACACCCCATATTATGAAGGGCAGTAGAGACATTTTCAAAAAACTAGAATGTCTGATATTGCCTAGAGGTTTACAATGTTGTATTTTGTTGTATGTTAATGAGAGTTGTGTATTTTCTTAAAAAAAGAAACATGCCTGTTTATGGCCAAAAAAAAAAAAATATTATCTTTTATACCACAAATTTTTTTATAAAGACCATGTGTGAATGTGCACAGAGTAAAAATTTTGAACAACAACAAAGTGTGGCTTCTTTATCAAATCCGCTATAACTTTTTTTGTGTTTAGTTTTGGTATTACCAGTGAAATGGTTGGTAATTACTAAAGGAAAATACACTTAGCACTACAAGTGCACTAGGAAAAACTAGGAGACAGCTAAAATAAACACAAGCAATACATCAAAAATAAAATTTAAGCAGATTTTTATTTTTGTATTTTTTATAAAAGGATTAAACATTGCCTGGCATATGAATGGCCCCCCTACCCGTGAAATATTCAACATATTGCTGCCGAACCTCACAGGCGTTTTGGGGGGGCAAGCCAGGACAGCCAGATTCAAGGCCCGGCAAGGTATTGTCACCTGAAAGTCCGGCTTCAGGCCCAATTGAGGTTATATAAGTTGGCGCATTTCTCTGCAAGAAATTGTGGAGAATTCAGCAGCAAAAAACTATGTAGTTTATTTTGTACTCTGCCATGTTGATTGAAGTCATTGGCCAGGCGGAATCGGCTGGCCATTATCCCAAAGGCATTCTCCACAACTCTTGGGGCTCTGGCCAGCCGGTAATTGAATACCCTCCTCTTCGGGGTGAGGGTCCTCTGGGGGAATGGCCTCATGAGATGCGGTCCCAGTCCAAAGGCTTCATCAGCCAAAAACACAAAGGGGAGTCCTTCCACATTCTCTGCATCCGGTGGCAATACAAGGTCATCACGCTAGTAGATTACACAAAAAAACATTCTTGGCCAACATTAGAGTTGAGCGGACACCTGGATGTTCGGGTTCGACGGGTTCGGCAGAATTTCGGAAAAAAGTTCGGGTTCGGGACCGAACTTTAACCCGAACCCGGACCCGAACCCGAACCCCATTGAAGTCAATGGGGACTCGGACTTCTAAGGACTAAAAAGGCTCTAAAAAGGTAATGGAAAGGGCTAGAGGGCTGCAAATGGCAGCAAAATGTTGTTAAGAGCATGGCAAGTGCTCTGAAAACAAATGTGGATAGGGAAATAACTTAAAATAACATAAAAAAAATAAAAATAAAAAATAATAATCTTGACCTAGGAGGACGAGGTCCATATGGAGTAGGAGGTTGAGGTGGCGGTGGATGTGGCTGTGTAGGTGGAAGCGGCGGTGGAGGAGGACGAGGTAGCCAACACTGATTCAAAAATATAACAATGGCTGGGTAAGGCCGGTGATGTGTCGAATTCTGTCCCCCGTCAAATAGTGTCCACCCTGTACTGCGCTTGCTCAGTATGTAGGACAAGGGGATTTCGAAAATCTCCCAAGACGAACGGCGCCTGCGTGGTGAGTTCAGGTGAAGGCCACACCATCCGTGGTTCAAGCCGAGCCAAGTGAGGCCGTGCCCGAAGCGTGGCGATCGAACCGAGCCCGTGAGGGGACCTGTTACTATGTGCTACCGTATGTCCACTTGGATGGTGGGGCTTGAACCTGCACTCACAGCGCAGGCGCCGTTCATCTTCGGAGATTTTGTGAATCTCCTTGTCCTCTGTACTGCGCAAGCGCTGCGCCTTTGCAGTATGGGCCGGACACAATCCGATGGCCGGACAGTTTTTGTCACAACACCGGTATACATGTCTATTCTGCAAAAGGTACGGACAAGTCCCGTGGGATCCATGCCTGGTTAATTTTAATGAATGTGAGCTTGTTCACATTGGCTCTGGACAGGCGGCTGTGCTTGTCTGTGATAACGCCCCCTGCCGTGCTAAATACACGTTCAGATAATACACTGGCTGCAGGGCAGGCCAGCACCTCCAAGGCATAAAGGGCAAGCTCAGGCCATGTGCCCAATTTGGAGACCCAGAAGTTAAAGGGGGCAGACCCGTCATCCAGTACGTGTAGGCCTGTGGACACATACTGCTCAACCATGTTGGTGAAATGCTGCCTCCTGCTAAGACGTTCCATCTCAGCTGGTGGTGCTGGTTGTTGTGGCGTGCTGACAAAGCTTTTCCACATTTCAGCCATGCTAACCCTGCCTTCTGAGGTGCTGCCGGTGCCCCGGCTGCGTTGGCGACCTCTTCCTCCTCCTCTGCCTTCGCCTTGTGCTTCCACCGTACGCCCGCTGTCAGGTGGGAATGCCACCAGCAGCGCGTCTACCAGCGTGCGCTTGTACTCGCGCATCTTACGATCCCGCTCCAGTGAGGGAATTAAGGACGGTACGTTGTCCTTGTAACGGGGATCCAGTAGGGTGGCCACCCAGTAATCAGCACCAGTTAAAATGTGGGCAACTCGGCGGTCATTGCGGAAACACTGCAGCATGTAATCGCTCATGTGTGCCAGGCTGCCCAGAGGCAAAGAAAAGCTGTCCTCTGTGGGAGGTGTATCGTCTGTGTCCTCTGTATCCCCCCAGCCACGCACCAGTGATGGCCACGAGCTGGTCTGGGTGCCACCCTGCTGTGAAAATGGCTCCTCCTCCTCCTCCTCCATCTCCTCCTCCACCTCATCATCCTCCAGAACTGTGCCCTTTCTGCCGGACAATTGTGTACCTGGCGTTTGTTGGTGCAGGAACCCACCCTCGTAGCCACTTGTGAAAGACTGCCCTGAAAGCCTTTAAAATGATCCCGCTTCCTCCTCCTCCTCCTCATCCTCCTGTGCCACATCCTCTTCCATCATCGCCCGAAGCGTTTTTTCAAGGAGGCATAGAACTGCGTCATTGGCACTGGACATGTTGGTGGAGTACTCGAAACAGCGCAACAAGGCACACAGGTCTCGCATGGAGGCCCAGTTATTGGTGGTGAAGTGGTGCTGTTCCGCAGAGCGACTCACGCGTGATTGCTGCAGCTGAAACTCCACTATCGCCTGCTGCTGCTCGCACAGTCTAGCCAGCATGTGCAAGGTGGAGTTCCACCTTGTGGGCACGTCACATATGAGGCGGTGAGCGGGAAGGCCGAAGTTACGCTGCAGCGCTGACAGGCGAGCAGCAGCAGGGTGAGAACGCCGAAAGTGCGCACACACAGCCCGCACTTTCTGCAGCAGCTCTGGCATATTATGGTAATTTTTAAGGAACCTCTGGACCACCAAGTTCAGCACATGCGCCAGGCAAGGGATGTGCGTCAAACCGGCTAGGCCCAGAGCTGCTACGAGATTTCGCCCATTATCGCACACCACCAGGCCGGGCTTGAGGCTCACTGACAGCAACCACTCATTGGTCTGTTGTTCCATGTCCCTCCACAACTCCTGCGCGGTGTGGGGTTTTTCCCCCAAACAGGAAAGTTTTAAAACTGCCTGCTGTCGTTTACCCCTGGCTGTGCTGAAGTTGGTGGTGAAGGTGTTACGCTGACCGGATGAGGAGGCGGTAGAGGATGTGGAAGCGGAGTAGGAGGAGTTAGCAACAGGAGGCAAACTGAAGCGCCCTGCAATCCTCGGTGGTGGAAGGACATGCGCCAAACTGCTATCTGCCTCAGGCCCAGCCGCCACTGCATTTACCCAGTGTGCTGTTAGGGAGATATAACGTCCCTGACTGTGCTTACTGGTCCACGCATCCGTAGTTAGGTGGACCTTGCCACAGATGGCGTTGTGCAGTGCACACCTGATTTTGACCCCCACTTGGTTGTGCAGGGAAGGGATGGCTCGCCTGGAAAAATAGTGGCGGCTGGGCACGACGTACTGTGGGACAGCCAATGCCATCAGGCTTTTAAAACTCTGCGTCTCCACCAGACGGAATGACAGCATTTCAAAGGCCAGGAGTTTTGAAATGCTGGCATTCAGGGCCAGGGATCGCGGGTGGCTAGGGGGGTACTTCCTCTTCCGCTCAAATGTTTGGGAGATAGAGAGCTGAACGCTTCCATGGGACATTGTGGAGATGGTTGGTGACCCAGGTGGTAGTGTTGCTGGCAGATCCTCTGTTTGCGGGGTGGCAGGTGCCACTGTCACTACAGAGGTGGATGAAGAGGCCGAGACTGCAGCAGAAGAGGAAGCAGGAGGAGCCAGAGACCTTTCTTGGTTTTTGAGGTGTCTACTCCACTGCAGCTCGTGCTTTGCACTTAGATGCCTGGTCATGCAGGTTGTGCTCAGGTTGAGAACGTTTATGCCTCGCTTCAGGCTCTGATTGCACAGCGTGCAAACCACTCGTGTCTTGTCATCAGCACATTGTGTGAAGAACTGCCACGCTGGGGAACTCCTTGGACCTGGCTTTGGTGTGCTCGGTCCCTTGCTACGTTGGGCAGTAGCAGACATACTGTCTAGCTGACAGACGCTCCGCTTTTGCACCCTGCTCCCTCTTCTGCTGTGCTGGTGGCTCTGTGCGACCACCGCCTCTTCCTCCAAACTACACTGGTCACCTGCATAACGTTGATTCCATGTGGGGTCGAGGACCTCATCGTCCTCCACATCATCTTCCACCCAGTCTTCACCCCTGCCCTCCTTGTCTGTCTGCACAATTGCGAAAGCAGCAGCAGTTGGCACCTGTGTTTCGTCATCATCCGAGACGTACTGCGATGGTCCTCCCATGTACTCATCATGAAACATAAGTGGTTGGGCATCGGTGCACTCAATCTCTTCCACTTCTGGGGCAGGGCTAGGTGGATGGCCCTGGGAAACCCTGCTAACAGAGTCATCGAAAAGCAGAAGAGACTGCTGCATGATTTGGGGCTCAGACTGCTTGGCTGATTTGCAAGGGGGTGAGGTGAAAGACTGATGGACATGGGTTTCAGGTGCCAACTCTGTTCTTTCATCAGAAGAGTGGGTGGGAGACAATGTGAAGGAACCCGAGGCACTGTCAGTAACCCAATCTACTATCGCCTGTACTTGTCCTGGCCTAAACATTCGTACAGCCTCATTAGGCGCGACAAAATAGCGCCGCAGGCTCGGTCGCCTACTCGCACCTGAGGAAGGTGTTTCACTTGTGCGTGTATCTGGCAAAGATCCACCACGTCCTCTCCCTGCAACAGGAGCTCCACCAGCAGCACCACGACCGGGGCCACCACGTCCCTTTGACCTTCTCCTCATATTTTCAAAATTTAGGATCTTGCCCTAAATGGGTGTTTTTGGAAGCGCAGAACACAAGCAAAGTACGTAACCGCTGAATCGCACAGCTACAGAACTGCAGAAAATGCTATTAAAAAAAATGTTGTTTTTTTAGTATAGCACAGTAGGAGAAAACTATATAGAAATTGTTTATTTCACACACCTCAAAATATGTATAACACACTGCAAACTTTTTTTGGTGCCCCTAAACGGCGTTTTTTGTAGGAGCAGAACACACCCACAGTACGTAACCGCTGAATCGCACAGCTACAGAACTGCAGAAAATGCTATTCAAAAAAATGTTGTTTTTTTAGTATAGCACAGTAGGAGAAAACTATATAGAAATTGTTTATTTCACACACCTCAAAATATGTATAACACACTGCAAACTTTTTTTTGTGCCCCTAAACGGCGTTTTTGGAAGAGCAGAACACACCCACAGTACATAACCGCTGAATCGCACAGCTACAGAACTGCAGAAAATGCTATTCCAAAAAAATGTTGTTTTTTTAGTATAGCAACATAGGAGAAAACTATAAAGAAATTGTTTATTTCACACACCTCAAAATATGTATAACACACTGCAAACTTTTTTTTCTGCCACTAAATGGCGTTTTTTGGAAGAGCAGAACACACCCACAGTATGTAACCGCTGAATCGCACAGCTACAGAACTGCAGAAAATGCTATTCAAAAAAAATTTTGTTTTTTTAGTATAGCACAGTAGGAGAAAACTATATAGAAATTGTTTATTTCACACACCTCAAAATATGTATAACACACTGCAAACTTTTTTTTGTGCCACTAAATGGCGTTTTTTGGAAGAGCAGAACACACCCACAGTATGTAACCGCTGAATCGCACAGCTACAGAACTGCAGAAAATGCTATTCAAAAAAAATTTAGTTTTTTTAGTATAGCACAGTAGGAGAAAACTATATAGAAATTGTTTATTTCACACACCTCAAAATATGTATAACACACTGCAAACTTTTTTTTGTGCCACTAAATGGCGTTTTTTGGAAGAGCAGAACACACCCACAGTACGTAACCGCTGAATCACACAGCTACAGAACTGCAGAAAATGCTATTCAAAAAAAATGTTGTTTTTTTAGTATAGCAACGTAGGAGAAAACTATAAAGAAATTGTTTTTTTCACACACCTCAAAATATGTATAACACACTGCAAACTTTTTTTGGTGCCCCTAAACTGCGTTTTTTGCAAGCGTACATTAAAGTGCAATTTTTTTTTTTTTTTGCCCTAAACGGGTCTTTTTTTGCACGAGCAAAATAAAATGCTTTTTTTTTTTTTTTGCCCTATGGGTCTTTTGGAAAATAGAACAATAAAGTGCCTTTTTTTCCCCTAAAAGTTAGATTTTCTCTGACACTGGGCTCATGGCAGTGTAAAAAGACTGCACTGCAACACAAATAGGTAAACCTATGCAGATCGCTGATTTTAATCTCTGAATCTGGACTCCTATATAATATTCTCTCTCCCTGAAAGCACCAACACAGGAACCTGGCCCTACACTACACTATCTCTCTATCTTTTCCCTCAGATTGTAGAATCAGGACTACCTCATCTATCTTTCTATCTCTCCCTAAAAGCAGCAGCAGCAGACTAGATCCTCTCCCTATCTATTCTGAAGCAGAGTGACATGTGTGCTGTGTGCCTCTAGCTTATATAGAAGCTGGGTCACATGTTGCACTGACCAATCACAGCCATGCCATTAGTAGGCATGGCTATGATGACCTCTAAGGGCACACCAGCTAATCAAAAGGTGATTGGCTGGCCCCTGAAGCATTTCTAAATGCGTTATTAGATTGCCGAACCCGAACCCAGACTTTTGGGCAAAGTCCGGGTTCGGGTTCAGGTTCGGGAAAAAGCTAAAGTTCGGTACGGACCCGAACTTTACAGTTCGGGTTCGCTCAACACTAGCCAACATCATTATAACTTTTATTTTAAGGAGTATTTAAATACAAAAATAGAGGGCCCAATTATCAGATTCATCACCCCCTCTGATGGCCCATTGTAAAAATTTTAGGGGGGGGCTAGATGAGTTTGGGAACCAAAATAAAAAAAAACACCACTCAGAATTTAATGTGAAAATATACATGTGTAGACATTTTAGGGGGTGTTTAGGGGGAGGGTAAAGCACTACAATGGAGCTGAAAAAATACATTGGGAAGTGACTAGGCTAGGTATGTATGTGCCCAGGATAGCATGCTAGAGAGGTTAGTGAAGGCAAATATGCATGTAGGCATAAAAAGGAGCATTAAAAGCTTACAGCATGCATGGGGACAAATGGGACATTCAAAGCATATTACAATCATGGTAATTAGGGAAGGATGAAAGAAATACAATACATTAGCATACATTAAATACATAGAATGTGATGTTAAAGGAGAAAACTTAACTTAATATAGTCCTTCTGCAGGACTTGGATGATGGCAGAACAGGTGTCTGGGATAATGAGTCCCAGAGCCTGGGGGGAGATGCCTCTCATGAACTTCAGGTCCCGCAGACTTCTCCCAGTCGCCAGGTATCGCAACGTGGGGATTAGCCTTTGCTCAGCAGTGATGGCTTCCCGCATAACGGTGTCCTGCCTGGTGATATAGGGGGACACCAAAGCCAACAGATGCTGAAAAAGGGGGTCCGTCATCCAGAGAAAATTCCTGTAGTCATCAGTATTATTCTCCTGGATCTCCCGCAGCAAAGGCATGTGAGAGAATTGGTCCCGCTGGAGCAACCAATTCTTGGTCCATGAACTCCTCCTCACCCTGTTCATGGACTGGTCTTGGTCCAAGACAAGAAGACCAACACCAAGTGCCCGCACAGCACGAACTCTACGACGAGTACGTAACATGGCTAGAAAAGGGTCGTCTGATCAGAATCAACTAAACAGAACGCACTTAAGAACAGCAAGTCCTATGAAGAACGACCTGAAAATCAGAAACGAGCGGACAAGAACGCACTGAAAAACAGATACGACCTGACTACAGGCCCTGAAAGACAAGATACAAGCACAAACTGAACCGCAGAAAACGAACTGAAAGCATGAAGACTGAAAAGCACGTATCGTCTCTCACCAAACTTTTACTAACACGCAGTAACACGAGATCAGCAAAAGCAGCCCAAGGGGTGGCGCCATTGGAATCGAACTTCCCCTTTATACTGCCGTCGTACGTGTTGTACATCACCGTGCTTTAGACCAACGAGATTTTGGATTGACAGTGTGTATGCAAGGAAAGCTTGGCAAGAATCCCGTCAAGCTTGACAAGAATCTCGTCGAGAAAACCAACGTTTTTTTTACGATGGGATTCTCGGCCGTGTGTACAGGGCTTAATCCTTTATAGCTGACATTACTGGTAATCTTACCACGCTTACTCCTGCTTCAGCCTTGTTAGGTATAAACCTTGAGAAATATCCCATTATATACAGAACAATTGTGGTCCACATATTAATTGCTTCAAGATTAACAATAGCAAGTCTCTGGAAATCACAGGAAGCACCTAACTTATCCACTGTTATTTACAGATTAAATACCCAAGCACACCTTGAATTAATGCTAGCCTACAAGAACTATTCCATCACCATTTATAGAAAGAAATGGAGTAATTGGCTATCCCATCCCAGAACCTCTAATTACCTAAAATAATGTACATTTTGAATCTTTCATATAGTTTGAAATACTATGATCAATCTATGTAGCAATATGACGGTGTAGTGCATCTTTACTAATGATCCTTCAATTCTGGTTTCCCTCCCCCCCCTCTCTTCCTCCCTTTAAGTTAGATTGGGCTGAACTATAGTTTTACTTGGTGACCTCCCAGGCCTACAGTATGAACCCATTAGGGGTAGGCTGGTCTAGGACATCAAGGTTGGAACAATTCTATAATATAGGCCTTTACAGATTTTTGCTACTACAATGTTGAATATTATACGTAGTAAATTTATTTGTAATGTTCTTACCTAACAAATAAATACAAATTTAATGTTAAAAAAAAAAAAACGGTGAAACTGCTATATTCAACAGATATATACAGCATATAGTGAAAGTCTGTGATATAAATAAAATGGTGTACAGGTTCAAACTCCTTACAAAAAACAAATACAAGCTATAACAGTAGTTAGGTACAAACAAACATAGATAGGTGTAAAATAAAAATATAGGAAAATTCCAAATACTGTGCTAAAAAACGTGCTGCAAACATATGTATCATGTTCAAAAGTGCAAGTGCTCATGCTAGAGGTGAATATATTTCCTTTATCAAGGCACTTTACCTTGCACTCTGATTTTGTCTCACAGGCCACTCAACTGGAGCAGCGTGAGTCGGAGGCCTTAGTAGCTTTCACAGAGGACCCGACTCGTGAATTATCCTCTGGCCTGTTGCATATCAGGAGGGAGCTAAGGCTCCATTACACCTAATTGGTACAGTCTGATGCACAACGTCTAGCTGCCAAATTGTTTGAATCAGGCGATAAGAATGGAAAACTGTTAGGTAATTTAGTAGCGGAACCATCTTATCAAACTGTGATTCCTGCGATACGGTCCTCTGCTGGAGACTATGTCACGGACCAGGAGGGCCTCTTAAAGGAATTCTATAATATACTGTATCAGAATTCCCCTCTGGATCTGAGTAGGTCCCTACTAGGTTTTCTGGGAGATGTGAGATTGCCGCTTTTGTCTGCCAAGGACAGGGAGGAACTTGATAAACCCCTGTCACTCTTAGAGATAGAGGCGGCTATCCAATCCTTCCCCAATCACAATCAATTCCCAGGGCCTGAAGGTCTGCCGGGAGAATGGTACAAGACTCCTATAGCTCTATTAGGCCCTAGGTTACAAAAGCTTTTTGCTCATTGCTTGGACAATTACCAGATAGTATGCATCAGGCACATATTGGGCTTATGCCCAAACCTGGCAAAGATTTAAAGCAATGCTCCTCATATAGACCTATCTCGCTACCAAATTATGACCTAAAGATCCTCACCAAAGCCCTAGCCAATAGGATAATGAAAGTGTTACCATCAATTATCAACATTGACCAAACTGGCTTCATGCTTGGCAAATCCACTGATGTTATTATCCCCAGGGTTTCCACACATCTCCAACTCCAGCTGAAGGGACTGCCTCGAGAGTCTTGGTAGCCTTTAATATTGAAAAGGCTTTCGACACAGTCCGGTGGGGTTACTTGATGCAGGTGTTAGAGCTCTTTGGTTTCGGCCCGGTCTTTCGTAAGTGGATTGATTTATTATAAAAAGTCCCTCTGGCCAGCAAGTTATCAAGGCCTGGCATGTCATTATTACTAGACTCAATATAGTGAGGGATAAAAGGTCCCCATCAACGCCGCTTTGGTTCAACCCATGCTACCGGAATTTCATTCCCTATCGGACTCCGGTCTTTAGGCTGCTAAAGGAGTCATATCTTTCAGATATTTGTGATGGGAGTACATTATTTATGTTTGACAGGTTGAAAGATAAATTTCCAGTGCCTAATGCGTTCTTTTTCCGATTCCTAGTTACATAGTTAGTCAGGTTGAAAAAATACACAAGCCCATCTAGTTCAACCAAAAAAATAAAAAATAATACAATCCCATATACACAATCCTTCACCCACAGTTGATCCAGAGGAAGGCGAAAATCCCCAGCAAAGCATGCTCTAATTTGCTACATCCCCCCAGAGGCAATCAGTTTTTTCACGTATCAACTTTACCTATAAATGTTAGTACCCAGCTATAATATGTACATTTCTTCAAGTTTGCAACTCTGACACGCATATGCATCAAAATTGTAATCCTCTTTGTTTAGATTGGAGCAGGATGATTTGGAGGTTCTACTTTGGGATGACGCTCTCAAAACAACACTGTGATCTACAAGTCACTACTGCTCTCCATTCATGAGGGACTAGATGCCCTGCTTACTGCGTGGCATTCAGAGGAGCAGGAATTGGACAGTGAATACTGGGAAGATATCTAGGGCAGCCAATTTCAAGTAGTAATATTGACTAAAGACCAGCTGATCCAATTTAAAATAGTGCACAGAATTTATTATACAGCACAACAACTACATCGTATCTACCCTAATTCCTCTTCTTGCTCTTGGAGATGCTCTAGTGACCCTGTGGGTTTTGCCCTTATCTTTTGGGAGTGCCCCTTCAGATTAGTAGCTACTGGCGTGATGTGACCCTGTTCCGAATTACGGAAATGACGATGAGGAGGCAATATTGGATTGAGATTACTTTGAACCAATGTTTTATTGATTTGAATGTGAGCATGTTTTTGTTATTCGAATAAAATTTGTGTTATTTGGGCAATATTGCGCTATGAATATTTGTTTATATTCCGAGTGACACACCAAAATGAGGCAAGGATCCAGTTAACCTGTGCAGAGAAATTCGTGGAGCCAAATGTGGATCTAGGGAGACAGGCCATGTGTATGGAAATGATCAGGTATTGAAGACTGTAATTTTTCTCTGCTATAAGGGGAGTTTGACCTTATGGTCATCCACTGAGGTGAGCGGCCATTGCACCTGGAGGTGGTGGGATTATCTCACTGACACCATATTATAAAGACTTCTCCTGTCATATCTTCTAGCAAGAGTGTCTATATTTATTATCTGGATGGAGCACTCGCATGTTTAAAGACGATTTACATGTTTTTGAAGCACATTGTTTGAAATTTATTGTTTTGTTGTTTTTTTAGTTACATTTTTTTTCTGGACTGAGCATTTTTGAATACGATACACGTGTTTACAACACATTTTTTAGCACAGTATTTGCAATTTTCCTATATTTTTATTCTACACCTATCTATGCTTGTTTGTACCTAATTACTGTTATAGCTTATATTTGTTTTTTGTAAGGGGTTTGAAGAAGCACACAATTTTATTTATATCATTGTTATGCTTAGTGGTGGAGTTCACTAGTTAATGGTTGCAGCTGTTCTTTTTGGTATTGAGTTGGAGTAGTTTGAGTCACTATTATACCGTATATACTCGAGTATAAGCCGAGTTATTCAGCACATTTTTTTTTTGTGCTGAAAATGCCCCCCTCGGCTTATACTCGAGTCAGATTTTTGCGCCTGATCTCCTGGAATTGGGGCCCTGGTACCGGTCAGCTGTAGGTCCCCTGGACCCCAAACTGAGCACACATGTAGCCCCACTCTTCCTCTATAGGTGTGCAAAGTTTGTTGTCCGGAGGACCTACGACCGGGGAGCACCGATTTTTCAAAGCCGGGAACCCCTTCCATAGACTCCCATGTTAAACAGTAATTTCTCTGGTAATTTTGGGGACCCGGTACTGGCCGGTAGTAGGTCTCTTGGACCCGAAACTTGGCACACATGTAGCTCCATTTCGGCTCTATACGTGTGCAAAATTTCTTGTCTGGGGGATCTACAGCCGGGGAGCACCGATTTTTCAAATCCGGGCACCCCTTCCATAGACTCCCATGTTAGACGTCAGTCTAGTCATGGGCACAGTGAGGCATGGACACAGTAAGGCATGGACTCAGTGAGGCATGGACATGGACACAGTGAGGAAAAGTGAGGCACAGTGAGGCATGCAGTTGGACACCTTAGGCTTATACTCGAGTCAATATGTTTTCCCAGTTTTTTGTGGTAAAATTAGGTGCCTTGGCTTATATTATATATATAACTTTGCACATAGCAGTGCGCATAAGTACTTTCACATGGGTCATAGTGAAAATCTACTTTCTTTGAATGCAATAAGAAGTGCAAGGTAGGCTCTGACCACACAATTGGAGCCTAATTTTTGTTGGCCAGAGGAGCTGCATTATGTTCAGAAATTATGAATCTAAATGTTAGATTTGTGTACATACACTTGACATTTAGAGGTGTGCAGAAAGCATAATCAGCAATAATTTTAACAAAATAAATTCTTGTTACATTGAATTATACTATTATAAAGGACATTTTAGGAAGAAGTACTGCTCATTTACACTTGTAGTGCCTATGAAAAGGGATTTGCAGTGCAACACTTTCACAGTTGGGGGTCATACCATCTAGCATGGGTTTGTGGTTGTGGTGAGGCCCAATTCACTTAAACAGGTTGCGTTCAGTGGCAGTACTGCATGTCAAACCTGATGGGTAGATAATTTATGCTGCACCATGATGCAAAGCAATGGGCCCATGGCATGTCTATATCCCCCTGATTAGCTGCCTTTGCAGCTAAAGGGGGAAGGAGTAAAAGACACTTATGTTTATGCACACCCCCCTCCAATCACAGACCATAAACTAGACCTAATAAAGTTTTAAAGCAACCTAAAGTAATTCTATTTAGTCTTTCAAGTGACTGTAGGAATATAGAGGCCGAACACATACATTACGGACACTTATTAATTTATTGTATGTGCACATATATTTTTAGAGTATATGTTTTATAGTTTTTCACATATATGTATTTCTTAACCACTTAAGCCCCGGACCATTTGGTAGCTAAAGGACCAGAGGTGAATTCAGAATTTTGCACTGCGCTGCTTTAACTGTAAATTGTGCGGACATGCAATGTTGTACCCAAACGAAATTTGCGTCCTTTTCTTCTCACAAATAGAGCTTTCTTTTAATGGTATTTGATTGCCTCTGCGATTTTTATTTTTTGCGATATAAACGGAAAAAGACCGAAAATTTTGAAAAAAAATATTTTCTACTTTTTGTTATAAGAAAAATCGAATAAACTCAATTTTAGTCATACATTTAGGCCAAAATGTATTCAGCCACATGTCTTTAGTAAAAAAAATGTCAATAAGCGTATATTTATCGGTTTGCGCAAAAGTTATAGCGTTTACAAACTAGGGTACATTTTCTGGAATTTACACAGCTTTTAATTTATGACTGCCTATCTCATTTCTTGAGGTGCTAAAATGACAGGGCAGTACAAACCCCCCCCAAATGACCCCATTTTAGAAAGTAGACACCCCAAGGAAATTGCTGAGAGGCATGTTGAGCCCATTGAATATTTTTTTTTTTGTCCCAAGTGATTGAATAATGACAAAAAAATAAAAAAAAATTACAAAAAGTTGTCACTAAATGATATATTGCTCACACATGCCATGGTTATATGTGGAATTGCACCCCAAAATACATTCTGCTGCTTCTCCTGAGTACGGGGATACCACATGTGTGGGACTTTTTAGGAGCCTAGCCACGTACGGGACCCCGGAAACCAAGCACCGCCTCCAGGATTTCTAAGGGCGCAAATTTTTGATTTCACTCCTCACTACCTATCACAGTTTTGAAGGCCATAAAATGCCAAAATAGCACAAAACCCCCACAAATTACCCCATTTTGGAAAGTAGACACCCCAAGCTGTTTGCTGAGAGGCATGGTGAGTATTTTACAGCTCTCATTTGTTTTTGAAAATGAAGAAAGAACATTTTTTTTTTCTTTTTTTTTTCAATTTTCAAAACTTTGTGACAAAAAGCGAGATCTGCAAAATACTCACAATACCTCTCGGCAAATAGCTTGGGGTGTCTACTTTCCAAAATGGGGTCATTTGGGGGGGTTTTGTGCCATCTGGGCATTCCATGGCCTCCGAAACTGTGATAGACAGTGAGAAGTGAAATCAAAAATTGACACCCTTAGAAAGCCTGAAGGCGGTGCTTTGTTTTTGGGGTCCCGTACGCAGCTAGGCTCCCAAAAAGTCTCACACATGTGGTATCCCCGTACTCAGGAGAAGCAACAGAATGTATTTTGGGGTGTAATTCCACATATGCCCATGGCATGTTTGAGCAATATATCATTTAGTGACAACTTTGTGCAAAAAAAAAATAATAATTTTATTTTTTCCGCAACTTGTGTCAACATATAAAATATTCCATGGACTCGACATGCCTCTCAGTATATAGCTTGGGGTGTCTACTTTCCAAAATGGGGTCATTTGGGGGGGTTTTGAACTGTTCTGGCATTTTATACACAACATTAAGAAGCTTACATCCACTCTTCTAACCACTTTTTGACACTTTTTGTTTACATGAAAAAAATTTTTTTTTGCAAGAAAATTATGTTGAACCCCCAAACATTATATATATTTTTAAAGCAAAGGCCCTACAGAATAAAATGGTGGGTGTTGCATTTTTTTTTTCTACACAGTATTTGCGCAGCAATTTTTCGAACGCATTTTTTGGGGAAAAAATACACTTTTTTTAATTTTAATGCACTAAAACACACTATATTGCCCAAATGTTTGATGAAATAAAAAAGATGATCTTAGGCCGAGTACATAGATACCAAACACGACATGCTTTAAAATTTTGCACAAACGCGCATTGGCGACAAACTACATAAATTTTTAAAAGCCTTTAAAAGCATTTACAGGTTACCCCGTTAGATTTACAGAGGAGGTCTACTGCTAAAATTATTGCCCTCGATCTGACCTTCGCGGTGATACCTCACATGCATGGTGCAATTGCTGTTTACATATGACGCCAGACCGACGCTTGCGTTCGCCATTGGGCAAGAGCAGGGCAGGACAGGGGTGCTTTTTTTTTTATTATTAATTTTTTTTATTTTTAAACTGTTGCTTCCATATTTATTTATTTTTATCACTTTTATTGTTATCTCAGGGAATGTAAATATCCCCTATGATAGCAATAGGTAATGACAGGTACTGTTTTTTGAAAAAACTGGGGTCTATTGGACCCTAGATCTTTCCTCTGCCCTCAAAGCATCTGACCACACCAAGATCGGTGTGATAAAATGCTTTCCCAATTTCCCAATGGCGCTTTTTATATCCGGGGGGGGACATTCCCTCCCACTGCTTGTAAAAGCAGTCCAGAGGCTAATTAGCCACTAGGATTGCTTTTACATGAAAGCCGGCCGCTGGCTGAAAAGAATGATACCAAGATGATACCTAAACCCGCAGGCATCATTCTGGTATAAACATTCAAAGTCCAGCAACCTACCAGTACGTTGCTGGTCCTTGTTGGACATGTATTGTAATCTTTTTTTTCATGCAGCCTGTTGGCTGAACGAAAAAAAAAGATTGATCGGTGGGTATGCCCACCATTAGAATACCGCCCTTCATCCACCCACTTCTAATGATGGGCATACATGCACCATTTATATATGCCGAAGCATGGGGGCATCTTCTCGCAAAAGTTATGCCGCGTACACATGGTCAGACTTTTCCACGGGCAAGCCTCCGTCGGAATTTCGACCGTATATACGCGGCATTAGGAGCAAAATCGCTCCTCCAGTCCTGCTGCCCCAATGCTTCGGCATATATGCTTTTTTTTTTTAACTGTGGTGGTGAAATTACCTCCTACAGCACTGGAGTCGCAGGGATCAGGCCTGTCTCTGCGAACGCTGCAGTTATGTGTGTTGTGTTTTGCAAGTGACAGTGATCGATCGATGCTGCACTTCGGTGGCCTGGGCTGGACGGAGGGGCAAAACGCAGGTGCTAGCAGGTATCTGGGCTGATCCCGCTAACACTGCGTTTTTGGGAACCCTAAACTGCTGGGGACGCTAGTATAGATCTGATCAGATCAGATATTGAGCTGATCAGATACTATACCACTAAGGGGGTTGTATGCTTCACGTGTGGGTGTTAGCGCTACTGGCACTAACCTGACGCTGCCTGGGGTGTGACGCAGACCCTCTCTGACGCTAAAACCTAACTGATATCACCCGCCGGGCGATCAGGGGGTTAAACCTTTATTGGGTTATATACGGCGGGTGCCCTGACACTATAAAAAGCAAACTAACTAACCAGCGTCACCCGTAACACTTATATGATGATCACTGGTGAAAGGGTTAACTAGGGGCAATTAGGGGGTTAAAACCTTTATTAGGTAATATATGGGGGTACCTGACGCTATATAAAAACCTGACGGCGAACCTAAAAAAAAATTACTGGCTACCTATCGGCATCACCGACACTAAGACAACGATCATAAAAACGATTGCTTAGCGACAGTGGTGATAGGGGGTGAAAGGGTTACCTGGGGGGCGCTCAGGGGGTTAAACCTTTATTAGATAATATATGGGGGTACCTGACGCTATAAAAACCTGCGGCGAACCTAAAAAAAATTACTGGCTACCGATCAGCATGACCGACGCTAAGACATCGATCAGAAAAATGATTGCATAGTGACGGCGGTGCTAGGGGGTGAAAGGGTTACCTGGGGGGTGATCAAGGGGGTTACACCTTTATTAGGTAATATATGGGGGTACCCGACGCTATAAAAACCTGCGGCGAACCTAAAAAAAATTACTGGCTACCGATCAGCATCGCCGACGCTAAGACATCGATCAGAAAAATTATCGCTTAGTGACAGTGGTAATAGGGGGTGAAAGGGTTACCTGGGGGGGCGATCAAGGGGGTTAAACCTTTATTAGGTAATATATGGGGGTACCCGACGCTATAAAAACCTGCGGCGAACCTAAAAAAAATTACTGGCTACCGATCAGCATCACCGATGCTAAGACATCGATCAGAAAAATTATCGCATAGCCACGGCGGTGCTAGGGGGTGAAAGGGTTACCTGGGGGGTGATCAAGGGGGTTAAACCTTTATTAGGTAATATATGGGGGTACCCGACGCTATAAAAACCTGCGGCGAACCTAAAAAAAATTACTGGCTACCGATCAGCATCGCCGACGCTAAGCCATCGATCAGAAAAATTATAACTTAGTGACAGTGGTGATAGGGGGTGAAAGGGTTACCTGGGGGGCGATCAAGGGGGTTAAACCTTCATTAGGTAATATATGGGGGTACCCAACGCTATAAAAACCTGCGGCGAACCTAAAAAAAATTACTGGCTACCGATCAGCATCACCGACGCTAAGACATCGATCAGAAAAATGATTGCTTAGTGACAGTGGTGATAGGGGTGAAAGGGTTATCTGGGGGGGTGATCAGGGGGTTAAACCTTTATTAGGGGGGGTTAGGGGGCTACACTGGACCTAAAACTAAATGTACTGACACTTTTACAGTCACAAATGTCACTGATTAAATGGTCACTGCAATCAGTGACACTGTGACTGGGGGCTGGGGGGGGGCTGGGGGTGATCTGGGGGTGTCTGGGGGGGCCTGGGGGGGCGATTTATGTGCCTATGTGTCCTGGTGTCAGTGTGCTGTTTTGTGTACTAACCTGGCATCTTCTCCTGTACGGCGCTCGGTATATGTGAGCGCCCCAGGAGAGATGACATCACTTCCTCCTTCCTGGCAGGCAGGGGAAGCTCTCTCATTCGCCGGGAGCGATCGAGAGGGGGTGGCCGGAATCGAACGGCCGTCCCCTCATGCCGGATCGCTCCCGAAGGTAAAACGACCGCTCACTGTAAAGAAGGGGGGTCCGATCGGACCCCCCAACTATACAAAGGCAATCACGTACATATACGTGATTCTGCCTGTCGGTGCCATTCTGCTGACGTATATTTACAGTGGGCGGTCGTTAAGTGGTTAACGGGACATATATATATTTTCTATAGTATTTAGATTTGTGCTGTGATACACAGAAGCGCTACTAATTTTGTTTATTCAAAATACTTTTTTTATTATATGTTTTTTGTAAAGTAGCAGCTAGTAAGGTTTTTCTGGTCTGCATTCAGCAGACCTGCTCCCGAAGCGCAGTGGAGTGTATAAGGGAAGAAGAGGGCAGTTGATTTATTTTTATACACTATTTTAGTCGAACACATACATTGCCTTGTTTAAGCTACTTCCTAACCTCAGTAGGTAAAATACATTTTTACTTCACCAAGTTTACCACCTAAGCTAGGGACTTCCAGTAGTATCACTTCTCCTCTGCTCTTAAAGTAACATTAAAAAGGCATAGTTCACGGTTTGTAAAAATGTAATACACACAACTAAATTATTAAGATACAAAAAAAAATATTAAAATGTTTGCATTGAAGTCTGCAGAGCATTGTAAGCATAATCAGTGCATCGTAGGTTCAATGCAAAGGCACCTGCATTGTTTACATCTCAGCCCATGGGCCACAAGGAGGTGTGGACCTTCTGTTATGGGGTTAAGAAGTAAACAATCGATCAATGGACTGCCCAAACTCTGTAAATAACGCACAGCTGCGCTAAATTTAAAATACAGGACACATTTGGGCAGGGCTGGTGCAAGGATTTTTGACACCCTAGGCGAGACCTAATTTTGCCGCCCCCCTTAGCTCCACCCCTGACTCCACCTCATTTGCCCTGCCCATGTATGCCCAACCTTTTTAATGAAGCACCCATCAAATGCAGTCGACCAGAACCCATCAAATGCAGCCTCACCATTGCCCAATCAATGCAGCCCACCAACGCCCATCAATGCAGCCTACCAGCGCCCATCAATGAATGTTTGCTTGCTTCCATTCATTCGGGAGTCGGGACATAGACACAGACCTCCGCCGCTGCTGTGCCTCTGAAACTTTGTGCGAACAAAGCTGCGGCTGCCTGCTGAGACTTAGTTGCTTGCTGCAGAGAGTAGGAACACTAGTGGCACTAGGGGTGTTGTTGCCCCTGGCAACGCTGGTGGTAGTAGGCCAGCTATAAAAGGTGCAAAGGGCTACGTTTGAAACAGGATGCAGTGTTGGAGGCCCTGTCAAGACTTTGAGGCCAGAACGTTGTTTGCGGTGCAGTGAGTGGGGGCATGCTGTCTCCAAGTGCCCTTTATCACAGCTTCCAGTACAAAGAGACATGGCCAGACAAAGGTCTGCAACAGTGTTTGGAAAGCCTGATCTGAGTGCCAAGAGTGACCGACAGGCTGACCGGAAGAGGTATGTGGTTGCCCGTTGCAATGGCAGTGATGTTAAGTCTGCAGGCCATGTGAGAAAAGTATTGCCTGCAGAGGGTCGTGGCAAGTTGAAAGCCACAATGCATCAACGAGTTTGGGAGAATCTGCAAAGTACAGCTGGGAAAGTGTCATCTCCCTTAGCAACAAGAGATTGAGTATCGACCGAAAGCAGAAGCTACAGTGGAGATGTGGAGCAGCGTCCCACTAAAGATATGTGCAGAAATTTACCATGTCTGGAATGTGGTCAACTGAGGCATGGGATATTTTCTTGTCCCAGGTTGTGGAATATGGCTGCAGATATTTCTACTGGGCAGAAGTCTTTGTCTGTGAGTAGAGATTCTTGTTCAAAAGTGTTTGCAGTCACCTCTGGCAACAGTGAAGAATTACCTGTTATGCCTGCAGGGGATGCTAAGGAGTCAGAAATGGCTGCTGCAGTTTCATCCTGTGGCCACCAGGGAGAGTTGGCCTGTGAAAGTGCGACCAAAGGATAGACAACATACTCAAGTGAACGTGGCAACCCTTGTTACAGTGATGGATAAGACTGTTGCTAGTAAATGCATGGAAGAGACTAACTATGTGACTGTGCACACTGGAATGGAAGAGACCCCAAATGTGAGATCCACTGTGTGTGTGGAAAAGGACTTGCCTTGCTGCAGTGCCCTGTCCAGTGGGGGGGGGGGGCAAGTGTTAAACTTGAATGTGACATTGGGATATTTAAAACTGCTAATATTGTGTTGGCTAAAATTAATGGTCCAGTTGCTGATGGGCTAGTGCAGCTCACTAGAGATAGAAACATTGCTGTGAATGTGGTTAAGGATGTGCTATCTCCCCTAGAAACTGAGACAAAGGCTACACTGGTGTCCCTAGAAACCCCCAGGGAGCTCTGCGTTTGAGACGGAGGTTGCCCGGGACAACTATGGTGCCGCTCTGAGGGATAAGAGGGTACCTGAACCTGGTGATAACAGAATGTTAAATACTAAAACTGAAATGTTTAAAAAAAAAATCATGGTGGAAAAGGTTTAATGGAGTCTGGCAATGGCAGGTGTGAAAATGTTCATGTGTTTACTGAACTGCCACCAGAGCAGGGTGGTGAGAGTGTGGTATTGCAGCCTGCTATGGTTAAAAATGTATTGCCACAGTCTGGTTTGAACCAAAGTGACATGTCCAATCTGTCTGTTGCTGAGCCACTCTGTCCCTCTGGGTCTCCTTATGCAGTTGGAGTGGTACTGCGTGGTACCTGTGACGGGAATGCAGAGATAACAGACTGGGACAAATGGGTAAAAAGCCCGTTGGCTTTGCTGGAAAAGGCCTCTTTTGGTAAGAGTGGAGCAGACATGATTTCTGTGGTGCCAGATGAAGGACCCGCAAAGAAACTTATATGCAAGGGTACACTTTCTTCTGCAGATGATGTTGCTCACGAGATGGAAGCCTGATGACACAAGTACAAATGAAGTGATTGGGTTCACAAACCCGAATCTGGAATTATGTAGCGATGGTCAGGGGGAGTTGATGGATAGTGAAGTTGCCATGGGCTTTGTGCGATTGCCCTCAAGACACTGCCTTGCAGAACACTGGGGAAATTAGTCCTGAAATATGTTTTTGGATATTTCTGTCATTGAGGAAAAATGCAAGGCACTGGTAAATGCTGATGTTACCTTGGGTGAAAATGCAAATACTGGTAGACCAGAGGGTCAAGTTGAAATGGTTGCTGACAACCCTGATAAATGTTATGAGATGTGTAATAAGATGACAAGCACAGCAGAGGTTGACAGTGCAGTAGACAGGGCTTAATAAAGTGTCAGTAAAAGGGTTTGATTCCCAAATAAAATAACCCACGTTTATTTTTAACCACTTCAGCCCCGGACCATTTTGGTGGTCAAAGACCAGGCCACTTTTTGCGATTTGGCACTGCGTCGCTTTAACTGACAATTGCGCGGTCGTGCAACGTGGCTCCCAAACAAAATTGGAGTTCTTTTTTCCCCACAAATAGAGCTTTCTTTTGGTGGTATTTGATCACCTCTGCGGTTTTAATTTTTTGCGCTATAAACAAAAATAGAGCAACAATTTTGAAAAAAAATCTATATTTTTAACTTTTTTGCTATAATAAATATCCCCAAAAAATATATAAAAAAACATATTTTTTCCTCAGTTTAGGCCGATACGTATTCTTCTACATATTTTTGGTAAAAAAAAATCGCTATAAGTGTTTATTGATTGGTTTGCGCAAAAGTTATAGCTTCTACAAAATAGGGGACTGTGTTATGGCATTTTTATTATTATTATTTTTTTTACTAGTTATGGCGGCGATCAGGGATTTTTATCGTGACTGCAACATTATGGCGGACACATCGGACACTTTTGACACCATTTTGGGACCATTGTCATTTTTACAGCGATCAGTGCTATAAAAATGCACTGATTACTGTAAAAATGACACTGGCAGTGAAGGGGTTAACCTGTAGGGGGCGCTTAAGGGGTTAAGTCAGTACTAAGGAGTGATTATTACTGTTAGGGGGCGTGGCTACGAGTGACACATCACTGATGACTGTTCCCGATCACGGGGAACAGTCATCAGTGACAGTGTCACTAGGCAGAATAGGGGAATGCCTTGTTTACAAAGGCATTCCCCTGGTCTGCCCTTGCCGACCGTAACCGCGGGCTGCCCGGGAACATCGAGTTCCCGGGACCCACGGCCACACACACAAGGCACATGGTGGCAAATTTAAAGGGACGTATAGGTACGCCCATTTGCCTGCCCGTGCCATTCTGTCTATGTATATCGTCGTGCGGCGGTCCTTAAGTGGTTAAAGTATTTAAAAGGGTGGCCCCAAGGCAAATGGGCAGATGGCGCTTTTGGAAGTGCACCTGTAAAAAGTCACGGGGGTGTCTTTGTAGTACCCAAGTCAGTGTAGCAGGGGGACACAGAAAAAGTCACCTGTTAAGACTGGGTTTGGCCCTTGTGGGTGAGAGCTGGCAAAGAGGTGCCAAGTGGAAGAGAATGGGTTGGTGTGTTATTCCCCCTCCAGCGTCAAAACCGGGGGGAATTGTAGCAGAGCGGTAGCCTGCCAGAGTCCAGGTCTAGTAAACAGTCAGTTCACTAATGAGTCAGCTGTGTTCTGGGCTTTAAGTAATGACCAGACCAAGGCTCTAGGCTCCCACTTGGAGATGACTCTACCCTGCAGACAGGAGGTCTGGGTATGGGAGTCAGTAGGGCTTCACCTAGGAGAGAGAGGTGGGAGCAATTGTAGCACGAGGCTACTTGCTGTATGCATGGAGGTGCTGAGCATTGGGTCTGTGGGAGAAAGGCCAGGCCCTAAAGCCTAAGGCCTGAGTGGGAGAGCTGCGTTTACAAGCCAGGAGGGCTGAATATTGTTTATTTCGGTAGCAGGACGGAAATGCTAAATAACCCTGTGAGGCAATCTACTGTGTTTGCTTTGAACTTTCTTTTAAATAAAAGTAGGCAAAACCAGCCCTGAAACAGAAAAAAAGTGAGTGCTAGTGTCCTTAAAGCTCTACACTTGGAGTGAACCCCCTTATAATAATATATATATGTGTGTGTGTGTGTGTGTGTGTGTGTTTTAGCACTTACATTTTATTGGTAATTTTTCAGTAATAGTATACGAAAAAACAAACAAAAAAACAAAACAATGGAATGGTAATACATTAACTTTCCAATTACAGGCAATTGCAATGAGAGCTGCTATTAAGTAGTGTGCTACCAGAGAAGGTACCTGAATAAGACAGGCATCCAGTCCCAATCTAAAAAAAAAACAGTTTTGAGAGGCTAAAACATTATCAATACCCGTAATCAATTTAATGAAGTTGGCAATAGCATTCCAAAAGCAGCATAAAGCAGGGCATACCCACCAGATATTAGACAGAGTTCCAACCTTACCAGCATTTAGGCGAGATAGATAGATGCTAGCCTCGTAGTGGTGTAAAAGTAGTTTTATGACTTATTCCCAATGCGAAACATTTTTGGATGACATACAGAGGATTTTAAGGGTATGATGCCGCTCTGCATTGGGCAAAGAGAAGTGGAAGGTCTGCTCCCAACATTCCCTTGACATAGATTTACTTTTGGTCAGTGGTCTAGTAAGTAATGTGAGTAAAGGATAGTCCTCCTATGGTGGTATTTCAAGCATTATAAAATTTGACTAGATCCCAGGTTAGCGTTGTATTAGTCTAAGACAGGGATATGCAATTAGCGGACCTCCAGCTGTTGCAGAACTACAATTCCCATGAGGCATAGCAAGACTCTGACAGCCACAAGCATGACACCCAGAGGCAGAGGCATGATGGGACTTGTAGTTTTGCAACAGCTGGAGGTCCGCTAATTGCATATACCTGGTCTAAGAGGTTATGGAGAAGGCATGCTGGATGCAAAGATAGATGTAAAAGTCTTTGTTAGGGATATTGAAGGTGGTGGAGAGGTGTTGGAAGGAAGTGAAGCCTTGATGCATAAAGTGACCTCCAAGGTCTCAGATGCCTGCTATTGGCTAGGCATCTGGTGATAGAAGCTCCAGAGTTGCAAGGGGAAGGTGGCAAGGAGTTTATTATGTGAGTCCATTAACCACTTGCAAAATAGAGTGATAGTCCTTTATGGTTGCATTCACTGTGGCCAAAATGAAGTGCGGCAGATGACAATGAAGCCATAAGGCACTTAGCCATAATTTTGCATCCCGGGACATTGCTGTGCATTAAATTTACAGCCAGGAGGGCCATACAGGGGAGGACCATCAATGTCTGGCTTAATCAAGCCAGGCCACATTATAGTATGAGACTTATATTTTTATACGAGTATAAATAAAACCCTCAATGTACTTTAGTTAGAGTATTTAAATTTGAGTACAGCATGCCTGTCAAGTCTGCCAGGAGACTCTAACTTTCCTTCCGGTTTCCTGACTAGTAGTCTTCTTATCCCAGTATCAGGTGGAGGGATGGTTGAGATCCTGCAGCCAGAAATATGGGACCACAATAGAAAGTGCAAACAGGCTATATCAAGGAACAACAAGCAACTCACGGTTAGTAGTGGTATAGTCAGGAGCCAGGCAGAAGGAAGGGCTATCCATAATGGTCCCAGTCAGCGTATCAAGGCAGCACTCTATGGGGGTATACCAGGAGGCAGCGTCGGGAACAGGCAGAGTCGGCAAAACCATCAGCGTAATCCAAAGGAGTAGTCCAAGAGGCGAAGTTGGGAGCAAGCAGAAGTTTGCAACCAAGCATACAGTATGTTCAACAGCAGAAAACAGAACATATACTAGTGCAAGGACAGGAAGGGGAAGTGATTATTTAAAGGTCACTAGATCAGGTGACTGCCTACAGCTGGGTCCATAATCAAGGAGCAGGGGATAACAAGTGCGCTACACAGATGGAAGTTCCCCAGTGGCTCAGGGAACCGTCCAAAAAACACCAGGTCCCAGGATTGAATCCTGGACACGGCGTGATAGTATCCCCCACACAAAGATGCCACCGACTTATTTGAGTTTGGATGGGATGACATGACCAGCCGTGGGGCATCAACATTGCAAGCAGGCACTGCAATGGAGTAGCCCTTCCATATATACTGATAATAGATACTGCAATTGTCTACCCCTATGTTGGGAATCCAGAATTTTACTAACTTTGTACTCCTGATGGTCATCCACTGAGACAGGAGAAGGATGTCTAGAGCATTGTTTCTCAACTCCAGTCCTCAAGGCGCCCCAACAGGTCATGTTTTCAGGCATTCCATTATTTTGCACAGGTGATTTAATCAGTTTCACTGCCTTAGTAATTACCACAGCTGTTTCATTTAAGTGAAATCCTGAAAACATGACCCGTTGGGGCGCCTTGAGAACTGGAGTTGAGAAACACTGATCTGGAGGGTAGAGAGAACCTATTCTTGACAAAGGGTTTAAGCAAGGATACTTGAAACTAATTGGGAATTCGAAGGTGAGGGAGCAAGCGTAGTTTATAAGCCACCGGGTTGACCTGACAAAGAATGCAAAAAGGTCCTAAAAATCTAGGACCCAACTTGGGAGAGGGTTGCTGCAGTTTAATGTTCTTGGTGGAAAAACTTATCAGCTGATTGAGACGATAGCGGGGGGGGGGGGGCAGGTTTTCTGCGAAGGACCGTATACCCCTTGTATCTGCGTACAGACTGAAGCAGAACCTGTCTTAGTTAATCTTGACACCATGTTGGCTGCCGCAGGTGCCTCTACCAGAGAGAGCTGGAAGGGAAGCACCCTGGGTTTATACCCAAAGGCAGCTTGGAAGGGAGAACATCTCAGAAAAGAGAAGAGTGCCATTGCAAGTTGTGCGCTAATTCAGCTAGAGGTAACATCTTGCTCCAGTTGTCATGTTCAGCATTTATATAAGCCCGTAGATAGATCTCCAAATCTTGATTGACCCTTTCCGTCTGGCCATTTAATTCCCAGATGTTTGCAAACAGCCCTCCAGAACAAGGATATGAATTGAGGGCCTCTGTCGATAACAATATCAACAGGAATGCAGTGTAAACGGATGACATTTTCAATAAAGGATAGAGCTAAGCTAGGGGCAGAAGGTAGTGTGGGCATAGGAATGAAGTGGGCTAACTTTTAAAATCGGTCTACTAAAACCCAAATGATGGTATTGCCACTGGAGGTGGGTAAGTCTACAATAAAATCCATGCTAATATGAGTCCAGGGAGCACGAGGAACAGGTAATGGTTGTAGTAGACCTTGTGGAACAGATTGATGCATTTTGATGGCTGCACAAACAGAACAAGCTCTAACAAAGGCCATCACAGCTCTCTTTAGGGTAGGCCACCAAACCAGGGATTCCAAGCATAGGAAGGTTTGATTGATACCACGGTGTCCCATGGGCCTATTGCAAAATGTATTTCCGTAATTCTTAGGGAACAAACAAAGTATTGGGCAGAACAGAAACATTAGAAGGTGCTCGAGATTGTGCAGCCAACAAGTTCCTTTGTAGGGTCACATTCAGTTGAGCAATGATTCGCTCAGGAGGAACAATATGATCCGGAGGTACTTGCAGATTCTCGCAAGGGAATTGCCAAGACAGGGCATCGGCCTTGGTGTTCTTGGTGCCCGGAATGTAAGTTAAAGTTAAACTGGGACAAGAAAATTGCCCAGCGGGCTTGTCTGGAACAAAGTCTTTAGGCCTTCTCCAAATAAGTCAGGTTCTTCGTGGTGGAGGTATCTTTTTATATTCTTTATTGAAAACTATTCCGCCAACATAACATTAAAGAATTCTATTTCATTTTTCTATAACCAGTTTGCTCCTCCTTGATGAATCCTATCCAGACCCTTTGGGTTTACTTTCCAGCTATCCTTCCCCTTCCCTGTTTTTTATCATTTACATTTGATTCAGAGGAACATGCCTTATTAACTCTTTATGCTATTAGGTCTTTGGTTTTTGTCAGTGGACAGTTGAAGTGTTACTTTTTAATTTTTTATCTTTTGATAAATACACACTCCCCTCCACTTAGACAACTTCATTAGTGTGAATCCCCCTGACAAAAAATATTTTTTTCTGTACTGTAGGTTCTTATGGTCAGACTGAACTACAAGAAGAAGTTCTGTACCTTCTAGTAAGTGTCTGGCTTTCATCTGACTGGATGACGTTTATTGGAAGTAGGTTCTCGTTGAGATAACACTGCTCCTACACAACCTCCAAGGCATCAACCTCCAAGAAAAAATGAGCAGAAGGTTGAGGGTGGTGGAGGACAGGAGCGGAGCAGAAGGCAAACTTTAGGAGATCAAATGCCTCCAGAGCTTCTGGAGACCACAGAGAGCAATTGGTCCCTTTCTTAGTTAGAGCAGTGATGGGAGCCAGAATCTTGGAAAAATTCTTGATACATTTCAGATAGTAATTACAGAACCTAATGAACCGTTGAATTTCTTTTTAAAGTGGTAGGTCTGGGCCATAGTAAGATGGTATTGAGCTTCTTGGAATCCATCTGGAATCCTTCAGACGAGATTCTATAACCCAAGAAAGGTTTTTCCGATAGTTCAAAGGTGCACTTGGAAAGTTTGGCGTACAACCGATGATCTCTTAACCTCCCTGGCGGTATTCCCGAGTCTGGCTCGGGGTTAAATTTCAGCACCAAAAGCGGTAACCCCAAGCCAGACTCGGGCTGCGTCGCAGTGATCCAGGCAGGAGTTACTTACCTTGTCCCCTGGATCCTGCGATGCTTCCCCGCTGTGTGATTGAGCCGTCATCTCGCTTGATTCACACACTGCCGAATGCCGCCGAGCTCCGTTCCCTGCGACGTTACGACGCACGGGGACGGAGATCGGCGCCACATTCAAAAAAGTTAAAACACAGTACACATACAGTACACTGTAATCTTACAGATTACAGTACTGTATGTAATAATTACACACCCCCATTGTCCCTAGTGGTCTGCCCAGTGTCCTGCATGCACTTTTATATAATAAAACCTTTTTTTTTTCTGCCTGGAAACTGGAGATTGTCCATAGCAACCAAAAAGTGTCCCTTTATGTCAAAAGTGGTTTTAGACCAGCTAAAAAACAGTGATAATAAATTAGAATCACTCGCAGAATTAAGCGATAGTGATTTGTGGGGAAATTCGTCATCAAACACTGAAAAACACTTTTATTATTATTATATTATTATTTGTTATAATTATTTTATAGTTATTTATTTTATTATAATGTATAATTTTGTTTTTTGAACTTTATCATACCCGGGATGTCTACTAGACTCTGGTTTGGACAGATTTAAGTGAGTTATTCCTAAAAATTACAGGCCTGCAATATAAAACGCCAAATTTCCATGCAGAATAATGGTACCGCTTTCAGCACCTAAAATCTGACAGAATCATACCGCCAGGGAGGTTAAACGTTGGAGAACAGTGCGTACATGGCAATGATGATGCTGTATAGCATTAGAGTGAATGAGTATATCACCCAATTAGACGACAGCAAAAGTGTCAAGTATATCCCTGAAAATTTCATTTACAAACTCTTGGAACACAGCGGGGGCATTGCAAAGACAAAATGGCATTATGCGACACTCATAATGCCCCCTACGAATATTGAAAGCTATCTTCCATTTGTCTCCTGCTTTGATTCTGATGAGATTGTAGGCAGAACGAAGGTCCAGTTTGGTAAAGCTCTTTTATCCTCGAACATGGTGTAACCTGGGGGACAGGTAGTAGGTACAAAAACTCCCTGGGATGAGCAGGCACAGATACCAAGTCCATTGGATCAGTGAAAACAGTGTTGTTTATTGGTGCTATATACAAAGTCTAATGACAGGTGCTGTACAGTGTGCTGAAAACAAACAGAAGAAAAAAATAGCTAAACAAAAGCCTAGCCGTGTCTCGGCTCTAACTACACAGTATGTACAGGCCCTCACTACCAGGCTGGACAAGCCTAACGCTTGTCAGCTTCCACATTCACAGGGTAACGAGTTTTACCAACCTTCTTGCTCTCACAAACCAACGTTGTCTGTGTTTCCCAGGCTGAGCAAAGGCTGTCTGCTCAGGTGAGCTTTTAATTAACCTGTGGGAGAGAACCAACACCTGAACTGGACCCTGGCTCAGAGATCCCTGAATGTATATGAGAGGAGCCTGGGAGATGTATAAACCCCGAATAGGACTTTCCCAGGCTCTCTCTGGGATGCTCTGTCACAACGGTCACACAGCTCAGTAATTAAAGGGAGAGTATATTGATTTTTTTACAGTAATTCGATTGAGAGCCCTAAAGATATCACAGGGCCTAAGTCCTCCATCTTTTTTCTCCACAAAAAAGAACCCTGCCCCTACGGGAGAGGAGGAACGCCGAATAATACCCTTCTTTAGACTGTCTTCGATGTTCTCTTCCACTGTCTTAGTCTCCACAAGGCTGAGAGAATAGGATATACCCTTAGGTAGGGGAGCACCAGGTAGCAATTCAATTGCGCAGTCATAAGAGTGGTGGGGAGGGAGACCCTCTGCTTATTTTTCAGAAAATGCGTCAGAAAAATCGGCATAGGCATCAGGTAATTCAGGATCAGTAGACACCATATGAATGGACACTTTATTACGTACAACCTTTTGTAGACAGTTGACATGGCAGGAGGTGATCCAAGCAGGAATTTGACCAGAGCACCAGTCAATAGACGGGTTATGTTTAGGGAACCTGAGAATTACTGGGTGCTTAGGAGATGGAATGATGTCAAACAATAAAACAATAAAACAAAATGCAGAGCCCCCAACAGGATGGAAAGAGGCTTGGATTTGTAAGTGATAAGTCCATCACCAAGAGGGTTTCCGCCAAGAGTAGTTACACAGAGCAGTGGGTCTGCAGACTCTTAACCAGCGCTGCATCAAAAAATACACCACCAGCACCAAAATCTAAAAAAGCTACTGTGGAACAGCATTTATTATTCCAGGACAAGGAAATAGGGACTAAAAGTCTCTCCTGAGAAGTATTCAGAACAGCATGGCCTAATGGGACTCCTCAATCACCCCATAGGCCCAGAAGTTTTCCGGCCGAACCGGAATAAATTGTCTTAGGCGCCATCTCTCCAACTGGCATTCACAGAAGTGAGTGTCCACCAGGATACACAAATTAATAAACTCCTCCAGAGCCGCAAAGACCTCACGATAGATTAATTCATCCTTTATGCATTCTGCTAGCCCTCTGCAGAAAGCAGCCTTAAAGCAGAGGTCCACCCTGAAAAAAAATTTACGCAACAAATCATTAAAAAAAAGAAAAAAATTAATAGAAAAAAAAAATTATACTCACCCGAAATGCCCGTTGCTATGCGGAAGTCCCCTAATCTGCCTCTAATGTTCCTTATCCTCGGATTGAGAACTTCAGCTTCCTCTTCTTGTGAATGGGGTGCGCTGCCTTCTGGGAACTGTGTGTATCCCAGGAGGCAAGCTGCCCATTCACAAAGCGCCGTGCGAGTGGCGCATGCGCAGTAGGAAATGGGCAGTGAAGCCGTAAGGCTTCACTGCCTGTTTCCCTTAGTCAGGATGGAGGAGCCGGGACCTGCCAGCAGCGATCGATCGCCGTCGGGGGACTGACATCGCGGGCGAGTAGGACAGGTAAGTGTCCTTATTAAAAGTCAGCAGCTACACTGTTAGTAGCTGCTGACTTTAGAAAAAAAATTAAAAATCTGGGTGGACCTCCGCCTTAAGGGCACTATTATCCCAGGTGGTCTCTGCTGCTAGCGTGCACAATTCTATGGCATAAGACCAAGCGTTTACCAAGCATTTACTCTGATGTAAATCGATAATACTGGACTCGGCCACAGATACTCTGCCAGGGACATTAAATATTTTCTCAAAGGTCTTCATAAATGTGGGGTAGTCGGTAAGTATTGGAGACTCTTTCTCCAGAAGGGGTGACACCCAGGACAAAGCTCTGCCCTTTAGGAAGGAAATAATAAATGTCACCTCGGCTTAAGCAGAGGTAAACACAGAAGGTTAGTTACTAAAATGCAACCGGCAGTGGTTGAGGAATCCATCCAAGGGGTTACCATCATACTTCTCAGGGAGAGGTATCTTAGGAGCAGTAGAACCCTGGGGGTTAAACAGGACAACAGGTTTCCCACCCCCAGTCACTAGTTACTAGATGAAGTAAGGAAGTGAAAACAGGAAGTGGAATTGATGATTTATAGGTCACTAAATCAGGTAACTGCCTACAGCTGGTCACTGGGTGGAGCCATGGGCCATAATCAAGGAGCAGGGAATAACAAGGGCTCTACACAGATGGAAGTTCCCAGTGGCTCAGGCAGTAGGGAACCATCCAAGAACACAAGGTCCCAGGATTGAAACCTGGACACAGCGTGACAGTACCCCCCACACAAAGATGCCCCCCGCCCTATTTGGGTTTGGATGGGTGCCTATTATGGAATAAATATTTAAAAAGTGTGGCGCCAATGAATGATGAGGAATGACCTCAACCGTGCAATATAATGAAATAAAAATATAAATATATGTAAATTTAAATTAAACACAATATAGTGGTAAATATACCCTGTGACATGTACATGATATACAGTTTCACATGAAAATACCATTTAGCATAAAACGATGCTTCATCCACCTGTCTCTACTGACAGTCAGCAGGTGGTGAACCAATAGCTATATCATGCATATACAAACAAAACAAACAAAACTTTTATATAATGGGTGTCAAGTTCATATGGGGTAACTTTGATGAGTGTGTGCCAATATAATGGTCATACACTGAAGGAAAGTTCCAACAAAGAATCTCCCGAAGGACTTGGGATGACCTTATCTGTATACCGGGAAGTATATTGGATGTAGTAGACCAATAGGTATATACTGTCACCCGGGGGTGCCTTCACCATGGATCCATAAAAGAGAAAGGGATACTCTTACCAGCTATGGTGGATCCAATGCGCCGTACGGCGGATGGATCTTTCAGGCTTTGTCTCTTCAGAGACAGGGGAGCGACAGCCGGAGTCTGTGGAACGCCTCCTCTTAAAGCTGGCAGCTCTTCTATTTTGTCAGGAAAGATCCAATCCCAAATCGCAAAGCACCTCAATAGGTCAGAGCCATGAAAAACAGGGAAAAGATTCTCCACATGGTGTAAATCCAAAAACGATTTATTAAAACATCCGTTTTAAAGTTCAAGCAATGTGAACACTCTGTAAAAATTCTTAAAAAGCAAATATAAAAAAAAGCAAATATAAAAAAAGCCAAGACACTCCACAGCACAGCAGTACAAAAACGAAGACAGCGTGGTCAAGTCAGCTGGAGCTGGTGTATTATCCGACCGGTTTCGTCTTAACAGACATCTACTGGGAAATACCGGTATACAGATAAGGTCATCCCAAGTCCTTCGGGAGATTCTTTGTTGGAACTTTCCTTCAGTGTATGACCATTATATTGGCACACACTCATCAAAGTTACCCCATATGAACTTGACACCCATTATATAAAAGTTTTGTTTGTTTTGTTTGTATATGCACGATATAGCTATTGGTTCACCACCTGCTGACTGTCAGTAGAGACAGGTGGATGAAGCATCGTTTTATGCTAAATGGTATTTTCATGTGAAACTGTATATCATGTACATGTCACAGGGTATATTTAGCACTATATTGTGTTTAATTTAAATTTACATATATTTATATTTTTATTTCATTATATTGCACGGTTGAGGTCATTCCTCATCATTCATTGGCGCCACACTTTTTAAATATTTATTTAACCTTTTCCTGTCTGATTTTGAGTGGTTGGCTGCACATAACAAGTTTTCTATTATAGGATTGGCGCAGTACTATACACTTTTAATTTTTACGCCTATTATGGAATAACTTGACCAGCCGTAGGGCATGAACAACTTTGTACTCTGGTGGTCATCCACTGAGACAGGATAAGAGGGTAGAGAGAACCTATTCTTGACAAAGTGTTTACGTAAGGATACATGAAACGTATTGGTAATTCGAAGGTGAGGGGGGAAGTGTAGTTTATAAGCCACCGGGTTGACCTGAAAAAGAATGCAAAAGGGTCCTATAAATCTAGGACCTAACTTGGGAGAGGGTTTTCGCAGTTTAATGTTCTTCGTGGACAACCATACCAGCTGATTGAGACGATAGCGGAGTGCAAGTTTTCCGCGACGGTCCGCATACCCCTTGTATCTGTGTACAGACTGAAGCAGAACCTCTCTTATGGAAGTTCCCCAGTGGCTCAGGCAATAGGGAACCATTCAAAGAACACCAGATCCCAGTGTGACAGTGCCTGCTCTAACCAGGTCTTGAGGACTCTGAAAGGTAGTATTAGCTGAGGGAACACAAAGTTCACCTTCACATCCCAGTTCTGATTGAGTGTATCCTCCTGATCTGAAGAATGGTTCAGATTTGAAGGAAAAAACTGTTTTGCCATGATGCAAAACAATAGAAAATTTCCTGATAGACTCCATGGCAGCATTCGTGTGGGTTATCCCCGTCTCCACTCCTCCCCTATAGGACCCCTCTCCCATAAATCTTTGCTCCAAGCCAGCGGCCGTGTTCTGTAACTAGCCTACTTTAGACATTTGGGAGGGAACTCCTGCTGCCATGGAGTCTATCAGGAAAAAAAATTATGGTATGTATTTGATCGGAAATCTTCAATTTTCTTGGCAGACTCCATGGCAGCATACATGTGGGAAATAACTTGCCGTACACACCTGGGTGGGCAAAATGTTGAGCAAAGAATGTTTAACACCGTCAGCTGACAGTACTTGTAAATAACCAAAATTAACTGTAGATAGGGCAGCTGGTTCAACACAGTAATGGGACAGAAACGTGTTCATAGATGACCAAGAAGCCGCCCTGCCAATTTACTTTGGGATCTACATGACACTGGATCAAAGTTGCATCTAAAGTTGCATCAAAGTAGCGCAGGAACCCCTCAAAATCACTGCAACTCTAAGTTGCATGAATTGGAAGGGGTGCCATTGGACTCAATGGACTGTGATCCCCCATGTGTCCAAAGTCGCATGACAAGTCGCACTAGTGTTAATGGAGCCCAAAGGTGCTTACAGAACTTCCTCTTGCTTTGCAGGAGATTCTACCTTGGTTGGGACAGTTCCAGTTCTTCCTGGTCATCCTAGTGGGAGAACATGCCGCAATGGCTGTTCTGTGGCTTGTATGCCACTCTTTAAGGGATATACCAAGGAATATGTAAAATGGGAATCCCACTAAAGGATGTAGTACACACCCTATAAATGAGGGGGGTGTTGTCTATAAATATATACTAACAGCCAAAAAAAAAAAAAACAACAAAAGACACTACACCCCAAACTGAGTTAACTACAAATTTATTAAGCATTAAGCTCAAAAAGACCAAAAAAACAGCATGAACCCTAATAACCCCATGAACTCGTAAAATTCCCACTAAAATCCCTAAATGACCCTGCCCAGACTGGGATCATGGATCACCCTCACAAATGAAGAGGGATTTGGATGCAGTTCCAAATGGAGCTGAGCCCACCCTCCCCTATAAAAATCCTCCCCCCATCCCAGATGGAAAGACCCCTATCCTACCCCACCCAGAACCAGGATATACACTTGTTACTGCTAAGTGCGGTGCTCCATCTTAAAGCCACAATGGCCGAATGAGGCACCTGCACTAAGTGAAACGAAAGTGCACCCTGGACAAGTCTGGCATGAACCATGAACACACAATCCCACAGAAACTGTTGATCAGAGAAGTGTCAGTTAGTGGCAGGGCATGAAATCCATGTAGCTATAGTGAAGGCTCACAGACCAGATACCGATGTCCAGCTCCTGTGCTGGTAACAACGTATATGTTTAAAAGCTTTGCATATGACATGTCTCTTGACTCTATGCTGGTAAAGTCCGTTGAAGAATGTGTGGGGAGACCAGAGATAAGGCAGCTACGAACAGCAAGAAAGGCATTCCTTAGGAGCGGGTAGGTAACAGGGGATGACGGCTTGTGGAGGTGAGCGATCAAAGCAGTGATATGGAGCAGGGAGATTCCCAACCAATATAGGTAACCTAAACCTGCCGCTAATACCAATATATGACACTGACTACCAAGAAAAAAGGTGTCAGGGTCAGTGGCGTCTCTAGCTTTCATATTTAGGGGGGGCACATGGGGGGACAAGGACAAAAGTAGGGGGGCCAACCATAAAACGTGTGTGTGTGTGTGTGTGTGTGTGTGTATGCACACGAAACGCATGAACATGAAATATTCCTGACAATGTACACGAAACGCACAAATATGAAATATTCCAGACAAATTCAATGCACACGAAACACATGAACATGAAATATTCCTGACAATGTACATGAAAAGCACAAAAATGAAATATTCCAGACAAATTCAATGCACACGAAACGCATTAACATGAAATATTCCTGACAATGTACACGAAACGCACAAATATGAAATATTCCTGACAATGTACACGAAACGCACAAATATGAAATATTCCTGACAATGCACACAAAACGCACAAATATGAAATTTGAATTCTTAATTCACGGTTCACCTACGTTGTCAGCAAATTTTAACTCATTCATGGTAAAATATCAATTTATTGTTTAATCCTTATCAATTATCATTGCATGCACTTTGTAAACTGAAAAAAATATTTCTTAGGCCCGGTTTACACTGGTGCGTTGCGAGAACACTGCGAATCCACTGCGGATTCCTGCATCGCACCCGACACGCACGCAAGTTCACATTTAAGGCTAGGTTCACACTGCTGCGATGTCAGAGTTCGCATGTGATCCGCACCGCACTGCAAGTGCACATCACAGGACCCTTTTTTTTGTCCGCAGCAGAATCGGATCGCATGGGTGTTCACACCCATGCGATCCGATTCCTGTCCGAGTTTGCAGATCGCACTGCGATATGTTAACTGATTTGGGGGTGTCATTAACTTTTACTTGACACTCCCAGCAGTTCACATAGGGCAGTGTGAATTGCTGCCGGGAAAACCTGCGATGCGGGAACCCGCAGTGGATTCGCAGCGTTCCCGCATCGCAGCAGTGTGAACTGAGCCTAAATCTGAAATAAATAGCTGGTGGTTCTGGTGCCGGACAACAGTAACTTCAAAGATACATAAGACAGAGCTCTCATGGAGGTAACAGAAAAAATACTTAACTAATATTATATATTGGGGTCAATGATATATATTTTAACCTCTAAAACACACATTGGTTTGGGTTTTGCAAAAAGAAAAAACAAAGCCTCCTATATACTATTTAGTCAATATTACTTCATCTTTTCATCATTCTTTTCTAATATTAGTTAAGTATTTTTTCTGTTACCTCCATGAGAGCTCTGTCTTATGTATCTTTGAAGTTACTGTTGCACCAGAACCACCAGCTATTTATTTCAGATTATAAATGGTAATGCAAGCAAATTTTTACTGTTTTTTGGACCTACCTTTCCTGTGGCAGCACTGGTGGCAGAGGCACTGTGACTGGACTGGAGTTGGCGGGCAAAATATGATCAATTATTCATGCTAACCTACCGCGGCGATGGGAGTTAGCATGCGGTAGGCTGGCTGCGCTGCTCTTCTCAGTGACTCACTGACTCCACCCCCCTGGAGCAGGGAGCTTGAGCACGACGTAGCCAGCGCCGCGGACTACAATTCCCATAATCAATAGCGGCGGCCGTCAGACGCGACGTCACGTGACAGACTGACGTCTGTTACTGTAGTGAGTCTGATTCAGTCATTCAGCGCCGCGGATGGAAACTCAGATAGCCGCGGCGCTGGCGGACATTTTTTGTGTTAAAACCAACAACTTAACTTGGGGGGGCACATGGGGGGGCACACAGTAAAATTGGGGGGGACGTGGCCCCCTCAGGTCCCACCCTGGTGACGCCCATGGTCAGGGTTACTCACAGTCCTCCAGGCATGCTCCCCTCCAAGTAGATAGATGGATGGAAATTAAGTCTGCTCTGCTGTTCCCAGAGTAAAGCAGCTCTCCTGTAAGCAAATAGAACCTGCCAGGATTCACAAGCTTTGTGCCATACGTCATGTGCGTAATTAGATGTTTCAACCATGTGAAGCTGAGCTCACCGATCTCCTGTGTGTAATTGAATCCTGACAAGTCATACATACTACGCTGCTGTGTGCTGTGCACTAATCAGCTGATCCAATCATGTATGGCTGGTCTCTCCATTCAAGATGAACAATAACATAGTCAGCTAGTTGAGCCATGATAGAAGACTTGAACTTCCTCGAAAGTGGGGTGGACGGGCCAGATGGCAGTGAAGGGGGGGAGGAAGGATCCCTGCATCTGCGTCTACATGTTTCATTCCAGAGTATCAGAACTTCGTCAGGACACCTCCCTGTCCTTCACTGGCCAATTCAATCACTGATTGAATTTCTCCCCTGGAATTATGCCACTGGTCCCCTGATCAACCCAGGGATTCCTGGCCAGAAGAGAATGCAGCAGCTTTGAATGCAAATGCTGCCATAGACTGGAAGACACTAGAGCCAGAGAAGAAACAGACACACAGAATCACACAAACTGCTGCCATGGAATATGTAATATAAAAGTATACATCATCGAAAATGGCAACTTCAATCCTGCTTCCACGATCATAATGGGCCAGGTAGGTTAATCACAACAGGCTTGGGGCAGATAGCCCAGCTGTTAGCGGGTGGCCCTATCTGGCTATTGCGTGGCTTGCCTGCCAATGGCCAGACTTTAGCTCTTCCAGCGCCTCCTTTGTTTGCCCACTCCATACCCTGCTAACAGCCAAGGCTTATCAGAGTATCTTTCGTTTAGCTTGCTCCGTACCCTGCTAATAGCCAGGGCTTATCGGAGTATCGCGACCTGTCTTCCCAGTGCTCGTCACAGTCGGTCTTGATCGTGGAGAGAAAAAAATCGCGGAGAGACGAATAACAAAACCGGTCCTTAGGAGGAGGACAAAAAAGGAACACGGCCACTGGCTTGGAGGAAATATTTATGGGAGAGGGGTCTTATAGGGGAGGAGTGGAGATGGGGTTAACCCATTCGTATGCTGCCATGGAGTCTGTCAGGAAATCTATTTATAAGTTTGGCCATCTTGATAAAACAGTTTTTCTCATCTCTGAGATGGACGGTTTTTAGAGACAAAATATTTCCTCCCACCCAGGAAATGACTTTGGGACAGCAGTGATCCGAATGGGAAACAGAGACTCAGCAAAAAAGCCATTTACTTGTGCAGCAGTACCAATAGGTTACTTAAAGGGGTTGTAAAGGTTCGTGTTTTTCCACCTTAATGCATCCTATGCATTAAGGTGAAAAAACACCTCGCTGTCCTGGGCCCCCCAGCCCCCCTGTTTTACTTATCTGAGCCTGTTCACCTGCTGTGCACATCCCCCGTTGTCCTCTTCTCCACTGAGTCTGGCCATTGATTGGATAGATTGATAGCAGCGCAGCCATTGGCTCCCGCTGCTGTCAATCACATCCAATGACGCAGCCGCCAGGGGGGCCAGACCGAGCCATACACTTGGCGTCTATGGACGCCAAGTGTATGACACGGGAGCGTGCCCGCAAGCTAACCCCCTTGGGAAAGAGCTTCCCAGAGGGGGTTAGCTTTAGTGGAGAGGAGCCGAGACAGCCGCCTTGGGACCCCAGAACAGCAGGATCGGGCCACTCTGTGCAAAATGAACTGCACAGTGGAGGTAAGAATGACATGTTTGTTACTTTTATTTTTTTTAAACAAACCTATACAACCCCTTTAACTTTCCTGCCCTGCCATATCTGTGTAAATCTCAGGGCTGGATGAACAGAAATGCAAATCCTTTGGAAGGTAAAATAGCTCCAATGTATGTATACAGCTGTCTATTTAGTTTTCTACCTGGAGTTTGGTTTTAAGAAAAGGTACTGCCATCCGGTTGACCAAGAGAATCATGCCACAATGGGGTTGATTTACTAAAACTGGAGAGTGCAAAATCTGGTGCAGCTGTGCATGGTAGCCAATCAGCTCCTAACTTTAGCTTGTTCAATTAAACTTTGACAACAAAAATGGAAGCTGATTCGTTTCTATGCAGTTCTGCACCAAATGTTGCATTCTCTAGCTTTAGTAAATCAACCCTACTGTTTTTGAAGAATCTCTAAAATCTTGAAGAGATTCCCAGGTTGTTAGCTTTCAGAACTTTAGCAAATGACAATCTTCAAGATTATACCAATCTTCCTGAAGAAAACTGTTCTAGAGGTGTGCCCCTAACCACTTTCATGCTTTATGAATGCAGTCATGTGGGGTTGATTCCTTTGAACTACTTATCTCAGATTTTCCAGGCATTTCTACTAGGTGGGACACTGAAGCACCTCTGGAGGTAAGCATTTACAAGCATCACCAGATTAATACGATTTTTCTTATGATTTTAGTAAAAATATCTGGAGGATTCTGGAATGGATTGGGCCCATCTACATTCCAATATGCAGACTGTCTAATCCTGTTCTCATAAAGAAAAAGTGGTGTTTAAGATGGACAGAAACCCTGTCCATAATAAACAGGCTGCTCCTTGCAGGGGGTAAAAAGGAGATCACCGCTCACTGTGAATGACAGCTCTCTATCTGACAGCTAAATTTAAACAAAGGCACAGGGTAGAATCTGTGGTGTCACTAAGCAAATATGCCATCTTTGACCATATTTACTCAAAAAAGTCACCCAGAATCCATCATGACATCATTGAGCAAATATGGTTGTGTCTTTACTTGGTCAGTTTTGTCACCTAGGATAACTCATAGACTTATTTACATTGTTCTGTGGAATCCAGGAGCAATCTGTCATCAGGATCAGACATGCCGATGGGTCAGTGTGTTTTTTTTTCCGATAGGTAGGCTTGTGTCATTCATGTGGCTAACAGCTGATCGGCCGCTGTATCCCTCACTACGAGCCCGAGCAAGTAGCTGTCAATTTTGTAGTACTACAGTTGCTAAACATTTCACTTTCCACTGCAGCTGGAGGTTTGGCTTGGCTGAGCACCAATTTAATTTGGAGATTCACTCAATTTTCAAACATGTAAAATTCAGACCAAACATTAATTCAGTCCAAACCTGAAGCTTATCCTTTACCAAGAAAAGGGGGGGTGAATGGCAAATATATGCTTGTGCCACATCCAGTATATATGAGAAAAGGGCTGAGTGCCGAATGCATCGATGTGAACGTCTGACGCAATCCGCCACAACTAGGAACTGGGTGGAAGGGCAGAGCACAGGGAGGTCATCGGAGACAGATCCCGGGCAGACATCGGGGACAGATCCCGGGCGGACATCGGGGACAGATCCTACGCTCTGCTGCCCAGCCCATGGCCGGCTCCATACACCGGGGACCCGCCGCCATCTTGAGGCCTATGAGACCTCTGTAGCCTCTGCGCTCGAGTGCCGCGAGGGAAGAACGGTGGCCCCATCTGTGAACACCAGCGACAGCTTCACCGGACTGGGAGGGCAGCAGTCATAACATCCGAAGTCCGGAGACCGGGTGTACCAGTACTACACACCCGCGGCCCGACGCCGTCTTGAGGCCTAAGAAGTCAGTCAGCCGCATCATCATCTCTAAGGTACACTTCTTCCCCTGTGTCAGCACTCCTAATAGCGGTGGACTGTCTGAATATCAGCTAGGGACAGTTCTGAGAGCTCTGCCCTAGACGGAGCGACGCTCCTCCGGACGGTGGCTGTTTTAGGAAAGGCCGCGGCTTCGGCCTACCCCTGGAGGTCAGCGGCCATATTGCTGCACCCAGACTCCCGGCCAGTTCTTGATCCCGGTCTCCCTGGCGCAAATTCTTCCCTACTTGGTTGCTAAGGCACTAGCTAGACATCCAGAGCCATATAGCAGCACACTCACTAGGCCTCAGCTTGTTACATCCTTGGCCTAGTAGCAGCAAAGGCCCAGTCATCCCTGTCCTCTCCAGCTCAACCCCTATTCAGCAGATGAAGCTCAGCATGAGCCTGAATAACCATATGTTCCACACTACGCTGTACACATGTTGTTAAGCGAATGAGACTGAGGGGCGCTCCACTTAGCATTCAGTTCTGAAGCTCCAACTATGCCAGCAAAGATACACAAAATCCGCTCTACAACTCCCAAGACACATAGTAAAGGAACGGCGACTAACCAAACCACCTCTAGTTCCATACAGCAATTCCTGGTTGCTAGTGGAACCGGCCCCGGCGCATTTAGCAGTCAAGGTAGACGCACGAGACGTAACGCATCTCTCGCTTCACTAGCAACCTCTGTAAGAGAAAGTTCGCCTGTATCATCTTACTGCTCAGATCTCATGGAAGAACCTGAGTCTCCTACAGGCTCAGATTTGGCGACTCTGCTGAGCGGCATTAGAAAAGAGTTAGCCGGGATGTTCCATGGACTCGAAAAATCAATAAAAAAGGAAATCACAGGGGTAAGAACAGATATGGCGCATATTCTCGATAGGGTGGAAGGCACAGAGCAGAGACAAGATACTCATGAAACAGCTATAAGAGAACTACAAAAGTCTGTCACACAGCTAGCCCTTGCTCAACGTGCCTCACTATATAAGTTAGAGGACCTCGAGAATAGAAATCGCAGAAACAACCTACGAATTAGAGGTCTGCCCGAAGTGACTGGAGATAAAGATTTGGAGTCGCAGATTAGAGGTATATTTAATTCAGTGTTGGGAAATGAACCCACTGATTCGTTGCGTTTTGATCGGGTCCATCGGGCTCTTAGGGCTCGTACCGTTGCTCCTGAGCAATCCAGAGACGTAATATGCCGTCTACATTATTTCACAGATAAGAACGCCATTATGGCCAAGTTGAGGAGCATTCCCAACATTGACCTTGATGGAGCAACTCTCAATATCTTCTCGGATTTATCTAAAGAAACCTTAGACCGCCGCAGAGCCCTTAAACCACTTTTGTAACAGTTACGTTCTAAGGAGATTACCTATAGATGGGGTTTCCCGGCGTGCCTTATTGCTACCAAAAATGGTCGCTCCCACACCCTCCGGTTCCCAGAGGAATTGTTACAATTTTTAAAGGACCTTAATCTGCCCTTAGTGGACCTTCCGGGCTGGCATGATCTGGTCCCTAAGTTTTTACATATCCAGGACTCCCATTGGCAAAAATCTCCTACTACTAAAAAAGGGCGTTCTTCAGCGTCAGGTCCTGTATAATAACATAGATGAGTAAAGGGTGATTATGCCTATGTACTTTCCTTTTTTTCTTTGTTTGAGTATGCCTGTAAGTTATTATAACTAATGAGATGTGACTTGGCTGCTAAAGTATATTTGTTATAAAAAGGTTTATGGTTTACTGTTGGAGCAAAAAGTATTCTTCTGCACATTATTTGACGCAAGCTGAATGCGGGTGGAGCACAATGCTCCTATGTGTCTCTTATACGACACGTTCCCCTCCCCTTCTTCCCTTTTGGGGTTGTGGAGAGCGGGTAGCCTTCGAGTTTCCTTATCCGTTCTCCTACGGGAGTTCTGGACGGCTGCCCGTGCTCTCTCCCCCCATAGGGACCACCGCAGAAATCTGCGTGATAAATTAAGGTTTCCCACATGCGTCCAGATGGACGTTTTTGTGGTTTATGTAAATTTGTCTTTTTGTTTTTCTCAATACTTACCCGTTTCTTTTTTGTTTTATTTTCCCTATCAAGGCTGGCATGCATGGCTAAGTAGGTTTAAGGGTTATGCTCTACGGTGATAAATGGCCACACTTAAAGTTATTTCTTATAATGTTAGGGGTTTAAATGCCGCGGCAAAACGGCATCAGGTTATCCGTGAATTACGGAAACTTGCCTCTTCTATTGTGTTTCTTCAGGAAACACATTTAACTCATACTACGCAGGTCAAATTGACCTCGCTTTATTTTCCTCAGTGGTATTATAGCCTTTCAGATACGAATAAAGCTAAGGGGGTGGCTATTGGTTTTAGTAGTAGCGTACCCTTCCGTTTTTTAGAGATGCAAGCGGATGACCATGGTCGTTTTCTTTTTTTAAAGGGCTTTTTAGGTACTACCCATTGTACTCTAGCAAACATATACTGCCCGAACCAAAATCAACCTACCTTTTTTTCTCAAATTCTTACTGATTTATCACAATTTGCTGAGGGTTTAATCATACTGGCAGGAGACATAAATATGTCTCTAGATCCTGTTTTGGATACATCCCACGGTCGCTCTAACATCTCTTTTAAGCGCCTGTCCTTTGTTAAAAAGAGACTAATAGACCGACAATTGATAGACGTATGGCATATTTTACATCCAAAAGAAAAAGATTTTTCCCATTTTTCGAAGACTCATCAGTCTTATTCCCGAATAGATAATATCTTTTTAGACCATTACCACCTCCCATTAGTACAATCGGCGAATATAGGCACTGCGACACTGTCAGATCATGCACCTGTGTCGATGAGTATGACTATGCCCACTTTGACTCAGCGCTCCAATAATTGGAGACTCAATGATTCTCTTCTTTCAAACCCAACAGAAGTTTCTGTGTTGGCCTCTCATATATTGCAATATTTTAAAGACAATAAACCTTCCGAGACATCCCCTGCTATTGTATGGGAAGCTCACAAGGCAACTATGAGAGGCCGACTCATAGAACTTGGGGCAAGGAAAAAAAGAGAGCGTGGTCAACAACTTGAACAGGTACTGCACCAAATAACAGAACTTGATAAACAACATAAATTCACTTTACATACATCCCAGCTAGAAGCTCTCACATTGAAACAAGAGGAATTAAAAAATCTTCTTAACCTTGATACAGCTCGGAAATTCCAACGATATTCGTAAAAATTCTATGAGTGGGGGGACAAACCTAGCAGACAATTAGCAAGATCCCTCAAAGAAAAACAGACTAGATTGTTTATTCCTAAAATAAAGCTATCAAACTGAAATTTAGTCCATGCGACTCCTCACATTTCTAAAGCTTTCAGGGACTATTATGCAGATTTGTACAAAGTACAGTGTGACTCTCCATCTCTGACTGTGAAGGAGAGACGTAACCTTATGCTTACATATTTAAAAGAAGCAAATTTGCCCAAACTTTCAAATTTGACTCTCAGGGAACTTAAATTTGAACTTTCGGTTGAGGAATTTCAGGCGGCTCTGAAGTCTTCACCGACAGGTAAAGCCCCGGGACCGGATGGTTATACTATCCGGTACTATAAAACATTCAGTGATATCCTTCTGCCCCGCCTTACGTCTTATGCCAACTCAATCTCACAGACCTCGGGACTACGCCCGGAATCTCTTACAGCCCATATTTCAGTTATCCTTAAAGCAGATAAGGACCCCACTCAATGCAGTAGCTATAGGCCAATTTCCCTATTAAATGTTGATATCAAATTATATTCTAAGGTAATGGCCAATAGACTACTCCCTCTTATACCTAGTTGGGTTTCTACGGATCAGACAGGCTTTATGCCACACAGAGAAGCCAAGGATAATTCTCTCCGGGCGATATCTCTTATACAATACGCCCAAAGGTCTTCCCAGTCCACCCTATTCGTATCTACAGATGCTGAAAAAGCGTTCGATAGGGTGGACTGGGATTACTTAAAATTGACCCTGCGACATTTTGGGCTGGGACCCAAGATGTTTTACCGCATTACTTCCCTCTATTCTAACCCCACGGCACAAATTCGCATAAATGGCACTTTGAGTGACTCATTCCAACTATTTAATGGGACTAGACAGGGCTGCCCTCTTTCTCCCCTCTTATTTGCCCTTACCCTCGAACCCTTTTTGGCAACCATAAGATGTCATTTAAATATACATGGGATTCAAGTAGGTAATAAAACGCACAAATATGTGGCATATGCGGACGATATTTTATTTTTTATCCAGCAGCCTCGTATCTCGCTTCCTAATTTAATGCCAGCGTTTTCTACTTTTCAGACACTCTCTAACTTTAAAATTAACCTATCTAAGTCTGAAATTCTAAATATTAATCTACCTGGAAGGGAGGTGGAAAATGTAAAACCCCTCTTTCCTTTTAGATGGGTTCAACGAAGTATGAAATATCTGGGAGTGAATCTTGTGCCTCACATTCAGTCCCTCTTTAAATATAATTACATCCCATTATTGAATAATATTAGAAGGGATTTACAAAAGTGGAACACGCTGACACACTCATGGTTGGGTAAAGTGAGTATAATTAAAATGAACATTCTGCCTAGAGTTCTTTTTTTCTTTCAAATGATTCCATTGGGTGTGCCTATAGGATTTTTTTCCCTATTACAGACCATGGTCTCCAGCTTTATTTGGAGGAACAGTCACCCCAGAGTAACTAAGGAAGTATTATTTCGCTCCAAGGAAGCTGGGGGACTGGCCCTTCCAAATTTTAAGGCTTATTATAATGCTGTGATTCTGTCTAGGATATCCGAATGGAAATATGCTGCTAATTCCAAACTTTGGGTGAGTTTGGAACATGTTCTTAGTAACACAGACCTAGCAACTACACCCTGGTTGCCACGCTTACATAGACACCTTGCTCCAAGTACCTCCATTTTAACCACTTCCACCCTTGATGTATGGGATGCCTTACACAGGAAGTTCTCGTGGTCATATGCTTCTCCTCTGTTACCGCTTTTGGACCACGATTATTTCTTACCTGGCCTACTAGATCCTGGCTATAGGTCGTGGTTGCCAGAAGAACCTCTTCTACTACATCATGTTCTTCGAGCAAATGTGCTTAAGCCTCTTAAGGAGATTCTCGGCCTTAAGCCCATTATGTTTCTTGATAAATGGAGATATAATCAATTGCAAGGTTTCCTTAGAACTCTGCCTCAGCCGCTTCGAGGGATACAGGACTTAAACAGTATTGAGGACGTTTTTAATTCAATGGATCCACCTGAACATTGCATCTCGGTATTCTACAAATTACTTATCAAGCTTCAAGGTGATACTTATCCTCCCTTTCTCGCTAAGTGGGAGGCAGACTTGGAATCCTGCCTCTCAGACAGCCAAAAGGATAAAGTCCTACAGCTGACTCATATCTCTTCAATTGCATCAAGGATGGCTGAGGTCAATTACAAGCTACTAACCAGATGGCACTACACCCCATCAAAGCTTCATCAGATGTTCCCCGACAACTCCCCGTTGTGTTGGAGGAATTGTGGGAACAGAGCAACCCACACTCATATATGGTGGTCGTGCCCACTCATCCGCCCCTTCTGGTCTAGCATTATTCAAATTATCCAACAAATATCCAATATTAATCTTCCTGCTGATGCATGGACCATTCTTTTTCATGCTACTAAGGAACCCGTCAGAAAATACAAATGTTCTTTAGTTCCACATTTGCTTAATACGGCTAAAGCACTTATACCTACCCTTTGGGGTCAGCCTGAGACTCCATCCGTGAAAAAGTGGTTTCAAAAAATTTCAGAGGTCCATCTTATGGAGGATATCACTCATTGTAACAAGGACACTTTTCAACGACACACTTTAACTTGGACTCCGTGGATGGAGTTCAAGGACACCACAACCTATAGAGAGATACTTGCACAATCCCACTGAGACTCGTTTACACCTATTGAATAAGCTATCTATATTTTAAGGATGATTCCCTGTGGTTATTCTTTGGCTTATCCCTTAAGAGACTAAAATGTAATGTGACAAACATTTTATTGGATACCATGCATGCCGGCCTTTCCTTTCCTTCTTTTTCTTTTCTTTTTTATACCCCTAATTATGTTTTCTTCCTTTTCCCGGAGAGAGTGAGAGAGGGGGATTAGATTTTGTTCTTCGTTGAGGCTCCCCATACCTTCCCCCTCCCCCCCCCCTTTTTTTTTTTTTTTTTTTGGGCACAGGTGACGATAATTTTACCTGTTATTTTTCTCTCTATATATATGTTTTGTCACTTCATCAGTGTAGTCACTTGTAAATTCATCCCTTAGTCTTTTATATAGTCCACTTTTAGATTTTAACACTTGTCTTTTAGTTTGTAGTAGTTTTTGAAATCACTTTTTTTTTCACTCTTTTTTAAATTAATTTTACGTTAGAAGACATCAACACTAGAGTGATAGCACATAATATATCTGGGGGAGAGTATGGGGGATCGTATTCCCCCATCCCCCCCCTTTCTAAAATCTTTCCCACTCCCCCCCCTCCCCCCCCCTTTTTTTTTTTTGGCACAGGTGACGATAACTTTACCCCTCACTTTTCTCTTTATATACATGTTTTGTCACTCTATCAGCACTGCCACTCATAAATTTATCCCCTAGTTCTTTATATTGTCTATTTTTAGATTTAACTCCTGGGTTTTTTTTTGTTTTTTTTTAGTTTATAGTAGTTTTCGGAACCACTTTTTGTTTCCCTTTATTATTTAATTTCACTTTAGAAGACATTAACACTAGAGTGATAGCACATAATATATTTGGGGGAGAGTATGAGGGATTGTATTCCCCCATCCCCCCTCTTCTAAAATCATCCTCACTCCCTCCCCCCCTTTTTTTATTTTTTTCTCATTCTCTCTCTCGCTCCATTTCCCCATTTCCCCATCTTTCCCTCTTTTCTCCCCCCCTATTTTTTTTTTTATGGGAAATATTGAGACTGTAAATGTGTTTCATGTATTGTAATGTGTGTTATATATGTTTTTGGAAAATTAATAAAAAAGATAATAATAAAAAAATATATGAGAAAAGAAAAAAGGGGGTTCCCCTGGATGGACTTTTAAGGCACTGGTAGTATTAATTCCAAATATACGGGATATTGAAGTAAAAAATTGTTTTTATTCACAATTATACATATTTATCAAAAAATGAAATATTAAATTAAAATATACATTTCCAAAGATTGTCACCAGGGGGCGTGGTTTCGGCATGCTGTAGAGCGGTCGCACTTCTCCTGAGCTCCGGCGCCGACCCAGCTAAAAGCACCTGAACCGACACTGCGACATCGTTAACACCCGGAACAAGGATGCGGAGGAAACTGGGCAAGCCCACACCCAAAAAAGGCACCTCGGCGGGCTCGATAAAGCGCTATTTAGCATCCGAACCGGACGCCATGGAAGACCTGGATGGCCTGGGCCGATCACCGCATGGCGCGCACTCGGGAACAAGCTCCGCCTGCCGCAACAGGCCTGAACTCAGACGTTGTTCCCCTGACTCGTTGGCCGGATCGGAGGGTGAAGAGAGCTCCCCCAGACACTCGGGAGTTGCCGCTCTGGTAAGCGATCTCCCCACTAAGACGGACCTGGCCTCCCTGCTACTGAGCATAGAGAAGGTCATTAAAAAGGAGGTCTCCGCTGTGCGCGCGGACCTCTCCCATGTACTTGAACGGGTGGAGGAGACTGAGCAACGCTTAGACCGCCACGCGACCGCCATTAGGGCCTTACAGGCATCCTCCCGCCAACTCGCCATAGCCCACAGACTGGCTCTATACAAGATGGAGGACCAGGAAAACCGCAGCAGACGCAATAGCATTAGAATCAGAGGTCTCCCCGAGGCTACCGGGGATGATGACCTTCTGCCCTCCGTCCGCGGCATCTTTAATAGTCTCCTGGGCCTACCGCCGGATAACCCGCTGAAAATTGATAGAGTGCACAGGGCCCTGAGGCCTCGCAACTTATCCACCGACACCCCACGGGACGTAATCTGCAGGGTCGACCACTACCCGGAAAAAGAGCTGATTATGAAAAAGGCTAGAGTGGCCACCCCAATAGACTTTGATGGCGCCATGCTCTCCCTCTACCCGGACCTTGCCAGGGAAACACTGGAGAGGCGCAGGGCCCTCCGGCCACTTACGGAAATCCTCAGGGCTGCAAACATCAACTATAGATGGGGCTTTCCTGCTGCTCTAATAGCCAACAAGGAAGGTAAAACGGCGGTGCTTCGTTTCCCAGAGGATCTGGAAAAGTTTTGTGCGGACATGAACATCCCTCCCCCAGAGCTTCCTGGATGGCAGGATGTCATTCCCCCTTTAACTGGCAACGCGGGGCCAATGTGGCAGAAGGCGGACCGCAAGCTTCGCTTGTCTGTTCCGGGCTCCTCGCCACACACTGGCTGAGCCCTGTGCTGAGTGCCCTCTCAATCGTGTCCACATTCTCGGATGAGAATGGTTTGCCTCGTTTTGGCTGTTCACCCACCTGTTTGTTTTACCTTCAAAAAGGAACAGTTCGCCCAGACCTGCCTACCTAACGTATAGCCTCTAGGTGGACGGGCAGGGTGAGGCAATGATGGGACCTGGTTCTCTCTTCTCGGGCTATAGCCTGATGACGCAGTTCGGTGCTATTTTATTTTATTGTACTTTATACTACTTTTTGATTTTTCATTAGGATATATTGGTTATTTTACATGTTTGCTGGGGTCGGCGCCGGGGCCTCGGGACACTGCTAAGACCCCTATTGGGACCGGTGTCCGGATGCCCGGGCCCCTCCGCCCCCTCCTTGGCGGGAGCTGTGGTGCCCTGCGCCTCCGCGCGCCTGTCCCCTTGTGGGGCGGGTGGGCAGGGGGTGTTGGGCCTCATGCGCGACCCGCTTGAGCACGGCAGTTCTATGCGTGCATCTTTAACCAGCCTGATGGGTTGGTCTTTCTTATGTTTGTTTTATGTTACTAACTTCTCTTCTTTTCTTCCTTTTTTGTTTCTCACCTTTTCTCGTACCTATCTATCCCCACCCCTCCCCTGTACTCGATATCTCCTGCCTCGGATCCGAACACCTGTGAGGAATGTGATCGCGGCTCCCCTCTTCAGCTCTCCATGGCTACGGTAAACCTACTCTCATTTAATGTACGGGGCTTACATTCCCCCGGTAAGAGACACGACCTTTATGGGGAGCTGGGTCGCCTGCGGGGGGACATGATCTTCCTGCAGGAGACCCACCTTACTCATACGACCTCGGTAAAGTTATTTTCACAACAATACCCCACGTGGTATTATAGCCTCTCGGATATACACAAAGCCAAGGGGGTGGCCATTGGGTTCCGCAGGGGAGCCGCGTTTACATTAGATTCCATGTTAAGTGACCCGTTGGGACGTTTTCTGTTTCTGAGGGGCACCCTGGGCAGTATGCCATGCACTCTGGCGACCCTATATGCTCCTAATCGCAACCAGGCGAGCTTTATTGCTTCCACACTCGGGAAATTACAAGACTTCTCGCGAGGCTGCATTCTCCTAGCGGGTGATTTTAACACCCCCCTGGAACCAGTCATTGACACTTCCAGGAGGAGCTCTAGTATTCCACATAAACAATTGCATTATGTTCGCAAGAAGCTTCACGAAGCGCAACTTATTGACACATGGAGGACCATGCACCCGCGAGAACGGGACTTTACCCACTGTGACAGCAGGAAGGTAAAGTCACCTGGTTGCATCCAGGGGGGTAGATATATTTCGCCCAGATTCAGGCTTTACGCCGACTTATACAACTAGGTGGAGAGTTGTATAAGCCCAGCTAAGGCTAGTGGGCTCATGGATGACTCATACCTCTAGGGAGAGTGTGGGGCGTCGTGCAGACAGGGAGTTGATGAGACCAGCTGAAGCTTGTCAGCTCATTTAGGCCTCTATAAGAACTCCCAGCTTCATTAGATGTTAGCTCATGCCTGGACCCAGACCTGTGTGGACTGTCTAGGGAGAGTGAACCCCTGTGCGGTGAGACAAAGCCTGTGTGGCTATTTGCTTGGACATTTAAAACCAGGGACTTAGGGACTAGGACAGCACTAGGCTGATCCCAGTTGTTAGTTAGGAAACCTGTATGTTTAGTCAGAGGTCAAGTTGACCAGGATTTATTTTGTTTATGTTTCTTTTGCTTTGCTGTGTTTTGTCACTGTAAATAGAAAATAAACCGCACCTTTTTGATTTTGAAAACCACAACCTCCGTTTGCTGGGCCTGTTTTTGTGTGGGGAGCCCATCTCGGGGGTCACACACGCCCGCTGCCGAGCTAACCCCCTCACAGTTGGTGGAGAACCAGTGGCAGTTTTTTTTTAAGCCAGCATGGAGGAGATACTGAAGCAGCTGGCTCTAGCAAATGCCAATCAACAGCAGACAAATGCAGGTTTGCAAAAGAGCCTTGCAGCTCATCAACAGAGCCTTGCAGCTCAACAACAGAACTTCGCAGCCCAGCAGCAAGCTCATCAACAGAGCCTTGCAGCCCAGCAGCAGACAAACGCAACTTTGCAACAGAGTCTGGAGGCTCAGCAACAAGCCCAGCAGCAATCTGAGGCCCGCTTCATAGACCTGTTGCAGAAGCAAGAGCAGAGACTACAACAACAGATGGAAGCAGTAATGCAGCAACGTCCGCAGACCAGTGAGGAAAGCCGTCCCACTAATACCGCGTCCTTTGGGGTGAGTCGCTTATTGACAAAAATGACTGGAGAGGATGATCCAGAGGTATTTTTGACCACATTTGAAAGGACCGCTGAAAGAGAAAAGTGGCCTGAGGAGCAGTGGGCTGGACTGGTGGCTCCTCTGTTAACTGGTGAATCGCAGAAAGCTTACTATGACCTAGAGCCTAACCAAGCAAAAGACTATGTGATGCTAAAAGCTGAAATATTGGCAAGGCTGGGTGTCACCCAGGCTGTCCGGGCTCAGCGTGTGCATAACTGGACTTTCCAGCTTGGAAAACCCCCCAGGTCTCAAATGTATGATCTCATTCACCTGAGCAGAAAGTGGCTACAGCCAGAGACTTTGTCCGCACCAAAGATTGTGGAACGTGTTGTAATGGATCGGTTTTTGAGAGCTCTTCCTACTGCCATCCAAAAGTGGGTAAGCCATGGAGACCCAGAGACGGCCGATGGTCTTGTGGATCGTGTGGAGAAATACTTGGCTACAGAGAACCTGACGGCCTCTTCCAGAGACACTCGGACTTTCCACCCTAAGACCAGACCATCCCCAGGGGCGGATAAGAGGATTCCAAGGGGTGAGGGTGGAGAGAGTGAGAGGGTGGGAGCTCTACCCCAAGTTTGGCGAGAACAGCCTGGGAAATCAGCGGCTCAAGAGGCCGCAAGAAGGATCGTTTGCTACCGCTGCCGGCAAGCGGGACATATTGCAGCCAATTGCCCGGGTGTGGAGGAACCCATGCAGTGTGACTTTCTGACGGGCAGACGTCAGTCGCTGTGTGCGACAGTCGCATGCACTGCCATTCGAGGAACTGAGAAACATTTATGCAAAATGTGTGTTAATGGTAGAAATGTTGTGGTATTGCTGGATTCAGGTAGCCTTGTGACCCTGATAAAGGCTGAGTTAGTTAAAACAGAGGTCTCTGGGAATAGCAAGGTAGCTGTTATTTGTGTGCATGGGGACACCCAAGAGTATCCAGTGACTACAGTGTGTTTCGAGACCCCCAAAGGTACCCTCTCTCATCCAGTGGGCTTAGTATCTCAGTTACCGCATGACGCCATTGTGGGAAGGGATTTTCCGAAGTTCTGGGAACTGTGGGATGATCCTGAGCCCCCCACTGGTGCCCCTATGTACCAGGAATGTGATAGCCAGAACTCCCCTGAGAGTGGTGAGGACTCTCCGGGATTTCCCTTATCAGTATTGGCAGGGGAGACTCAAGAAACTGGAGAGGAGCCCACCTCCTCAGACGAAAACCTACCATCGGTGGAGTTTTCTGATCTTGAGGTTCACAGGGAAAACTTTGCCACAGAACAGTTGAAAGACCCTGCCCTAATAAAGGCACGGGAAAACGTAGTGAAAATAGATGGCGAGTTAGTGAACCCAGATAATACCTGCACTTACCCATACTTCAGCGTAGAGAAGGACCTACTGTATCGGGTGGCAAAAAGGGCAGAAGAAACCGTTGAGCAGCTTGTGGTGCCCAAACCTTACAGGAAGTTGGTGTTGGAGTTGGCCCATGGGCACATTCTTGGAGGTCATCTGGGGACAGAGAAAACCCGAGAGAGGGTATTACAGAGATTCTATTGGCCGGGGGTGATGAAGGACATAGAAAATTATTGTTCCTCCTGCCCTGTGTGTCAGAGGTCGGCCCCGATGCCACATTTCCGTAGCCCGCTGGTCCCTCTACCCATCATTGAGGTCCCGTTTGAGAGGATCGCCATGGATTTGGTAGGTCCTATAATCAAGTCCGCTAGGGGGCACCAGTACATATTAGTTATAATGGACTATGCCACCCGTTATCCAGAAGCGATCCCTCTCCGAAATACCTCGGCCAAAGAGCTATCTCTTGTGTTTAGCCGGGTGGGTATTTGTAAAGAACTGCTTACGGACCAAGGTACACCCTTTATGTCCCGGGTTATGAAGGAGCTGTGTAAATTGTTCAAAGTGACGCAATTACGTACATCTGTGTATCACCCCCAAACCGATGGGCTGGTTGAAAGATTCAACAAAACCCTAAAACAAATGTTGAAGAAAGTGGTGGATAGAGATGGAAAGGATTGGGACTGTCTACTTCCTTATCTGATGTTTGCTATTAGGGAGGTGCCCCAATCCTCTACGGGATTCTCCCCCTTTGAGTTACTGTATGGGAGACACCCAAGAGGGCTGTTGGATATTGCCAAGGAAACTTGGGAAAGTGAGAGTTCTCCCCACAGGAGTGTGATTGAGCATGTCGCCCTGATGCAAGACCGAATTGCACAGGTAATGCCCATCGTGAAGGAACATTTGGCCCAAGCGCAGTTAGCACAGCAGAGAGTGTACAACCGTGGAGCCAAGACCCGTACCTTTTCCCCGGGGGATAGGATACTGGTACTTGTCCCTACGGTTGAAAGTAAATTCCTTGCCAAATGGCAAGGCCCCTACGAGATAATGGAAAAAGTGAGCGAAGTGAATTACAAGGTCAGACAACCAGGAAGGCGAAAGCCCGAACAGATCTATCACGTTAATCTGTTGAAAGCCTGGAGGGATAGAGAGTCCCTAGTCGCAGACACTTGGTCACCAGCTCAAACTGGTTGCGTGATTCCTGAGGTTGGAATAGCAGCCACCTTGTCACAACCCCAACAACAGGAGGTTAAGGAGTTTGTGCTTCGCAACAAGGAGGTATTCTCTGAGCTGCCGGGACAAACATCTGGGGTAGAGCATGACATCATTACCCCGCCCGGTGAAAGGGTGAAGTTAAAACCCTATCGGATCCCAGAGGCCCGACGGGAGGCAATACGGGAGGAAGTACAGAAAATGCTGAACTTAGGGGTGATAGAGGAGTCCCAAAGTGATTGGTCTAGTCCCATTGTGTTGGTGCCTAAACCGGATGGGAGCTGGCGATTTTGTAACGATTTTCGTCAGTTGAACAAAGTTACAAAATTTGACACCTACCCCATGCCACGTATAGATGAGTTGATCGACCGGCTGGGAACAGCCCGATACATGACGACTCTTGACCTCACAAAAGGGTATTGGCAAATCCCCCTTGCCAAGTCGGCCAAAGAGAAAACCGCATTTGTAACCCCAGACGGGGCGTTCCAATATAAAAGAATGCCGTTCGGGTTACAGAATGCGCCGGCCACATTCCAGCGGAAAATGGACCAGATGCTGAGGCCCCATCGGAAGTATGCTGCGGCTTACCTGGATGACGTAATTGTCCATAGCACAGATTGGGCCTCACATCTGCCAAAAGTGCAAGCAGTCCTGGACTCTGTTCGGGAAGCGGGGTTTACGGCTAACCCCAAGAAGTGTACCATTGGGCAGGAGGAGGCCAAATATCTTGGGTACACCATTGGGAGGGGAGTAATAAAACCCCAACTCAACAAAGTCGAGGCCATCCAGAGTTGGCCACGTCCCAACAGCAAGAAGCAGGTACGAGCCTTTCTGGGAATCGCTGGGTATTATCGGCGATTCATTCCCCACTTTGCTTCTAAGGCTGTGCCCCTAACCAACCTGACGAAGGGGAAAGGGTCGGTCATGATTAAATGGACCCCCGAGGCTGAGGCAGCATTCCAATTCTTGAAACAAGCCTTATGTAGCCAGCCAGTGTTGTACTAACCCGACTTCTCTAAAGACTTTGTCGTACAAAGTGATGCGTCAGATGTGGGGTTAGGAGCAGTATTGTCCCAGGTCTGGAACGGGGAAGAGCACCCAGTCATTTACCTCAGCAGGAAGTTGAAGTCCCATGAGGTAAATTACGCCACCGTTGAAAAGGAGTGTTTAGCGGTGAAGTGGGCTCTAGATTCCCTTCGGTACTACCTGCTAGGTAGGCACTTTGACATGGTTACGGATCACGCTCCGTTAAAGTGGATGGCTCAAAACAAGGAAACAAATAGAAGAGTGAATAGGTGGTTCCTGGCCCTCCAGGAATTCAACTTCACAGTAAAGCATCGCCCTGGCGTTCAAATGGGGAATGTGGATGCTTTGTCTCGAGTACATGAATGCCTGATTGCTGGTGTTCCAACCCCGAGGTTAAAACAAGAGGGGGGGGTATGTGACAGCAGGAAGGTAAAGTCACCTGGTTGCATCCAGGGGGGTAGATATATTTCACCCAGATTCAGGCTTTACGCCGACTTATACAACTAGGTGGAGAGTTGTATAAGCCCAGCTAAGGCTAGTGGGCTCATGGATGACTCATACCTCTAGGGAGAGTGTGGGGCGTCGTGCAGACAGGGAGTTGATGAGACCAGCTGAAGCTTGTCAGCTCATTTAGGCCTCTATAAGAACTCCCAGCTTCATTAGATGTTAGCTCATGCCTGGACCCAGACCTGTGTGGACTGTCTAGGGAGAGTGAACCCCTGTGCGGTGAGACAAAGCCTGTGTGGCTATTTGCTTGGACATTTAAAACCAGGGACTTAGGGACTAGGACAGCACTAGGCTGATCCCAGTTGTTAGTTAGGAAACCTGTATGTTTAGTCAGAGGTCAAGTTGACCAGGATTTATTTTGTTTATGTTTCTTTTGCTTTGCTGTGTTTTGTCACTGTAAATAGAAAATAAACCGCACCTTTTTGATTTTGAAAACCACAACCTCCGTTTGCTGGGCCTGTTTTTGTGTGGGGAGCCCATCTCGGGGGTCACACACGCCCGCTGCCGAGCTAACCCCCTCACACCACTTTTCACAGGTTCACCTAACCTATTCTAGAATTGACCTTTGTTTTATTGATCATCGACACCTACCGTTAATGGTGAGGTCGTCCATTGAGTCTTCGCCTATCTCCGACCATATGCCCATTACACTCACTATCAAGGTCTTATCCCTCCCCCTCAAATCCACCAACTGGAAGTTGAACGAGGAACTCATTGCAGATGAGATTGATAGAAAAGCGATAGAGGAGGCTATCTCCTTATATTTTAAAGAAAACTCTCATCCAGACATTTCCCCGGGTACATTGTGGGAAGCCCATAAGGCTCACATACGTGGCAGGCTGATAGAATTAGGATCCAGAAAGAAAAGGGAACGCACACTCCAGCAAACTAAATTGCTCACTGAAATTAAACACCTCGAACAGAGCCACAAAATCAGACACTCACAAGACTTATTCCATGCCTTAACGGAAAAAAGAGAGGAGTTGAAGTCCGTTATGCACTTAGAGCAAAAACAACGCGCTCGTTTAGTTGCCCGAGGTTACTATGAATGGGGAAACAAACCGAGTAAATTATTAGCCCGCTCCTTGCAGCAGAGGAAATCTGCTTCCTTTATTGCAAAAATCAAAACCCCTTCAAATATTATGATACACGATACTCCCTCCATTGCCAAAGAGTTTTGGGAGTTTTACCAGCAATTGTATCATGTACCACATTCTATTACAGACTTGGATAGGAAAAGGGACCTTATCAAGGAGTACCTAGAGCGGGCAAACCTCCCCAAGTTAGCGCCTGAGGTCTTGGCTTCCTTGGAGGGTGAGCTTACCACCGGAGAGCTGCACTCAGCTTTAAAAAGCATGACAGGTGGCAGGGCCCCGGGACCGGACGGATTCACGGTAGCATATTACCGCGCCTATGCAGGTTTACTCATGCCTCGCTTAGCCACCTATGCCAATGTGACCTCTACCGGTGGTGAGCTCCGACCCGAGACTATCCATGCCCACATTACAGTTATCCCAAAGCCTGAAAAGGACCCTAGTTTATGTGGTAGCTACCGCCCCATTTCCCTGTTGAATATCGACGCGAAAATTTATGCCAAAGCCATTGCGAACAGACTTCTCCCCCTGATCCCGAAGTGGATATCCAGAGACCAGACGGGCTTTATCCCCGGTAGAGAGGCGAGGGATAACTCCCTTCGCACCCTCTCTCTGATCGCGCACGCACGGGGAACCTCCCAGCCCACCCTTCTGCTGTCCACGGATGCTGAGAAGGCGTTTGATAGGGTGGACTGGGAGTTTCTAATGGCAACTTTGGCCTATTTGGGTATTAACACTCCCCTTTTGTCTCAAATTTCGGCGCTGTACAACAACCCCACGGCTCAACTACGCATTAATGGCACATTGGGCGACCCTTTCACCTTACACAATGGCACACGCCAGGGCTGCCCCCTTTCTCCTATTCTATTTGCCCTTTCCTTGGAACCATTCCTCTCTATTGTAAGACATAACCCGAACATACATGGAATAGTCACAGGTCCCGTAGAACATAAATACGCTGCTTATGCGGATGATATCTTATTTTATATTCAGCAACCCCTGATTTCCCTCCCGAACCTTCTGTCGGAGTTCTCCCAATATAGTGTCATCTCCAATTTCAAGATTAACATGACAAAGTCTGAAATACTGAATATATCCGTCCCGACACATACAGCCTCGCACCTCTCACAAGCGTTCCCCTTTAATTGGCAACCGAAGAAAATGAAATATTTAGGTATCTATCTAACGCCAAATCTGACAGCCTTATTCAGAGCAAACTACATCCCATTGCTAAACACCATTAGAACTGACATACAGAGATGGTCACAACTCGCTCATTCCTGGCTGGGGAGAATAGGGGTGATCAAGATGAATATACTGCCCAGGGTGCTATTCATGTTTCAGATGATTCCGTTTGGCATTCCGGTCGGCTTCTTTGCTAAACTTACCTCCATTGTCGGTAGATATGTGTGGAACAGGAGGCGGCCCAGACTTGCTAGATCTCTTATGGTTAGGCAAAAGGGAAGGGGGGTTTAGCCCTACCAGACTTCAGATTATATTTTCGTGCAATAATCCTGACCAGGCTCTCGGATCTGAAATACCACAAATCTACTAAACTTTGGGCAGCCCTGGAGACAGAGCTCAGTGGCTCGGATATCTCCTCACAAATGTGGATCCCGAGGAAGTTTAGAAGCCTCTCGGCTACTACATCTCCACAGACTCACTCTTCTCTAATGGCTTGGGACTATATATGTAAAGCTCACAAATGGGAATACAACTCACCCTTACTCCCTTTGAGCGGACACAATTATTTTCCCCCTGGAAACATTACACCGGGGGTTTGCCCCTGGAACCTAGGAATTGGGACTCTCCAACACCAGGTCACTTTCTCCGGGAACATTTTACCCTTGTCTACACTTCTCCCTACTACACTCGTAACCAACATGGATCATTGGAGGTATCGGCAACTAACAGCATTTGTTCATTCTCTACCGAAGCCCTTGAGATCATTTACTGAGCTGACCCCTCTGGAATTAGCATTCTCCGAGGACCGGCCGGTGGAGAAACCTACTTCCTACTTTTACCGTACTCTAGTGGATCTGTCCTCCACCAAAGACCCTTCGTTTATCCATAACTGGGAGCTAGGCCTACAAATAGACTTAACCAGCTCCCAAAAGAGCGACATCCTATCACATCCTATCACTAGCCCACATCTCCTCTGGAGCTTCACATATGGCAGAGGTGAATTACAAGCTCCTTACGAGATGGCATTACTCACCCGTAATTTTACACAAGACCTTCTCTCACATGTCCTCCCTGTGTTGGAGGGACTGCGGGGAGAGGGCGACTCATGCCCATATCTGGTGGCTATGCCCTCGCATACGCCCATTCTGGTTGGCGGTACTTCACTGGATCGGAGAGATCCAGGGATGGGAGATCCCTAATGATCCTTGGGTTGTTTTGTTCCACTGTACAGGCGGGCCAGTAGGACCATATAAAAGATCAATAACGCCATACCTTCTTAACGCTGCAAAGGCTCTTATTCCACGCTTTTGGAAGAAAAAAAACATCCCTTCACTACGCCTGGTGAAAGTAGACGAAATCTATCACATGGAGGACATGACCCTCTCTCTCAGGGGTAAATCTGACCTCGCAAAAAAGATATGGTCCTGCTGGATTGCTTTTAAATATACCGCCGCATATGCGGAAATTATGTCTCAACCGGTGTAACGGCGCTTTGTACATTGTACTAACTATATCAGATACTATATTTGTTCGGATGTGTTTGGACCGGGGCAGGTCCCCCTATCCCCACCCCTCCCTTTTTTCCTTCCACACTTTTCATATCTTTTACCCCCCTGTGTCCTTTATTTCTCTGTTCTTCCTTTATCCTATAATGTTATAGTGTTAAGGGGGTACACTTTGACCATTGACTTTTATGATGAAGAAGCCACTCTCTTCCACTCCGCGATGTAGCATCCCTACACAGGAATGTGGAGGTTTGTGATTTGTATGTATGTTAATACCCAACGATGTTACTGGAGGCGATTGGCTGTATTGTATAAAGATGTGCCGCCTTTTCTCAAATAAAAACGAATTAAACAAAGATTGTCACCATATAAGTAAATACATGAAAACCTTCTTTACACCCGACGCCTTTCGGGGTAACCTTCTTCAGGGGTGTGTAGAGAAGGACAATTAGTTCATCTAAGCATAATAATACGTAAAGTTAATTACATGCATTTAAAACATTATTATCAAATATATACAAAAAGTTTTCTTTATATATGATGTATATACATGTAATCATTCACTTACGTATTATAAATGTAGTAGGAGAATGATGAATATTTAATTGGATGCGATTGTTTAAAAGCATTGAAAAAATAAACAGCACGCTGGGTTCTGTCAATACCCTCTAGTGTATTTTTAAAGATATGGCTTTTATATGTCTACTAAACCAGGTGATTAATTGGGAGTTACCTACTATCTTTGTTTCTCAGTCAGCTACTACCAATACTACCAGTGCCTTAAAAGTCCACCCAGGGGAACCCCCTTTTTTCTTTTCTCTTATCCTTTACCAAGGGCTATAGCTCCGATTTTTTTTTCCATTTGGGTACACATGGATACAGCAGGGGGTTGTGGTGCACCTGGAGTGAATTTGTGCCGTGTTTTGGGTACACAATATTTTTACTTTTTTCCAAAGGATGCAGTGAGGTGTTATGAGAAAAGGCAGCTCTTGAATGAACTGTCAAGAATTACAGCCTGATGTGCTCTAATGACTAAAAGATAAATGTTATAACCTGAAAGATCCCCATTTATAGAAATAAATGTAGAAGAAGCATAGTTTGTTAAAGTACTGGTAGATGTAAACCAAAACACTTATATTTCATATAATTTTTCGCTCCATAAGACGCACCTGACCATAAGACGCACCTAGGTTTTAGAGGAGGAAAACAAGAAAAAAATATTCTGAACCAAATGGTGTACTAAAATATTTTATATTATACTACTACTATAGGTGGGTGGTGGACACACAGCAATACCACCCCCCCTTATCTGATCAGCTCAGCTACACTATACCTGGGTGGTGGCGGTGGACACAGCAACCTCCCCCCCTTCCCAGATCAGCTCAGGGTGGCAGGGCAGACACAAACACCCCTTCAGCCTCTTCTATCACAACAGCTCACGTGACTGGGCAGTGGATACCATGCCAGCCCACACCTCCCACCCCCTTATCACCAGCTCAGCTCACCTCAGGCAGTGGAGGACACTGCCATTACAATTCACAACCCCCTCTGGCTGGCTGGCTCTCAGCCTCAGATGTACATGGGCAGCAGCTAGGAAGGAGGACTGGGAACATAGTTTACAGCAGCAGATGCCGGGGGAAGGAGCAGGAAGTGAGACTGGACCAGACAACGGCGCCGGTGGGGGGGTCCGGCGGAAAAAAAAAACAGCCAGGGTTCTCGCCGCTTTCAAGATAGTGTCACCTCTGGCGGGTGTCACCCGATTTGGGTGCGGAGCACACCCCCATAGCAGCGCTACTGACACTGACATGTTTTGACACCCGGCCGTCTCCCCCCTGCTGCCCCTTTGTATGTCCATGCCAGGATCCGCCTACTCCCTTTCTCTCTCCTTCACAGAGAAGCCGAGCACTGGTATTCTGACGCGGCGACGGGGGGAGGTGGACAGTATTCGCTCCATAAGACGCAGGGACATTTTCCCACATTTTTTAGGGGGGAAAAAGTGCGTCTTATGGTGCGAAAAATACGGTAAGTTTTAAAATGATAATACCACTTGGAAAGCCTTTTTTATTTTAATCTCTAGCTTTCATGAAAATAAAGGCTGGTAATGCATATACACAGGTCCTTTTCTGGGCACTTTGTGTTAGGGAGGGACAATGGTTTTCCCCTTTCTCCCACAATCCCGTAAGCTTTTGCCCTCTTGGCAGGCCGCTGCTGGGTTGACAAAGCTTTCCAGTACTCCACCCCAGGCCATCCTATTGTATCTTACCTAAAGGAACCACAGAAGGATGGAGTAGGAAAGTCCCTTCAGAGCTCCTTCACTACATTACAATACTTCTTATACAGTATACTCTTACACTGAAAAGAAACAGAAAATACAGAAGAGGATTAGGAAGAGCCAAAAAAGTAGTTCTTCCCATTTAACTCTTTTTCTAAAATGTGCTGTAATGGAGCATAGGGAAAGAGTATGCCTTTGGGTGATTTTTACAAAATGAAGATAGTGTGCAAGATACTCACCAAAAACAAAAAAAACATTTTACATCAAGAACCATCGCAGGCATGCCACAGAAAACATTATGTTTTTTGTTTCTAAAGTCTTTACTTACTAGTATTTACTGGCACCATAATGCTGCCTGATCTGTGCCAGGTAGTGCCAAATGTGCTGGCTCTTTGTTGTTATTCACCGGCAAATAGAGTAAAAGGATATTGGAAATGTTTCATAGCATCAGATGGCAGAGTTGGCTGCCATGCCAGACTCTGTGTCAATACCTACTACCTACTAACTTTTGGCAAGAAAGAGGCAGGTCACTGCTTCTGCAAGTAATTTTCTAGTCAATGTACACTATTAAGATGGTTTTATTAGAAACATCAACCCTTTTGATGCTGGAATTATTTTCCTTGTGTTGTGATACAAGAGAGATCTTAGTATTTTGTTTCAATAATGCATACATTTTTTTCGTAGTAGAACAAAAGCAGATGCACTCTGTGTCCCCTAATATTTCACAGAGAGACCTCCCCTGGCCTTCCCCTGTTAAGGGAATGTGATCTGATATGGTTCAGAAGAAGTAGGGGCATGCTTGCCTGCCCCATCTCTTAGCCTGTCAGTCTGCATGCTTAGATGAGCTTCTGGTATAGATTTGGGGGAACCCACATTTTTTTCTTGTTTTGCGTTCAGTTTCCCCCAAAAAATTATCCCAGACTCTCATCTCTGATAAAGATCTAATAAAGAAAAATTTAAACCCCAGTTGTTTACGTAATTTACAAAAAGAACAAAGCAACTGGGAACTGTCATTGACCTTTATTGATTTACAGAAAAAAAGAGGGGAGTGCTAATATATTTGGGAGAGAGGTAATAGTAATAGTCTAGCTAAGATCTTTATATCTATGTTTACAAGTGAAACTGGGTGAAAGTTGGTCCAGGACTGAGTATCTTTCCTTGGATTGGGAAACATCCCAATGTTGGCTTTTATAATCAAGATAAAATTGACCATAACTTCTAAGGTGATTGAATAATTTTGTAAGATAAGGTTTTACAATATCACTATGGTTTTTTTTTATAGGACAAAGCCATAAGGGCCAAAACACTTGTGGACCTTAAGTTTTTTGATAGTTTGGAAAACTTCCTTGGTGGTATTATCTGCACTCAGCATCTTTTGTTGGTGTATTCACATGTGGTGCTGGCTTCTGTGTTCACCTATGGGCGTCTCTTACTCTACTGTGGATTTATATCCCTTTCCCTTCTATAAATTCCTTGCCCACATCCCAGTTTGCTTCCTTGCCCACCTCCCAGTATATAAACAGTGCAGCCCAGGTTGCCTGAGCAACTTCCTAATTTCTCTGTGCTCCTGGTTTGTATTACTTATATTATGTGCTCGACTACCAGTGTATCGTCCCCGTCTTTGTCTACCATTTTTGCTTGCCTGCTGCTTGTTGTCCTGACTTTGACTCATTTCCCGGATTCTCTTCTGTCTCCTGCTATCTGTACTCTGCACATGTAAGTGGTCTCTCCATTGTCAGTGGGGCATACCTGGGGGCCACGACCTGGTTCCAGTTTTCTGCAAATCTATCCCCACCATTAAGGGCCCTGGTGAAGAAGCAGGCTGGGGCTTCAACTCCGCATCCTGGGAAAGCTCAAGTTGGCTTTCTACAAGGGCTTACTACCATAGAAGCCTAAAAGACCAATTTAAAAGCTCCCAAAAGTGTTATATAGGAATGAACCGAGTGTTCATTAAGCCGGAAGTATTCAGTAGTCTGCCCCTTAACCTGCCTGGCGGTATTCTCGAGTGTGGCTCAGGGTGAATTTTCAGTACCAAAAGCGGTAACCCCGAGCCACATTCAGGATTGCCTCGCAGGATCCATGTAGAGGTTACTTACCTTGTCCCCTGGATCCTGCGATGCCTCCCCACTGTGATCTGCGAGCCGTCGTGTCTCGCTCGATTCACATTGCCAAGCTCCGTTCCCTGCGAGCGTTGCGACGCACAGGGACGGAGTTTGCCACCACATTCAAAAAGTAAAAAACACAAAACACATACAGTACACTGTAATCTTAAAGATTACAGTACTGTATCAATTAATTGCACTCCCCCTTTGTCCCTAGTAGTTTGCCCAGTGCCCTGCGTGCACTTTTACATTATAAATACTGTATATACTCGAGTATAAGCTGACCCGAGTATAAGCCGAGGCACCTAATTTTACCACAAAAAATGGGAAAACGTATTGACTCGAGTATAAGCCTAGGGTAAGAATGCAGCAGCTACTGTAAGCGGAAAAGAGGGTCAACAATGCCCATTTGCAGCTTCACTGTGCCCATTTGCATGCCTCACTGTGCCCATTTGCACGCCTCACTGTGCCCAACCTCACTGTGCCCATTACCTCACTGTGCCCATCTCCTCACTGTGCCCATCTCCACACTGTGCCCATCTCCTCACTGTTCCCATCTCCTCACTGTGCCCATATCCACACTGTGCCATTATCCACACTGTGCCCATCTCCTCACTGTGCCCATCTCCTCACTGTGCCCATCTCCTCAGTGTGCCCATATCCTCAGTGTGCCCATATCATCACTGTGCCCATCATCACTGTGCCCATCTCCTCACTGTGCCCATCATCACTGTGCCCATCGCAGCGTATCTGAAATTCTTGACAGGCTGCGCTGCGGGCATCCATTTTTTAAAACTTGTGGCTTCCTCCTGGTCCCGTCCCGTTCCGTGATAGGCGATTGACACTGCGTTCCGCCTCTTCTCATCCTTGGACTCAGTTTCCCAGCAGACACTGTGTTTAGTGATCTGCCAATCACGGACGTTCTTTCATCCTCGAACAAGAGAAGGTCCGTGATTGGCGGATCACTAAACACAGTGTCTGCTGGGAAAGTCAGAGGATGAGAAGATGGGCGTGATAGGCGGGAACACTGAACACAGTGTCAATCGCCTATCACGGAACCGCACGGGACCAGGAGGAAGCCGCAAATTTAAAAAAATGGACGTCCAAGGTACACTGACTCGAGTATAAGCCGAGAGGAGTATTTTCAGCCCTAAAAAAAGGGCTGGAAAACTCGGCTTATACTCGAGTATATACGGTACTTTTCTTTCTGCCTGGAAACTGGAGATTGTCCATAGAAATCAAAAAGTGTCCCTTTACATCAAAAGTGGTTTTAGACCAGCTAGAAAACAGTGATAATAAATTAGAATCACTTGCAGAATTGAGCAATAGTGATTTGTGGGGAAATTCGTCATCAAACACTGAAAAACACTTTTATTATTATTATATTATTATTTGTTATAATTATTTTATAGTTATTTATTATATTATAATTTATGATTTTGTGTTTCAAACTTTATCATACCTGTGATGTCTACTAGACTCCTGTTTGGACAGATTTAATGAGGTATTCCTAAGAATTACAGGCTCACAATATAAAACGACAAATTTCCATGCAAAATAATGGTACCGCTTTCAGCACCTAAAATCCGAAATAATCATACCGCCAGGGAGGTTAAGATCCTTGAGGATGTGATAAAAAGAGACTAAAGTGTCACTCAGACTCAAAGAGGAGAAGTGTGATTTTTACAATAGTGAACTACAGTACACCACGCCAAGGTGGGATCATGGGTCAGGACAGCAAGTTTTGAAATGGGCAAAATCTGAGAAAAGAGGCAAAACAAGGCAAAAACATGGTCAATTCGAGGGTGGGTAGAGTGTGGGTATGAGTAATGGGTATAGTATCAGAATATAGAATGAAATTCTCTTCAAGCGTTGATAAGATCATGTGATTTGAGTAAAGTACCAAAGGGGGAACCGAAGTAGAGGCGAGGAGGTCTGAGGGAGATTTGTCTAGTTTTGAATTGAAAACCAAGTTGGAGTCACCACAAAGCCTGTTAAATGGATAATAAATGAAAAATAAGGGAACTTGTCTAGTGTTGGGAGTATAGTTAATGCATATAATGACCTTGCTATCTTGGAAGATCCCTATTAGTATCAAATATTGACCCTGAGGGTCTGCTATGGTTTCATATCACATAAAAGTTAGATGTTTATGGAAGGAGATGAGTACTCCCCTCTGTTTTGCATGAGCTGTTGCTTAAACAATTTGAGTATATTGGACTTTGAGGTAATGTAGGGTGTTTGAAAAATAATAATGAGTTTCCTGGAGGCATACTATGTCCACCTTATGAGTGTGGAGGTATTTAAATGCTTTCATTTATGAGGGGAGTTCAGACCATGTACATTAACAGATAGAAATTTAAGGGCCATGCTTTAAGGTAAAAAAATGGTGATAGCTGTGGGGTTTCAGATGAGAAAGCAGTCTCTGTGGTAAGGGTGAGAGGGTAAATGTGTAAATTACAATATGCACACATTCCACACAGCTGAACACCTTTAAAGAGTTACTATACACAAAACACTGAGCATAGTTACCGTTTGTATTCTATTGTGCACAAAATAGGAGATTTTTGTCCCTTAAATTCTAGATTGGAAAAAGTGCGAAACAGGAATGTAAAAATCATCTCTTATTTACTATGTATTCCAGAGACGCAGGTGAATTCTATGACAGCAGTAATTACCCATTACTCTGAACCATCTACACTTGTATAATGGGACTACTTCCTTTCACCTTCAACATTTAACCACTTCCCTACCGCAGGACGACTATAAACGTCCTGTCTTTGAAGAGGAACACCGTTGTTATGGTAGCAGCTAGCTACCATAACCCCGGTATCCTCTTCAAGAGCCGGCGGTTCTCTTTCATGTAAAACTGGTCTCTGCGGTGGATTCGCCGCAAGATCACTTTTATCGGCAGCGGGAGAGGGCACCCCCCCCCGCAACGCTCAGGTGCACTCCGCCGCTTACCGTGGCCGCCGGTAATGGTGGAGGCGATCCGGACCTGTCCCTTCTGTGACATGGAGACGAGTGAGGGGAAGATGCCCCCCACCTGTCTCCAAGTCATTGCAGGGCGGAAGCAACGTCAAAACGTCACTTCCGCCCATAGCTCTTAAAGGGACATTTTATTATTATTTTTTTTATTTCATTTTAGTGTAAATATTAGATCTGAGGTTTTTGGACCCCAGATCTCATATTTAAGAGGACCTGTCATGCTTTTTTCTATTACAAGGGATGTTTACATTCCTTGTAATAGGAATAAAAGTGACACAATTTTTAAAGAACAGTGAAAAAATAAAAAATAAAAAGTAAAATAAATAAGAAAAAAAAAATTAAATGCACCCGTCCCGCCGAGCTCGCGTGCAGAAGCAAACGCATACTCGAATAGCGCCTGCATATGAAAACGGTGTTAAAACCACACATGTGAGGTATTGCCGCGATCGGTAGAGCGAGATCAATAATTCTAGACCTAGACCTCCTCTGTAACTCAAAACATGCAACCTGTAGAATTTTTTAAACGTTGCCTATGGAGATTTTAAAGGGTAAATGTTTGTCGCCATTCCACGAGCGGGCGCAATTATGAAGCGTGACTGGTTGGGTATCAATTTACTCGGCGTAACATTATCTTTTACAATATAAAAAAAAATTGGGCTAACTTTACTGTTCTCTTATTTTTTTAATTAAAAAAAGTGTATTTTTTCCCAAAAAAGTGCGCTTGTAAGACCGCTGTGCAAATACGGTGTGACAAAGTATTGCAACAACTGTCATTTTATTCTCTAGGGTGTTCGAAAAAAAAATATATATAATGTTTGGGGGTTCTAAGTAATTTTCTAGCAAAAAATTTTTTTTTTAACTTGTAAACACCAATTCTCAGAAATAGGCTTGGTAATGTAGTGGTTAAAATATTACAGTCCCACCATATGTCCTGGAACCCATTGATCTTCCTGATGAGTAGTTTTTGACTTCTTTCTTTGTTTTTAATTTATTTTTATTCAAGTTTTCTTATTCATACATACATATATCTTTCATTTCATTACCAATAAACACATATACATTACAAAAACTTAGACAATACATACACTTTCAACAAAATGAGTCTGTCCTGAAACATCATTTACTCTTCTCCCCTCTTTTTATTTCTTTTTAATTAACTTACATGGCCTCTATGTTATCTCTCTCCTTTCCTTTCTCTCTCTTCTCCCTCCCTTTTCCTTCTCCTTCCTCCCTCCCCTCTCCTTCCTCCCCTCCCTTGTTTATAGGAGGTCGCAGCTGTCCCTCTCTACCCACATTTCTTTGGAAGAGAGAGAAAAAAAAACACCATCCTCTTCCTTCCCCTTCCCCCCTTCCCCTCCCTCCCTCCACCATCTCTCAAATCCTCCTTTTAACTTTAAGTGCCTAGTGCCCTCTTTCCCCTTTCCTATTCTACCCTTACCCTCCCTTTTCCCCCTTGAATTAATATTCGTGTCCTCTGTGTTTTTATTGATTTTTAAGGAGACATGGATACCTTCCTCTGCCTCAAAAAAAAAAGAAAAAAGGGTGAATACATTTAATTATATCTGTGAGAACACCGCAGGCCACACAGGCCCCCCCTTCCTCTCATATTTTAAACTTAAAAGTGCAACGTGCCCTCCTACTCCCTTCCTCTCCCTCCCTCCTTCATCTTCCTCCCCCCCTGTTAACTACCGTGGCATTAGTGTTTTGTTTGTTTATAAGGAGGCATAATTATCGTTTACAACACTCCAACTCCCCAAAGAAAAAAAATAAATAAAAACCCCATCCTCTTCTTTCCCCCCTTCCCTTCACTGTCCCGGAAATCCACCTCCTTTTAGTTTTAGGTGCCTAATAGTGTCCTCTGTGTTTTCATTGGTTTAAGAGGAGGCATAAATACTTCTCTCTGCCTCCAAAAAAAAAGAAGGGAATAAATTAAATTGCATCTGTGAGAGCTACACAGGCCCTCCCTCCCTCTCGTATTTTAACTTAGAGGTGCCTCGTGTCCTCCTTCTCCCCTTCCCCTCCCCTACCTCTTGCCTCCCCCTCCCCTCTTATTACCTACCGTGGAATTTGATTTATTTGTTTGTTAGGCCCCTTTCACACGGAGGTCCGTTCAGGTCCGCCTGTCAGTTTTTTAGGCGGACCTGAAACGGATCCTCCATGTACCCCTATGGAGGCACGGATGTCAGCGGAGACATGTCCGCTGACATCCGACCCGCTCCGCTCCGCCCCACCAAAGTGTGACGGAGGAAAACCCTATTTTTCCTTCCGTCGGCGGAGCGGATCGGATGACAACGGACTCTACGATCCGTCGTTATCCGATTCCCCATAGGGGAGAGCGGCGCTCTGACAGGGCGGTCCCTGCACAGTGTGCGGGGACCGCCCAGTCATCCGTCGGCTCAGCGGGGATCAACGGAGCGATCCCCGCTGAGCAAGCGGAGCTTCACGGGGCGGATCTGCACGGATCCGTCCCGTGTGAAAGAGGCCTAAGGAGGCATAATGATCATTTACATCTATCCAACTCCCCAAAAAAATAAATAAATAAATAAATAATAAATAAATAAAGAAAGAAAAAAAAAAGGGAAAAAGGAAAAAGGAGGGGGAGGGGGGAAAAGGGACATTGTTTCGACCACCTTAGGTGCTACCCTCTCTTCTGATGTAGCCTTCATATACCGACGAGTGTCTAAACTTCTCCCAGCCCTTCCAAATTCTAGTAAATTATATTTTAGAATCCTTATGCAAATGTGTTACCTCTTCCATACATCTTATTTTATTTACTTCCCTCAACCATTCCTGTATCGTTGGGGCTTGCTTTGTCCTCCATTGTCTCGGAATTAATATCTTTGCTGAATCCAATAAAATTGGGGTAATTTCTGCTCTGTATTTCTTCCTTGGAATAGACGTTGCATGAAACAAACATTGCCATGGGTCCAATCTAATTTCAGTCCCACTAATCATTTTAATTAGGTCTAATATTTCCTCCCAATATGATTGGATCTTAGGGCATTGCCACCATATGTGGGCATGAGTTCCCTCCTCCCCACATTCCCTCCAACATAGGGGTGATACCTGGGGATTTATCTTATGTAGTTTTACTGGGACATAATACCACTTAGTTAATAATTTGTAGTTCATTTCTTTTATCCGTGCGTCCACAGAGGTGGAATGGACATAGTCTAAGACTCTAGCCCTCATTGTCTCTGGCAACGAGAGATTTAGTTCCAGCTCCCAACTCTCCGTAGGACACACGGATCCTCCATCTGAATGTGTTAACAGAATTTTGTATAAACTAGAAATTCCATGCCTACCTATCCCTCCTTGATCTACCAATTTTTCCCAGACATTCAGGCTACCCATCCCCCGAAGGGGTTTTGGGAGGGACTCTACAAAATGTTGAAGTTGTTTATATCTCCAAACATCCCATGGTGTTGTCCCATATCTTTCACGTAGTTCCAAAAGGGAGCAGAGGACATTCCCTTTCATAACATCTTTTAATCTCAAAAAGATCGATGTGGTCCATTTTAAGTATAATTTATTGTCTTTCCCTGGTGGAAAGTAGTTGTTGCCTGTTAGGGCCATTAAGGGGCTATTATATTGTCCCTGTATATTTTTAAATAATTTATCCCATGTTCTCAATTCTTCTAGCGTAATTGATGCCGCATCTACTAGAGAACCTCTGTACTGCCTTGAAATCCAAATTATCTGTCCCAACATTAGTTTATTCATATTATTCTCTAATTCCACCCATTTTTTTTGCAGAGGGGCATGGGCCCGGTCCATAATACTCCGCAAAATTGCTGCCTCATGATATTTTTCGAGATCGGGGAGGAATATACCTTCCTTCTCTTTTAATCTAGTCAATGTCTTATAGGCAATGCGATTGCTTCTATTGTTCCACACAAATCTCTGTATTATTGATCTCAGGGTTTTAAAATACGCCGCCGGAATATTAATTGGGAGACTTTGAAAAATATACAAAGCTTTTGGTAGAATCATCATTTTAATCACACTTATTCTGCCGAACCATGACAGTCTATGTGCCGAATATCCTTTCAGTTCGCTTTTAATTTTATTCAGGAGAGGTATGTAATTATCTTGATATAATTCTAATGTTGATTTTGACAGGAATACTCCCAAATATCTCAGTCCCCTTTGTTTCCACATAACGGGATAGAGTTTTCTAAGATCTCTACTTTCATCTAGGGGGACTGTTTTTTCCATATTTATCTTTAAATTTGATACCCTCCCATAGTTTCCCAATTCTTCCATAATCTTTGGGAGTGTCTGTCTAGGGTTTATTATATAGACCATAATATCATCCGCAAAAGCGGATAGCTTATGCTCTTGATCCCCAACCTCTATACCTTGAATCTCCTGATTTGCTCTTATAGATGCTAAAAAAGGTTCTAATGAGAACACAAAAAGTAAGGGAGACAATGGGCACCCCTGACGTGTTCCATTGAACAATCGGAAAGTTTCCGAGAGGGTTCCATTTACTTGAATTTGAGCCGTAGGATTAGAGTACAAAGCCTCTATCCATTTAAGCATACGGGGTCCAATGCCAAATTTGTATAGTGTCTGCAGCATAAAGTCCCAATCCAGCCTGTCAAAGGACTTCTCGGCGTCTATTGACAGTAATAGGGGCTGGCTTTTTACCCTTCTTAGCCTCATGAGTTAAGAGGGTTGTTTTTAGTATATTGTCCCTAGTCTCCCTCCCAGGGACAAAACCTGCTTGATCTATCCCTATGCATTCTGGCATGTAAGGCTTTAATCTTTCGGCCAGTATCCTCGCATAAATTTTTATGTTCTCATTTATCAGGGATATCGGCCTAAAGCTTGAGCACATTGTGGGATCTTTTCCTTCTTTTGCTAAAAGAGATATGTAAGCGCCCAAAGCTTCCCCTTGTATCTTAAGGCCCCCTCCTATTGAATTCATATATGAGGAGTCAAGATTCCAATAAATTTATTAAAGTACAGGGACGTGTAGCCGTCTGGCCCGGGGCTTTTTCCTCCTTTACTATTTTTAATTGCCTGCTCTATTTCTTCTTTAGAGATATCCCTGTCCAATGTCCTTGAATCCTCTTCTAATATTGCAGGCAGTTTTATCCCCCTTAAATACTGTTCTATTTTGTCGTTCCTGTTTTGTACATCCCTGGGATCTTGTAAATCATTCACTTTGTACAGTGATTGATAATACTCTGTAAATATTTTGCTGATATCCCTAGTGGAGTATTTCATCTCCCCTTTTTTATTTTTCATTTTTACTATAAAGTTCGGGTTTCTCCTAGGTTTAATCTGTCCCGCCAACAATTTCTCTGATTTATTCCCAAATTTATACTGTTTATTTGCCATTCTGATAAAGGCTTGTTTAGTATCATGCTCCATCAAGTCCCTCAGGGCTTCACGTTTTCCTGTCAGTTCAACCATTACCTCTCTATCATTTGCTCTCTTGTGTTTTTGTTCCAGCTCCTGGATTTCCTGCAAAAGGGACTGTTTTTGGGCCGTCCAAATTTTTTTCCTCTTAGCCCCCTCCGCTATTTAATCTCCCTTTTATAAAAACTTTATGAGTTTCCCACAAAGTCGTTGGTGCAATATTTTCTATGTTGTTCTCTATGAAAAAAAAATTCAGTTCCTTTTCCAAGTCTCCCAGAATACCCTGATCATATAAAAGTGATTCGTCCAGCCTCCAGGATCTTTGCCTCTCCGGTACATCCTTTAACTCCAAGCTTACTATAACCGGGGCATGATCAGAGAGGGTGATCGATTTCACTTCCGCCTTTAATAGACCTTCAAGGAGCTGATGGTCTAAGAAAATGTAGTCAATTCTTGAGTAAGAGGAGTGTACCTGGGAGTAATATGTAAAATCCTTCCCCCTTGGATGTAAAATTCTCCAAACCTCCACTAATTGCTGCTGGTGGAGTTTTTGTTTAACTACCTTTAAATGTTTTCCCTCTGAACGAAGATAGAGAGGTTGAGTATCCAAGGTTGGATCAAAGACAAAATGTAAATCTCCTGCCATTATCACTTTTCCCTCTCTAAAATTTTCTAATTTATTCAGTACCTTTTTTAAAAATAAGCTAGGATGGACATTGGGACAGTAAATATTTACTAATGTATACTCTTTATTAAACAAAAAACCCTTTATAAATAAATATCTTCCTTCATCATCCGACTCCATTGCTTTTAAGATAAATGGAGTATTCCTATCAAAACCAATTGCTATCCCCTTAGATCTCTTATTGGGGGAATATCCATGAAATCAAACTGGAAATTTTTTAGTGTTCAGTCCCACCCTAGTAGACCATTTAAGGTGAGTCTCTTGCAAGAATGCTATATTTGTTGCCCAGCCTTTCAATTCCTGTAATATTTGATGCCGTTTGCTAGGACCATTTAGACCTCTAACGTTATAGGTAGTTATCTTTAAGGGCACCATCTCTTTAATAGATCTTGCATACATGGCCAGATGCTTTTGACCATATAATGGGGGGACAATTCCTATATTTTTCCAGGGTTGACCCATACAACTAAAAACATCATAACAAAACAACATAACACATCCCACATACAAAACCCCCCTCCCCCTTCCCTTCCCCAACTACATTGAATATCAATGTTATGGCCCACCCAGCTGCCGCCCATTTTATAGGCGTTCAGCTGGGTGGGGCATACTCTAGGGGTACTTAAATGACCACCCGGCCCTCCGGGCCTCATTCCTATTGCAGAGATGGTCCCGGGTACCCGGATGGGCATTGCCAAACCCCAGTTCACCCCCCGAGCAGATTCTTTTCTCCTTCCAGCATCCCCTCCCCACCTCCACTGACTGAGCATTTATTTATTTCCTAATGTTTTTCCACATTTCTACATTTTATTCCATGACTGGTCTTTTAGCTTCTTCCATTCTGGGGGTTTCTTTTCCCAATTTTCTAGTTGAGGCATTGGTATGTCTAGTTTACTGCAGAACTCTTTCAAGTCCTCTGGGAATCTCTGTCATGGACATATGCCTCTGGTACCCACAACAAGGCCCAGGCACATCCCTGCTAGTAGGCTTCCAAGTATAAACAGAAGTTTTCCATTGCGCATGCGCGTGCGCCAATCGCGCACGCGCGTGCGTCAATTGCGTGCGCCAATCGCGCACACGCACGCGTGCACACAGTAACACTGTCTTGGTGCCCAGTGGCCTTTAAAAGGGGCTTCCTCTGTCCAGACTCTTGCTGTCTGATCTGCAGTTATCCGGTGACCTGATCCTGAACTTGCACCTGCTGTTACATTGACCTGGCTTCCTGACCTTGCTGCTGTCTCCAGTCCTGACCTTTGGCTTCCTAGACCCAGTCCTGCTCATCTGCTTGCCTGATCCTCTGTTGCCTGATCCAGCCTGAACTTGACCCTCCGCTGCCTGACGCTTCTGTCTGTATCTGATCCGCTGTGCATGACCTGGCTCGTCTGACCTTTCTCCTGCCTGCTGCTTGTATCCATATCCACCGGCATCCTCGGCTACCTGCATCAGCTGATCTGCACCTTCCAGCCGCATCCCCAGCTACCTGCACCCGCTGGCCTGCATCACCTGACCTGCATCTTCAGCTGTCCATAGCGGTCTTCTCATCGAGTTCAGGAGAACCTAACAGGCACTCATACCCCACTGTGCTCCTTCGGCCACTGTCCCAACTCCAGTGACCTGGGAACCAGGGCTGTACGAGAGGTCTCCCTCTGCACGTCAGGCTCACCTCCAAGGTACGTGTCAATCTCAGTGTAGCTGAGACCCCATGGTTTTTTGCTATTAGGCAGGCTGGGAAACCCCATCTATATACGATATTTTTATCTTGTAGTTGTTTTGTTAATGGTTTCAACGCCCTCCTGCAGGCCAGGGTTTCTTGTGATAAATCTGTAAAAATAAGGATCTCAGTCCCCATATATTCAATTGGTGTGACACTTCTCATACCCTGTGAGACTTGTTGTTTTATTTCATAACTTGAAAACCTTGCTATCACATCTCTAACAGTATCTGTTGATTGAATAGATATTCTTTGTACTCTATGCACTCTTTCAAAAGATATGGGAGCTGTTACTTCTTTCTTCATTATCTTATTGAACATCTCGCGGACTGTAGTTTCCAGATCGTTATTTTTAACGGACTCCGGTAGCCCCCGGATCCTCAGATTGTTTTGTCTATTACGATTCTCTTGATCCTCAAGCCTATACCGGATATTCCTCATTTCTACCCACTCTGATTCAGCCCTCTCTCGCAGCTCTAAGATTGCATGTTTATGTTCATCTAAATGAGCTTCTGATTCTTCAACTCTTTGTAGCACATTTTGTATGTCCGTTCGAGTAGCACTCAGTTCTCTTTTAATAGATCCTTCTAAGTGGGCCATCATCTCTACCATGTCTTGTTTGTTGGGAGTGCCTGAGGATTATCCAATTCTTTCTCCATCTTTTTGTTGTTGGTCTTGCTGTAGAGTCCCGTCTTCGCCTAGGTCTCGATTTTTATTCAGCCCTTCAGTGCGGGGGGTTATTTTTTCTGCATTTTCTACTAGTTGCTCTGCCTTTTGATCTGCTTTATCTTGCACCATATAAGCTTTTATGGAATTACTACTTCCACTGTCCACTTGATTTGTTTTTGCTCCCCTTCTCCTCATTTTCCTTCCCTACCTTCCCGCCTGAGAGTTTCTATTCCACTCACTTTAAACCTACCAATTAATCTACCAATTAATCTACCCTACAGTCTATACAATCAATACAGTCTATATGTATATATGGAACTTCTTAGGTATATTGTGGTCCCTTACCCCAGCCCTTTAACCTCTTGCCTAGCAATCCAAAAACAAAAATAATAAGTAATAATGAGTACTAGATATACCTCTGGTCTATCAATATTTAACCTTTATGTTCTCATGCTGGTGTCTAGACTTTTTTACTTTTATACCAAACTGTAGATCTAATTTACCCCCAAGAAAAAAAAAACGGATAAACAACACACAGACAAACAAACATACAAACAATACACAAAAAAGGGGGGTAAATAAGAGTCAGGGTAAATTTCGGATATGGCTATGCAGGTATATAATTATTTATATAGTCCTGTTTGATTTTGTTTACTCAAGAAAGGAGAAAAAATAAATAAATTTCTTAATAGATTTGTTTGTGCCCTTTCCCTCTTCTTCTTCTTTCCTTCTCCTTTCTCCTCAACAAGTTTTCCTTCAAAAAAAAAGAAAAAAAAAAGAAAACACAATATCCAAAAAATAAATAAAAGTAAATAAAAATATATTAAATAAACAAATGTCAAGCAACAGGCCTCGAGATACGTATATACCGCTCCTCAGGATTCAGGGGTAGAGGAAACTCAAGTGTAATAAGAAACAAAGCAAAAAGTCAATACAAGCCCTCAGTATAGGCCTCAGTATAGGCAGGCTAGTTTAGGCAGTATAGGCTGGTTGGTTTACCGGCTGTGAAAAGATGTTCAGTGCCCCATCCAAATAAATAGTCAAGTTAATTTCTCCTTTCTACTTTTGGAGTAGGGGCAATATTTGTACATCAAAGCAGGGCAAAGGAGGGCTGGGCAAAGCAAAGCAGGGCAGCATCTATGGCACATGCAAGAAGCGTGTAAAGTATGTAAGGTACAGACTCAACTGAAAACTGATAGGAATTTCCTTTTCTCCTTGAGAAAAAAAAAATTCTGCATGTAAGTGACTAGGGCTGGGCACTAAAACAAGCAGCAGACACTTAAGCGGGCAAACAGTCCAACACCAAGTCAGCTATCGTTCATCAATTCATCAGTTCAGCTAAACTGGTAACTTTCCGAGTTTCAATATCTAATGCATTAGAAAAATAAACCGCAAGCTGACAAAAATGCAGTATTTTAAGCCAAAGCGGAATTAAGCAGGATCTGTATTTTTTTTTTAATTTTCATATCTTTATTAAACATTTTCCATTTTCCAACAATACATACATTCCCTCCTTCCCTCCCCCCTATCTCCCATACAAAAAATAATTAATCAGAACATCGTTTCACATTAAAATCATTTCAATCCAAAACTCCTCTACCCCGATACTTCTTATCTCACCCTCCATTCTACATCTCTCATCCAGCCACTAATTGACCTAGACCACACTCACACTTCCTTCCTCCAAAACATCCATTCCCTTCTACGACTGCTTTACTTATTATATATAATTTTCTTTCCTTTTTTTTTCTTGCCACGGTTGCCAAATCTTATCAAATTTTTTTAGGGCTCCTTGTCTAACGTAGGTTGTCCTTTCCTTTAGGATAGTTATGTTCATGTTTTGCTCCCAATCCTTACTAAGGGGGGGGGGGGGGAAGATTGATTGCCATCTCTGTGCAATCAGCCTCCTTGCTTGAAATAAGCATCTTGTTATTGCTAACTGAGTGTAGGCATTTGTCCCCTCGCCCTTTACCCAGCCCAGTACACATTGTAGGGGTTCCAGCTCTATGTCAACCTCAAAAACTTGCTCAATTGTTCTCACTACCTCCCTCCAATACCGGAAAAACTTCGGGCATCGCCAGAACATATGGATTATATCACCGTTTACTCCACCACATCTGGGACAACTGGCATCTGTTCTACGGCCAAAGCGGAAAAGTTTATACGGAGTATAATATGCACTATTTAGCAAAAACAGGTGAGACATCCTCTGCGAGGGAGACAGTGAGACTGACGAAGCAAGTTCCAAAATTCTTTTCCACTGTTCTTTAGATAAGTTACCAATATCTCTTTCCCACTTCCTCTTTTGTACCTGGCCCTGGGATTCCCTTAGGCTCCCCTTATGTAATTTTAAGTATATTTTTGTTATTGAGCCCTTAGTTGTTTTAGTGTTGATGATTTCTTTTAACAGGGGGATCTTGCTCCAGGTCATTACTATTCTTATATTGTTTTGTTAAGGCATGTCTGATCTGCAAATATTTATAAAAGGATTTATTTGAAAGATTATATTGTTCTTTTAATGTCTGTATTTTAAATGTATTCAAACAACAGTCCTCTTCTAATCCTGCTTCCGCTGTCCTGCTTCTTGAAAGACACTTTTACTTTTTTTTTTTTTACTTTTGCCTTTGTAATGCAGTAAGGGGAAAAATTCCTACCAGATCTTCAATCTGCAGATTAGTCAGTCCGACACTCCTGCACCACTTCAAGGGCCTCCATGCACCTTTGCTCCACCTTCTGTGTGCCGCAGCCTTCAAGGGGTCCCCCAAACAGCAGGTGTAACCCTAAAAGCTGTCCCAGGTGTATGTGCCAATCCCCATCCAGCTCCGGGTCCTCCCGTCACTCCGCTTGTGGGAATTCCAGCCCACTGCCCCTCACACTGTGGGCGCACCGGAGCTTTCTCTGTGTCCACTCCCGCTCCCAATCCCCTTCACACACACTGTGAAATCATCTACTTTGGGGGGGGCGGGAGACAGGGACAGGGACAGGGATGGATGGCCAGTCAGGTCCGAGAGCCAGGACGGAAGCCAGCACAGACACGCTTACCGCGGCTTACAGTCGTGCATGGAGCACGGCGGTGCCTCCAGGCTGGTTTCCCAGTGCTTCAGTGGAGATGGGGAGACAGGTCAGTCTGGGCAGTCTAACATGCGGACGCAGCCATGTTTCCTATCCGCTCGGGGGCAGAGCTCCGGAGCTCACGGCCACAGGCTGCCGTTTGGCGCCATGCTGTAACTCCGCCCCCTTGGACTTCTTTCTGACTGGTGGTTTGACACATGCAAAAAGGGTAGCAGTAGAGTTTGTTACTGGTTAACTTGAAAAGTTCACCTCTCAGAGCACATGGGGGGGGGGGGGGTCATTGCAGGGATAAGGGCATGAAATCAGGCTTCTACAAGATGTAAAGCTCTTTGAAAAATGTATGGCCTGGAAGTTCTTGATAAAGGGGAACCTTTTACCCCTGCATTGTTAGGAATCTCTTCTCCTCCTCCTTTTTACTAGGGTCCAATGCTTAGTTTCATATAAGCTCTTTGTATCCCCACACAGGTTACTTATCCTTTGGTATGTGGCTTTACCACATTTGCTTGTAAATCGCCTTGTCATCACTCATGCACACTAGTATACATTTCAGTACTTATCTTAGTTATGTATTGCAGCATGCTTTGTGTAACATACCATATGAATGTATATATATTAAATGGAATACTCTAATTATAACTTTTTATTGTTTAATATAATGAATATTATAACCCTGTTTAAAAGCATTCTGGTGTTTGGTGGCTTAGTCAATCTGTACTACCAGTTTAATTGACAAATTGATACACCATCTACAAGTTTAAGCACCCGCCCTCCCCTCGATGAATAATATTGTATGCATTAGTGCTCCTAATTTAAGGTGTGCAGACCTGCATTAGTAATTACCGGTATAACTATATGACCAGGCCCTTGAATATGTTGCTACCCCTCCTCCTACTGGGGAGTTTGTAGCCCCTTTCAACTGCAAATTATATTCAGGTTGTATCATAGAATATCTATTTTTTTTCCCCTCATAGACTAGGGGAAAAAAATGAAAGTCCACTGAATGATGATGTACAATGTTTGTTTTTAACTAATTTTGAATACTGTGGTAGGTGAAAATATACAGTGATTTACAATGGGCATACATGGCTGACTGCACTGGGACCCATAGTGTATTACTTATTTTTGCTTTGGCAAAAGAAATAGTAGTGCATTTGTTGAAATTTGAAATTTAACCTCTTATCCTGGATCAAGTGTTTGGCGCAGATTTGGTTGCACCATAGCTCGAATAAGTTTTATTCAAATTCTGTTAAATTACAAGCACTAGATGATATGGCATCTAATATTTGTGGACACCCAACTATACTGTATTAGAACATAAAGTTATATTACAGCTACAGTAGTAAAGTGTGTCTACCATGTTACAAGATGAGCTCCTGACAAATATTTGCTAATAACAAGCTTAGTTTATACCATCTGAAAAATGAATAACATATTAAATGTAACAAGAAACAATAACTGTGTACTGTATTTAACCACTTCAATACCAGGCACTTACGCCCCTTCCTGCCCAGGACAATTTTCAGCTTTCAGCGCTGTCACACTTTGGGTACAGTGTTGCATGACCACGCAATTGTCATTCAAACTAAATTTTTATCACTTTCTTCCCACAAATAGAGCTTTCTTTTGGTGGTATTTTATCACCTCAGCGGTTTTTATTTTTTGCTAAACAAACTAAAAAAGACCAAAATTCTTGAAAAAAAAATATTATTTTTTAGTCATTGTGATAAAATTTTATTTTCCCCTTCACTGACGGGCACTGATAAACTGATTAAAGTAGCACTGATGAGGAGGCACTGATATGTAGAATTGATGGGCACTGATAGGCAGCACTGATATACAGCACTGATGGGCACCAATAGGCGGCACTGATATGCGGCAATGATGGACACTGATAGGCGGCACTGATGGGCACTGACAGGCGGCACTGATGGGCACTGACAGGCGGCTGTGATGGGCACTGAAAGGAGGCTGTGATGGGCACTGACAGGTGGCTGTGATGGTCACTGACAGGCGGCACTGATTGGCACTGATAGGCGGTACTGATTGGCACTGACAGGTGGCACTGACAGGTGGCACTGATGGGCAGCACTGATAATGAGATACTGACAGGTGTTACTGCTGGGCAGTGATTGGCACTGTGGTGGGCAGTGATTGGCAATGGGGTGGGCACTGGCATACTTTATTATGGGGGCACTGGTTTGCAGGTGTTTGGTACATTGGAGGGGGCTGTGCTGATAATCAATGTCCTGATTATCAGCACAGACCCCCCCCCTCTGACAGGGAGAGCCGCCGATCGGGTGTTTTTTTTTTTTTTTTTTTTTTTTATTATTAATTTTGCTTTTTTATTTTATTTTTAAATTGTTCCTTCCATGTTTTTTTTTTTTTTATCATTTTTATTGTTATCTCAGGGAATGTAAATATCCCCTATGATAGTAATAGGTAGTGACAGGTACTCTTTTTTTGAAAAAACTGGGGTCTAGACCCTAGATCTTTCCTCTGCCCTCAAAGCATCTGACCACACCAAGATCGGTGTGATAAAATGCTTTCCCAATTTCCCAATGGCGCTTTTTATATCCGGGGGGGGACATTCCCTCCCACTGCTTGTAAAAGCAGTCCAGAGGCTAATTAGCCACTAGGGTTGCTTTTACATTAAAGCCGGCCGCTGGCTGAAAAGAATGATACCAAGATGATACCTAAACCCGCAGGCATCAATCTGGTATAACCATTCAAAGTCCAGCAACATACCAGTACGTTGCTGGTCCTTGTTGGACATGTATTGTAATCTTTTTTTTTCATGCAGCCAGGTGGCTGAACGAAAAAAGAGATTGATCGGTGGGTATGCCCACCATTAGAATACCGCCCTTCATCCACCCACTTCTAATGATGGGCATACATGCACCATTTATATATGCCGAAGCATGGGGGCATCCTCCCGCAAAAAAGTTATGCCGCACACACATGGTCGGACTTTTCCACGGGCAAGCCTCCGTCGGAATTTCGACCGTATGTACGCGGCATTAGGAGCAAAATCGCTCCTCCGCCCCTGCTGCCCCAATGCTTCGGCATATTTGCTTCTTTTTTTTTTAACTGTGGTGGTGAATTCACCTCCTACAGCACTGGAGTCGCAGGGATCAGGCCTGTCTCTGCGAACGCTGCAGTTATGTGTGTTGTGTTTTGTAAGTGACAGTGATCGATCGATACTGCACTTCGGTGGCCTGGGCTGGACAGAGGGGCAAAACGCAGGTGCTAGCAGGTATCTGGGCTGATCCCGCTAACACTGCGTTTTTGGGAACCCTAAACTGCTGGGGACGCTAGTATAGATCTGATCAGATCAGATATTGATCTGTTCAGATACTATACCACTAAGGGAGGTGTATGCTTCACGCATGGGTGTTAGCGTTACTGGCACTAACCTGACGCTGCCTGGGGTGTGACGCAGACCCTCTCTGACGCTAAAACCTAATTGATATCACCCGCCGGGCGATCAGGGGGTTAAACCTTTATTGGGTTATATACGGCGGGTGCCCTGACACTATAAAAAGCAAACTAACTAACCAGCGTCACCCGTAACACTTATATGATGATTACTGGTGAAAGGGTTAACTAGGGGCAATTAGGGGGTTAAAACCTTTATTAGATAATATATGGGGGTACCTGACGCTATAAAAACCTGCGGCGAACCTAAAAAAAATTACCGGCTACCGATCTGCATCACCGACGCTAAGACATCGATCAGAAAAATGATCGCTTAGCGACAGCGGTGATAGGGGGTGAAAGGGTTACCTGGGGGGCGATCAAGGGGGTTAAACCTTTATTAGATAATTTATGGGGGGTACCCGACGCTATAAAAACCTGCGGCGAACCTAAAAAAATTACTGGGTACCGATCTGCATCACCGACGCCAAGACAGCGATCAGAAAAACAATTGCTTAGTGACAGTGGTGATAGGGGGTGAAAGGGTTACCTGGGGGGCGATCAAGGGGGTTACACCTTTATTAGATAATTTATGGGGGTACCAACGCTATAAAAAACCTGCGGCGAACCTAAAAAAAAAATACTGGCTACCGATCAGCATCACCGACGCTAAGACATCGATCAGAAAAACGATCGCTTAGTGACAGTGGTGATAGGGGGTGAAAGGGTTACCTGGGGGGCGATCAAGGGGGTTAAACCTTTATTAGATAATTTATGGGGGTACCCGACGCTATAAAAACCTGCGGCGAACCTAAAAAAAATTACTGGGTACCGATCTGCATCACCGACGCCAAGACAGCGATCAGAAAAATGATCGCCAAGCGACGGCGGTGCTAGGGGGTGAAAGGGTTATCTGGGGGGTGATCAAGGGGTTAAACCTTTATTAGGGGGGGTTAGGGGGCTACACTGGACCTAAAACTAAATGTAGTGACACTTTTACAGTCACAAATGTCACTGATTGCAGTGATCAGTAAATAAAAAGTCACTGCAATCAGTGACACTGTGACTGGGGGCTGGGGGGTGATCTGGGGGGGCTGGGGGGTGATCTGGGGGGGCCTGGGGGGGGCGATTTATGTGCCTATGTGTGCTGGTGTTAGTGTAGTGTTAGTGCACTGACCTGTGTGTCTTCTCTTGTACGACGCTCGGTATATGTGAGCGCTGCACAGGAGATGACATCACTTCCTCCTGCTTTCTCTATCTGTGTAAACAGTACACAGACAGAGGGGGCATTTCTATTCGCCGGGAGCGATCGCGGGGGGGTGGTCGGAATCGAACGGCCGCCCCCCCATCTCGGAACGCTCCCAGACGAATTCCGACCGCTCACTGTACAGAAGGGGGGTCCGATCGGACCCCCCAACTGTACAAAGGCAATCACGTATGCTCTACGTGATTGTGCCTGTCGGTGCCATTGTGCCGACGTATATATACAGTGAGCGGTCGTTAAGTGGTTAAAGAGAAATCCAACATTTTTCAGTTGCTCAAGAATAAATCTTCTAATGGGGACATCTGCTCCAGGGACATCTTTTTAGGAGAGAAATTCCCCCCACTTTGAGAGATTTTCTCTAATAGTGATGAGCCGAACACCCCCGGGTTCGGTTCGCACCAGAACCCGCGAACGGACCGAAAGTTCGAACGAACATTAGAACCCTATTAAATACAATGGATGCGAACGTTCGAATTCTAAAGTGCTAATTATAACAACTATTATGCATGTTATTGTCATAAATAGGGTTTGGGAACCCGGGTTCTGCACCAGGGGACATGTATCAATGCAAAAAGAAGTTTTAAAAACGGTCGTTTTTCGGGAGCAGTCATTTTAATGATGCATAAAGTGAAAAAAAAGTCAAATATTCCTTTAAATATCGTACCTGGGGGGTGTCTAAAGTATGCCTGTGAAGTGCCACGTGTTTCCCGTGTTTAGAACTGTCCCTGCACAAAATGACACTTCTAAATGGAAAAAAAGCCATTTAAAACTGCTTGCGGCTTTAATGTAATGTCTGGTCCCGGTAATATGGATGAAATTCTTTAAGAAAAATGGCATAGCTACCCCATGACCCCCCCCCCTACCCCAGCCCATTACCAGCCCCTTTGGGTCTTGTATGGATATTAAGGGGAACCCCGCACATAAAATAAAAAAGGCCCTATATACTCTGAACAGCCGTATACAGGCGGTGCATACAAGACAGGGACTGTAGGTTTGTTCTTATGTAGAATCTGTTTGTAATTTTGAACAGGTACATTGTTGAAGTGTAGCTCCAGCCCAAAAATCTATTTTTAAACTTTTTGGGAAACATAGGTAAGGGTTATCACCCCTGTAACATTTGTTTTGCTGTCTGTGCCCCTGTTCAGAACATTTCACCTCACTTTCCGTCCCAATGACAACTGTTTTTGAAATGTGGTGTTTTTCTTGAAACAAGGATTGCTGATAAAGCATCAGTACAGATGAGACCCCTTTCTCCCATATTTATTCTTACAGGAGAGAATTTTCCTTTCTAGGGGTAGATTTCCTCTCACTTCCTGTTGTCTTCTTTCGTTTGCAAGTAGGAGTCGTTTGTAAGTTGGATGTTTGAAAGTAGGGACCTGCCGTATATACTCTGCAGAAATAGGCCCCTTAGTTGTTGGTGTTGGCACAACACTGTAAGCACTCAGTTACTCTTGGTTGGTGCTGGAACGCCCTGCTGTCAACTATTATATCAGGAATTTTAATTACATATAATTGTTGAACAGTGGTAGTAAAAATTGGGGCTTTGATGGTGGTGCTGGTGCCACAACACTGTAAGCCCTGACAGTTACTCTTGGTGGGTGCAGCAATGGGCCCTGCTGTGAATTATTAGATCAAGAATTGTAATTACATGCCCCTTTTGAACAGGGGCTGAAAAATTGGGCCTTTGGTGGTGGTGGTGGTGGTGGCGTTGCCACAAGACTGTAAGCCCTCAGAGTTACTCTTGGTGGGTGCAGCAATGGACCCTGCTGTGAATTATTAGATCAAGAATTGTAATTGCATGCCCCTGTTGAACAGGGGCTGAAAAATTGGGCCTTAGGCACTGGTGGCACAACACTACAACCCCTCACAGATACTGTACTTGGAGCACAGCAATGAGCCCTGTTGCAAAGTATTGCTTCAAAAATTGTAATGACACGCCCCTGTTAAACAGGGGCTGAAAAATTGGGCCTTAGGCACTGGTGCCACAACACTCCAACCCCTCACAGATACTGTACTTGGAGCACAGCAATGAGCCCTATGGCAAATTATTGCTAAAAAAATTGTAATTACACGCCCCTGTAAAACAGGGGCTGAAAAATTGGGCCTTAGCCACTGGTGGCGGCACCCATAAACAAAAATGATCTTCCAAGCTATCATCATCAATCGTATCATTGAGGACTCGGAGGAGGAGGATAGCCAGTCAACATAACAGCACAGGCACTCAGCATCAGCATCAGTCTTGAAGGGATGTGACATGTTAAAATCAATTAGTCTGTTATATCAGCATCAGGTGTGTGGTAGCTGGTGGTGATCCAAGACTGGTTCATCTTGATGAAAGTCAGTCGATCAACCGAGTCGGTGGACAGGCGCACCCTGTGATCCGTGACAAATCCTCCAGCAGCACTGAATGTGCGTTCCGAAAGAATGCTGGATGCAGGACAGGCCAGTAGCTCAATTGCATACTGTGCAAGCTCTGGCCAGTGATCCATCCTCAAGACCCAGTAAGCCAGAGGATTTTCGGTGGGGAAGGTGTCCAAGTCTGACCTTGCCCCTAGATATTCCTGCACCATGTTTATCAGACGCTGGCGATGGTTGCTGGAACCGATCATACTTTGGGGCTGCGGACTAAAGAATTGTCTGAACGCATCGGTCAGACGGCCACCTTCCCCACCGCTCCTTCTTTGACTGGCCGAAGCCTCAGCAACTCGTTGTCCAGGACCAGGAGTTTGTAACCTCCCAGTCTCTGGGAACGCGTTGCACAGACCTTTCTGCAAGGCCTCCCGGAGTTGTCTCATCCTCTGCTCCCTCTGCGACGGTAAGATAAGGTCCGCAACCTTACCCTTGTACCGTGGATCAAGGAGAGTGGCCAGCCAGTAATGGTCCCTCTCCTTGATCCGAAGAATACGAGGATCCTTCCGCAGACTTTGCAGGATCAGGGAGGCCATGCAGCGTAGGTTTGCTGAGGCATTCGCTCCGGAGTCCTCTGGGTCACTAAGGACGACATGATCCGCAGCCACCTCCTCCCAGCCACGTACAAGTCCACTGGTTTCTTGGGACTGTAAATCATCCCTAAAAGACTGCTGCTGATGATGCTGAGTGCCAGCCTCCACCTCCATGCTGACACAATCCTCCTCCTCCTCCTCCTCCTCCTCCTCCTCCTCTTCCTGTGCGATGGGTGGGACAGAAGGAACACTGTCTGGGTAAAGGGGGCCTTGAGAGGCAAGGAAGTCCTCCTCTTCCTGCCTCTGTTCTGCCTCAAGTGCCCTGTCCATTATTCCACGCAGCGTGTGCTCCAACAGGTGGACAAGAGGTACAGTGTCACTGATGCATGCACTGTCACTGCTCACCATCCTCGTGGCCTCCTCAAATGGTGCCAGGACAGTGCATGCATCCCTGATCATGCCCCACTGGCGTGGAGAAAAAAAACCAAGCTCCCCTGACCCTGTCCTGGTGCCGTAGTCGCACAGGTACTCATTGATGGCCCTCTGCTGCGTGTGCAGCCGCTGCAGCATGGCCAACGTTGAGTTCCACCTGGTGGGCATGTCACATATAAGGCGGTTCTTGGGCAGGTTCAACTCCTTTTGCAGCTCAGCCAGGCGAGCACTGGCATTATAAGATCTGCGGAAATGCACACAGACTTTCCTGGCCTGCCTCAGGACATCCTGTAAGCCCGGGTACCTGCCCAAGAACCGCTGCACCACCAGGTTAAGGACGTGAGCCACACAGGGCACATGGGTCAGTTGTCCCTGTCGGAGGGCGGAGAGGAGGTTGGTGCCATTGTCGCAAACCACCATTCCTGGCTTAAGCTGGCGTGGCGTCAACCACCTCTCGGCCTGGCCCTGCAGAGCAGACAGGACCTCTGCCCCAGTGTGGCTTCTGTCCCCCAAACACACCAGCGCAAGCACGGCATGGCATCTTTTTGCCTGCGTACTTGCGTAGCCCCGTGAACGGCTACGGAGCACCGCTGGTTCATAGGACAAACCACAGGAAGAGGCCATGGAGGAAGAAGAGGAGGGGGTGGAGGAGAGAGGTGTGTCACAACCAGTAGTAGCATTTTGGAGGCGTGGCGGTGGGACAACCTCCAACACTACTGCACCTTGTCCTGCATCCTTCCCAGCTGCCAAAAGAGTGACCCAATGGGCCGTGAAAGAAAGGTAACGTCCCTGTCCATGCCTGCTGGACCATGAGTCAGCGGTAATATGCACCTTACCGCTGACCGCCCTGTCCAGCGAGGCCAAGACATTGCCTTCCACATGCCGGTAGAGAGCCGGAATAGCCTTCCGTGAGAAAAAGTGGCGTTTGGGAACCTGCCACTGAGGAACCGCACATTGCACAAACTCACGGAAGGGGGCCGAGTCTACCAACTGAAAAGGCAGCAGTTGAAGCGCTAGCAATTTAGCCAAGCTAGCATTCAACCGCTGGGCATGTGGATGGCTGGGAGTGAACTTCTTTCGACGGTCCAGCAGCTGGGGCAGGGAAATTTGCCTGCTAGAATCGGACGTCGGTGTACTGCTAGCAGAGTGGCCGCAAGTACTTGGCTGTGACACACCTAATTCTACACCTTCATTCCTCTCAGTGCATGTTTCAGAGAGGACTGAAGTTATAGTGGGGTTGGAGATCCCAGCTGATGCGGTGCAAGGAGAGGTCCGCTTTGTTCTTTGGTGTGGGTCTTTGAGGTAGGCTTGCCAACGAGCTGCATGGCAGGTCAACATATGTCTGGTCAGGCATGTGGTACCCAAGCGGCTGATGTTTTGGCCACGCGATATACGCTTGAGACATATGTTGCAAACAGCAGCTGTGCGATCTGATGCACTAGCCTCAAAAAAGGCCCACACCAAAGAACTTTTTGAATGACGGGCAGAGGCAGCGCCCTGCACAGGCGGAGCTCTGCGGTGTGATTCCGTCGGTGTACTGCCCTTACGCTGGCCACCAAAGGGCATCCTGCCTCGTTGGAGATGTGCCTCCTCCTCATCCTCCTCCTCCTCCTCTCTCCTATTAGGCACCCACGTGGAGTCAGTGACCTCATCATCACCTCCCTCCTCATCACTGGAGCCAATCTGGCAGTATGCTGCAGCTGCTGGAACATGACTGCCAGATTGGTGTCCTTCTTGAGCATCCCCTCTGTCTGCTCTCACGCTACTGCCTTCCTCTAGCTGGGTTTCATCATCAGACCCTTCGAAACGCTGGGCATCCTCCTGGAGCATGTACCCAACACTGTGCTGAAACAGTTCGGGGGACTCCTCAGGAGGAGGACATGGTGGGTCTAGGGAAGGAGTGACTGATGATGAGTCTGACATTGATACCAGGGAAGAGGACGCTTTGGCAGCTGCTTTTCCAGTACCCTGAGCCTGGGTGAGAGAGGATGAGGAGGAGGAGGAGGGCTTGGTCATCCACTCTACCAAGTCTTCGGCATGATGTGGCTCAACATGTCCAGCTGCCGAAAAGAAGGACAAGCGTGTCCCATGGCCATGTGCTGATGACAATGCACCGCGTCCACGACCAGCACTGTTGCCCCCAGACACAGAGCCTGCTTGCCCTCTTTTATTGCCTCCTGACTGTCTGCCTCTCCTTGTTTGCCTTCCAGACATTCTAATAGATGGCCTGCAGGGAGATGGGAAAAAAGCAATAAGGGCTACCTTCAGGTGTCCTTCTCTGTCCCTTGAAACAAGGACTTTGACAGTGAAAGAAACTGACACACTCTCCCTACCTACAGTTTTCTGTCCCTAGAAAAAATGTTTTTTTTAAGCACAATTTAGCACAAGGAGAATTCACTCACTGTCCTTCCATGTCCCTGGAAACAAGGACTTTGACAGTGAAAGAAACTGACACACTCTCCCTACCTACAGTTTTCTGTCCCTAGAAAAAATGTTTTTTTTAAGCACAATTTAGCACAAGGAGAATTCACTCACTGTCCTTCCAGGTCCCTGGAAACAAGGACTTTGACAGTGAAAGAAACTGACACACTCTCCCTACCTACAGTTTTCTGTCCCTAGAAAAAATGTTTTTTTTAAGCACAATTTAGCACAAGGAGAATTCACTCACTGTCCTTCCAGGTCCCTGGAAACAAGGACTTTGACAGTGAAAGAAACTGACACACTCTCCCTACCTACAGTTTTCTGTCCCTAGAAAAAATGTTTTTTTTAAGCACAATTTAGCACAAGGAGAATTCACTCACTGTCCTTCCAGGTCCCTGGAAACAAGGACTTTGACAGTGAAAGAAACTGACACACTCTCCCTACCTACAGTTTTCTGTCCCTAGAAAAAATGTTTTTTTTAAGCACAATTTAGCACAAGGAGAATTCACTCACTGTCCTTCCAGGTCCCTGGAAACAAGGACTTTGACAGTGAAAGAAACTGACACACTCTCCCTACCTACAGTTTTCTGTCCCTAGAAAAAATGTTTTTTTTAAGCACAATTTAGCACAAGGAGAATTCACTCACTGTCCTTCCAGGTCCCTGGAAACAAGGACTTTGACAGTGAAAGAAACTGACACACTCTCCCTACCTACAGTTTTCTGTCCCTAGAAAAAATGTTTTTTTTAAGCACAATTTAGCACAAGGAGAATTCACTCACTGTCCTTCCAGGTCCCTGGAAACAAGGACTTTGACAGTGAAAGAAACTGACACACTCTCCCTACCTACAGTTTTCTGTCCCTAGAAAAAATGTTTTTTTTAAGCACAATTTAGCACAAGGAGAATTCACTCACTGTCCTTCCAGGTCCCTGGAAACAAGGACTTTGACAGTGAAAGAAACTGACACACTCTCCCTACCTACAGTTTTCTGTCCCTAGAAAAAATGTTTTTTTTAAGCACAATTTAGCACAAGGAGAATTCACTCACTGTCCTTCCAGGTCCCTGGAAACAAGGACTTTGACAGTGAAAGAAACTGACACACTCTCCCTACCTACAGTTTTCTGTCCCTAGAAAAAATGTTTTTTTTAAGCACAATTTAGCACAAGGAGAATTCACTCACTGTCCTTCCAGGTCCCTGGAAACAAGGACTTTGACAGTGAAAGAAACTGACACACTCTCCCTACCTACAGTTTTCTGTCCCTAGAAAAAATGTTTTTTTTAAGCACAATTTAGCACAAGGAGAATTCACTCACTGTCCTTCCAGGTCCCTGGAAACAAGGACTTTGACAGTGAAAGAAACTGACACACTCTCCCTACCTACAGTTTTCTGTCCCTAGAAAAAATGTTTTTTTTAAGCACAATTTAGCACAAGGAGAATTCACTCACTGTCCTTCCAGGTCCCTGGAAACAAGGACTTTGACAGTGAAAGAAACTGACACACTCTCCCTACCTACAGTTTTCTGTCCCTAGAAAAAATGTTTTTTTTAAGCACAATTTAGCACAAGGAGAATTTACTCACTGTCCTTCCAGGTCCCTGGAAACAAGGACTTTGACAGTGAAAGAAACTGACACACTCTCCCTACCTACAGTTTTCTGTCCCTAGAAAAAATGTTTTTTTTAAGCACAATTTAGCACAAGGAGAATTCACTCACTGTCCTTCCAGGTCCCTGGAAACAAGGACTTTGACAGTGAAAGAAACTGACACACTCTCCCTACCTACAGTTTTCTGTCCCTAGAAAAAATGTTTTTTTTAAGCACAATATAGCACAAGCACAAAACACACTGACACTCTCCCTACCTATCCTTCTCTTTCCCTAAACTAAAGGAATCCAGGTTAAGCAAGAAAGAAATAAAAGTCACTGTCCCTGCCTATGCTGCTCTATCCCTGCTCCGGAACACACTACACTAGGCCGCCGTGCTGGCGGCCTTTTATAGTGTGGGGCGTGTACTAAACACCCTCAGCAATAATTGGCCACAGGCAGCCTGCCTGTGGCCAATCATTGCTCTCCTCGCTGCCGGCGCTGTGATTGGCCAAGCATGCGGGGTCACAGTGCATGCTTGGCCAATCACAGCGCCTGGATGACACTGCGATGGCGTAGTGCATTGTGGGCCGTTCGCGTCACTCGAATTTGGCACGAACGGCCCAAATCGTTCGATCTTCGTCGAACGATCGAACAGCCGATGTTCGAGTCGAACTTATGTTCGACTCGAACACGAAGCTCATCCCTATTCTCTAACTTCCTATTGCACCTCTGAGATCGGAAGTAAATCTAAATGTCCCCAGCAGTACATAGACAGCAAAAATGAACTAAGTATTAAAAAAATACTGTGAATACACATTAATTACAATGTATTATGAGGTGATTGGTGCAATCAGAATGCCAGCTTTCAGCACAATAATATTGATACCAACCCCCACTATTATGAAAAGGAGGACTTGTAAAAGAAGCAATATGCCCCCATTAACTGGTCCAGAGGTCAAATTATGTTTAAAAATTGTTGTGGGGTTCAAAGCAACATTGTAAGAAGTTCCTGAAAATGCACCCGTGTGTCTAAGTACACAAGGACTCATTTATAAAGCAGTGATTGTGACATGCACCAAACATTCACTGCAGGCGAAGCAATCACTGTATTTAAAACACATGCACCAGGAAGCTAATCTGCCTTATAAATATAACTAATGTTGTAAATACATTTTGTGTAAAATAAAACGTATGCAGAAAAAACCTATTTATTATTAAAAGAACATTATATAAAAAAAAACCTTCAGTTGGCATGCGGACATTCAGAGTCAGGTGGAGGTGGGAATCACAACGATTTGGAGTAAAAAACCCTTTCTTAAGTGAAATCTTCCTTTCAATTGATATTTTATTTGAGAAAGTAGTGAGTGTGGTTTTAAAGCTGTTTAACCACTTCCTTACTGGGCACTTAAACCCCCTTCGTACCCAGACCAATTTTCAGCTTTCAGCGCTGACGCACTTTGAATGACAATTGCGCGGTCATACAATGCTGTACCCAAATGATATTTTTATAATTTTTTTCCCACAAATAGAGCTTTCTTTTGGTGGTATTTGATCACCTCTGCAGTTTTTATTTGTTGCGCTATAAATAAAAAAAGACAGAAAATTTTGAAAAAAAACTCAATATCATTTTACTTTTTGTTATAATAATATCCCAATTTTTTTAATTTTTTTTTTCTCAGTTTAGGCCAATACGTATTCTTCTACATATTTTTGGTAAAAAAATTGCAATAAGCGTATAGTGATTGGTTTGCGTAAAAGTTATAGCGCCTACAAAATAGGGGATAGAATTATGACATTTTTATTATATCTTTTTTTTTACTAGTAATGGCGGTGATCTGCGATTTTTGTCAGGCCTGCGATATTGCGGCGGACACATCGGACACTTTTGACACTATTTTGGGACCATTCACAGCTATAAAAATGCACTGATTACTGTATAAATGTGACTGGCAGGGAAGGGGTTAACACTAGGGGGCGATCAAGGGGTTAAATATGTTCCCTATTAGTGTTTCTTACTGTGTGAGGGAGGGGACTGACTGGAGGAGGTGACCGATCTGTGTCCCTATGTACAAGGGACACAGCATCGGTCTCCTCTCTCCCTGACAGGACATGATTCTCTGTGTTTACACACAGAGATCCACGTCCTGCCTCTGTAAAAGCCGATCGCATGTACCTGGCGGACATCGCGGCCGCCAGGCATGCGCATCAGCATCACATGATGCGGCGCGCAAAGCTGTTCCCCACCGCGCGCCCTCGGAGGCGCGCGGTAGGATGTAAACAGCAGGACGTCCTGGGGACGTCCACATGGCACTTGAGAGCCGCGCTGCAGCCGTCTTTCGGCTATAGCACGGGTCTCAAGTGGTTAATAAATGTGGTTTTAAACAGTGCACACATCGGGGTCAATTTGCTAATGTTTACAGCATGCGATAACGTGGTCACGTGACTAATTTCTATTAATTATCGCATGCGGTAAATTAAGCCCGATTCATAGTACGTAGTAGGTGAGGTTGAAAAAAGACACAAGTCCATCCTGTGTGTGATTTTATGTCAATATTACATTGTATATTCTTGTATGTTGTGGTCGTTCAGGTGCTTATCTAATAGTTTTTTTAAATTATCGATGCTCCCCGCTGAAACCACCACCTATGGAATGGAATTCCACATCCTTACTGCTCTTACAGTAAAGAACCCTCTACGCAGTTTAAGGTTAAACCGCTTCTCTTTTAATTTTAGTGAATGGCCACGTGTCTTTTTAAATTTCCTTTGGCGGAAACGTTTTATCCCTATTGTGGGGTCACCAGTGTCTCTTCTCCAGAGAGAATAAGTTCAGTGCCCATAACCTTTCCTCATAACTAAGTTCCTCCAGTCCCTTTCCTGACACAGCATGACAGCATATACGTATGGGAAGGCTCCACCTCCCTACCCAATTCAGGACCGGTTATATTATAAAAGTAGGTCTCCTCCCTTCCTGCAGTATTCTCTTTTTTTTCCTCACTGCTACAGCCGGTTATGCTACTGCTAAAAAGCAGAATTTTTATTTTTCCCTCACCTTGACGGACGCTTCTGGCCAAGCCGCACAGGTTCAAGCCTCTCCTGTGACGAAGCTCCCCGCTGTAAAGGCAGACATGAACGCCTATATGGGGGAAACCCCAACCCCCCCTCTCAAGATCCAAGAAGATATGGGGGTGAGGGCATCTGGTCTCTAGGGAGTGCACCTTTATCATGATGCCATGGATGGACATTCATTGGACTTTCTGTTTGGACATGAAGCATGCAGGTGGTAAGGCACCACATGGTGCACAATTCCATTCAGTTACTGCTGCAAGTATGTGGTTAAGCTTGCATTTCTGAAGGGTTGTGGTTGTGTCTGCAATACTGCTAATGATGATAGCAGGTGTGCTGTGCTGTGCTGAAGCCTTCCTACTAACTGAACAAGCCTGGCCCTACAGTCCTGACTTATTTTCTGCAGGTATGCTGTTAGTTTGCATTTCTGAAAAGCATATATCACACATGTGACTCTAACTGGCTATCCATAGTGCCACTTTGTTTACTAATGTTTATACAGATTGGAGTCTGTGTCTGCAGTTTTGCTAATGCTTGAACTGGTGATATTGAGCCCTTTCCTTTTAATGCAGGGCCTGGCCCTGCAGGCTGGGCTCACTGTGTATTGATGCTTGGTTGTGGTATGATCCTTGGTGGTACATGTGTCTAAGGTAGGTTTAACCTGCTAGTGCTAATTGTCAGATGACTATTAACTTGCGCTGCATGTCTATGATTACATTAACTCTACAGTGTGAATGACTGTGATGTGTTTATTTCTATGCATTTACATGCTGACCTTGGTTCTAAAATAAAAGTCAGAATCTGTTTAGTCACATTCCTTAGTACTTACCTGTTAGCAATAGGTAATTGCTTGTGTTATTTGGGGTGCCCCACAGAAAGATGTGGTTGTAGTGGTTACTACTTATGGCAAATACCCCAGGCATGGCTGCAGGCTTCAGCTCATCTGTGAACCAGTAGCAATCAGCCTTCCTAGAGACCAGCAACTTTAACTAAGGTGAGGGCAGGTAGATATATGGTATATCCTAAAAGAGTGCACATTATGGGCATAATGAGCGTAAATCTCTCCAGCCCTCAACACCAACACCAGTCAACCTACTTCTGCAACAGGGGACAGATCCTCTTCAGCCCTGAAAGAACCACTATGTAGTTAACTGCCAGTGGAGGCAGATCAAGAAGTCTCTACAGTAATCATAGTGGTCTGGTGGTAACTGGTGTGTCGGCCAAAATGCAAAACAAGGTTGCAGGCCAAAGACAGTGACAAATGGGCAGAGACCTGAAAAGGCCTACAGTCACTAATGGTTCCATACCAAGCCTAATCAAACAATTGTGTTTGTTTAAAGGCAACATCTACATCAGAGCTTGCTTTTGGGAAATTGCTATGACAAGTTGGCATATCAGAAGCAAAAGGTGGATACTTTAACCCCTTCCAAGCTGACTGTGTGGAGCTCAGGGACTAAGCTATTCAAACAAAGGCATTTAAAGGGTACCTCTGCCTCAAAAGCAGCCGGCCAAACAGGCTGCATCAGATTAACCAAGGGTGCCATTCTTGCAACAGAAGAGGCAATATCCTTTGCAGAGACCCTGGGACAGCAAATAGATCCAGAGATGAAGAAGGTTCATACTACTGTTAAGTAGTGTTTTGTGTCCTGCGATTGTGCTCACTTCAGTAGCCAGACTGTCAGGACCCCAGACAAGATGAAAGCAGAGCTCTGCTCAGTGATAAACTCTCTATGATGGCGGATCCTAGATTAAAAATGGAGTAGCCAATGATGCAGTTCAGACACTGCGAATACAAAACTATATGCGGTTTCTCCAGTAATCATTGTGGTCAGTGAACCCTTATGTCCCATCTCACAAGTAAACACATGCCGCTTTAAGTCAGAGTGGTGACTGTTCAAGTCGGATCTGGTGATATTTAGAAGGAGGATTAATTCCTTATGTTAATCACCAATGACCAGAGGATGGCCAAAAGGCAAAGTAACAAAGAGTGAATGACAGGTTAGACCTGGGAGAACTATAGCGGAGAATAAAGAATCAAGAATTATCTTTATTTGCCTAAACCCAAGCCGCCCAATAGGGTCAGCTGACAGTTATATGTAAATTTGAGCTTAGGATCCGTGGGTCCTGTGCATTAAGGAAGCCAATGGAATTACTTTTAATCTCACTGTGATCTAACTTGGGGCCATAGACATCAAGAATACACAGGCATTGATTCAAGACACATAGAAATTGCAGTAAATCGCACGATTTTAGGTCGCAATAGTGGAAACCTAGGCTAAGACTGTCGATGGTCTTTAGACCTAGCAAGTTGTATATTTGCATGGTTGCATAGGGGGTGAGGTTGAGGATGGACACAGGTCCATCAAGTCCAACCTATGTGTGATTATATGTCGATATTACCTTATATATCCTGGATTCCTGTATGTTGTGGTCATCCACAAGTGTGGGTGTGTGTGTGTGTATACTGTATACACACTTCAAAATACCCATGTTGCAGCAAGTACCTTCGCTTGGAAATTAGAATTCACTACGAGTTCATCTGGCAGACTGTGACCTTTCCACAAACTCTGGACATTTCCTGGGATATTGGGTCCAGTAAGGGCCGACTTGCGGGACCAAGGACTTCTGGTGAGCCTTGTCTGGACAACAGACTGGCGCAATGACTTCCAGATTCTGGGAAAAGAGTCCCAGTACAGACTCTGATCGAGTTGGGAGGAACCATCATCGAGAGACCATCATCGAGAGACCAACTAGTCTCATCACAACAATGACCTACCGGGAAGCAATTCTGAATCTCTGAAAAAAAAATACAATAAAGTTACACTCAGAGAGAGCAACAGTATAAGTATCTCACTTGAACAAATGGCTCTTTCCCATTGGTTGCATCCCACGGTCGCAAGAGCAATAAAGTAGCCGGTAGTAATCCATGAGGTCCGAGGTGCCCAAGGGAAGGTTGACAACTGTGTTAACTGGTTTTGTAGTAAGGAAAGACTTACTTCCTGCACTAGAAACAGTAATTCCACATAGTAGAAAAGTCCCCTCTTGGGGAGGTAGCTAAACAAACTAATCTTTCAGCGTATCAGCTATTAGGTATACCAATCATCCCAAGTGGTTACTCGTCGGGTATTCATGCCAATGGAGGACAAGGTGTCCAAAAGTCAGAGTTATAGCGGTCGCAGACTGGAGTCTTTCCGAAACGCAACAATAGAGCCTCAACTATGCTGAAAAGACTCAGCAAAATAGGGAAGTCCTATCTTCGCTGTCAAGAAGGAATGCAAAACTAGTCAACTTCTGTCAGATGTATCTCCCAGCACATTAAGTAGGGTTTTCTAGAACTTACGGCCAGATGGCGTAAGATACAAAAGCCGTCGGATGACAAGGGACGGTATCCAAAACAAAAAGCTGGTCAAGAAATCGGCAACAAATAAGGCTACCAAGATATTGGTCTGACTGTAACCTGGGTGGCTTCCCAGAGGTGGAAGCAGAGAAACTAATGACAGCCAACTGGGTCGGCAAATTAGCCAATATGTATATTCAACAAACCTAATGCTCTCCAAGATCCGTATCCGGATTTGCAGTCATTCGGTGGTGATAACAATAATTGCCCTGTGGCTTGCAGGCCATAATATCCGTGGGTACAGTCTCAGATCCGAGAACCTCCTCCTATTCTCCTTCCTGAGATCCAACACCTCATACAGCGTAGCCAACGGTATCTTCCAAATTTCATACAAGTTATATCTAGAGGCTGGAGACCAAGAAGTAGAGGTCTCACCGTTTAGTGTTTGAAATCCTATGGAGGTCAGAGCGTCTACTCCAAACTTCAAGTACATTAGATACGAGAAAAACCTACAGAATTTAAAGGATGGAATTCTCTACTCCTTACTGTAAGGATTGCATTGTATACAAGTAAGCCTAGATACGGCATTAAAGTATACATGAAACTCAGTCGTGTCCTCACTCTATGGGATCCAGTAACGGTGGGATCCAGTAACGGTGGGATCCAGTAACGGTTGCATATCTTAGCAACCAATTCCGAAAGACCTGGGCAAGTTATTCTTTTCCCCATTTAGTCTTCCAAATAGTGTGAGACACATTATCTCACTCTCCATTTAGAGGGATAGGACATCCTAAATATGACCAGTAACATGGAATAAGTATTCCTTTTGGCGAATAGGTCTAGAAAGATCTGAGACATCCAAGTGTCAAGCTATAAACTACCTTGTTGCTGAAATTATCAGGCAAAATGGCTCTAGTCTCTTCCTCAACACTATACAAAGGTTGGTATCTTTGCAAAGGTTGGTATCTTGGATAGAACATCAGCCTTCTGGCATATCCAAACTAAAGTGTTTGAAGTACCACGAACATTGAAAATAGTCAAGGTTTAAAAGAGACATAGAATTGGCCCTTCTTCTAGGAGAAAAATGATAGACTCATCAGGCCTAACGGCATCGGAAAAAGACAATCACTGTCTAACGAAGACAATCGCAGTGGTGCGGATCAAGTTAGTCAAAGCTTAGATGACTAAGACAAACCCATCAGATGAGGGCAGAGACCGCTCTTCCAGTCTGATTGCGCATGCATTGACAGTTCCTACAGAGTTAATATGTAAACTACGACCTGGTCTACATTCAACACGTTTTGGGGGTCCATTCTTGTGGACCCAGCAGTCTTAACTACAATACATCTCAGTCGTTAGTGGGGATAGAGCTAATCCTATTAAACACTTGAGCAGTACCCACCCTTGTTGTCTGGTGATTTGGTACATCCCATACGTATATGCTGTCATGCTGTGTCAGGAAAAGGGAAAATTTTATACTTAAATGACGGTAATTTTCCTTTCCTGATGCAAGCATGACAGCATATAAGTCCCCTCCCAAAAAAATAAATAAAATAAAATAAAAATATCACGAAAATATAATAAAGGCCTTCGCAGTGATACTAAATTACGAGAATACTGCAGGAAGGGAGGAGACCTACTTTTATAATATAACCGGTCCTGAATTGGGCAGGGAGGCGGAGCCTTCCCATACGTATATGCTGTCATGCTTGCATCAGGAAAGGAAAATTACCATCAGGTAAGTATAAAATTTTCCCTTTTATTAGCTTTCATCAAAAATTCATCAAAAAAAAAACAATTATGCAGTATTTGTCACAAAATTAAAAATGTGCCAGTAAATATAGTTTTGAAAAATTAATTAAAACCCGCGCTTACAGACTGTGCAGTGGTAATTAATATATAAATTGATAGCTCCGCAGCTGCTGCAACAAGAGGTCTAACACCTCAAAAAGGATATAAATTGGGTATTTGCAGCGCTTGCAGAAAAGTGAATAAAGAAAATGTGTCACAAATGCTAGTAGCACAAACATCTATAAATAAATAACTTATCTGACATAACAACAATTATGGTATAAAACAATGGTGAACAAACTTGTAGTACATTAAATAACGGTTGTATCACTCCTGGAAAAACTGAGTGTTTCCACACCAGAAATCAGTTAGTAGTTCCTAGATGGAAAATTCCTTCTAATGGCCCCGCTCATCAGATGGGAAAAATAATAGGAGATCTCACCAACTAAAGTCCAGGCAGACTTCATCTCATGTAGATGGGCTCCATAATGCCAGCAGCAAAGACATTTGCAATTGCGTTGACGCAATTTCCGGCCAATTCAGAACCAGTGACGCTACTTCCGGTTTCGGTGGAACGCACGCTGTGTACCCGGGAAACAACACTGACGCTCGTTTATCACTGCAGTCCTGTGAGTCTCTTTGTGAGCAGCGCCATGCTGTCTGTTTACTAGCGGTACTTCACATGTATGTTTTTCCTTTCTTTCCATATGGTCATTTAAATGTCTTTGCTGCTGGCATTATGGAGCCCATCTATATGAGATGAAGTCTGCCTGGACTCTAGTTGTCATTTAAATGTCTTTGCTGCTGGCATTATGGAGCCCATCTACATGAGATGAAGTCTGCCTGGACTTTAGTTGGTGAGATCTCCTATTATTTTTCCCATCTGATGAGCGGGGCCATTAGAAGGAATTTTCCATCTAGGAACTACTAACTGATTTCTGGTGTGGAAACACTCAGTTTTTCCAGGAGTGATACAACCGTTATTTAATGTACTACAAGTTTGTTCACCATTGTTTTATACCATAATTGTTGTTATGTCAGATAAGTTATTTATTTATAGATGTTTGTGCTACTAGCATTTGTGACACATTTTCTTTATTCACTTTTCTGCAAGCGCTGCAAATACCCAGTAAATATAGTTTAACTACTTAAGCCTCGGACCATTTTGCTGGTCAAAGACCAGAGGACTTTTTTGCGATTCGGCACTGCGTCGCTTTGAATGACAATTGTGCGACATGGCTCCCAAACAAAATTGACGTCCTTTTTTTTCCACAAATAGAGCTTTCTTTTGGTGGTATTTGATCACCTCTGCGGTTTTTATTTTTTGCGCTATAAACAAAAATAGAGCGACAATTTTGAAAAAAATGAAATATTTTTTACTTTTTGCTATAATAAATATCCCCAAAAAATATATAAAAAATAATTATTTTTACCTCAGTCTAGGCCGATACGCATTCTTCAAAATTTTTTATTAATAATTTTTTTTTTTTACTAGTAATGGGGGCGATCACTGATTTTTATCGTGACTGTGACATTATGGCGGACACATCGGACACTTTTGACACATTTTTGGGTCCATTGTAATTTTTACAGCGATTAGTGCTAAAAAAAATGCACTGATTACTGTGAAAATGACACTGGCAGTGAAGGGGTTAACCACTAGGTGTCGCTGTAAGGGTTAAGTGTGCCCTAGGGAGTGATTATTACTTTAGGGGGGTGGGCTGTGTGTGAAAAGACAGTGATCACCGCTTCAGATTACAGGAAGCGGTGATTAGTGTCATTGTCACTAGGCAGAGTGAGGAGATGCTTGTTTACATCAGCATCTCCCTGTTCTAACTCACCGTGAGACGATCGCGGTTATCCCCGCGGCGATCGAGTCCGCGGGACCCGCGGTCGGGTTTACGGAGCTCACGGCGCGCGTGCCTCCACAATGCTGCTTCCTTAAAGGGGACGTATATACAGTGGGTAGGAAAGTATTCAGACCCCCTTTTTCACTCTTTGTTATATTGCAGCTATTTGCTAAAATCATTTAAAATCTTTTTTTTCCTCATTAATGTACACACAGCACCCCCACACAGAATTGTTGACATTTTTGCAGATTTATTAAAAAAGAAAAACTGAAATATCACATGGTCCTAAGTATTCAGACCCTTTGCTCAGTATTTAGTAGAAGCACCCTTTTGATCTAATACAGCCATGAGTCTTTTTGGGAAAGATGCAACAAGTTTTTCACACCTGGATTTTGGGATCCTCTGCCATTCCTTATTGCAGATCCTCTCCAGTTCTGTCAGGTTGGATGGTAAACGTTTGTGGACAGCCATTTTTAGGTCTCTCCAGAGATGCTCAATTGGGTTTAAGTCAGGGCTTTGACTGGGCTATTTTGGAACAGTCACAGAGTTGTTGTGAAGCCACCCCTTCCTTATTTTAGCTGTGTGCTTAGGGTCATTGTCTTGTTGGAAGGTAAACCTTCAGCCCAGTCTGAGGTCCTGAACACTCTGGAGAAGGTTTTCGTCAAGGATATCCCTGTACTTGGCTGCATTCATCTTTCCCTCGATTGCAACCAGTCGTCCTGTCCCTGCAGCTGAAAAACACACTCACAGCATGATGCTGCCACCACCATGCTTCACTGTTGGGGCTGTATTGGACAGGTGATGAGCAGTGCCTGGTTTTCTCCACACATACCGCTTAGAATTAAGGCCAAAAAGTTCTTGGACTCATCAGACCAGAGAATTTTATTTCTCACCATCTTGGAATCCTTCAGGTGTTTTTTAGCAAACTCCATGCAGGCTTTCATGTGTCTTGCACTGAGGGGAGGCTTCCGTCTGGCCACTCTGCCATTAAGCCCCGACTGGTTGAGGGCTGCAGTGATGGTTGACTTTCTACAACTGTCGCCCATCTCCCGACTGCATCTCTGGAGCTAAGCCACAGTGATCTTTGGGTTCTTCTTTACCTCTCTCACCAAGGCTCTTCTCCACCGATAGCTCAGTTTGGCCGGATGTCCAGCTCTAGGAAGGGTTCTGGTCGTCCCAAACGTCTTCCATTTAAGGATTATGGAGGCCCCAGGGATGAGCCGAACACCCCCCTGTTCGGTTCGCACCAGAACCTGCGAACAGACAGAATGTTCGCGTGAACTTTAGAACCCTATTAAATACAATGGACTCGAGCGTTCAAAATCTAAAGTGCTAATTATAAAGGCTTATATGCAAGTTATTGTCCTAAAAAGTGTTTGGGGACCCGGGTCCTGCCCCAGGGGACATGTATCAATGCAAAAAGAAGTTTTAAAAACGGCAGTTTTTTCAGGAGCAGTGATTTTAATAATGCATAAAATTAAAAAATAAAAGTGAAATATTCCTTTAAATTTCGTACCTAGGGGGTGTGTATGATATGCATGTAAAGTGGCGCATGTTTCCCATGCTTAGAACTGTCCCTGCATAAAATGTCATTTTTGAAGTAAAAAAAGTCATTTAAAACTCACTCGCGGCTATTAATGAATTGTCGGCTCCCGGCAATACATACAAAAGTAATTGATAAAAATAAAAAAAAGCGTGGGGGTCCCCCAGAATTCAATTACCAGGCCCTTCAGGTCTGGTATAGATATTAAGGGGAGCCCCGCCGCAAATTTAAAAAAAAAAATGTGTGCGGTTCCCCCAAATATCCATACCAGGCCCTTCAGATCTGGCATGGATTTTAAGGGGAACTCCACCCCAAATTTAAAAAAAAATGGCGTGGAGTCCCCCCAAAAATCCATACCAGACCCTTATCCGAGCACGCAACCTGGCAGGCCACAGGAAAAGAGGGGGGCGGGACGAGAGAGCGCCCCCCCCTCCTGAACCGTACCAGGCCACATGCCCTCAACATGGGGTGGATGTCCCCATGTTGATGGGGACAAGTGCCTCATCCCCACAACCATTGCCCGGTGGTTGTGGGGGTCTGCGGGTGGGGGGCTTATCAGAATCTGGAAGACCCCTTTAACAAAGGGGACCCCCAGATCCCGCCCCCCCTATGTGAATTGGTAAGGGGTACATTGTACCCCTACCATTTAACAAAGAAAGTGTAAAAAAAAACAAAAACACACAAACACCTTGGAAAAGTCCTTTATCAAAAAAAATAAAAAACATTCCAGCGGTGAAATCCAGTGTCCCGCGGCGATCCGATGTCCAGTGCTGTCCGTCATTGGCTGAGCCTGAGCGGACCTGATGGGGAACTTCCTCCGCAGTCTATTACATGTATAGACCCGCCCCTTCTAAAGTTCCCCATCAGGTCTGCTCAGCCAATGACTAGGTGTAAGGCTGAGGACCTGATGCGGAACATGAGAAGGGGCGGGTCTATACATGTATTACACAGTGAAGGAAGTTCCCCATCAGTTCCGCCCCCTCGGTATGTCAGACCCCACCTACGTCATCGGCCTGAGCGGGGAACTTCCTTCACTGTGTAATTTAAATTTACAGAGTGAAGGAAGTTCCCCATCAGGTCCGCTCAGGCGGTGGGGTTCCGCTTAATATCTATACCAGACCTGAAGGGCCTGGTAATTGAATTCTGGGGAACCCCCACGCTTTTTTTTTTTTTTTTATCAATGACTTTTGTATGTATTGCCGGGAGCCGACCATTCATTAATAGCCGCGAGTGAGTTTTAAATGACTTTTTTTCTTTCAAAAATGACATTATATGCAGGGACAGTTCTAAGCACGGGAAACATGCGCCACTTTACATGCATATCATACACACCCCCTAGGTACGAAATTTAAAGGAATATTTCACTTTTATTGTTTCACTTTAAGCATTATAAAAATCACTGTTCCCGAAAAAACTGCAGTTTTTAAAAAAAAAAATTTGCATTGATACATGTCTCCTGGGGCAGGACCCGGGTCCCCAAACACTTTTTAGGACAATAACTTGCATATAAGCCTTTATAATTAGCACTTTAGATTTCTCCCATAGACTTTTCGAAATTTGCCACGAACACCCCAATTTGTTCGCTGTTCGGCGAACGGGCGAACAGGCAATGTTCGAGTCGAACATGAGTTCGACTCGAACTCGAAGCTCATCCCTAGGAGGCCCCTGTGCTCTTAGGAACCTTAAGTGCAGAATTTTTTTTGTAACCTTGGCCAGATCTGTGCCTTGCCACAATCTGTCTCTGAGCTCTTCAGGCAGTTCCCTTGACCTTATGATTCTCATTTGCTCTGACATGCACTGTGAGCTGTAAGGTCTTATATAGAAAGGTGTGTGGCTTTCCTAATCAAGTCCAATCAGTATAATCAAACACAGCTGGACACAACGGATACACCTTTTTCCTGTTCTACTTATGTTGAAACATACACATGACCATGAAGTGACGAACGGGAAAAAGGAGGTCTGAGTGTGATAAACAGAAGCATGAAATGTAGTTTTGGTCAGAAATGTTTGATCATAAGCCTGTATGTACATTTCTCTTGCATATGCAATAAATATCTTAACTTGACTCGTAGACGGTCTAAGAACCCAGCTTATTCTGCAACAGTTGATGACATCAGCACCTTCTATGAGCCTCAACATTATGAAGCCATCACTATAATATGGCATATACAGGGTTCCCAGAGTCTGTGTGTTTTGGGGGAACATGGACTTGAATCCAAAGTAACATTACTTTGAGGTCCCCAGGCATACAACTCGCAAAGAGTATTGTTCCCTTAAAATCCATGGCCCATAATCGGAAGGCAAGAGGCTAGCATTCAGTCCTTTCCAAAAGTCTCTGTCCCGGCTAGGTCTGTCACACCATGCTGTTTTTTTTCATACTTTTTCATTGCCGGCATGTTTTTTTATATTCTGGAACCATCCGTTGTTAAGAACGCAGTGTCCGGCTTCCCGACCTGCTCCTTAGCAACCAGCTCAATGTGATAAATTACTGCATTAAATAATGTGGTAATTACCGCAAAATCAAACAAATACAGCAATTCAGTATTTTTTGCAAAATTCTTAATGAATTTCACTTTCAAAACTGATTTACTGCAAGCGTTATTTTACCGCATTTGTTTGGCTGTTAATTTAGTGAATTGACCCCTTTGTGATATATTTTTCTTTGCTTCCAGTGACAGTGGAGTAGTTTGGTGCCTACAGTGCTTGGACTACAGGAAGGGGAAAAAATCTTCAGCTGAACTCACACAATTTTACGATTTCCGACCCGATTTTACAGACATCTGTGCAGGTTTCTGCACAAATTTCAATGTAAATCGCAGCCTGAAATTGCAAAAAGTATTACAGAAACTACTTGAAATCAGTGAAACGCCGCAGATGCGGCTTTGCACTGATTAGGACGGTGCATTGACGGCAATTGCCGCCGATTTGACATGCAATTTGACATGTCAAATCGCATGTCAAAACGCTCCAGTGTGAACCAGGGCTAAAGGTTAGTGCACATCTACAATTGTAGTGGGAGAGGAGTGGTGTAAATCACTGTAGATACAGTGAAAATACGTTTTCTGGCACCTGGAGTTGATTTATTATGTGGACAGCACAGGTGGATTATAATAATTTATGTTAACACATGTGAGTGTGGTTTTAAAGCTTTTGAATAAATGTGGTTTTAAGCAGTACACAGTATGTGGTATATTTTTGTTTGCTTTGAGTGACAGTGGATCAGTTATGTGACACTAGACATGTGCAGAATAAAAAAAATAGTTTTTCGTTATTTACATAAATTTGCTTAGTTAAATTTGTTTAATCTGTTTAATTTGTTTTCGGAAATTCATTTTGTTTATTCGTATTCAAATCTATTAGAATTTTCGAATTTGAATTCGGATTGATTCAAAAAGTTTTCAAATCAATTTCGAATTTGAATAGTTTTCCAATTTCCAAAGAGAATAAAATATAATAGAAAATTAAGAAATAGAATAGAAAAACACATATACTGTAATAGAATAGAAAAGAATATAACAGAAAATAAAATAATATAATATAATAGAGTAAAACAGAACAAAATAGGATAGAAAATGAAAGAATAAAATAGAATGGAATAGAATGAGAATAGAAAGAAACAGAAAAGAATAAAACAAAGAATAGAATTAAATAGAAAGATCATAAACATCCATTTGGAAAATGGTTATATTCTTTCTATTCTATTCTATTCCATTCTATTGTTTTTTTAATTCTATTCTATTCTATAAATTTTTATTCAATTTTTTATTTATTTTTAATTCTATTCAGTTCTATTCTATTCTATTATTTTTTATTCAAATCCAAATTTATTCTATTCAAAACTCGAATTTCGGAAGATTGTTATATTCTTTCTATTCTGTTCTATTCTGTTGTTTTTTCTATACTATTCTGTTATTTTCTATTCTATTCAAATTTGATTCTATTCTAATCTATTATTTTCTATTCTATTCAAATTTGAATTGATTCTATTAGAATTTGGGGAAATGGTTATATTCTTTCTATTCTATTCTGGGGTTTTTTATTCCATTATTTTCTATTCTATTATAGTCTATTCTATTTTATTTTTTTCTACTCTATTCTTTTCTATTCTTTTCTTATGTATTCAAATTTATTCTACTTGAAATTCGAATTTCAAAAGATAGTTATTCTTTTCTATTCCAGAAGATGTTATTCGATGTTATTCTATTCTATTTGTTTCTATTATAGTCTAGTCTATGCTGTTCTTTTATTTTCTATTCTATTTTGTTCTGTTTTACTCTATTATATTATTTTATTTTATTTTATGTTATATTCTTTTCTATTCTATTCCTTTATTTTCTATTCTATTTCATCCTCTTTGGAAATTGGAAAACTATTCGAATTCAAAAACTTTTTTAATTTGAAACTTTCACTATTCACATTCGAATTTGAAAACTTTTCGAATTTGAAACTTTTCGAATTTAAAAACGTTTTGAATTCGAAAACTTTTCACATTTGAATTTGAATTAGAAAACTTTTCGAATTTGAAAACTTTTCGAATTTGAAAACTATTCAAATTCGATTTGAAAACTATTCAAATTTCGTCCGAAATTTTTTTGTTATTTCGGATTAATTTAAATTCGGTACTATACATCCGAATTTCCGAAAAATTTAAATTCATCCGTATTTCAATTCGGAATGAAACTAACTGCACATGTCTATGTGACACCTGGGTTTGATTTATTGTTTGGACAGCACAGTTGGATTATAATGATTTATGTTGACACATGGAATTTAACTTTCTGTTGGATCACACTAGTGGACTTAAATTTTTTGATGTTTTTGCACAACACATTTTATTCATGATGTATTTTTTTTAAATGAGAGTAGTACTAAACTGTCTTACTTTTATTTTTGATTTTTAATAGAGACAGCTGGCTACTGGTGTTTGTGTATAGAGATTTTATATATAAGTTGCAGTGCAGGAGTTTACACTGTATAAAAAAAATAGCTTGAGAAAGTCGTTTTTACTTCAAAATTTTGTGATTCCACCTCCACCTGACATTGAGTGTGAGCATGCCAACTGAAGGTTTAATTTCTGGCATCTATTCATGTGTACTGATGTTTTGTTAAATGCTGTACTTTTAGCCTAGATCGCCTCCCTGTTCACATAAAACATCTGTGATGTCATCATGCAAACCCAGAAGTAGCTGGACAGTGGAATTTTCTGATGTGATACCAAAACCCAGGTCCTTAGTGGGCAATGTGCTCTTAATTTAAAGTGACCCTATTGTTTGTGCACTGATTCATCAATATTTTAATAAAGTGCATATTTTAAGAGGTAAAGCACGATGATGGTATTTTATTTCAAGCCTAAAAACAAGTTCTGGAGAAAGCAGGTGGATTGATGATAAATCTGGAGACAGAGACACCCTAAGGAGACAATTGAGACCTCTTAAAGGGAAACGTACATTTTGACCTATGTACTTCATATGTCCATTTTTTAAGGTGAACCTATTCAGTAAAAGGTGGAACTCACGTACGAATTTTTATGAAAGAGCACGCACTAGCACAGAATTGAGTCATATTCACTTTTTTTTTTTTTAATAAATCTTTTTATTGGTATTATAAAATACACACAGAGAAAACAGGTAACAACAAACCAAAAAAAAAAAAACACACAAAAGGGGAAAAAACAATAGAAAGGCGGCCCGCACTTGGGACAAATATATTTATGCCAGGTTTGATACCAGATTCAAATGTGCATGTCACCATTAGGTAAAGAAGGTGTGGAACCTCTGGTCAAATGTCATGAATGTCAGTTGGGGTAACAAAATTTCTGCTCCCATCTAAACCCAGATACCTGGTAGAACTACGTCAAGAAATTATGCACACCTCACAGATATATGTGATTTTCATCCTCTGTTCCTTTAATACCGGGAAGACATTGTGTAATGGGTGTTGTAGTCCCGGAGGACCACTGTTTACTCACCTGTGGAGGTTTATATTATGCTGTGGACGGCTCTGCTAACCATTTAGACCATACTTTCTGGTATTTTGCAGGACAACCTCTATTGAAATAAGTGTCTTTATATAGGGGAAGATTCTGATTCACTAGCTGTTACCAGAAAATACTCATGGGCGGGGCTGTTTTTTTCCAATGGAGTGTGATGGCTTTTCTTGCATAGAACAATAACAAACTCACCATAGTGCGTCCCGCTACAGTGGGGATGATCTGCTCAACCAGTCCCAACAGGCAGATGGACACAGAGAGTTGTAATGGGATGTTACTGACCAAACGGATACACGACAACACTTCCTCCCAAAATCCCACTATAGCTGGGCATGTCCAGAAGATGTGGGCAAAATCTCCCGGAGATCCCCCACATCTCCAGCACTCCGCTGAGAGGCTGGGATTCATTTGGTGTAGTCTGTATGGGGTATAGTAGGCCCTATGGGTTATTTTAAACTGTATTAAACGGTCTCTAAGAGAGACCAAGGGTCAGAAGGGGAAGTCCCAGATATCATCCCAGTCATCTCGATCAAGTTCAGGGGCGTCGTGGAGCCAGCGGGCCCTAAGCTTGTCCAAGGCTGGGAGGGAGACTCGAAGGAGGTGAGAGTAAATCTGGGAAGTTGTTTTTTTTAACCAGTCAGATCGAAGGAGATCTTCCAGAGAGGCCTGGACAATCTGTGGGCTAGCCGTGGGAAATTGGCAGCTGAAGGCATGGGAGATTTGTAAATATCTGAAGAAGTGTGACTCTGGAACATTAAATTTAGAGCGGAGGAGAGATAGCGGAATTCAACCACTTGGGAAATCGTTTTAATGTTAAATTTGATCCATGCGTGAGGCTCTGGTATTGTGAAGAAGTAGGCCAAGCTGGGGTTGCACCACAGCGGGGCATTTGGGGAGTGTGCCTCTTTCGGATAACGTTTGAGTTTTAGACCAACTCTCCATGCCTGTATGGTAGTGCGCATGGATGGGGTCAGGCTATAGGGAGCAAGAGGGCCCTGGAATAGCAAACATTTAAGGGCCTCCAGAGATTGTACCACTGCTGCTTCCAGAAGCACAGCGGAGGTGGTGGCATCTGGAGTCAGCCACCACGCCACCGTGACCAGTTGTGTGGCCAAGAAATACTTGTGTAAGTCAGGGAACGCCAGTCCCCCTTGGGAGGTCGGTCGCAGCAATGTGGTCCACCTATACCTCGGGGACTGGGGGCCCCAGATAAAGAAGGAGAACATACTGTTGAGTTGATAGAAAAAAGATTTGGGATTCCACTGAGGCGAGTGCCTAAAAAGATAGGTACATTTTGGTAGAACCTTCATTTTAATTTAGGTTTATGCAGGCTAACAGTGATAGGGGGAGGGACTCCCACGCCTTCAGCCTCTGCCTAACCTCCTGGACTACTGGGGACAGATTCAGAGTTATGTAGTCTGTGGCTTTCCTACAGATCTCCACTCTGAGGTAACGGAAATGTACCACCCACAGAAGCGGCAAATCCGGGGAGGCCTGCTCCCAGGCAGCCGGGTCAATGGGAAACAGGAGCGACTTGGACCAGTTCACCCACAGTCCCGTAATTGGGGCAAATGAGTCCAAAACCTGCAGTGCACCTGTTAGTGATGATCCCGCGTCATTAGGAAAGAGGAGGAGGTCGTCCGCATATAGAGCTACCCTCTCTTCCAGCCAGCCAATCTGCAGTCCCCGAATGAGTGGGGACGTACGGGAGGGCTTCCGCCACCGGCTCAATGGCGAGGGCAAATAAGGCTGGAGAGAGAGGGCAGCCCTGTCTGGTGCCTCTAGACAATGGGAATGGCTGGGACAGACCCCCTCCTAGTTTAATGGCTGAGGTAGGGGCCTTTTATATCATCTGTAACCATTGTAGAAAAGGCCATTCAACTGTGTCGAAGGCCTTTTCAATGTCCAACGACGCGATCACCCTAGAGCCCGTATTGAGGTGGTGGGTATGGATATTGGTTTGTAGTCTTCTCAAGTTGATGTCAGTGGATCTAATAGTCATGAACGCGGTCTGGTCAGTCTCAAAGATCGTGGGCAGTAAAGGTTGAAGTCTCCTGGTAATTAATTTGGTAAGAATTTTAAAGTCTAAATTCAGGAGGGCAATGGGTCAGTAGGAGGCACAGAGGGTTGGATCCTTGGGAGGTTTGTGAATCAACACCATGTGGGCATGGTACATAGAGGCCGGTAGTTCCCCTGATGCCAGACAGTTCAAGTAGAGGGAGGCCAAAATCGACGCCAATAAATTCCCATGAGTCCTGTAAAACTCAATTGGGATGCCATCAGGACCTGGGGACTTCCCAGCAGGGAAGGATTGGATGGCCTCCATGACCTCCTCCGGGGTGATCGGTCCCACCAACCCGTCACACTCCTCAAACCGACAGCCATCCCAGAGCTAAGGGGTCCAACTGTTCCGCTAGATCTCTGGGGTCAAAATGTTGTGGCAGAACGGAGGTGTAGAGCGTGCCATAAAACTGCCGAAAGGCATTGAGTATATCTTGTGGTGAGGAGACCGACCCCCCTGAAGGAGACTCAATTTCAGAGATCAAGGTCATCGGACGGTCATGCTGTGCCAGCATTGCCAATAGGCGTCCATTTTGGTCCCCCTGCCCGAAGAATCTTTGTTTGTTGCTGTAAAGGTCAAGTCTGGTAGCCTCAGTCAATTGTAAATGTAGATCTCTCTTTTTACTCTGGAGTTCATCAAACTTGGTCTCAGAAGGGTCCGAAGCATATTCAGCCGAGGAGGAGTCAACTGCCTCCTGCAAGGAGGACACCGCCGCCTCTTAATCCTTTCGGACCGCCGAGATAGAGGACATGTATTGACCACGCGTGAACGCCTTAAAGGCATCCCACGTGATCCCTGGGAAACAGGACCCTGTAGTACTATTCCAATATTCCGTGAGAAGGGGGGGAATTTTGTCAGCTATCTCTGGGTGGGTAATCCATTGCAATCCAAGTCTCCACAGGGCAGAAGAGTGGGAGCATGATGAGCGGATGGTAAGTTTCAGGGGGTTGTGGTCCGAGAGGCCACTAGACAGGTAGGTGGCGTCCAGCACATCCGACATTAAGATAGATTTGGCCTTTGCCAATCCATCATGGGAGGCCGTTTTGTGGGTTGTGGAGAAGCAGGAGAATGACCTCTCTGTGGTTTCCATCTCCACACCTCATCTACTCCCATCGCTTGGGCCCACGCCTTCAACTCTGTGGAGAAGTATTTGGGGGGGGGTTGGGCCTGTCCAGGTCTGGGGCTAGGATGGCATTAAAATCACCCAAAAGAATCAATTTGGCAGGACAGTATTGGGCTATTTTCTCCATGATAGTGTAGAGTATTGTAGAAGAAAGGGGGGGGGGATATACAGTTGCCACAATATACCGTTGTCCCCAGGATTTCAATACCACCACCACTTACTTGTGGACATGTTCAGTCTCACATGGGAAGGACTTCGATATCAACACGGATACACCCCGGGCAAACGAGGAATAGGAGGCCTGGATTTCTCTGTGTAGCCACGGTTTCCTAAGCGTCATGAGTTTGCTGCCCACAAGATGTGTCTCTTGTAACAATATTAGGCTAGGGGAGTAGGATTTGAGGTAACGGAAAAGCAGAGCCCGTTTAAATTTGGAGTTTAGTCCACGTACGTTCAAAGATATTATAGTAAACATGGAGTTATTTGGTGGCGGCATTTTGGGAGCAGGTATAAGAAGTATAACACGGGGTAGGCAGGGGTAAGAAAGTAAGTAAGAAAACAGAGCATAAAAAAACAACACATAACTAAACTGTACACTCAAAAACAACACCCCAAAGGGCACTGAGGTGCCCACCCTTCCCAGGACTGTGACCATCCTTCAAAGTACACAGAGCACAGAACGGGCCTATTCCCTGTAACCAAAACTTAACTTAGGCAAAATGCAATATTTTGTCCAACAACTTGATGCGAGGAGAGAAACTGAAAAAAAAGGGGAGGGGGTGAGGGGGGCATAAGTTCTCCTGCAGGTCCTGGCAAACTGTAGGGTAAGGTCCCGGCCAGGGACTGAGGTGGGAAGGGGGTCTGCCCTAACTAGCAGAAGTCCTTGCAGGGACCGGACTAAGGGGTCCAAAGTGGGAGAAAGGGACGGATTACAGTTCAGGGGTCAAAGAAAGCAATCAGCGGTAGTTGTTGGAGCTCCTCAGTCAGGAGTGGGTGTTATTATAGCCAACAGAGGATATTGAAAACAAAATTAGGATGATGGCGAGGTGCAGCAGTGAAAATTGGCATAAGAACAGACAGTGGGTAATGCTGAAAGTCATTGTGAGGCAAAAGGTAGAACATTATAGAAGGATGTGGTACTTAGCTGATCCCAGCGTGTTGTATTTCAACCATAGTTCCTGGGCAGTATGTCATTAGTGAGTATCTAGCCATGCCGCAGCAGCCTCTGGACTGTCAAAGAAGCGAGTGTTGTCACCATAAGTGTTCCTCAGCCTGCTGGGATATAAGAGGCCAAAGCATATTCCTTTGTGCCGGAGTTGGCGTCGCACATCAGTAAAAGACTTGCGGCGTTGCTGCACCTCCTGAGAGAAATCTGGGAAAAAAAGCAGTCTGGTGTCCTCGTACTTAATTTCAGGCATGGTTTGGGCCGCCGCCAGGTTGCGCTCCCGGTCACGGTAATTTAATAATCGCAGCAGGAAGGGACGTGGAGGGGCCCCAGGTCTTGCAGGGAGCGGTGGGACTCTGTGGGCTCTTTCCACAACACAGAGTGGACAGTAACTGTTCAGTAAACTCAGCTGGCTTGGAGCCCTCAGCTCTCTCGGGCAAACCAAGTATGCAAATGTTGTTCCGCCTGAGGCGGTTCTCAGTGTCTATGGCCCGCTCCTGGAGCGCTTTCACTTGGAGCAGCAGGGCTCTCACCTCTCTGGAATCCGACCGGACTGTATCCTCCACCGTGGAGACCCTGTCCTCCACCTTGGCGATGCGGGACCAGAATTTATCCATGTCCTGATGGATGAGGCCGACATCTACGGTCAGGAAGTCGATCTTGGCAGTCAGTTTCATTGCATGCTGTAATTGTTTCTTTGCATGCTGTAATTGCCGCCAGGATCTCCGCTCCTGTGGGGCCTCCGCAGCCGCTGACTCTGCACCCTTTGTGTGTTTGCAGCCATCACAGCAGCGGGTTGCTTCCTGGCCAGGATGGCCTTCAGTGGGCAGGAACGGGGAGCCTTCTGACCAGATTGCGAGTAGCGGGTCCTAGGGCGGCCCATCCAAAGTCTACCCTGATATGAGGGAGGGTCTTGGGGAGCCCGTGGGCAAGCACTGGGGTCCAGGGAGCAGGATGAAAGGTGCGGTGAAGCTGAAAGGCCAGCACAGTATCTGGGCTCCCACGGCAGGCATCCCCTCCCAGGATGCAGTCACAAGGGAAGGAGCATGGGATGGTCGGATCACAGCACCTGAACGGGGAAGATGTGACTGGCTCCGTAGGCCCCAAGATGGCGGCGGGTGTTTGGAGTCAGCCTACAGGTATCCTCAGGCGGCCCTCCGATTGCACACACCCAATCTACCCCCCCGGGGAAGCTGCCACAGGTGGGTGAGGATGCTGCCACAGGCGGGTGAGGATGGGGCCCTTCGTTCATCCCGCAATCGAGCTCGGAGGATGCCGGAGGCTTCGTAGGCCCCAAGATGGCGGCGGGCCAAGGGTGGTAGGAGTCAGCCATCCAGGTTTTAAGGGGGCCCTCCGATCGCACACCTCCGATCTACCTCCCCCGAGGAAGCTGCTACAGGCGGGGAGGATGCTGCCACAGGCTGATGAGCATGGGGCCGTCGCTCGTCCCGCAATTGAGCTCGGAGCTCACCGGAGGTTCCGCAGGCCCCAAGATGGCGACGGGACTGTACTGTATGGAGCCGGCCGCGGCCGGGTACAGACACAGCCAACCAGCCAGGCTCTGCAATTTCAGCTGGGGCAGAGGCAGGGGACACCCAGGGGAAGGCAGCGCAGGTCTGGAGGCTCACCAGGATAGGCACTATTCAGGATGGCAGCGGATTGTGGCAGGATTTGCGGAGCTCCTCAGCAACACGTCTTCTTAGACTCACATCCGGACACGCCCCAGACATGGACTTTTAAGAGGACTCTTTATATTGTGTATCACCCTCTACCGTTGGTAGGTGCTAGCATAGGATTTTGGCTAGGGAAACTGTCAGTGCAGGTAAATTTAGGCAGGCCTATGCTTCAGGCTATGCCTGCTTGTTTTGATCTGGGGCAGGGAGTGGTTAGTGTAGCAGTGGGTGTGACCACATGTGCTCTAGTTCTGAGGCGCCTCCCCTGCTTCCAGGGAGATTGTTCTGGAGGAGGAGCAGGGCCCAGTAGTGGAGTGGCAGGCAGCTCATGTGAGGAGCCCTGACCAATCCCCACTTGGTATTTGCAGGGGGCAGGCCTCCCATATAAGCTGAGGTGACATGCCACTGGAGTGGAGTTGTTGGCTGGGAGAAGTGGAGAATGGAGTACTAGGCAGCAGCAGGAGGCCATCCTCATCTGGGGGGGGGGGGTGTTCCCGATCGCGGAGGAGCCCAGGAGAGCTGTGAGGGAACTTCATCCTTACACGGTCTTGGGTGAAGTCCTCATCTTTACACGGTCATAGATGAAGAGTCCTGGAGCAGAGGGGCTGGAGTCTGTCGGAACGTATGTTCAGTTAAAGCTCTCCATCATGGACTCAGGGCAGGAAAAGGTCGGTGAGTGTACCACAGTGGAGTTCTGAATGAGGCATGCCAGGAAGTCTGGGAGGGAACTTCATCCTTACATGGTCATGGATGAAGTCCTCATCTTTACACGGTCATAGATGAGGAGTCCTGGAACAGAGGAGAGACTGTGGGGATTGTGTCAAATCGATGCGGCCCGAGGGCGCAGGATTTGCATGTCGAGCTAACTGGAATCAGTAGTCCACCAACCAGTGCAAGCTGTTAAATTACTAGGCCTCCGGGGAGAGGTGTAAAAGGGGGGGGGGGTTATCCGCGCTAACTCCCTGTGCTAAAAACAAAACATATCCTGAGTGTGAATACACTAGGTGCAGGTTGTATTGTAAAAACAAAGGCAAAAGAAAACGTGTGTGCATAAATGATATAACAAAAAACTAGCACAAAAAATTAAATAAGAATATGACTGGTGCTGCAAATAAACCTTTGGCTGGAATACTCAGCCAAAAAACACATATGCATAAAATTAAATATATTGCGCAACCCTGTAAAAGGCAAAACAAAGTGCCAAACAAAATATTGATGACCTGAAAAAAAGTGCAACTATGTGAATATACACTTAATAAAGTCCAATTCCTGATGCTGCTCCAGCAGCATACACATGAAAAGTTCAAAAGAAAAAATCCATAGAAAAAAAAAAAAATACCACCAAAGTGTGTAAAAACACCAAAGTGTATAAAAAGGACAGCAGATATGGATCTTCAAACATGGGTATAGACTTCAGCGGCAAAGAATGTATACACAGGAGGCTTACCAGAACAGATGGGTCCCTATTACGGGGACCAAACGAGCTCAGCAAAGGAAACCGATCAAGGTGTCAGCGATGTGATCCTATGGGTCCTCGCTCAGCTCCAGCACCGGTCAGCAAACATTGGTACTCCCCACAGTAGTGTAAACACTCGTCCAGCATGATGTTGTTTTCAGAAGGAAAGATAATAAAGAGGCTTCATGGTGTAGATTTGTTTAAAAAGACAAATACCCTTTATTGCAATGTGCGGGTAAATAGACGTCCATACACGATAAAAACAAACGTTTTCAAAAAGGCACTGCAACCCCGCCAGGCGTCAGCCGATCAGCTGGGGGCGTGGTGACGTCAGGTTCCTGAGCTCCACCCTACGCTGCGTTTCTCCGTAAGAGGCATCGTCTGGGAAAGGAGGCTGGATCGAGACGTCACGCACCACGATATTTATATGCAAGGCAGGAGAGTGACACCGGAAGTCCCGATGATTCATCAGTTCCCCGGCGCACTGTACCCTAAATATAGCGGGCGAACACCGCAACACAGAGGTATCATCCTACATGTCAGCAATGTGCACCTCGCTTAGTCCGTATCTCTGAAGAGATACAGTAAATAAAAATAAAAATAAAAAATACATCTGAACATTAAACATAAAACATTATGATTGCAATATAGCTCCCTATTGAAAAAAAAAATACAATTTTTACAATTGCAACCATACTTATAGTAAATGTAAAACAATTTATAAAATATTGTAAACATTTAACCCAACGTGGTGCTGTACTCTGGGAAAGGGTAAATATTTGACAAAATGAAACTACATTTGATAATGCTAGCTCATAAAAATTACCCCCCACACCCCAGCAGTGTCCGCAGACCCAACGGGCACTGAGAGGGGTGGTGCAGCAAACACACATAAAACACCTGGGTACCTATACAATACAAACCTATGTCACAAAAAAAAAAAAAAAAGGGGCCACCTCACCTCCTAACAATGCCAGTGCGTATTACGCAGTGCGCATCGAGGAAGTTCGGCACACTGGGCATTCCGTGACATAAATTATCATATATATAATGCCTAAAGATTGCATATATTCAAAATACATAATGAAACAATCCTGTACATATATATAAACATAAAATTAAATTAAAAATTAAAAACTGAACCTCCTGATCGTATTTATCTCACCAAGGAAGCCTAAGCTTACCCAGCCCCATTGTACTACAGTCCCCCCTTGGCTATCCAAAGATACCAAAATAGTAGGGGGGGGGGAGAATAAAAGGGCAAATGGAAAAATGGAAAAAGGGGGGAAAATGTATACATAAGTGCATGTGTGCATATGTCTATTGAGCATGAAGATGGTAATTATGTATAAAACATACAGAAGCATGGAAGAATATATATATATTGTGGATACTGTAAATGAAACTGGTGGTTTTGATGGGACCCATCAGCTGTTGTTGATGTAACAGTTTATGTCCCATTCAATGTTAAGGCCCCACGGGCTATGACACTGTATATCAAAGATCCACCGAGTCTCCCTGCGAGAGATTTGGCGTTTCAAATTGTCGCCCCTCCAGTGGGGGACATATTTCTCAATGCCAACCACTTCCAACAAAGAGGGGTCTCTATTGTGGCATTGGCGAAAATGCCACGACACGCTGTGTTTCCTAAAACCCCTGCGTATGTTGGACAGGTGTTCCCCTATTCTAACTTTTAGGGCGCGAGTAGTCCTTCCAATATATTGAAAACCGCACGGACAACGCAAGAGGTAAATTACTCCCGTTGTACCGCAGGTTATAAATTCTGATATGTTGTATTGTTGAGAGGTGACATGTGAGGTAAAGGTAGAAGTTCTCAAGGTTTTAGATGTTCTACACACCTTACACCTCTTGCACGGAAAAAAGCCTTTTAATTGACCAAACATCTGAATTCTAGGTGGGGGGTCAACCACACTTGGTGCCACCAAATCTTTCAAATTTTGGTTTCTCCTATATAGGACTTTGGGACACTCAGGCAGCGAGGGTCCCAGTACCTTATCACTTTTCAAGACCAACCAATGTTTCTTTATTATTTTGTTAACCCACCAAAAGTGAGACGAAAAAGTTGTCAGCAAGGACCATTGCAGGTCATTAGGTGTATTATGTTTATCCTTCATCTTGGGGACAAGTAAATCCTGTCTGTCCATAGATGTGATCTCCCTGAGATCTTTGTCCAACACAGTGGATTGATACCCTTTTTCTAGGAACCGGTTTTTCAAAATGGTGGCTTGAAATTCAAAATCCTCCACCCGTGAACAATTTCGCCTGATTCTCTGAAACTGACCCCTTGGTATAGCTTTGAGCCAGTTAGGGTGGTGTCCACTGTCAATTGGGATATACCCATTGCGGTCGGTATCCTTGAAGAAAGTTCTGGTCAGAAGGGCACCATTCTCTTTAAATATTACTAAATCCAAAAAGTTAACAGAAGAAAAACTTGACTCATATGTAAATTTCATCCCCCAATCGTTCGAATTTAGAAGAGTCATAAAAGTGTTTAGTGATCCTACGTCTCCCTTCCACAGAAAAAAGGCGTCGTCTATATAGCGACGCCAAAAAAGGAGGCGGGCTCATCCTGGGAAAAAAGTTTGTCATGTTCCCATAAGGCCATAAACAGACCAGCAAGGCTGGGGGCAAACTTGGCCCCCATGGCTACTCCTGTGCCCTGCAGGAAAAATTGACCGCTGTAATAGAAATAGTTGTGTTCCATTGCGAAACACAACAATTTCATAACAAACTCCAGGGTAGACGTTTTCACTGAAAGTTCCTTTTTAAGAAAAAATTTGGCTGCCTTATAACCCAATTCGTGGGGTATTATGGTGTATAGGGAGGCAACATCTGCTGTTACCAGTAGAACATCCTCATCCACTACACACTGAGATAACTCTCTGATTATTTGCATAGAATCCTTCAAAAAGGCCGGGGTCTTGGTTATCACCGGTTGCAAAAATACATCCACAAATTTTCCCACTCTCGATGTAAGAGAGTCTATGCCGCTTACTATCGGGCGACCAGGGGGTTGTAATAATGGGTTTTTGTGCACTTTGGGGATGTAATATATAATGGGGGTACGGGGGGCCAAGGGGACCAGGAATTCAAGTTCTTTATCATTAATCACTCCCTTCCTATGACCCGCCATTACAATAGTATTCAGAGATTTTTTATATTTTTCAGTAGGATCTTTATCCAAGACTTTATAAGTGTCCCGATCTGATAATATAACCTCCATTTCTTTTAAGTAATCCTCCTTCTTTAGTATTACCACCCCCCCCCCTTTATCCGCCGGTCTAATCACCAATTTTTTCCTTTTACATAGGGACGAAATTCCTTCCTCAGCACTTTTTGGTTTCTCTTTTTTGAATTTGATTTTCAACAGGTCCTGCAACACGAGGTCTTTAAACACCGTTATGCTAGGAGCTGGTTTCCCTGGGGGGTTAAACAGAGATGCATTCCTTAATCCAGTTCCCCCCCTGGTGGGCCCTTCTTCTTGGTTACCATTTCTAATAATAGAATTGGACAAAAATTGGCGTTTGATGCTTAGTTTCCTAGCGTATTTTTGTACGTCTAAAAACATTTGGAATTTATTTAAAGGCTTCCTAGGTGTATATTTTAATCCCTGATTGAGAGTGATTTTTTCTGCTCTGGTCAGTTCTTCCCCACTGAGATTAAATACACCCTGGCATTCTACCTCCTTGATTTTTTGGGGGTGGCACCACTGCCCTCCTCTGCATCCTCTCGTAGTCTTCCCTTTTTTCCTCGGCCTCTTCCTAAAAAATTATCTGTTTTACTCCTCAAGGGAGCCGCCACAGGGGGACCATCGTATGTACGAATCTGTTGGTTCCCTGTATTCCGAGGATCCATATTAACAGAGTCCTCCTTCTGATTCTCATATTGGAGGGGTCCATATTGGTTCCTTAGGGGGACATCCTGTCTCCAAGGCACCTGGGGAGAAGGGGGACCTCCTTCCCTATACCCATCATTAGGGTGAATTCTGTAGGCGGGATCGTCATAATACTGGTCCCTATAGGTGGGTCTATTTTGAGAATATGTATAGGTATCAGGTGGATATTGGTTATATCCCTGGTGATGTCTATTTCCCCTATTACTTCCAGGGTTAGGGAACCTGCCCTGATTTCTAGGGTTTTGATACGGAAGTGGATAATAATTATTATTATTACCTCCACTGGGTGGGGGTCTTCCAGGGTTCTGATTACCCTTTTTCCCATTTCGTTGGGGGGTCCGGTTACCCCCTGATCTAGTTACTCCCTGTTCCCTAAACCCTTGACTGGAAGAAGAGGGGGGAGGGCCTAGTGAGGGTCTTGAATACTCACAACTAGGGAGTAGAGGTATAGGTACCTCAACTGTCCCTTCCTCCATATTTATACTTTCTTCCAGTTTTTCAAACATATTCCGATAGTTCTCCTGCCACTTAAACACGTTGTTTGATTTATAATCCTCAACGTCTCTAAGATATTTCTTGCGCTTTTTGATACGTTGTTCTTCCTCTTCCTCTATTAGGATTTCCTTTAATTCCTTAGTGTATACCTGGTACAGGCCTTCTTTGCTCATGGGGATCAATTTTTCCTTAATATCATTGATCTCCAGTTGCAAATTGGCTGCCTTAGTTTTCTTTCTTGTAACGAGAAACTCAAGGAAGGCTAAACCCACACCATTAAAGTAGAGAAACCACTCCTTCAGTTCCGCGTCTCCCTTGTCGGGATAAACATGCCACGTAGGCTTCTAGGAATCATCTTTTCCTTTATATATCGCTCTAGGAAAACTATGTCCCAAATTGTATGCAATTCTGCTATGAGTACATTTTTCAGTCTCATAAAAATCCCACGGATCCCATCTACCTCAGTGTTGGTCTGATCAAAGACCTCATCTGGGTTGATTATCCTATTTTTGTGAAATTCAAAAATATCCATTCCGAACAACTAAGTATATTGAAATAAAAGGGAGAAGCTGCGAGATGAAAATATTCTCAATAAGATAGATGGGGGGGGGGGGGGGGTTATCCGCGCTAACTCCCTGTGCTAAAAACAAAACATATCCTGAGTGTGAATACACTAGGTGCAGGTTGTATTGTAAAAACAAAGGCAAAAGAAAACGTGTGTGCATAAATGATATAACAAAAAACTAGCACAAAAAATTAAATAAGAATATGACTGGTGCTGCAAATAAACCTTTGGCTGGAATACTCAGCCAAAAAACACATATGCATACAATTAAATATATTGCGCAACCCTGTAAAAGGCAAAACAAAGTGCCAAACAAAATATTGATGACCTGAAAAAAAGTGCAACTATGTGAATATACACTTAATAAAGTCCAATTCCTGATGCTGCTCCAGCAGCATACACATGAAAAGTTCAAAAGAAAAAATCCATAGAAAAAAAAAAAAAATACCACCAAAGTGTGTAAAAACACCAAAGTGTATAAAAAGGACAGCAGATATGGATCTTCAAACATGGGTATAGACTTCAGCGGCAAAGAATGTATACACAGGAGGCTTACCAGAACAGATGGGTCCCTATTACGGGGACCAAACGGGCTCAGCAAAGGAAACCGATCAAGGTGTCAGCGATGTGATCCTATGGGTCCTTGCTCAGCTCCAGCACCGGTCAGCAAACGTTGGTACTCCCCACAGTAGTGTAAACACTCGTCCAGCGTGATGTTGTTTTCAGAAGGAAAGATAATAAAGAGGCTTCATGGTGTAGATTTGTTTAAAAAGACAAATACCCTTTATTGCAATGTGCGGGTAAATAGACGTCCATACACGATAAAAACAAACGTTTTCAAAAAGGCACTGCAACCCCGCCAGGCGTCAGCCGATCAGCCGGGGAGAGGTACTGCAGGCCTCTGGCCTAGTAACCACACAGCAAACACAGCCAGCATCTGGGATTATTCAGAGTGATCTCTTTTGTCATAATGAAGATGATGGGACAGGATTTAATAGTTTTACTATGGATCTAATAGTTTTACAGTGGAAGCTTTGTGCAGGAGGAGATAAGTCCTGGGAGCAACAGTCTGCAGGAGTTAGTGCAGAGGAGGAGGAGCAATAGTCTGCATGGTGATATGCAGGGGAAGAGACTGTAAATGTGAGAAATACATCAGTTGTTCAAGGCTAAAACAATTCATCAATGTTCACTAAATATGATGGCAAAGCAACATGTTCTATGGGCATCCTATATCCCCCTTACCAAAACCAAGTTATATCCCCTAATAAACAAAAACAAAACAATGCAAATGACTGTTCATTGTCTCTGAGGTGATAGATGAAGGTCTGGCAGCAGGGTGATATGGTGGATGTTAGTTACTAGTAGCAACCAAGCGCTACAATTGTATATAATTATTAAATCATGGATAATGTGGATTATGCACATGTCATCTGCAAATAAGTAGAATTTATACTGTTTGTTTTTTCTGCTAGTATTGTTGTGTATAGCAGATTTATATATTTTGTGATAGTGAGAGTCTCTAACTCTGGAAAAATTGGTTTAAAAAGGACACAGGGTTTGCATGTGCAGGACTATAGAGTATTTATTTTAAGGGGAGAAAACCACTCTGGCAGCTTTCTCTGGATTTTGCTATTTTCAGATGGGACTCTGTAGTTTGGAGATTTTGAAGAGCTTTGGGTGGGACAGACTCTTCAGTCCTGTGTCCGGATGTTGTGGATAACCAGCAGGGTGTGTACCCAGGTGCACACAGTCCTTATAACGATGGGCTTGTGAGAGCAAAAGGTGGTGGGAGCTGAAGTTGGAGATGTTTGAAGACAAAGCCCTAAAAGGGGATCTGGGACTTCCCGGTGGAGACTACAGCCTGTGTGAAGGGATTCTGGCAAGTTCAAAGAGTCTAGGAGACCAAGAGAAGGTTTGGGGACCGAGGAAGCTGTGGATGCCAATGAGTCCAGGGCAGTTGGAGAAGATCCAAAAGTCTCTGGGGGGTGCAAGCTGGAGCTACTGGGAAACCCATATCAAGAGGCCATGTGGGCTTGAACAACAAGGTGCTGTCACCTTGGCTGAGGGAGTGCCTGAATAGCAAGTGGCCCGAGAGGATAAAGCATGCAGAGGTACTGTTGACTAGAGAGCCAGGTGGCTTAGTTTTTTCATTTGTGTTTACTAACTGAAGTTGAAACCCTTGTGTGGGAATCCTGGATGGACTTTTGTTTTTTTCCCTTTTAATAAAAGTGGGCTACCACACCCTTAATTATAATGTCTGTGTGACATGGACTCACTGTACAAAAATAGTATCCACCACTAGGGATGAGCTCGGTGTTCGAGTCGAACATAGGTTCGACTCGAACATCGGCTGTTCGATCGTTCGTTGAATATCGAACGATTTGGGCCGTTCGCGCCAAATTCGAGTGACGCGAACGGCCCACAATGCACTACGCCATCGCAGTGTCATCCAGGCGCTGTGATTGGCCAAGCATGCACTGTGACCCCGCATGCTTGGCCAATCACAGCGCCGGCAGCGAGGAGAGCAATGATTGGCCACAGGCAGGATGCCTGTGGCCAATTATTGCTGAGGGGTTTAGTACACGCCCCACACTATAAAAGGCCGCCAGCGCGGCGGCCTTGTGTAGTGTGTTCCGGAGCAGGGAAAGAGAAGCATAGGCAGGGACAGTGTCATTTTTTTTCTTTACTAATCCTGGATTCCTTGTGTTTAGGGACAGAGAAGGATAGGTAGGGAGAGTGTCAGTGTGTTATTCTGTGCTAAACCTTGTTTGTAGGGACAGAGAAGGACAGTGAGGGAAAGTGTCAGTGTGCTATTCTGTGCTAAACCAATCTTGCTGAACCATATTTCAAATCCTGAGTTTAGGGACAGAGAAGGACACTCAGGGAAAGTGTCAGTGTGCTGTTCTGTGCTAAACCAATCTTGCTGAACCATATTTCAAATCCTTGCGTTTAGGGACAGAGAAGGACACTCAGGGAAAGTGTCAGTGTGCTATTCTGTGCTAAACCAATCTTGCTGAAGCATATTGCAAATCCTTGAGTTTAGGGACAGAGAAGGACACTCGGGGAAAGTGTCAGTGTGCTATTCTGTGCTAAACCAATCTTGCTGAACCATATTTCAAATCCTTGAGTTTAGGGACAGAGAAGGACACTCAGGGAAAGTGTCAGTGTGCTATTCTGTGCTAAACCAATCTTGCTGAACCATATTTCAAATCCTTGAGTTTAGGGACAGAGAAGGACACTCAGGGAAAGTGTCAGTGTGCTATTCTGTGCTAAACCAATCTTGCTGAAGCATATTGCAAATCCTTGAGTTTAGGGACAGAGAAGGACACTCGGGGAAAGTGTCAGTGTGCTATTCTGTGCTAAACCAATCTTGCTGAACCATATTTCAAATCCTTGAGTTTAGGGACAGAGAAGGACACTCGGGGAAAGTGTCAGTGTGCTATTCTGTGCTAAACCAATCTTGCTGAACCATATTTCAAATCCTTGAGTTTAGGGACAGAGAAGGACACTCAGGGAAAGTGTCAGTGTGCTAGTCTGTGCTAAACCAATCTTGCTGAACCATATTTCAAATCCTTGAGTTTAGGGACAAAGAAGGACACTCGGGGAAAGTGTCAGTGTGCTATTCTGTGCTAAACCAATCTTGCTGAACCATATTTCAAATCCTTGAGTTTAGGGACAGAGAAGGACACTCGGGGAAAGTGTCAGTGTGCTATTCTGTGCTAAACCAATCTTGCTGAACCATATTTCAAATCCTTGAGTTTAGGGACAAAGAAGGACACTCGGGGAAAGTGTCAGTGTGCTATTCTGTGCTAAACCAATCTTGCTGAACCATATTTCAAATCCTTGACTTTAGGGACAGAGAAGGACACTCAGGGAAAGTGTCAGTGTGCTATTCTGTGCCAAACCAATCTTGCTGAACCATATTTCAAATCCTTGAGTTTAGGGACAGAGAAGGACACTCAGGGAAAGTGTCAGTGTGCTGTTCTGTGCTAAACCAATCTTGCTGAACCATATTTCAAATCCTTGCGTTTAGGGACAGAGAAGGACACTCAGGGAAAGTGTCAGTGTGCTATTCTGTGCTAAACCAATCTTGCTGAACCATATTTCAAATCCTTGAGTTTAGGGACAGAGAAGGACACTCAGGGAAAGTGTCAGTGTGCTATTCTGTGCTAAACCAATCTTGCTGAACCATATTTCAAATCCTTGAGTTTAGGGACAGAGAATGACACTCAGGGAAAGTGTCAGTGTGCTATTCTGTGCTAAACCAATCTTGCTGAACCATATTTCAAATCCTTGAGTTTAGGGACAGAGAAGGACACTCGGGGAAAGTGTCAGTGTGCTATTTTGTGCTAAACCAATCTTGCTGAACCATATTTCAAATCCTTGAGTTTAGGGACAGAGAAGGACACTCAGGGAAAGTGTCAGTGTGCTATTCTGTGCTAAACCAATCTTGCTGAACCATATTTCAAATCCTTGAGTTTAGGGACAGAGAAGGACACTCAGGGAAAGTGTCAGTGTGCTGTTCCGTGCTAAACCAATCTTGCTGAACCATATTTCAAATCCTTGCATTTAGGGACAGAGAAGGACACTCAGGGAAAGTGTCAGTGTGCTATTCTGTGCTAAACGAATCTTGCTGAACCATATTTCAAATCCTTGAGTTTAGGGACAGAAAAGGACACTCAGGGAAAGTGTCAGTGTGCTATTCTGTGCTAAACCAATCTTGCTGAACCATATTTCAAATCCTTGTGTTTAGGGACAGAGAAGGATAAGCAGGGGACAGTGTCAGTGTCATTGTTGCTAAGCCTCCTGCACAGTATACACCTGAAGGTAGCCCTTATTGCTGTTTTTCCCATCTCCCTGCAGGCCATCCATTAAAATGTCTGGAAGGCAAACAAGGAGAGGCAGACAGTCAGGAGGCAATAAAAGAGGGCAAGCAGGCTCTGTGTCTGGGGGCAACAGTGCTGGTCGTGGACGCGGTGCATTGTCATCAGCACATGGCCATGGGACACGCTTGTCCTTCTTTTCGGCAGCTGGACATGTTGAGCCACATCATGCCGAAGACTTGGTAGAGTGGATGACCAAGCCCACCTCATCCTCCTCATCCTCTCTCACCCAGGCTCAGGGTACTGGCAAAGCAGCTGCCAAAGCGTCCTCTTCCCTGGTATCAATGTCATCATCAGTCACTCCTTCCCTAGACCCACCATGTCCTCCTCCTGAGGAGTCCCCCGAACTGTTTGAGCACAGTGTTGGGTACATGCTCCAGGAGGATGCCCAGCGTTTCGAAGGATCTGATGATGATACCCAGCTAGAGGAAGGCAGTAGCGTGAGAGCAGAGAGAGGGGATGCTCAAGAAGGACACCAATCTGGCAGTCATGCTCCAGCAGCTGCAGCATACTGCCAGATTGGCTCCAGTGATGAGGAGGGAGGGGATGATGAGGTCACTGACTCCACGTCGGTGCCTAATAGGAGAGAGGAGGAGGAGGAGGAGGATGAGGAGGAGGCACATCTCCAACGAGGCAGGATGCCCTTGGGTGGCCAGCGTAAGGGCAGCACACAGACGGAATCACACCGCAGAGCTCCGCCTGTGCAGGGCGCTGACTCTGCCCGTCATTCAAAAAGTTCTTTGGTGTGGCCCTTTTTTGAGGCGAGTGCATCAGATCGCACAGCTGCTGTTTGCAACATATGTCTCAAGCGTATATCGCGTGGCCAAAACATCAGCCGCTTGGGCACCACATGCTTGACCAGACATATGTTGACCTGCCATGCAGCTCGTTGGCAAGCCTACCTTAAAGACCCACACCAAAGAACAAAGCAGACCTCTCCTTGCACCGCATCAGCTGGGATCTCCAACCCCACTATACCTTCAGTCCTCTCTGAAACCTGCACTGAGAGGAATGAAGGTGTAGAATTAGGTGTGTCACAGCCAAGTACTTGCGGCCACTCTGCTAGCAGTACACCGACGTCCGATTCTAGCAGGCAAATTTCCCTGCCCCAGCTGCTGGACCGTCGAAAGAAGTTCACTCCCAGCCATCCACATGCCCAGCGATTGAATGCTAGCTTGGCTAAATTGCTAGCGCTTCAACTGCTGCCTTTTCAGTTGGTAGACTCGGCCCCCTTCTGTGAGTTTGTGCAATGTGCGGTTCCTCAGTGGCAGGTTCCCAAACGCCACTTTTTCTCACGGAAGGCGATTCCGGCTCTCTACCGGCATGTGGAAGGCAATGTCTTGGCCTCGCTGGACAGGGCGGTCAGCGGTAAGGTGCATATTACCGCTGACTCATGGTCCAGCAGGCATGGACAGGGACGTTACCTTTCTTTCACGGCCCATTGGGTCACTCTTTTGGCAGCTGGGAAGGATGCAGGACAAGGTGCAGTAGTGTTGGAGGTTGTTCCACCGCCACGCCTCCAAAATGCTACTACTGGTTGTGACACACCTCTCTCCTCCACCCCCTCCTCTTCTTCCTCCATGGCCTCTTCCTGTGCTTTGTCCTCGGAACCAGCGGTGCTCCGTAGGTGTTCAAGGGGCTACGCAAGTACGCAGGCAAAAAGATGCCATGCCGTGCTTGCGCTGGTGTGTTTTGGGGACAGGAGCCACACTGGGGCAGAGGTCCTGTCTGCTCTGCAGGGGCAGGCCGAGAGGTGGTTGACGCCACACCAGCTTAAGCCAGGAATGGTGGTTTGCGACAATGGCACCAACCTCCTCTCCGCCCTCCGACAGGGACAACTGACCCATGTGCCCTGTGTGGCTCACGTCCTTAACCTGGTGGTGCAGCGGTTCTTGGGCAGGTACCCGGGCTTACAGGATGTCCTGAGGCAGGCCAGGAAAGTCTGTGTGCATTTCCGCAGATCTTATAATGCCAGTGCTTGCCTGGCTGAGCTGCAAAAGGAGTTGAACCTGCCCAAGAACCGCCTTATATGTGACATGCCCACCAGGTGGAACTCAACGTTGGCCATGCTGCAGCGGCTGCACACGCAGCAGAGGGCCATCAATGAGTACCTGTGCGACTACGGCACCAGGACAGGGTCAGGGGAGCTTGGTTTTTTTTCACCACGCCCGTGGGGCATGATCAGGGATGCATGCACTGTCCTGGCACCATTTGAGGAGGCCACGAGGGTGGTGAGCAGTGACAGTGCATGCATCAGTGACACTGTACCTCTTGTCCACCTGTTGGAGCACACGCTGCGTGGAATAATGGACAGGGCACTTGAGGCAGAATAGAGGCAGGAAGAGGAGGACTTCCTTTCCTCTCAAGGCCCCCTTTACCCAGACAGTGTTCCTTCTGTCCCACCCATCGCACAGGAAGAGGAGAAGGAGGAGGAGGATTGTGTCAGCATGGAGGTGGAGCCTGGCACTCAGCATCATCAGCAGCAGTCTTTTAGGGATGATTTACAGTCCCAAGAAACCAGTGGACTTGTACGTGGCTGGGAGGAGGTGTCTGCGGATCATGTCGTCCTTAGTGACCCAGAGGACTCCGGACTGAATGCCTCAGCTAACCTACGCTGCATGGCCTCCCTGATCCTGCAAAGTCTGCGGAAGGATCCTCATATTCTTCGGATCAAGGAGAGGGACCATTACTGGCTGGCCACTCTCCTTGATCCACGGTACAAGGGTAAGGTTGCGGACCTTATGTTACCGTCGCAGAGGGAGCAGAGGATGAGACAACTCCGGGAGGCCTTGCAGAAAGGTCTGTGCAACGCGTTCCCAGAGACTGGGAGGTTACAAACTCCTGGTCCTGGACAACGAGTTGCTGAGGCTTCGGTCAGTCAAAGAAGGAGCGGTGGGGAAGGTGGCCGTCTGACCGATGCGTTCAGACAATTCTTTAGTCCGCAGCCCCAAAGTATGATCGGTTCCAGCAACCATCGCCAGCGTCTGATATACATGGTGCAGGAATACCTAGGGGCAAGGTCAGACTTGGACACCTTCCCCACCGAAAATCCTCTGGCTTACTGGGTCTTGAGGATGGATCACTGGCCAGAGCTTGCACAGTATGCAATTGAGCTACTGGCCTGTCATGCATCCAGCGTTCTTTCAGAACGCACATTCAGTGCTGCTGGAGGATTTGTCACGGATCACAGGGTGCGCCTGTCCACCGACTCGGTTGATCGACTGACTTTCATCAAGATGAACCAGTCTTGGATCACCACTAGGGATGAGCTTCGTGTTCGAGTCGAACATACGTTCGACTCGAACATCGGCTGTTCGATCGTTCGACGAAGATCGAACGATTTGGGCCGTTCGCGCCAAATTCGAGTGACGCGAACGGCCCACAATGCACTACGCCATCGCAGTGTCATCCAGGCGCTGTGATTGGCCAAGCATGCACTGTGACCCCGCATGCTTGGCCAATCACAGCGCCGGCAGCGAGGAGAGCAATGATTGGCCACAGGCAGGATGCCTGTGGCCAATTATTGCTGAGGGTGTTTAGTACACGCCCCACACTATAAAAGGCCGCCAGCACGGCGGCCTAGTGTAGTGTGTTCCGGAGCAGGGATAGAGCAGCATAGGCAGGGACAGTGACTGTTATTTCTTTCTTGCTTAACCTGGATTCCTTTAGTTTAGGGAAAGAGAAGGATAGGTAGGGAGAGTGTCAGTGTGTTTTGTGCTTGTGCTATAGTGTGCTTAAAAAAAACATTTATTCTAGGGACAGAAAACTGTAGGTAGGGACAGTGTCAGTTTCTTTCACTCTGCAAGTCCTTGTTTCCAGGGACCTGGAAGGACAGTGAGTGAATTGTCCTTGTGCTATATTGTGCTTAAAAAAACATTTATTCTAGGGACAGAAAACTGTAGGTAGGGAGAGTGTCAGTTTCTTTCACTCTGCAAGTCCTTGTTTCCAGGGACCTGGAAGGACAGTGAGTGAATTGTCCTTGTGCTATATTGTGCTTAAAAAAACATTTATTCTAGGGACAGAAAACTGTAGGTAGGGAGAGTGTCAGTTTCTTTCACTCTGCAAGTCCTTGTTTCCAGGGACCTGGAAGGACAGTGAGTGAATTGTCCTTGTGCTATATTGTGATTAAAAAAAACATTTTTTCTAGGGACAGAAAACTGTAGGTAGGGAGAGTGTTTTTTTCCTTTCACTCTGCAAGTCCTTGTTTCCAGGGACCTGTAAGGACAGTGAGTGAATTTTTCTTGTGCTATATTGTGATTAAAAAAAACATTTTTTCTAGGGACAGAAAACTGTAGGTAGGGAGAGTGTTTTTTTCCTTTCACTCTGCAAGTCCTTGTTTCCAGGGACCTGTAAGGACAGTGAGTGAATTTTTCTTGTGCTATATTGTGATTAAAAAAAACATTTTTTCTAGGGACAGAAAACTGTAGGTAGGGAGAGTGTTTTTTTTCTTTCACTCTGCAAGTCCTTGTTTCCAGGGACCTGTAAGGACAGTGAGTGAATTTTTCTTGTGCTATATTGTGATTAAAAAAAACATTTTTTCTAGGGACAGAAAACTGTAGGTAGGGAGAGTGTTTTTTTTCTTTCACTCTGCAAGTCCTTGTTTCCAGGGACCTGTAAGGACAGTGAGTGAATTGTTCTTGTGCTATATTGTGCTTAAAAAAACATTTATTCTAGGGACAGAAAACTGTAGGTAGGGAGAGTGTCAGTTTCTTTCACTCTGCAAGTCCTTGTTTCCAGGGACCTGGAAGGACAGTGAGTGAATTGTCCTTGTGCTATATTGTGATTAAAAAAAACATTTTTTCTAGGGACAGAAAACTGTAGGTAGGGAGAGTGTTTTTTTCCTTTCACTCTGCAAGTCCTTGTTTCCAGGGACCTGTAAGGACAGTGAGTGAATTTTTCTTGTGCTATATTGTGATTAAAAAAAACATTTTTTCTAGGGACAGAAAACTGTAGGTAGGGAGAGTGTTTTTTTTCTTTCACTCTGCAAGTCCTTGTTTCCAGGGACCTGTAAGGACAGTGAGTGAATTTTTCTTGTGCTATATTGTGATTAAAAAAAACATTTTTTCTAGGGACAGAAAACTGTAGGTAGGGAGAGTGTTTTTTTTCTTTCACTCTGCAAGTCCTTGTTTCCAGGGACCTGTAAGGACAGTGAGTGAATTGTTCTTGTGCTATATTGTGCTTAAAAAAACATTTATTCTAGGGACAGAAAACTGTAGGTAGGGAGAGTGTCAGTTTCTTTCACTCTGCAAGTCCTTGTTTCCAGGGACCTGGAAGGACAGTGAGTGAATTGTCCTTGTGCTATATTGTGATTAAAAAAAACATTTTTTCTAGGGACAGAAAACTGTAGGTAGGGAGAGTGTTTTTTTCCTTTCACTCTGCAAGTCCTTGTTTCCAGGGACCTGTAAGGACAGTGAGTGAATTTTTCTTGTGCTATATTGTGATTAAAAAAAACATTTTTTCTAGGGACAGAAAACTGTAGGTAGGGAGAGTGTTTTTTTCCTTTCACTCTGCAAGTCCTTGTTTCCAGGGACCTGTAAGGACAGTGAGTGAATTTTTCTTGTGCTATATTGTGATTAAAAAAAACATTTTTTCTAGGGACAGAAAACTGTAGGTAGGGAGAGTGTTTTTTTCCTTTCACTCTGCAAGTCCTTGTTTCCAGGGACCTGTAAGGACAGTGAGTGAATTGTTCTTGTGCTATATTGTGATTAAAAAAAACATTTTTTCTAGGGACAGAAAACTGTAGGTAGGGAGAGTGTTTTTTTTCTTTCACTCTGCAAGTCCTTGTTTCCAGGGACCTGTAAGGACAGTGAGTGAATTTTTCTTGTGCTATATTGTGATTAAAAAAATCATTTTTTCTAGGGACAGAAAACTGTAGGTAGGGAGAGTGTTTTTTTTCTTTCACTCTGCAAGTCCTTGTTTCCAGGGACCTGTAAGGACAGTGAGTGAATTTTTCTTGTGCTATATTGTGATTAAAAAAAACATTTTTTCTAGGGACAGAAAACTGTAGGTAGGGAGAGTGTCAGTTTCTTTCACTGTGAAAGTCCTTGTTTCAAGGGACAGAGAAGGACACCTGAAGGTAGCCCTTATTGCTTTTTTCCCATCTCCGTGCAGGCCATCTATTAGAATGTCTGGAAGGCAAACAAGGAGAGGCAGACAGTCAGGAGGCAATAAAAGAGGGCAAGCAGGCTCTGTGTCTGGGGGCAACAGTGCTGGTCGTGGACGCGGTGCATTGTCATCAGCACATGGCCATGGGACACGCTTGTCCTTCTTTTCGGCAGCTGGACATGTTGAGCCACATCATGCCGAAGACTTGGTAGAGTGGATGACCAAGCCCTCCTCCTCCTCCTCATCCTCTCTCACCCAGGCTCAGGGTACTGGAAAAGCAGCTGCCAAAGCGTCGTCTTCCCTGGTATCAATGTCAGACAAATCATCAGTCACTCCTTCCCTAGACCCACCATGTCCTCCTCCTGAGGAGTCCCCCGAACTGTTTCAGCACAGTGTTGGGTACATGCTCCAGGAGGATGCCCAGCGTTTCGAAGGGTCTGATGATGAAACCCAGCTAGAGGAAGGCAGTAGCGTGAGAGCAGACAGAGGGGATGCTCAAGAAGGACACCAATCTGGCAGTCATGTTCCAGCAGCTGCAGCATACTGCCAGATTGGCTCCAGTGATGAGGAGGGAGGGGATGATGAGGTCACTGACTCCACGTGGGTGCCTAATAGGAGAGAGGAGGAGGAGGAGGATGAGGAGGAGGCACATCTCCAACGAGGCAGGATGCCCTTTGGTGGCCAGCGTAAGGGCAGTACACCGACGGAATCACACCGCAGAGCTCCGCCTGTGCAGGGCGCTGCCTCTGCCCGTCATTCAAAAAGTTCTTTGGTGTGGGCCTTTTTTGAGGCTAGTGCATCAGATCGCACAGCTGCTGTTTGCAACATATGTCTCAAGCGTATATCGCGTGGCCAAAACATCAGCCGCTTGGGTACCACATGCCTGACCAGACATATGTTGACCTGCCATGCAGCTCGTTGGCAAGCCTACCTCAAAGACCCACACCAAAGAACAAAGCGGACCTCTCCTTGCACCGCATCAGCTGGGATCTCCAACCCCACTATAACTTCAGTCCTCTCTGAAACATGCACTGAGAGGAATGAAGGTGTAGAATTAGGTGTGTCACAGCCAAGTACTTGCGCCCACTCTGCTAGCAGTACACCGACGTCCGATTCTAGCAGGCAAATTTCCCTGCCCCAGCTGCTGGACCGTCGAAAGAAGTTCACTCCCAGCCATCCACATGCCCAGCGGTTGAATGCTAGCTTGGCTAAATTGCTAGCGCTTCAACTGCTGCCTTTTCAGTTGGTAGACTCGGCCCCCTTCCGTGAGTTTGTGCAATGTGCGGTTCCTCAGTGGCAGGTTCCCAAACGCCACTTTTTCGCACGGAAGGCTATTCCGGCTCTCTACCGGCATGTGGAAGGCAATGTCTTGGCCTCGCTGGACAGGGCGGTCAGCGGTAAGGTGCATATTACCGCTGACTCATGGTCCAGCAGGCATGGACAGGGACGTTACCTTTCTTTCACGGCCCATTGGGTCACTCTTTTGGCAGCTGGGAAGGATTCAGGACAAGGTGCAGTAGTGTTGGAGGTTGTCCCACCGCCACGCCTCCAAAATGCTACTACTGGTTGTGACACACCTCTCTCCTCCACCCCCTCCTCTTCTTCTTCCTCCATGGCCTCTTCCTGTGGTTTGTCCTATGAACCAGCGGTGCTCCGTAGCCGTTCACGGGGCTACGCAAGTACGCAGGCAAAAAGATGCCATGCCGTGCTTGCGCTGGTGTGTTTGGGGGACAGAAGCCACACTGGGGCAGAGGTCCTGTCTGCTCTGCAGGGCCAGGCCGAGAGGTGGTTGACGCCACGCCAGCTTAAGCCAGGAATGGTGGTTTGCGACAATGGCACCAACCTCCTCTCCGCCCTCCGACAGGGACAACTGACCCATGTGCCCTGTGTGGCTCACGTCCTTAACCTGGTGGTGCAGCGCTTCTTGGGCAGGTACCCGGGCTTACAGGATGTCCTGAGGCAGGCCAGGAAAGTCTGTGTGCATTTCCGCAGATCTTATAATGCCAGTGCTCGCCTGGCTGAGCTGCAAAAGGAGTTGAACCTGCCCAAGAACCGCCTTATATGTGACATGCCCACCAGGTGGAACTCAACGTTGGCCATGCTGCAGCGGCTGCACACGCAGCAGAGGGCCATCAATGAGTACCTGTGCGACTACGGCACCAGGACAGGGTCAGGGGAGCTTGGTTTTTTTTCTCCACGCCAGTGGGGCATGATCAGGGATGCATGCACTGTCCTGGCACCATTTGAGGAGGCCACGAGGATGGTGAGCAGTGACAGTGCATGCATCAGTGACACTGTACCTCTTGTCCACCTGTTGGAGCACACGCTGCGTGGAATAATGGACAGGGCACTTGAGGCAGAACAGAGGCAGGAAGAGGAGGACTTCCTTGCATCTCAAGGCCCCCTTTACCCAGACAGTGTTACTTCTGTCCCACCCATCGCACAGGAAGAGGAGGAGGAGGAGGAGGAGGAGGAGGAGGATTGTGTCAGCATGGAGGTGGAGGCTGGCACTCAGCATCATCAGCAGCAGTCTTTTAGGGATGATTTACAGTCCCAAGAAACCAGTGGACTTGTACGTGGCTGGGAGGAGGTGGCTGCGGATCATGTCGTCCTTAGTGACCCAGAGGACTCCGGAGCGAATGCCTCAGCAAACCTACGCTGCATGGCCTCCCTGATCCTGCAAAGTCTGCGGAAGGATCCTCGTATTCTTCGGATCAAGGAGAGGGACCATTACTGGCTGGCCACTCTCCTTGATCCACGGTACAAGGGTAAGGTTGCGGACCTTATGTTACCGTCGCAGAGGGAGCAGAGGATGAGACAACTCCGGGAGGCCTTGCAGAAAGGTCTGTGCAACGCGTTCCCAGAGACTGGGAGGTTGCAAACTCCTGGTCCTGGACAACGAGTTGCTGAGGCTTCGGCCAGTCAAAGAAGGAGCGGTGGGGAAGGTGGCCGTCTGACCGATGCGTTCAGACAATTCTTTAGTCCGCAGCCCCAAAGTATGATCGGTTCCAGCAACCATCGCCAGCGTCTGATAAACATGGTGCAGGAATATCTAGGGGCAAGGTCAGACTTGGACACCTTCCCCACCGAAAATCCTCTGGCTTACTGGGTCTTGAGGATGGATCACTGGCCAGAGCTTGCACAGTATGCAATTGAGCTACTGGCCTGTCCTGCATCCAGCGTTCTTTCGGAACGCACATTCAGTGCTGCTGGAGGATTTGTCACGGATCACAGGGTGCGCCTGTCCACCGACTCGGTTGATCGACTGACTTTCATCAAGATGAACCAGTCTTGGATCACCACCAGCTACCACACACCTGATGCTGATATAACAGACTAATTGATTTTAACATGTCACATCCCTTCAAGACTGATGCTGATGCTGAGTGCCTGTGCTGTTATGTTGACTGGCTATCCTCCTCCTCCGAGTCCTCAATGATACGATTGATGATGATAGCTTGGAAGATCATTTTTGTTTATGGGTGCCGCCACCAGTGCCTAACGCCCAATTTTTCAGCCCCTGTTTAACAGGGGCGTGTAATTACAATTTTTGAAGCAATACTTTGCAACAGGGCTCATTGCTGTACTCCAAGTACAGTATCTGTGAGGAGTTGCAGTGTTGTGCCACCAGTGCCTAAGGCCCAATTTTTCAGCCCCTGTTTAACAGGGGCGTGTCATTACAATTTTTGAAGCAATACTTTGCAACAGGGCTCATTGCTGTGCTCCAAGTACAGTATCTGTGAGGGGTTGCAGTGTTGTGCCACCAGTGCCTAAGGCCCAATTTTTCAGCCCCTGTTCAACAGGGGCATGTAATTACAATTCTTGATCTAATAATTCACAGCAGGGCCCATTGCTGCACCCACCAAGAGTAACTGTCAGGGCTTACAGTGTTGTGGCACCAGCACCACCATCAAAGGCCCAATTTTTACTACCACTGTTCAACAATTATATGTAATTAAAATTCCTGATATAATAGTTGACAGCAGGGCGTTCCAGCACCAACCAAGAGTAACTGTGAGTGCTTACAGTGTTGTGCCAACACCAACAACTAAGGGGCCTATTTCTGCAGAGTATATACGGCAGGTCCCTACTTTCAAACATCCAACTTACAAACGACTCCTACTTGCAAACGCAAGAAGACAACAGGAAGTGAGAGGAAATCTACCACTAGGAAGGAAAATTCTCTCCTGTAAGAATAAATATGGGAGAAAGGTGTCTCCTCTGTACTGATGCTTTATCAGCAATCCTTGTTTCAAGAAAAACACCACATTTCAAAAACAGTTGTCATTGGGACGGAAAGTGAGGTGAAATGTTCTGAACAGGGGCACAGACAGCAAAACAAATGTTACAGGGGTGATAACCCTTACCTATGTTTTCCAAAAAGTTTAAAAATAGATTTTTGGTCTGGAGCTACACTTCAACAATGTACCTGTTCAAAATTACAAACAGATTCTACATAAGAACAAACCTACAGTCCCTGTCTTGTATGCACCGCCTGTATAGGGCTGTTCAGAGTATATAGGGCCTTTTTAATTTTATGTGCGGGGTTCCCCTTAATATCCATACAAGACCCAAAGGGGCTGGTAATGGGCTGGGGTAGGGGGGGGGGTCATGGGGTAGCTATGCCATTTTTCTTAAAGAATTTCATCCATATTACCAGGACCAGACATTACATTAAAGCCGCAAGCAGTTTTAAATGGCTTTTTTTTCCTTTAGAAGTGTCATTTTGTGCAGGGACAGTTCTAAACACGGGAAACACGTGGCACTTCACAGGCATACTTTAGACACCCCCCAGGTACGATATTTAAAGGAATATTTGACTTTTTTTTTTCACTTTATGCATCATTAAAATGACTGCTCCCGAAAAACGACCGTTTTTAAAACGTCTTTTTGCATTGATACATGTCCCCTGGTGCAGAACCCGGGTTCCCAAACCCTTTTTAGGACAATAACATGCATAATAGTTGTTATAATTAGCACTTTAGAATTCGAACGTTCGCATCCATTCTATTTAATAGGGTTCTAATGTTCGTTCGAACTTTCGGTCCGTTCGCGGGTTCTGGTGCGAACCGAACAGGGGGGTGTTCGGCTCATCACTAATCACCACCAGCTACCACACACCTGATGCTGATATAACAGACTAATTGATTTTAAAATGTCACATCCCTTCAAGACTGATTCTGATGCTGAGTGCCTGGGCTGTTATGTTGACTGGCTATCCTCCTCCTCCTCAATGATCCGATTGATGATGATAGCTTGGAAGATCATTTTTGTTTATGGGTGCCGCCACCAGTGCCTAAGGCCCAATTTTTCAGCCCCTGTTTAACAGGGGCGTGTAATTACAATTTTTGATGCAATACTTTGCAACAGGGCTCATTGCTGTGCTCCAAGTACAGTATCTGTGAGGGGTTGCAGTGTTGTGCCACCAGTGCCTAAGACCCAATTTTTCAGCCCCTGTTTAACAGGGGCGTGTAATTACAATTTTTGATGCAATACTTTGCAACAGGGCTCATTGCTGTGCTCCAAGTACAGTATCTGTGAGGGGTTGCAGTGTTGTGCCACCAGTGCCTAAGGCCCAATTTTTCAGCCCCTGTTCAACAGGGGCATGCAATTATAATTATTGATCTAATAATTCACAGCAGGGCCCATTGCTGCGCCCACCAAGAGTAACTGTCAGGCCTTACAGTGTTGTCTCAATACCACCACCACCACCACCACCAAAGGCCCAATTTTTCAGCCCCTGTTCAACAGGGGCATGCAATTATAATTATTGATCTAATAATTCACAGCAGGGCCCATTGCTGAGCCCACCAAGAGTAACTGTCAGGCCTTACAGTGTTGTGGCACCAGCACCACCATCAAAGGCCCAATTTTTACTACCACTGTTCAACAATTATATGTAATTACAATTCCTGATATAATAGTTGACAGCAGGGCGTTCCAGCACCCACCAAGAGTAACTGTGAGTGCTTACAGTGTTGTGCCAACACCAACACCTAAGGGGCCAATTTCTGCAGAGTATATGCGGCAGGTCCCTACTTTCAAACATCCAACTTACAAACGACTCCTACTTGCAAACGGAAGAAGACAACAGGAAGTGAGAGGAAATCTACCCCATGGAAGGAAAATTCTCTCCTGTAAGAATTAATATGGGAGAAAGGTGTCTCCTCTCTACTGATGCTTTATCACCAATCCTTGTTTCAATAAAAACACCACATTTCAAAAACAGTTGTCATTGGGACGGAAAGTGAGGTGAAATGTTCTGAACAGGGGCACAGACAGCAAAACAAATGTTACAGGGGTGATAACCCTTCCCTATGTTTTCCAAAAAGCTTAAAAATAGATTTTTTGGCTGGAGCTACACTTAAACAATGTACGTGTTCAAAATTACAAACAGATTCTACTTAAGAACAAACCTACAGTCCCTGTCTTGTTTACACCGGTCTTGTTTACACCGCCTGTATACTGCTGTTCAGAGTATATAGGGCCTTTTTTATTTTGTGTGCGGGGTTCCCCTTAATATCCAAACAAGATCCAAAGGGGCTGGTAATGGGCTGGGGTAGGGGGGGGGGGGGTGATGGGGTAGCTATGCCATTTTTCTTAAAGATTTTCATCCATATTATCGGGACCAGACATTACATTAAAGCCGCAAGCAGTTTTAAATGGCTTTTTTTTTCTTTTAGAAATGTCATTTTGTGCAGGGACAGTTCTAAACACGGGAAACACGTGGCACTTCGCAGGCATACTTTAGACACCCCCCAGGTACGATATTTAAAGGAATATTTGACTTTTTTTTTCACTTTATGCATCATTAAAATGACTGCTCCCGAAAAACGTCCGTTTTTTAAAACTTCTTTTTGCATTGATACATGTCCCCTGGTTCAGAACCCGGGTTCCCAAACCCTTTTTGGGACAATAACATGCATAATAGTCGTTATAATTAGCACTTTAGAATTCGAACGTTCGCATCCATTGTATTTAATAGGGTTCTAATGTTCGTGCAAACTTTCGGTCCGTTTGCGGGTTCTGGTGCGAACCGAACCCGGGGGTGTTCGGCTCATCACTATCCACCACTGAGCTAAACATCACCTATAGCACAAATATGTACTAAGAGTACCGTAAACCTTTTTAGTTAAGACACTCAGACTGTTGTCTTGAGATATCCCAGTGAAGGGATTCCCATAAAATATTCAGGAGGATTCTATTATGAAGAAGATTTAGGAACTAGCATAAAGTTTAAGAATACATTGTGTTGGTATTAGACCTCAAAATAAATTAGACATCATATTATCCTAACATAAAAAAATTCAGCTGCTAAATCATTCTTTTCTTTACAGCTCACACAGCTCTCAGAGTTTCTAGCTCTGGTGCTCTGCTCTGCATGATTAATAGTGAATTAGTGGTTTAGTGGATTTTTGTTGGGACAACTACTTCAATTTAAACTATAGGTCTCGAGACAGCATATGAGGTGTGAGAAGACATGCAATTAAGTAGTCTCCTTTAACTGCCTTTACTTTATTATCCTATCAAAAATATATTACTTTAGTCTAACTGTCCATTGAGCAGGAAGAAATAATTCCCCATCCCTCTTAAATAGAGCTTATCTAACTTACTCAGTTTCTCTGTCTAGCTTAAAAAGATGTGCTGCCTTCTCATTTCCTAGGCAACAGCCTTATATACTGCTACTTTGTGCAATGTGTGTAAAATAATATGCTGTGTTTATGGAAAACAAACTCCCTTTCTTACCCAATAGTAAATATAAACCAAAAATTACTCAAGTGCAACAAAATGAAGATAATATGCTTCCAAATGAATAAAAAGCCAGTGAATAAATATGCATCAAAAACAAATGCATTCATCCAATAAAGAGTTATGGTGAATAAATATGCATCAAAAACAAATACATCAAGTACAAAGTGCATTGTACATATTTCATGAGACCATAAGGCCACGTACACACGACCGTTTTTCTCGGCAAAAAATCTCTCCCAACAGTTTTCTTGTCTTTTTTGGTCGAGAAAAACGTTCGTGTGTATGCTTTCTCGTCGAGAAAACTGTCCAAAATCTCGACGAGAAAAAAGACGACCTGCGGTCTTTTTTCTCGTCGGAGTCTAATTTTTTCTCGGCGTGATTCTTGTCAGACTGTGTTTGGACGAGAAAAACGTTTGTGTGTATGCTTTTCCGAGTCTTCAAAAACCGCGCATGGTCAGACTCAATATGAGACGGGAGCGCACCTTCTTGTAAAACGAGCGTTTTGAATGGAGATAGCACATTCGTCACGTGTTACCAATTTTAGCCACGTTTAAATGCTGCACATTTAAATCTTCTTTATAATACTACAATGATGATGTGCAATTTTGATCTTTTTTGGCTGCAGATATTCACATATATTTAGGACTAATTTTTACCAACATTTCTGAATGCAGATCTCATGAATATGTTATTTTAGTTGATCGAGCAAGATTTTTTTTTTTATTAATTAGTATGTTTTTATTCAGATATGCATTTTAAAATCTTATTTGATTTCTAGTGTTCTCCTCTTTTTTTTTATCCGGTGTAAATTTGACATAAATAGTATTAAATTATACTCTTTTTTTTGTTCTGCAAGGCGTTTTTTGGGTGTTATCTGTGGCATTTAAACTCTAGCTTTGGAGTTTTAGAAAATGACCTGCCTACTCACCAGCTAAATATGTAGCTTTAACAAAAACACATATGCAAGTATTAACTGGAACACAAAAAAACATTTATTCTGGTATACAAAATAATAATAACCAAACTAGAAGGCAGCGCTGGAGAGCCTGCTGCAATTTGTGCGACTGTGTGGACACCAAAATTGGAACCTTGAGAGGAACATACATTACTGAGCACAATCTGGTCTTGGACTCCCAGAGGTCAGGAACAGCAGCAGGTTAGATACATGTCCCAAGCCTGGGGAACTACAACAGGCTGCCTTCTGTCTGACCACATTGCAGCAAGGGAATCACTTCCTGGTCTTCTTGCTCCGCTTCCCTGCAGCCTTCTGGGTAGGCTTGCCTGCAGCCTTCTCTGCAGCCTTCTCTGCAGCCTTCCTTGTCCGCCTGGCTGGAGGCTGTGCCTCAGGAGGTGTACTCATGTCAGGAGGAGGAGGTGGAGCTGGAGAAGAAGGAGGTGGAGCTGAAGAAGAAGGAGGTGGAGCTGGAGAAGAGGAAAGAGGAGATTGTGAAAATGGAGGTGGAGCTGGAGAAGAAGGAGGTGGAGCTGGAGAAGAGGAAGGAGGAGGTTGTGAAATTGGAGGTGGAGGTGGAGAAGAAGGAGGTGGAGGAGAATAGGAAGGTGCAGGAGGATGGCCGTGGTCACAGATAACAGTGCTCTCTGTGAGTCTGCCCCTCAACCCCTTATTTAAAAGGGTCATGAGCAGGGACTCACAAAGTAGCCTCTGTTCAGTTTGCATCTGGGCCATTTTCATGCCCACCAATGCCGCATAGCCCTCATCAGGGGTTGGGGGCTGCTGGAGGGTGGCATGGGCCTCTTTAATGAGGGCCAGTGCTGCCACACTCACAGCCCTATCCCTCCTGCCCCTTCTTGGCACCTGACACCTAGTCCTACTACTTGGACCAGCCACCTCCTCTCTGCCACTTGGACCAGGCACCTCCTCTCTGCCACTAAGCCCAGCCTCCTCCTGCCTGACATTTTCCGCCCTCTCATCTTGGCTGACCTCCTCCTGTGTAAAAAAAGGGACATATTTTAGATTTTGTTTTCATCAATCAATCACACACAGGGGATTCGTTTGTAAAGGCAAATCCACTTTGCAATACAAGTGCAAACTACAAGTGCACTTGTAATTGCTTGGAAAGTGGACTTGGAAGTGCAGTCGCTGGAGATCTGAGGGGGACAGGCAAGGCAAAGCAAAAGCATAAATTTAGCTTAAACATGATTGGAGATTAAAATCAGCAGAGCTTCCCCTCATTTCCGCTCTCCCCCTCTGATTTACAGCGCCTTTACTTCCAAGTTCTTTTTTGGTGAAATTTTAAGTGCTCTTTGCACTTGTAGTTTGCACTTGTAGTGCAAAGTGGATTACCTGTTCTTAAAGCAGCCCCACAATGTTCAGATCATTGCCTGTTGCAAATCCTTCAAAATGTGTGTGTATAATACTCTCATTATGCCCCCATCATTTTCATATCTCCTCCCCCACTTTTTTGCCCACTAATGTCTATTGCTATGTCAATCCCTTTTTCTTGATTGCCTACCTTTTTACCCATCTTAACATCTATTTTACATCATTCACTTTTGACAAAGAAATGTGATAAAAATACTATACCTGGCTCCAGACGGACAGATCTGGGTCCTCATCCAAGATGGAAGGCTTCTCCTGATCCTGGGAAGGAACATCTTGGCTGGAGGGAAGGCTGGAGGGAAGGCTGGAGGGAAGGCTGGACAGTGATTCCCTTGCTGTAATGTGGTCATTCAGAAAGGCCAACCTGTCGTAGTACCACAAATGTGGGACATATACCTCCCCTGCTGCTGCTCCTGACCTCTGAGATGCCAGGACACGATTGCGCGCAGTCCTATATGTTCCTCTCAAGGTCCCAATTTTGGTGTCAAGCTGCTCAATGGTTGCATGCGCTGCTCTCTGAACCCCCTTTTTTTTATGCTGTGGATTTTTGGTCTCCCACAGAGCGGGCAGCTCCCTTAATCTGTCAATGAATTCCGATAGAAATTATTTTTCCCCAAACACATTCATTCTTTCTGCAAGACAAAACACCAGACATAATTAAAAATGTCAATCACACTCTAAACTCGTGAAATCTTTATGCCCATATATGCCTCTCCAATCTCTATGCAGTATAGGCCACTGATGTACCAATTAGGAAATGATACCTTCGGTCTAACGTTCGGCGCTCTAAACTCCTTCGGCCGCACACAGAACGTAGGTACGTCACATGTGTGTGTTAGCTTTATATACGCTACACATGCGTGACACACGTCGCCCGCCCATGACGGTATTTTCTCGATGTTTCCCCGCCCCTTCTCTTTCGGCGTGCAGGCGACATGGCGGAGTCACAGCAGGTGTCTGTGAATTCAGAGAATTCCAATGAGGAGACAAGCCCAGAGCGGGAAACGTCACAAACAAGGAGGCGCTACAAGGCATCTAATATGTCCTTTGAGGAGATGGCGGAAATGGTGGCCATATTGAACAATTCTGATTATGATGCAAAGCATGGGCCGTATTCCCACCCTAATCTTCGGAAGGACAAAATTATGAAGAAAGTAGTGAAAAGTCTAAAGAAGAATTTCGGTGTGAAAAGATCCAAGGAGCAGCTCAGAAAGAGGTGGTCTGACCTCAAACTGAGGGAGCCGGAGCAGTTAAGGAGCATTAACAGAATGCTTAAAAAAAGTAAGTACTTCTCCTGTGTCCCTATTGTTGTATTTCACAACTTGCATGTTGCTCCCTGTTGTGTTTTTTTTCTTAATTAACATTCTTAAATGACATCTTCTACAATTTAGTGGGCACAGTAATCGGTCGATATAGACACATCGTTTGCACACTACATACGATGATTTGGCAATATCCGTTCTTTTTTATTTCCAAAACTAAATGTATGTTTAAAATCACTAAATGTTATGACATTGTTGTCTAGATGATGTGTTTGAAACTAGAATGAAATGCAAGCTTGAATCAATATAAAGGAGAGGACACGCAGCAGTTTTTTACACATCTGCACTCACAGGAACACTATAGTGTGGGCCGCCATAAGAACCTTTTTAGGTGTCCACCACAGGTGCTACAGTGGGTACTGGGGGGGGGGCATGTGATAAAATTGTCACCAAAATGTCTGTTTTTTAGCTTTGTATAGTTCTCGAATCTGGTCTTCATCTTGGAACTGGGCCTAAACAGGCAAGTGTAACCCACCTGCAAGCAATGTTTCATATTCCTAGTTATGACTTCATATATGTGTGTGTTAAGTGTACCATTTGTTTTAATCTCATAGGGGAGAGAAGACTGGGAGGACACGACTCCTCGGAGCCCAGGAACCCCACACCTTCTAAAGAACCCCAACCTCCCCGACAAGCCCAACCTGAGAATGTGGAGGATGTCAAATTAGATAAAGGAGAGGTGGAGGAAGGAGAAGTCGAGGAAGGAGAGGTGGAGGAGGTGGCGGAACTTGTCACTACAACAGGTCAGTATCTGTCACCCCAGCTTCAGGTTTACGAGATGTAGGCCTGGAGATTGTTATATTTTTATTTTTATTTTAGGGGATGAAGATTTTGCTGAAAGTCCACGATTTTCCAGGGATAGTGCACAAAGACTCATACAACAAGTAATGGATTGTAGTACTCAACTGGACTTCATTAAAAAAAGGATTCAGGATCTGGAGAATGCATTTAAGGACATCATAGATGTGTTGGGGAGAATAGACTAAAAAAAAACTTTTAATCTCAAGTTTGTGTTCACTTTTGTAGCACTTTGTTGCACAAACAAATTTAGAAGATGCACACAGTGGGTCAACATGTGCTATCTGCCATCACGGGATCTCCATGTACGTGTTTTGGGGGTGCAACCTCTTCCTCACAACTCAAGTAGGAGAAAGGAAGAAGGGGTTGCCCACCCCAAAACATGTTGAATGATCCCCCATGATGGCGGGTAGCACATGTTGACGAGAGGGATGAGGAAGTAACTAACCTAGTTTTCCCCCCCTAAAAATGTGTGCATCTTCTAAATTTGTCAGGTTCAGGGGTGACAACACTCCATTTTTGAGGAAGGGCAGATAGACATTTTTGTGGACAAAACGTTTAATTGTTGTATTTGGAGGAATATTGAGGAGATTTTTTCTAAGTTCATTAGCAGCAAAATTTGCCATGTTAGGTGAAAAGGCGAAAATGGGTTTCTAAAATGTTCAGACACCAAAAATGTATACCTAACCATATGTGTGATTGAGTAAAATACAAGAAAATACAAAAAATGTCTGTTTTTTTTTTAAACCACTCTAACCTTTTTGGGATTTAGTTTTGTTGTTAGCAGTGAAATGTTTGTGGTTTACTAAGGAAAATACACTTGGCACTACAAGTACACTTATAAAAAGTAGCACACAACTCAAATATAAACAAAGCAAAACTAATAATTGAAAGTTGATATTTTTGAGTTTTTGAGTTTTTTACGGCAAAATTATAATTCGGACAGATTCTCTGGCATTGGAATGGCCCCCCTACCCATGAAATAATCAACATATTTCTGCCTGATTGCACGGGCACTTTGGGGGGGCAAGCCAGCACGGACAGGTTCCAGGCCCGGCAGGGCATTGTCCGCAGCAAGTCCTGGCACGGGCCCAACTGTGGCCATATATGTAGGAGATTTCTTCCTCAAAAAATTGTGCAGTAGACAACAACAAAACACAATATAGTTCAATTTGTACTCCGCAAGATTAATAGGAGTCAGAAAAAGATGGAACCGGCTGGCCATTATCCCGAAGGCATTCTCCACAACTCTTCTGGCTCTGGCCAGCCGGTAGTTGAAGACCCTCCTCTCCGGGGTGAGGGTCCTCTGGGGGAAAGGCCTCATGAGATGCCGACCCAGGCCAAAGGCTTCATCAGCCAAAAACACAAAGGGGAGTCCTTCCACATTCCCTGCATCCGGTGGCAATGCAAGGTCATCACTCTGTAGACGAAGGGCAAACTCTGTCTGGGCGAAGGCTCCCCCATCCGACATCCGGCCAATCTTCCCCACATCCACATAGAGGAATTCATACAGTGCTGACACCACCGCCATCAGCACAATACTATGAAACCCCTTGTAGTTGTAAAAAAAGGAGCCAGAACAGGGTGGTGGCACGATGCGGACGTGCTTTCCGTCAATGGCTCCTCCACAGTTGGGGAAGTCCCACCGCCTGGCAAACTCCAATGCCACAGTCTGCCATTCCTGTGGCATGGAAGGAAGCTGGGGAATCAAACAAGAAAAAAATTAAGGACTTTTGCTAATAACTTTGCAAGCAGATTAGACAAAAACATTCGTGGCCAACATAAGTATAACATTTTGGTTAAGGATTAGTAAAAAAAGAGAACCAAATTCACGATTTGCACATTGCTCACCCCCCTCTGATGGCCCATTTATTTTCTTTGGGGAGGGCTAGATGTGTTTGGGACCCCACAAATTTCACAATCAGGAAATTTAATTAAGAATTGGAGGGGGGGGGTACAAGGGATCTGCAAAAATACATTGTTAACAGACTAGGCTAGATGTGTTTGGGCCCAGGAGAGCATGCTGGAGAGGTAAGTAAAGATAACAATGCATGTAGGCCCAAAAATGACTTAAAAAAGGACAGCATGCATGGGGACAAATGGGACATTCTCAGCATATTACAATCATGCTAATTAGGGAAGGATGAAAGAAATACAATACATCATCATGCATTAAATACAGAGAATGTGATATTATATACAAAAACTTACCCTCATATAGTCATCCTGCAGGACTTGGATGATAGCAGAACAGGTCTCTGGGATTATGACACCCAGAGCCTGGGGGGAGATGCCTGTGGTGAACTTAAGGTCCTGCAGACTTCTCCCTGTCGCCAGGTAGCACAACGTGGCGATGAGCCTCTGCTCAGCACTGATGGCTTCCCGCATAACGGTGTCCTGCCTGGTAATATAGGGGTACACCAAAGCCAACAGATGCTGAAATACGGGGTCAGACATCCGCAGAAAATTCCTGTAGTCCTCAGGATTATTCTCCACGATCTCCCGCAGCAGAGGCATGTGAGAGAATTGGTCGCGCTGGAGCAACCAATTCTTGGTCCATGAACTCCTCCTCACCCTGTTCATAGACTCGTCTTGGTCCAATACAAGAAGACCAACAGACACACAAAGTCGGTGCACAACACGATCTTTACGATGAGAACGTATCCGCAACATGGCTAAGAAACGGTCGTCTGAACAGAACGAACTAAACAGAACGCACTGAAGAACAGCAAGGCCTATGAAGAACGACCTGAAAATCAGAAACGAGCGGACAAGAACGCACTGTAAAACAGATACGACCTGACTACTCGCCCTAAAAGACAAGATACGAACCCACAAGCACCAACTGAACCGCAGAAAACGAACTGAAAGCACGAAGTCTGAAAAGCGCGAATCGTCTCTTCCCAAACTTTAACTAACACGCGACAACAGGAGATTAGCAAAAGTAGCCCAAGGGAGGACGCCATGAAAATGGAACTTCCCCTTTATACTGCCGTCGTACGTGTTGTACGTCACCGCGTTTTTAGACCGACGAGATTTTGAAATGACAGTGTGTATGCAAGCAAAGCTTCACAAGAATCTCGTCAAACTTGACAAGAAAACCGACAAGAAAAACGACGTTTGTTTTACGACGAGAAACTCGGCCGTGTGTACGAGGCCTGACTGCAGTGTGGAGTACTTATAACATAAACAGAAAAATACAACAAAGTGTATATATAATGGTCCCCGATTTATAAATACTTGCATAGAAAAAACGTCCATGATCCTTTTAGCTACTTTGGAATTTTGCACAATGAAGATTTTGGTGTAGTCACTGACATTCCCCAATGGACACACTCCAACTTTGAGGGGCCATTCACACCAGAACAAGATGTGGGAAAGGTGTAATTGTTAATGACACCCCAAATTAATCTAGCTAATTCACCACATTTGCAGCCACCAAACTGCATGATACCACATCATGATTTGTGAAAGTGATGTCTGCACTACTTTTTGCGCATTCCCATGTGTTTGGCAGCCCATTAAAATTAAACTGGAACATGTAGGAATGAGCAAAAATTGCACATTTTCTAATGTGAATTGCCCCTGAAGGATAGACCCCGAAGTCTATCTTTCCTTTCGAAAGTGTTGAATATATAAGACATAAGAAACATTACATAGTGCTCTTTGTTACTAAAACACTTTATTTTAAAACAATCAAAAAAACTCACATACAGCTGTGCAATCATATCGTAGATTGGATATATCTGCTCAAAAAAGTTAGGGTGTACTGTTTATAAATGAGCGCCACCACTGTTACTCTCTTGGTGTGCGCTCAACGACCTGATCAAGTAAGATATAGAGAAATATTTCTAGGTAATACATTTCTCTAAGTGCCGGTTCACACTGGGGCAACCTGTCAGGTGACTTAGCCGCCTGGCAGTGCAATGGAAACGTCTAATGGGAGCGACTCAAGTCGCTCTGACTTAGAAAAAGGTCCCTGTACTATTTGGGGGTGACTTCGGAACAGCTTGCATTGACTTCTATTAAAGAAGTCATTTGCAAGCTGCCCTGAGGTCACTCTGTGCGGGGCGGCTGCAGAGTTGGATGACTTTGAAGCCGCCCAAGTGTGAACCGGCACTTATGGTCTTATAGAGATAAAAGTCATCCAAACAGGTTTTTTCTTAGTACATATATGGACCCATAAAACATAAGTAATGATGTGCCTCTTGGATGCCTAATCACTGATTGGTCTGAATGGCACAAAGAATACCATTGCCTGAGAGACCTTTTGGACCTCTGGCAGAAAGTTACTTCTGAAAAATTTGACCTGGATAATGAAAACTGACACACATATGGAAAGTGCAGCATAGGTGAAGAAAATATGCTTAAAAATAAATGAAAGAAGTGTAATTATCAGTATTTAGGACAGAGGAGGGCCATCTTAGCCAACTACATAAACAAGCACTAATTTCCTTAAAAGGACACAAGAACCATATATTATACCATCTAATAAGAATGGCAATGTGGTAGTGATGCAAAGTTAGCAATATGAGTGTGTGTGTAGATACCTCTTTTAAATATGAGCTGTTTACAAGTTCCATTTAGAATGGATCATTTAAAAAAAATCTACTTATACTACTACTTACTATCATTCATTTAGCCAAACTAGAAGGATTACTTAGAGAAGACACCCAGAGTCTGGCCCTTCTTAAATTTTATGTCATACCAAAGAAGCAGAAAAAAAAATCTGACCCCAAAATCCTAAATATAGGGTTTCTGTCAGGAAAAATTAACATGTACATTGAAAAGATTTTACTAATACATGTTCGAACTTTACATTCATTTTTCAAGGATAGCTGACATTTGATAACAATATTGGAACAAATGGCTAATCGCCACCAGGGTATCAAAAGCCCGATCCTGGAAGAACCCCAACCCCCACCTTCCAACTAATAGTCAATACTCTTAATGATCACTGTGCCATGGAGTACATGTTTGCCAAAGCTTATCTGTCTGTCCACAAATTTATGACACAATGGGAGCTATGGCTTCTAGATCCTAGATGCACTCTCCCTAAATAATCCTTTCAGTCTCCCCTAACCTTGCTCACTTTATTTGGCCCCAAGAACCCCATACCCAAAGGTGCCATCTGCTATTGAATCCCACAATATTAATGTAATACACTGCTTCTCCTTATGGTTATTATATATTTACCGGTTATTACATATATAGATCATTAAAGATTTAAAGCTCTTATTACCTTAACAGCTCTACAGTTATTTATTCAATGCCTAAAGCAGTACTTAGTTACACTTTTGAAAACCTCGGGACTGGAGACCAAACTCAAATATTATTATTTCTTATATATATATATATATATATATATATATATATATATATATATATTTATTATCAATATATAAGTAAAGACCGCTAGACTTACAATTGTGGTATAAGTGGCCACGGCCTTTTATTATTGGCATAACAGTACCCATTACCAATAATAAACCAATTTTATTTATAATGGTAACATTTTATTCATAACCATACATACAAGATAATAGCATACCAATGGTTCAGCCATTAAAGCTTGAGCTAACATTACTACACCAGTAATACCACTATCCGCACAAGCCAGACTCAACTCAAACAAGCTTGGCACCCCACCCAGGCCACGGCCAACTCTATACAGGGGTCCCCAGGTTACGAACAAGATAGGGACGACTGTAGGTTTGTTCTTAAGTCAAATTTGTTTGTAAGTCGGGACAGTACCTTTTTTAAGTGCTCCACATAGGCAGATGATATGAGCTCATGCTGGGACACAGGGATAGAATGAACTGTACATTCTATCCCTGTGTTCCAGCATGAGCTCATATTATCTGCCTATGTGGAGCTATCATTCAATCGTGTGTGGTACAAGTACAGTACTGTACAGGGCATATACTGTAGTAGTGGGCACAGAATGGAACACTATGTAATCTCACCAGCTTTCAGGGCGCTTCTGATGCAGTACTGTACTGTATGTGGGGCATGGAGAACATCTGCAGTCCAGTGAGGTTGGCTGGCTGGGAGTACCAGGCAGGGAAGGCCCAGAGCGCTGCAAGACAGGCAGAAGGATGTAAAGATGCTGGACTCCAGAACACCTCAACCAGCCCACAAAGGCAGTCTCCGCTGGGCAGCTCACCAGATCACAGCAGGGAGATGGATGGCTGGTGAGGCAGGTGAGAGCAGCAGTGTCCGCACATCCGAGCCCAGGCCAGGCCGGCCGCGGTGCACCTCCGTGGGGCAGCAGCACAGGAAAGACCAGGAATCTGCAGGCTTCAACAGGCCGCACTAGGCCGGACCAGGCCGCGGCCGCAATACAGGCACAGGACACAGCAGGGTACGGAGAGGAACAGGTAGGCATGTAATTAGGTTGTTTTTAAGTGTTTATGTGCACGGATGGCTAAGGATAGAGTGCAGGATCCCGTTCGTAAGTAGGAGTCGTTCGCAACTCGAATGTTCATAACTCGGGGACCCCCTGTACAAGATTGAAAATCAGGTTTGAAAATATCATTGGCTATATCAGATAGATGGACCTGGTCAGAACGATAAAAACCAGGTAAACCACCTTCCAAATCAACAGGACAGAAGGAAAGCCCATCAATAGAAGGCATAAACTTTGCTATTTTTCTGTTAACCTGTTTAAGGATCTTCTCCAGATATATAAGTTCTGGGTTAATTAACAAATTGAACCTTGAAACAATCTCAGAGAAAAACAAAATTGCGGAGGGCAGAACCACATGAAGTTGCAAAAGATCAACCTTAATTTGAGCAAATATATCTACAGTCCTATAGGAGCCTAAGTTGTTACCAGACAAATGTAATATAATAACTGCAGGAGGCGGCCAGGAAGAATACAACTTAGATAAGGAAGGATGAAGATCAAACCAGGATATGCCTCTGCAGCCATACCAAAAGATTTCAAAAGCCGCACTGTCGATAACCTAAAGCTAACCTAAGAAGCTTGAATGTTCGCCCAATATTAAAAGGAATGTCCGATAATCCAAATATAATGTGGAGTACCTAAAATCTGAAAAAACATAAATTTGGCCTGACATATAACTGGAAGCAATCAGATTTCTATCCACCCCAACCTTTGAAAGCTGAAGATGACAAACCCAACCTAGAAGCTTCAGTCGCAGTGCCAATTCGAAAAGAATGCAAGGTTATGTGTAAATGTCCCAATTCAAGTTGGCAAAGGCATTTTTTTAAAACCATCTTAAGTTGGTATTGAGTAAGTTGGAGGCCAGAGCTATGGACCAAAAGGAGATTTGATGACACCAGGCGCAAGGGTAAGTATCTAGACAACAATGAAAAACCACAGACTGGGGTTTAATGAATAACAATCCAACGTCTCTTCCCCAATTGATCAGTTTTGCCAAAATGTAATAAGATCTTAACAGAATCAATGCCCATGATGACATCTAAAAATAAAAGGGCCCCAGTGGACAAGGAAGATTTCGGGAACAAATGCGTAACGCCCCAAAGAAACATAGGCTAAAAGAAACTGGAAAAAGAAAAGCCTCAGCATCTGAAAAACAAATAGACGTAGAAGCAACTAGCAGGCAATGTAAAATAGCAGATGTAATCGCCACTCTCTCATCAATATGAAAATATCGCTTACGATACCCTTTAAGGGCTTGTTTTACAGAAAAGAAATGCGGGCAAGGAGGAAAACCTTGCATTTTAGTAAAAAAGGAAATACCAGCCCAAATTTTCACTAAATGGGAATAAGAATAGGAATTCCACATCAAAGAGTCTAGAAAATACAAAACAAAATGTTTAGAAAATGAGTGAATCGGCAAATTGACAGAGTGTAAAAAAGAACACCACGATTTGACGAGATGGACCGAAGGAGGAGCCGAATCGGGGGTAAGTGAAGGGGAAGATGATAACAGAGGGACATGAGGGAATACAGGAGAAGACACGAGTGGAAGGAAAGATGAAGGAGTTTGAGAAGGAGCAGGATGGCGCAGAAAGGGGCTAGAAGAAGAAAGTGAAGGGGCGATAGGCTGCAGAGAAGGCATGGGAGAAAGTGAAGAAAGACACAGCCGCATCCAGGCATCCCCATCAGGAGCAGAGGCCCGCTCCATCATCTGACGCAGCAAAGAATCCATGGTGAGAGGAAGATGCATCTTCTTCAGCTGCTGCCATTGGTCTGACCTGCTACCGTTGGTCTGACGTCTTTAATATTTTTTTTCTTTAATCCTATAGGTCAGTTGAGTCACCTGACAAGCTGCAGAAATTTCCAGAAGTTTGAAAACCACCTGACAGGTAATTAACCAATCAAATAAAATAAAATTTTAACTGCCTATTTGAGTTGTTCCTCATTTCCATAGGTAGGGGTCACTATAGTTTTTTCCCCTACTTTCAATCTACGAATATCTTTGATACTCAATATTTTGTATACATATTTGCATTCTGAATGCCATTGTTTACTTTGTAGCCTTTCATGACTTTGTATTACTCTCTATAAATCTAATAAAAATGTACCATATTTATCGGCGTATAACACACACTTTTTTCCCCTGAAAAGTGGGGTAAAGCAGGGATGCGTGTTTTACGCCAACAGCGTACCTCACCAAGCCGCCATCTCCTCTCCACTCAGCTCCTCGGCACTCACGTCACACACACACAGTCCCGCCTCCGCCACCGGCATTGGACCAGTGTTCTGTCTATCACAGTAGCTGGTCCAATGCCGATGGCGGAGGCGGGACTGTGTGTGTGTGTAACGTGAGAGCCAAGTGGAGAGGAGATGGTGGCTCAGTGATTTCCTGATTCAGGCTGCTGGTGAGGGAGATGGTGAGGCTGCAAATGACGGTAGTTTAAAAAAGGCATTAATCAGGCTGCATTGAGGACAATAATCAGGCTGCATTGATGCATTGATCAGACTGCATTGAGGACTTTATTTAGGCTGCATTGATGCATTGATCAGGCTGCATTGAGGACTTTATTTAGGCTGCATTGATGCATTGATAAGGCTGCATTGAGGACTTTATTTGGGCTGCACTGAGGACATTAATCAGGCTGCAGATGGACATTGATGGGCACTGACCCATAATTTGCTTCAAAGTTGTTTATTTTAAAAATATGTTTTTTTCCTGAAACTTCCCTCTTAAAATTAGGGTGCGTGTTATACGCCGATAAATACGGTATGTGAAAAAAGAAATTGGAACAAATGATGGTGCTTAGAAATAACTCCTCCATTCCCTATGATCAAGGTTTCTGTATTATTAGAATATTTTCATAATTCATTACCATAATTCAGTATCTAATATTTTTTTTACATTTTGGTATCTCCTGAAAAAACTATAAAAACTTATTTAAAGATACTGTACATTTATTTCCAATAAACTCTCTATTGCATGAAAAAAACACCCTCTGTGAAGGATATGTTGGTCCAAAGAACCTTTCACAAAAGAAAAAGAACATGCTCAATGTGTAATTTTTGTAAGCTCATAAGTGTGAGTAATATATTTGATGACAATTTTGGACAAAGCGTTATACAAATTTTGGGGTCACTGAATTCATAATTTTTCTGACAGGCACATGTGAAGGATTCTATGTAGGCAAAATGCAGAGGGAACAATAAACAGTATATGACTCTGAGAGCTGGAAATGAAGGTTACTAATGGCTAGACATTATTGACTTAAACATGAATAGGAATAGTAAATTAGTTAACATTTTTATGTTGGACTGAATACACCTAACTATTAGTGGGGATATGAATAATAAACATTGCAGAGAGGGTTTAGATCAAACAGCACTAAATGGTGACTGTAGTTAGCATCTAGACTGAGTCACTGTCCCATCTGGCAGAGGACACTACCTTAAAATCCTGTGGGGGGAGGGCAGAGGACACTATGGTGAAGTTAAATGCTGTGGGGGGAGGGGGTGGGTGGGTTGTGATAGTGAGGCAGAGAGGGGGGGAGCAGAAGGCACTACTGTGGGGGGGAGACACTCCTATGGGTGTGTAGAGGACACTACTCTGGGAAGGGTGATGTGAAGGGGGCAGAGGACACTACTGTGTGGATGGCAGTGGAGCAGAGGACACTGCCTGAGGGGGGTGATGTAAAGGGGGCAGTGGATATTACTGTGGGGGGTAATGTGAAGGGGACTGTGATGTGAAGTGGGGGATCTTGATGTAACATGGGACTGTGCTATAAAGGGATTGCGTTATAGAAGGAGAGGGCTGTGATGTGAATCATCACACAAACATGTGATTCAGGCCTACAAACCTCCAGGGTTTAATGAAGTAATGAATTTTGCTTTTTTCCCTGAATCCTACTGGGGATTAAAAAACATTTTGACAATATTTTGTTGTACATTTAGGGATCATGTATGTACTGTGAACATAGAGCACCACATTTGATAACTATACTTGTTTATTTACGTGGTTTGGGTTTGTTATTTTGTTTTTGTTATGATATTTTATAAATATAAAAAAACTTTTAAAAATACTGCATACTAGTGTGGAATTCCTTGGAAGCACTCAACCAGAATTTATCTTGGCTTAAAATGGTGTTCCGGCCAAAAAAATAATAATTAAAAGCCAGCAGCTACACATACTGCAGCTGCTGGCTTTTAATATTAGGAAACTTACTTGTCCTGGAGTCCCTTAATGTCGGCACCGCGGCTGATGTTTCCATCAGCTGTTGGGTGCTGCCGCCGCCATTGCGGGTAAGGGAACTTGGCCATGTAGCCTTTCAGAACCCTACTGCGCATGCGCAAGGCCCCGATCCTCTCTCCTATTGGCCCGGTGGCTGGGGGAAGAGGAGGGAGCCCGGCGTTGATGTCACGTGCCGCGGTCTGGACTCCCGGAAGTGGGAAAGGATATCTGTCAAAGACAGGTATCCTGTCCCTCCTCCCCCCAAAAGGTGCCAATTGTGGCACCGTAGGGGGGAATCAGATGAGTGTAAGTTCCACTTTAGGGTGGAACGCCGCTTTAAAGTGGTATTAACACTTCTTTTTTTTTTTAAATAACAAACATGTTATAAAAATAAATAATAGTGCAGTGCTCAATATTGTGTATAAATGTGAGGAATAATAATTGCCATATTGGTTGATTTCAATACTTGTTTATTGCACTTTAAATCATTAGGCTGGTATAATACATAAAAAATTCAGAATGCAAAGTTCATCATCAAAAAATAAAGCAAAATTAAGCGATAAAAAAAACGTGCTAAAATCAATGAACACTAAAAGTTCATAATGTATAAACCAGTGTTTCTCAACTCCAGTCCTCAAGGCGCCCCAACAGGTCATGTTTTCAGGATTTCCCTCAGATGGAACGGCTGTGGTAATTACTGAGGCAGTGAAACTGATCAAATCACCTGTGCAAAATAATGGAAATCCTGAAAACATGACCTGTTGGGGCGCCTTGAGGACTGGAGTTGAGAAACACTGGTATAAACAATCAATAAAAAAATCAATAAAAAATTGTCCACCATTAAAGTGAAATCCTTGAAGTGAAAGTGAAGACACCCATGTGAGAGCACAGTAGAATAAAAAACGTCTCCCTTAATGCGCGATCCACCACCATAGAGTAAAATGGGCACGCTTACCAGAGGTTGTGGACTCATAGACTGGTGTGTGGTGAGTCAAACAAGCATTTGTGAGGTAATGCCTCAACTGTGTGCAGCTGTATCGAATGGATGGTATGTGATCACCCTGTCACAGATTGAATGGAGAGGTTCCACTTATAACGAACAGACTCCCAATGCACAGCAGACGTCAAGAGGAAAGGCCACTCCCGAACATATATGTAGGGAATAAATGGCCACACATAATGTAAAACTGTATAAACATTTTTTTTTGTAAAAACAGGTGTACATTTACAAAAATCCACTTGAATAGCGCTAAAAAGTCCAAGGATAAACCAGAAAGGATTTCAATGACTCCACGAGCATACCCGACACGTTTTGTCCTATTGGGCATCATCTGAGAAGATCCATTTGTTGGATGACCATGCCTGCTGCAGAAAGCTCCATCTGTAAAATCTGTCAGGACAAGCTAGTATATGCTTGAACACTGGACCTTTCAAACACCGGCTGCTTATTCCACTTTATACTGCCTACCTTGTATTAGCAAACAGTTTTTCTGTGCTTCAGTTCACACCTGTGGGGTCGCTTATAAACCATTAGTAGTCTATATTTTAGACAATTCATTATTTACTATTACTTTGGAATGGCTGTGTGATTTTGCCACTATAGTATATGAAGAAAAAAGAGAAAAGAGACTCCCAAGGGCTTTTGTGAAGCTTCAAAAATTGTATACTGTTAAATAAAGTTTCAAATTAATTTTATTGTACAGGTATCAAAAATTTACAAATTCATATAATCTATGAAAAAGGGGGCAACGGTTGAAGGGATGGATCCAATTACATATAGGGGCAAAATTAAGAGCTCTGGTATACAAAATGTTGAATGGTATTCACATATATACATCTCACAATAACCATATATAGTTAACCATTTTTGGTTGCCACATACGGATCCCCGACACGTTTCAATCTTTGTAACTGTAACGATCTTCAGGGGGTTATGTAAACATCTATGGTGTATTTAAGACTGTCATTAACATTTTATATTGTTTCATTGCATTTGCATTTCATAAACATCTGTCTATGTAAATTAAAAACAATAGACAATTAGATTCATTCCTCCTGTGAAACACCATATATTCTAGACCAGAGTGTATTTTAAAAGCATAGTAGTTGATTTCTCCATGATGACCATTTAGCCAAATGCCAAAAGCAGGATATTCAAGTGGACAATGTGCAACACACGTTGCACGTTGTCCACTTGCCACGTCACCTGCCACAAGTTGCGGATTGTCCACTTGCCACAATTTGTGGATTATCACTTGCCACAAGTTGCAAATTGTCCACTTGCCACGTCACCTGCCACACACTGCGGATTGTCCACTTGCCACGTCACCTGCCACACATTGCGGATTGTCCACTTGCCACGTCACCTGCCACAAGTTGCAGATTGTCACTTTCCTGCTAAGGTGGGGAATGGGGATTGTCACTTCCTGCGTCCCAGTCTGAGTCAGGCAGCAGAGAGATGATGTAATCTCTCTGCTGCCTGCACAGTGAGTGAGGGCGGGCACCGGGCGGTGAGAGATGATGTCATCTCTCTGCTCCGTCACCCGCTGATTGGCGAGTCCACCCACCGAGCCTCCCATCTAACAGCTTCCCGTCTGCTCTCTCACCCGCCCGCCGAGCCGCCCAGCTGCGTCCGCTCGCACAGTCAGTGTGACTGTGCAATCGCCGAGCGGACGAGCAGCTCGGCGGCTCACCCACCGCGCTGCCCGCACAGTCACTTGCACGCTGACTCACTGGGCCCCACTCAGCTGCGGGCCCCATAGCGCCCGCATGGGTCGCTATGGTGGTAGTTCTGCCACTGCCCTTCTGTATTTCACTGTGCCGCAACACACCAAAAATAGCTGTTGGGGAAAGAGAAAAGTCAGAGGGAAGATTTTGTGCCTGCACTGAGTGGGACAGCTACAAATAGTAAAAATACATGGATTGTGGTAGACTGTACAAGGTCTGCAACGAAGGAAAGGATAGCAATCTATCAGTTCTAAAGATATGCTTCATGTGTGTAATACCATAAGCACCCCTCTTAGGAGCATAAGAAAGTTTCGCCAGTTCCGGGTATGTGGTATTATTCCAAATAGGGCTACATTTTGTAAACCAAGTTGCCCCTTGCAGCTGTTTGACCTTGCCGTAGATTTTGTGCATTAACCTATATGTGGCAAAGAGATGGTTGGATTAAAAAAAAAATTGCAAGTCTAAACCTAGCGGGAGTGAAGCTGATCTAGTGTGGTAAATAGGGATGAGCTTGTTGTTCGAGTGGAACGCATGTTCGACTTGAACATCGCCTGTTCACCTGTTCGGCGAAACCAGAACTTTGTGGGCCGTTTGCGGCAAATTCGTGTGACGCGAATGGTCCACAATGCACTGCGCAATCGCACTGCATTGCCGGCGCTGTGATTGGCCAAGCATGCACTGTGACCCCGCATGCTTGGCCAATCACAGCGCCGGCAGCGAGTAGAGCCATAATTGGCCACAGGCAGGATGCTTGTGGCCAATCATAGCTCAGGGGGGTTTAGTACACGCCCCACACTATAAAAGGCCGCCAGCGTGGCGGCCTTGTGTAGTGTGTTCTGTGGTGCAGGGAAAGAGCTACATAGGCAGGGACAGTGTGTTCTACAGTGTGTTCTTTTCTCAGGCATCTGCAGGAGTTAGTGGGTGTTGTGTGCCTCCAGTGCAGTATACACCTGTATCTACCCTTTATTGCTGTTCTCTAAGCTAGATAGGCAGGCAGGGACAGTGTGTTCTTTTCTCAGGCATCTGCAGGAGTTAGTGGGTGTTGTGTGCCTCCAGCACAGTATACACCTGTATCTACTGTACCCTTTATTGCTGTTCTCTAAGCTAGATAGGCAGGCAGGGACAGTGTGTTCTTTTCTCAGGCATCTGCAGGAGTTAGTGGGTGTTGTGTGCCCCAGCACAGTATATACCTGTATCTACCCTTTATTACTGTTCTCTAAGCTAGATAGGCAGGGACAGTGTGTTCTTTTCTCAGGCATCTGCAGGAGTTAGTGGGTGTTGTGTGCCCCAGCACAGTATACACCCGTATCTACACTTTTTTACTGTTCTATAATACAGGCATCTGCAGGAGTCAGTGGGTGTTGTGTGCCCCAGCACAGTATAAACCTGTATCTACACTTTTTTGCTGTTCTATAATACAGGCATCTGCAGGAGTTAGTGGGTGTTGTGTCCCTCCAGCACAGCACAGTATACACCTGTATCTACCCTTTATTGCTGGTGTTCTCTAATAAAGGCATCTGCAGGAGTTAGTGGGTGTTGTGTCCCTCCAGCACAGCACAGTATACACCAGTCTGCGGAAGGATCCTTGTATTCTTCGGATCAAGGAGAGGGACCATTACTGGCTGGCCACTCTCCTTGATCCACGGTACAAGGGTAAGGTTACGGACCTTATCTTACCGTCGCAGAGGGAGCAGAGGATGAGACATCTCCGGGAGGCCTTGCAGAAAGGTCTGTGCAATTAGTTCCCAGAAACTGGGAGGTTACAAACTCCTGGTCCTGGACAACGAGTTGCTGAGGCTTCGGTCAGTCAAAGAAGGAGCAGTGGGGAAGGTGGCCGTGTGACCGATGCGTTCAGAATTTTTTTTAGTCTGCAGCCCCAAGGTATGATCGGTTCCAGCAACCATCGCCAGCGTCTGATATACATGGTGCAGGAATACCTAGGGGCAAGGTCAGACTTGGACACCTTTCCCACCGAAAATCCTCTGGCTTACTGGGTCTTGAGGATGGATCACTGGCCAGAGCTTGCACAGTATGCAATTGAGCTACTGGCCTGTCCTGCATCCAGCGTTCTTTCGGAATGCACATTCAGTGCTGCTGGAGGCTTTGTCACGGATCACAGGGTGAGCCTGTCCACCGACTCGGTTGATCGACTGACCTTCATAAAGATGAACCAGTCTTGGATCACCACTAGCTACCAAGCACCTGAAGCTGATATAACAGAGTCATTTATTTTGAAATGTCACATCCCTTCAAGACTGCCTATGCTGATAATGAGTGACTGTCCTGTTATGTTGACTGACTATCCTCCTCCTCCTCAATGATCCGATTCCTGATGATAGCTTGGAAGAACATTTTTGTTTCTGGGTGCCGCCACCAGTGGCCAAGGCCCAATTTTTCAGCCCCTGTTTAACAGGGGCATGTAATTACAATTTTTTATGCAATGCTTTGCAGCAGGGCTCATTCCTGCACTCCAACTAGAGTATCTGGGAGAGGTTGCAGTGTCGTGGCACCAGTACCAGTGCCTAAGGCCCAATTTTTCAGCCCCTGTTTAACAGGGGCGTGTAATTACAATTTTTGATGCAATACTTTGCAACAGGGCTCATTGCTGTGCTCCAAGTACAGTATCTGTGAGGGGTTGCAGTGTTGTGGCACCAGTGCCTAAGGCACAATTTTTCAGCCCCTGTTTAACAGGGGTGTGTAATTACAATTTTTGATGCAATACTTTGCAACAGGGCTCATTGCTGTGCTCCAAGTACAGTATCTGTGAGGGGTTGCAGTGTTGTGGCACCAGTGCCTAAGGCCCAATTTTTCTGCCCCTGTTCAACAGGGGCATGTAATTACAATTATTGATCTAATAATTCACAGCAGGGCCCATTCCTGCGCCCACCAAGAGTAACTGTGAGGGCTTACAGTGTTGTGGCAACACCACCACCACCACCACTACCAAAGGCCCAATTTTTCTGCCCCTCTTCAACAGGGGCATGCAATTACAATTCTTGATCTAATAATTCACAGCAGGGCCCATTCCTGCGCCCACCAAGAGTAACTGTGAGGGCTTACAGTGTTATAGCACCAGCACCACCACTAAAGGCCCAATTTTTCCTACCACTGTTCAACAATGGCATGTAATTACAATTCCTGATATAATAGTTCACAGCAGGGCGTTCCAGCGCCCACCAAGAGTAACTGTGAGGGCTCACAGTGTTGTGGCAACACCAACATCTAAGGGGCAAATTTCAGCAGAGTATATACGGCAGGCCCCTACTTTCAAACATCCAACTTACAAACGACTCTTACTTGCAAACGGAAGGAGACAAAAGGAAGTGAGAGGAAATCTACCCTTAGGAAGGGAAATTCTGTCCTGTAAGAGTTAATATGGGAAAAAAGTGTCTCCTCTCTACTGATGCTTTATCACCAATCCTTGTTTCAATAAAAACCTCACTTTTCCAAAAACATTTGTCATTGGGATGGAAAGTGAGGTGAAATCTTCTGAACAGGTGCACAGACAGCAAAACAAATGTTACAGGGGTGATAACCCTTCCCTATGTTTTCCAAAAAGCTTAAAAATATATTATGTGGCTGGAGCTACACTTAAACAATGTACCTGTTCAAAATTACAAACAGATTCTACTTAAGAACAAACCTACAGTCCCTGTCTTATTTGCACCGCCTGTATACTGCTGTTCAGAGTATATAGGGCCTTTTTTTATTTTGGGTGCGGGGTTCCTCTTAATATCCATACAAGACCCAAAGGGGCTGGTAATGGACTGGGGTGGGGGGGGTGATGGGGTAGCCATTCCATTGTTCTCAAAGATTTTCATCCATATTGCCAGGACAAGACATGAAATTAAAGTCGCGAGCAGTTTTAAATGGCTTTTTTTCCTTTAGAAATGTCATTTTGTGCAGGGACAGTTCTAAACACGGGAAACACATGCCACTTCACAGGCATACTTTAGACACCCCCCAGGTACGATATTTAAAGGAATATTTCACTTTTTTTTCACTTTATGCATCATTAAAATGACTGCTCCCGAAAAAACTGCAGTTTTTAAAACTTATTTTTGCATTGATACATGTCCCCTGGGGCAGAACCCGGGTCCCTAAACCCTTTTTAGGACAATAACATGCATATTAGCTGTTATAATTAGCACTTTAGATTTCGAACGTTTGTGTCCATTGTATTTAATAGGGTTCTAAAGTTCGTGCGAACTTTCGGTCCGTTCGCAGGTTCTGGTGCGAACCGAACCGGGGGGGGGGGGGGTGTTCGGCTCATCCCTAGTGGTAAAGCATAATGGATAGGGAAGAATTCCAAGTTTCAATAGACAGCCCTAGTTTAAGCATACCCTCCCACATGTGCTACAATTGAGCAGCCAAATAGTACACCCATGGGTAAGGGAATGTTATGCCCTCTGTTTCCTTCGATTTTTGTAATTGCTCTAGGCGGATCCTTGGTGAATTTACTTTTCTGAAACACATTAGCATGTTATGTAGACAGAACTATACTAAAGCAAGTCATAGATTATGCAATTTTCTTTCATTCAACCATTCACTGCGCTATTGTATTCTGACAATGGGAGGTTTCCCCGCCATCAGAAAACAATGATCAACTTCAGTACAACCAATGAATAAAAATTCTGCTGGTTCCTTCTGAACTGGCCATATTTGGATTCATCTTTGGCTGGCCGCATTCATGTAATCACAAATAGCATTGTTATATGTCCAAATTATTTTACTTTGTACTGTACCTTATTAAATCTTTTGACTACTGCCCACAAGTTCTTTTTAGAGTTCCTTTTTCCTGCTTGTCAGAGGATTTAAAAGCATAGGTAAGTATCAATATAAAAGAGAAGCTTCAGGGTAAAACAGGGGGAAGCTACATCATTCTATCCAGAACCATGCACCGCCTGTTCAGTTGGGTGAACAGTTCGGCCCGAGCATGAGTTTGGGCCTGTGACAGGGGGGTCACTTTGGACACAGGGTGATCCAGGAAATAATGGACATTAAGAAATATATCTTGGACTACCTAAAATGGATCTGTAATATTTATCCACCATATTCCCAAGGATATCTGTAAAGGACTATTTACTTATTCTGAACTCAACATGTTAATTGAGAGATACTGAGGTGTTCAGCCTCAATCACCTGTCTGCCTAGTGTAATGCTAATGAATTCCAGCTTCTAGAAGACCTGTTCATTGTTTGTGGTGATGTGGATTGGGGAAATTAAGTGTGTCCTTGTGCGTATTGTAAAGTAACAGACAGTCTGGTGAATATAAAGGTCATGCATAGTTATTTAAACATAAAGGGGATTAGAACCTGTTGTCTCCTAGCAGACGTCAAAATAATGTGTATTGAGTCTTGTTATGTTGTGGGTGGAGCTGGACCATTGTTCATTTTAGGTTAATGCAGTATTGGATGTGTATAAAAATGTTTTTTTCAATAAAAGTCATTCGATCCTAGGAAGATACAGAGTGTGTCTCGTTCTTCCAGAAGGATTAATTCCTATGGGAAGGGGTCGTCTTACTGTGGAGGATCGACAGTGAAGTTGTGTCCAGGAGAGGGAAGGGATCTAAACGGCGTTACCCCCTTTCGTATTTGGGTGTCGTTACAGGGCCGAACATGGGCTGTACGCCCATTCGACAAACACCCAAATTATTGGTTCATTTTACTGCTTGTTCGGCTGCCGAACGACCACAATGCACTGCATCGCCGCACAGTGCATTGGAAGCCCTGATTGGCTGAAGCAATGAAAACTTTGCACAATCAGGGCACAAAGCACTGTCAGAGCCATGATTGGAGAAACTAATATATTTCAGTGCATTGCTGCGCGTTTAGCGCAGTAAATTTCAGTGTGTTTTTTTTTTAACCACTCAGGCTTTATCACAACGAGAGACTTTCTCATGGTTTTATTCCTTAACCACTTAACGACCGCCCACCGCCGATTTACGTCGGCAGAATGGCACCGACAGGCAGAATCACGTAGATCTACGTGATCGCCTTTGTGCAGTTGGGGGGTCCATCCGGACCCCCTTCACTGCAGTAAGCGGCCGTTAAGTGTTCGGGAGCGATCAGGCATGAGGGGGCGGCTGCTCGATTCCGCCCCCCCCCCTCGCGGTCGCTCCCGGCCAATGAAAATGCTTCCTCCGCCATGTGATGTAAACAGAGGCTGGAGGAAGTGATGTCATCTCCCTCGCCGCGGTCTTTTCGTTCCCGGCGCCGAGGAGAGAAGACAGAGGTTAGTGCTCCAACAGTCCACTGACACGTAGGTACACATAGGCACACAAATCACCCCCCAGTCACCCCCAGATCACCCCCCAGGTCACCCCAAAGCCCCCAATCACAGTGTCACTGATTGCAGTGATCATTTATTTTACTGATCACTGCATTTAGTGTCATCTGTGATTGTAAAAAGTTGCAGGGCAGTTAGGATTAGGCCCCTTTAGGTCCAGGGTAGCCCCCTAACCCCCCCAATAAAGGTTTAACCCCTTGATCACCCCCCAGGTAACCCTTTCACCCCCTAACTTCAGCGTCACTAAGCGATTGTTTTTCCGATCGCTGTATTCGTGTCGCTGGTGTTTTAGATAGGCAGTTATTTTTTTTTAGGTTCGCCGCAGGTTTTTATTAGTGTCAGGTACCCCCATATATTATTTTAACCCCCTGATTGCCCCTAGAGTTAACCCTTTCACCAGTGATCGCCGTATAAGCGTCACTGGTGTCACTGGTTAGCCAGTAAGTTATTTAGTTATTTAGGTTACCCGTCAGGTTTTTATATAGCGTCGGGTACCCCCATATTTAACCTAATAAAGGTTTTAACCCCCTGATTGCCCCTAGTTAACCCTTTCACCAGTGATCACCATATAAAGGTTACGGGTGACGCTGGTTGATTAGTTTGCTTTTTATAGCATCAGGGCACCCGCAGTATATAACCCAATAAAGGTTTAACCCCCCTGATCGCCCGGCGGGTGAGATCAATTAGGTTTTAGCGCCAGAGAGGGTCTGCGTCGCCCCAGGCAGTGTTAGGTTAGTGCCAGTAACGCTAACACCCACGCGCAAAGCATACACCCCCCTTAGTGGTATAGTATCTGATCAGATCTATACTAGCATCCCCAGCGGTTTAGGTTTCCCAAAAACGCAGTGTTAGCGGGATCAGCCCAGATACCTGCTAGCGCCTGCGTTTAGCCCCTCCGCCCAGCCCAGCCCAGCCCACCCAAGTGCAGTATCGATCGATCACTGTCACTTACCAAACACAACACACATAACTGCAGCGTTCGCAGAGACAGGCCTGATCCCTGCGATCTCTAACAGTTTTTTTGTAGCGTTTGATATATTTGCTGACGAATCAGGTGCTTTTTTTCCTGTGAATCTTACTAGTGTACCCCTAAATTTAGAGCCCAAAATGGCAAGACGAAGGTACACTAGTAAAGAGGCCTACGAGATTCTGAGCATGACAGATAGTGAAGAGGAGGTCACGTATCTGTCAGATTCAGGCTCAGAATATCTTCCCGTAGAAGACAGTGACGTCAGCGGCCCCACGTCAGATAGCTCTGACGACGAAGTTGAGGTCCCTGCTAAGGTCAGGTGTACCCGATCCCGATCTTCTGAGGTTGTTGAGGAGCAAGAACCGCAGGTCTCTCGTATCATGGAGCAGAGTAGTACTAGCGCCGCTATTCCTTCTGGTGAACTGGCAAGCACCAGCGGCCTAGTACAGCCTGGACGTACAACCAGCACTGCAGTAACACTTGGTGACGTGGCGAGTCCCATAAGTGCAGTTCAAGCTGGCGAGGTGGCAAGCACAAGTAGTGTCCCGCTGCCACCAAGAAGACAAAGGCAGGCCCGTCGTGCCCATACTGCCCTTCCTGCAGAATTTGCCTATCCTGATTGGGTCCCCACCACTTCTGCAGAACCCGTACTTCCCCCATTCACTGCCCAACCCGGTATTCAGGTGGAAACAGCTGATTTTATTCCAATTGATTTTTATTCGCTGTTTTTCACGGAAGATCTCTATAGATCTATTGTGGACCAGAGTAAATTATATGCTGGTCAATTTATCGCCGCTAACCCCCAGTTGCCTAAAATTGCCAGAAATTGGAAACCAATTACGGTTTCCGAATTTAAGACCTTTCTGGGCCTTTCCCTCAACATGGGCACACATAAATTTCCGTCATTGCGTGCTTATTGGTCCACGCACCCAATTGACCACATGCCCGTGTTCTCTGCCTCCATGTCCAGGGCACGATACGAGCAGATTTTGCGGTTCATGCACTTCAACGACAATGAACTTTGTCGTCCACGTGGGGACCCTGAATACGACCGGCTCTATAAAATTCGGCCCCTCATAAACCACTTCAACGAACGTTTTGCAGCCTTGTTTACTCCCGATCAAGTTGTCTGCGTTGATGAGTCCCTGATTAAATTTTCTGGCCGCTTGTCTTTCAAGCAGTACCTTCCCAGCAAGCGTGCCAGATACGGGGTCAAGCTCTACAAGTTCTGTGACAGGGCAACAGGCTATGTAGTGAACTTTACGGTTTATGAGGGAAAAGATAGTCAGATTGAGTCGGTCAACTGCCCGGATTACATAGGGAGCGCTGGCAAGATAGTGTGGAACTTGGTGTCACCCTTATTCGGAAAGGGGTACCACTTGTATGTGGACAATTATTACACGAGCGTGCCACTGTTTAGTCACTTGTTTGATCATCAGATTGGAGCATGTGGCACCGTGCGACCTAATCGCCGGGGCTTTCCCCAGCGGCTTGTAGATGCCCGTCTTAGGCTGGGGGAGAGAGCCTGCTTGAAGTGTAATAACTTGCTCGCTATGAAGTGGAGGGACAATAAGAATGTTTTCCTTCTTACCTCCCTTCATGCAGACACGACAGTCCAAATTCGTACGGCGACTGGTGTTGTGGAGAAACCCCTCTGTGTCCACGAATATAACCAAAATATGGGAGGGGTGGACCTCAACGACCAGTTGATGGCGCCGTATCTAATTGACCGTAAGGCGAGACGCTGGTACAAAAAAGTGTCTCTATCATTATTCCAATTGGCTTTGCTGAACGCTCATGTGCTATACAGAGCTTCAGGCGGGACGTTATCTCTTCTAAAATTCCAGAATGAGATAGTCACAGAACTCCTGTATCCAGGCGGTTCTGCACCTCACCATCCCCAACCAAATGCAGTAAGCCGGCTGCATGAGAGGCATTATTCGTATGTCCTCCCGAGTACCCCTACCCAAAGCCACCCCCAAAAAAGATGTCGTGTCTGTAGCAAGCGCGGATTTAGGCGTGACACCCGTAGTTTTTGTCCACTCTGTCCTGACAAGCCTGGTCTTTGCCAAGGTGAATGTTTTGAACGCTACCACTCAAAAGTGAAGTTTTAGCGTAGGGTACAGCATTTCACAGACAAGGACACACTTACACAGGGTCTCCCAAGATGCCATTACATTTTGAGAGACCTGAACCATTACAGTTGTAAAGTTACAAAAAAAAGTGTAAAAAAGAAAAAAAAAAAACGTAAAAAACAAAACACAAAAAAAATATAAAATAAAAAAACCAAAAATAGTTGTCGTTTCATTGTTCTCTCTCTCTCTATTTTCTCTCTATTGTTCTGCTCTTTTTTACTGTATTCTATTCTGCAATGTTTTATCATGCTTGCTTTTCAGGTATGTAATTTTTTGTTTTCAGGTGCGCCATTCAACTGCAGCGCAGAATTATTTATCTTGACAGCAACAGCGTTTGCTCCCACAATACATAAAGCCGTGACTCCAGTGCTGTAGGAGGTGATTTCACCACCACAGTTAAAAAAAAGAGCATATATGCCGAAGCATGGGGGCAGCAGGGGCGGAGGAGCGATTTTGCTCCTAATGCCGCGTACATACGGTCGAAATTCCGACGGAGGCCTGCCCGTGGAAAATTCCGACCGTGTGTACGCGGCATAACTTTTTTGCGGGAGGATGCCCCCATGCTTCGGCATATATATATTTTAGGCACAGGTTGCGTTAAAACATTTTTTTATTTTCTACTAGGTTTTGTTTTGGTATTTGCTTTGCAGGTATGGCATGGTAAGGTCTTACTGTTGTACTGTAATGTTACTTTGTTTTAATGTTAACCACCATTTGCTTAGCAGGTATGCCATTCAGTTGCAGCGCGGATCTATTTATCTTGACAGCAACAGCGTTTGCTCCCACGATACATAAAGCCGTGACTCCAACGCTGTAGGAGGTGATTTCACCACCACAGTTAAAAAAAAGAGCATATATGCCGAAGCATGGGGGCAGCAGGGGCGGAGGAGCGATTTTGCTCCTAATGCCGCGTATATACGGTCGAAATTCCAATGGAGGCTTGCCCGTGGAAAAGTCCGACCGTGTGTACGCGGCATAACCTTTTATGCCGCGTACATACGGTCGAAATACCGACGAAGGCTTGACCGTGTGTACGCGGCATAACTTTTTTGCGGGAGGATGCCCCCATGCTTCGGCATATATGCCCATCATTAGAAGTGGGTGGATGAAGGGAGGTATTCTAATGGTGGGCATACCCACCAATCAATCTCTTTTTTTCGTTCAGCCAATAGGCTGTATGAAAAAAAAGATTACAATACATGTCCAACAAGGACCAGCAACGTACTGGTATGTTGCTGGACTTTGAATGTTTATACCAGAATGATGCCTGCGGGTTTAGGTATCATCTTGGTATCATTCTTTTCAGCCAGCAGCCGGCTTTCATGTAAAAGCAATTCTAGCAGATAATTAGCCTCTAGACTGCTTTTACAAGCAGTGGGAGGGAATGTGTCCCCCCGGATATAAAAAGCGCCATTGGGAAATTGGGAAAGCATTTTATCACACCGATCTTGGTGTGGTCAGATGCTTTGAGGGCAGAGGAAAGATCTAGGGTCTAACCCCCCAATTTTTTTCAAAAAAAGAGTACCTGTCACTACCTATTGCTATCATAGGGGATATTTACATTCCCTGAGATAACGATAAAAATGGTAAAAAAATAAAATATGGAAGGCACAGTTTAAAAATAAAATAAAAAAGCCAAATAAATAATAAAAAAAAAAAAAAAAAAAAAAAAAGCACCGCTGTCCCCCCCTGCTCTTGCGCAAAGGCGAACGCAAGCGTCGGTCTAGCGTCATATGTAAACAGCAATTGCATCATGCATGTGAGGTATCACCGCGAAGGTCAGATCGAGGGCAGTCATTTTTGCAGTAGACCTCCTCTGTAAATCTAACGTGGTAACCTGTAAAGGCTTTTAAATGCTTTTAAAAATGAATGTAGTTTGTCGCCGCTGCGCGTTTGTGCGCAATTTTAAAGCATGTCGTGTTTGGTATCCATGTACTCGGCCTATGATCATCTTTTTTATTTCATCAAACATTTGGGCAATATAGTGTTTTTTAGTGCATTAAAAATAAAAAAAGTGTGTTTTTCCCCCAAAAAATGCGTTTGAAAAATCGCTGCGCAAATACTGTGTGGAAAAAAAAATGCAACACCCACTATTTTAATCTGTAGGGCCTTTGCTTTAAAAAAATATATAATGTTTGGGGGTTCAACATAATTTTCTTGCAAAATTTTTTTTTTTTTCATGTAAACAAAAAGTGTCAGAAAGGGCTTTGTCTTCAAGTGGTTAGAAGAGTGGATGATGTGTGACATAAGCTTCCTAATGTTGTGCATAAAATGCCAGGACAGTTCAAACCCCCCCAAATGACCCCATTTTGTAAAGTAGACACCTCAAGCTATTTGCTGAGAGGCATGTTGAGCCCATTGAATATTTTTTTTTTTGTCCCAAGTGATTGAATAATGACCAAAAAAAAAAAAAAATTTACAAAAAGTTGTCACTAAATTATATATTGCTCAAACATGCCATGGGCATATGTGGAATTACACCCCAAAATACATTCTGTTGCTTCTCCTGAGTACGGGGATACCACATGTGTGGGACTTTTTGGGAGCCTAGTCGCGTACGGGACCCCAAAAACCAAGCACCGCCTTCAGGATTTCTATGGGTGTAAATTTTTGATTTCACTCCTCACTGCCTATCACAGTTTCGGAGGCCATGGAATGCCCAGATGGCACAAAACCCCCCCAAATGACCCCATTTTGGAAAGTAGACACCCCAAGCTATTTGCTGAGAGGTATGTTGAGTATTTTGCAGATCTCACTTTTTGTCACAAAGTTTTGAAAATGTAAAAAAAGAAAAAAAAAAAGAAAAAAAATGTCTTTCTTAATTTTCAAAAACAAATGAGAGCTGTAAAATACTCACCATGCCTCTCAGCAAATAGCTTGGGGTGTCTACTTTCCAAAATGGGGTCATTTGTGGGGGTTTTGGGCTATTTTGACATTTTATGGCCTTCAAAACTGTGATAGGTAGTGAGGAGTGAAATCAAAAATTTATGCCCTTAGAAACCTTGAAGGCGGTGCTTGGTTTTTGGGGTCCCGTACGCGGCTAGGCTCCCAAAAAGTCCCACACATGTGGTATCCCCGTACTCAGGAGAAGCAGCAGAATGTATTTTGGGGTGTAATTTCACATATAACCATGGCATGTGTGAGCAATATATCATTTAGTGACAACTTTTTGTACATTTTTTCTTTTTTTTCTTTTTGTCATTATTCAATCATTTGGGACAAAAAAAAATATTCAATGGGCTCAACATGCCTCTCAGCAAATAGCTTGGGGTGTCTACTTTCCAAAATGGGGTCATTTGGGGGGGTTTTGTGCCATCTTGGCATTTTATGGCCTTCAAAACTGTGATAGGTAGTGAGGAGCGAAATCAAAAATGTATGCCCTTAGAAACCTTGAAGGCGGTGCTTGGTTTTTGGGGTCCCGTACGCGGCTAGGCTCCCAAAAAGTCCCACACATGTGGTATCCCCATACTCAGGAGAAGCAGCAGAATGTATTTTGGGGTGTAATTTCACATATGCCCATGGCATGTGTGAGCAATATATCATTTAGTGACAACTTTGTGCAAAAAAAAAAAAGTTTGTCATATTCCCGCAACCTGTGGCAAAATATAAAATATTCCATGGACTCAACATGCCTCTCAGCAAATAGCTTGGGGTGTCTACTTTCCAAAATGGGGTAATTTGGGGGGGTTTTGTGCTATTTTGGCATTTTATGGCCTTCGAAACTGTGATAGGTAGTGAGGAGTGAAATCAAAAATTTACGCCCTTAGAAATCCTGAAGGCGGTGCTTGGTTTTTGGGGCCCTGTACGCGGCTAGGCTCCCAAAAAGTCCCACACATGTGGTATCCCCGTACTCAGGAGAAGCAGCAGAATGTATTTTGGGGTGTAATTTCACATATAACCATGGCATGTGTGAGCAATATATCATTTAGTGACAACTTTTTGTACATTTTTTCTTTTTTTTCTTTTTGTCATTATTCAATCATTTGGGACAAAAACAAAATATTCAATGGGCTCAACATGCCTCTCAGCAAATAGCTTGGGGTGTCTACTTTCCAAAATGGGGTCATTTGGGGGGGTTTTGTGCCATCTTGGCATTTTATGGCCTTCAAAACTGTGATAGGTAGTGAGGAGCGAAATCAAAAATTTATGCCCTTAGAAACCTTGAAGGCGGTGCTTGGTTTTTGGGGTCCCGTACGCGGCTAGGCTCCCAAAAAGTCCCACACATGTGGTATCCCCGTACTCAGGAGAAGCAGCAGAATGTATTTTGGGGTGTAATTTCACATATGCCCATGGCATGTGTGAGCAATATATCATTTAGTGACAACTTTGTGCAAAAAAAAAAAAGTTTGTCATATTCCCGCAACCTGTGGCAAAATATAAAATATTCCATGGACTCAACATGCCTCTCAGCAAATAGCTTGGGGTATCTACTTTCCAAAATGGGGTAATTTGGGGGGGTTTTGTGCTATTTTGGCATTTTATGGCCTTCGAAACTGTGATAGGTAGTGAGGAGTGAAATCAAAAATTTACGCCCTTAGAAATCCTGAAGGCGGTGCTTGGTTTTTGGGGCCCTGTACGCGGCTAGGCTCCCAAAAAGTCCCACACATGTGGTATCCCCGTACTCAGGAAAAGCAGCAGAATGTATTTTGGGGTGCAATTCCACATATAACCATGGCATGTGTGAGCAATATATCATTTAGTGACAACTTTTTGTACATTTTTTTTTTCTTTTTGTCATTATTCAATCATTTGGGACAAAAAAAAAATATTCAATGGGGTCAACATGCCTCTCAGCAAATAGCTTGGGGTGTCTACTTTCCAAAATGGGGTCATTTGGGGGGTTTTGTGCCATCTTGGCATTTTATGGCCTTCAAAACTGTGATAGGTAGTGAGGAGTGAAATCAAAAATGTATGCCCTTAGAAACCTTGAAGGCGGTGCTTGGTTTTTGGGGTCCCGTACGCGGCTAGACTCCCAAAAAGTCCCACACATGTGGTATCCCCGTACTCAGGAGAAGCAGCAGAATGTATTTTGGGGTGTAATTTCACATATGCCCATGGCATGTGTGAGCAATATATCATTTAGTGACAACTTTGTGCAAAAAAAAAAAAGTTTGTCATATTCCCGCAACTTGTGGCAAAATATAAAATATTCCATGGACTGAACATGCCTCTCAGTAAATAGCTTGGGGTGTCTACTTTCCAAAATGGGGTCATTTGGGGGGGTTTTGTGCTATTTTGGCATTTTATGGCCTTCGAAACTGTGATAGGTAGTGAGGAGTGAAATCAAAAATTTGCGCCCTTAGAAATCCTGAAGGCGGTGCTTGGTTTCCGGGGTCCCGTACGTGGCTAGGCTCCTAAAAAGTCCCACACATGTGGTATCCCCGTACTCAGGAGAAGCAGCAGAATGTATTTTGGGGTGCAATTCCACATATAACCATGGCATGTGTGAGCAATATATCATTTAGTGACAACTTTTTGTAATTTTTTTTTTTTTGTCATTATTCAATCACTTGGGACAAAAAATAAATATTCAATGGGCTCAACATGCCTCTCAGCAATTTCCTTGGGGTGTCTACTTTCCAAAATGGGGTCATTTGGGGGGGTTTTGTACTGCCCTGCCATTTTAGCACCTCAAGAAATGAGATAGGCAGTCATAAATTTAAAGCTGTGTAAATTTCAGAAAATGTACCCTAGTTTGTAAACGCTATAACTTTTGCGCAAACCAATAAATATACGCTTATTGACATTTTTTTTACTAAAGACATGTGGCTGAATACATTTTGGCCTAAATGTATGACTAAAATTGAGTTTATTCGATTTTTCTTATAACAAAAAGTAGAAAATATCATTTTTTTTCAAAATTTTCGGTCTTTTTCTGTTTATATCGCAAAAAATAAAAATCGCAGAGGCAATCAAATACCATTAAAAGAAAGCTCTATTTGTGGGAAGAAAAGGACGCAAATTTCATTTGGGTACAACATTGCATGTCCGCACAATTTACAGTTAAAGCAGCGCAGTGCCGAATCCCAAAAACAGGCCTGGTCCTAATGGCCCGAAATGGTCCGGGGCTTAAGTGGTTAATATTGTCTCTACTTTGGATTCGCATCATATGTGGTTCTCCAAATTTTAAATTTGTTTCTTTATTAAATTCCATACAAAACATAAAATTCAATACAATCCCCTTCCTATAATACCCTCCCCCCCCCTTATCCCTTCCCCCCCTTCCCCCAGTCCCCTGACCTCTAGCCTCTTTCTTCTGTCCTATCCACTTCTTCATTCTCCATCTCTAAATTATTATTATCTTATTATATTATTCACCCATTATCTCTGCATAACCCATTGTATATTTAAAAGCTGTCCACATCTTCCACTTATCTTCAAATGCCTCCATTGAGTCCCTGTCGCTGGATCTTAAATATTCCATACTATGAATTTCGTCTATTTTATTGCACCATCCCTTCCGGTTAGGGCTGTCCGATTCTTGCCAGTATTTAGGAATTTGGCTCTTGGTTGCGTTTAATAATTGTGGGATTAAACTTTTAAAATATAATTTTTTCGGCATCCGGATTCCGTGTAATAGACATCCCCACGGATCATCCGGTATTTCTATATTAATTATATCTCTAATGGTTCTCCTTATCTCAGTCCAATATTTTTTAATTTTTGGGCAAGTCCACAATATGTGGGCCATTGTCCCAGTTTCCTGACACCCGTGCCAATATAGCTGTGATTTTTCCGTAGCATATCTATGTACCCTATCCGGAGTTAGATACAATCTAACAAGGCATTTATAATTAGTTTCAACTATATTACAGTTCACAGAAGTTGAATGGACCCTGTTAATTATTTGTTTAATCTCACTCTCTTGTACTTTTGATCTCAATTCCTCTTCCCACTTCTTAATAAATGGCAGTTCCTCCAGTTTTCTTTTTGTGTTGTTTAAGATCTTATAAATCTTTGAAATAACTCCTTTCTTCATCTTTACCTCACATATTTTCTCCAATGGCCTTAAATTGTCTTTGGCTCTAATAGGTTTAGGCAAATTTTCCCCAAAATTTATTATCTGGTTATAACGCCATTCATTGATTAATCTCCACTTCATCTTTTTTTTAAATTCCTGATAAGTAATTAATTTATTTTGAACCATAACATCTTTTAGTTGTGCGTTTTCTTTTAAAATCCATTTCCTAAAAATATTTTGCCTTCCTGGTGTGAAATAACTTGTGTCCTTTAATGGTATAAGAGGTGAATTGAACTGCCATTTTTCTTTTTTGTGTATCCGATCCCAAATTTTTAGTGCATTTCTAGTGATATCATGTGTATTTGTACCCATTTCTCGATGTTGTGCTGGTATCCATATTACCTGGATTCTGTTACTGATTCTACCCTCCATTTTCACCCAACTCTTCTCTGTGCATTAGTTAGCCCATTCCATTATCCGCGCTATTACTATTGCATTATAATAATTTCTAATATTAGGTGCCCCTAATATTCTCCTTGGCCCTTCTCTTTTGTGAGTGTCGTCCACTTGGTACGTGGTTTTTTCCCGCGCCAAGTAAAAACCGAGCACATTGATTGTAATTTTTCTAAGAAAACCAGAGGAAGTGGAATTGGGAGCATCTGCATTTTATAGATTATTTTAGGAAGAATGATCATCTTCAGAATTCCTATTCTCCCAATCCATGATCGTTGCCCCGGTGCGATTTTATTCAATTCTACCCTGATTTCATTCAATAGTGGGATATAATTTTCTCTGTAAATTGTCTCGGTATCAACGGCTAATTTAACTCCAAGATGCGAAAGTGCTCTATTCCCCCAATTGAATGAAAAGGCTTTTTGATATATATTCCTATCTATTTTATGAATATTCATACTCAATGTTTCCGATTTTGTCCGATTTATTTTGAAATTAGACATCTCACCGAACTCATTAGGGGCTTTTAGGATGTTGGGTAGGGTTATTTTAGGGTGAGTGATGAAGAACAAGACATCATCAGCATAAGCTGCGAGCTTATGCTCTTCATCCCCCACCCTTATCCCACTTATATCCGAGTCCTGCCTGATTTTCCTTAACCCTTTCCATACAGGGCTTTTTATACCACTTCCATACCGGGCCTATTCTGGCACATCGCTCCTACATGTACAAATCATCATTCTTTTGCTAGAAAATTACTCAGAACCCCTAAACATTATCAATGTTTTTTTTTAGCAGACACCCTAGGGAATAAAATTACGGTCGTTGCAACTTTTTATCTTGCACGGTATTTGCGCAATCATTTTTCAAACGCCTTTTTTTGGGGAAAAAATGGTTTCATGAATTAAAAAATAACAAAACAGTAAAGTTAGCCCAATTTTTTTGTAAAATATGAAAGCTTATGTTACGCCGAGTAAAAAGATACCTAACATGTCACACTTTAAAATTGCGCACACTCATGGAATGGTGCCAAACTTCGGTACTTAAAAATCTCCTTAGGCGACGCTTTGAAAATTTTTACAGATTACCAGGTTAGAGTTACAGAGGAGGTCTAGTGCTAGAATTGTTGCACGCGCTCTAACGCACGTGGCGATACCTCTCATATGTGGTTTGAACGACGTTTACATATGCGAGTGGGACTTACGTGTGTGTTCGCTTCTAAGCGCGAGCTATTGGGGACGGGCGTTTTAAAAAAAAAATAAAAATTATTTTACAATTTTTTTTTTTATTTTTACTTTTTTTTTTACACTTTTTTTTTTTTTACACTTTTATTCCTATTACAAGAAATGTAAACATCCCTTGTAATAGGAATGTGTGTGACAGGTCCTCTTTATGGAGAGATGCAGGGTCAATAAGACCCCACATCTCTCCTCCAGGCTGGAAAGCATGAGATCGTGAAAAAAATTTCACTGATCTCATACTTACAGCCGCAATGGCGGCTTTGTTTACATTTGTGGACCCGGGCGTGACGTCATCACATCGCGCCTGGGCCTCCGATGGTCATAGAGATGACTGGTGACCATCTGGTCACCAGTCATCTCTATGCTCGTCACGTGACCCACCAAAGGCGCCGGACGATTCTCTCCGGGTCCCCGATGGCACGGGAGAGCCCGGAGAAGCACCGGATGGTGGCGGGAGGGGGGATGTCCCCTCCCGCCACCTATAAGAATGATCAAGCGGCGGAACCACCGCTATGATCATTCTTATGGTGCACAGGATCGCCGGCTGAAAAAGAGGATATCTGAATGATGCCTTTAGCTACAGGCAGATATCCCCCCTCAAACCCAGGACGTCATATGACGTCCACCCGGAGGGAGAGAGGGTTCCTGCAGGCGTCATTTTACAATGGCCCGGTATGGAAGTGGTTAATAAGGGTTCCATCGCAAGCACAAATAATAGTGGTGATAGAGGACACCCCTGCCGGGTGCCATTCTTCATCTTGAACGGTGCCGATAGTGTCCCATTTACTTTCACCTTCGCTGATGGGTTATTATACAAAGAATTAATCCATTCACTCATTCTGGTTCCTAAACCTATTGCCTCTAATGTTGATTGCATGAAGCCCCAGTCCATCCTGTCAAAGGCCTTCTCTGCGTCAATTGACAGGAGTAGTCCTGGGGCCCCACTTTCTTTAATTTTCTTAATGGCCAAGAGCGATCTTATTCCATTGTCTTTACACTCCCTTCCTGGAATAAATCCGACTTGATCTGGGTATATGACATCTTTCATAATGGTTTTCATCCTATTCGCTAGAATCTTAGAATTGTTTTTAGTATCTATATTTAAGAGTGAGATTGGTCTAAAACTGGAGCATAATGTGGTATCTTTACCCTCCTTGGGGATTATGGTTATTATGGATTCTAATGCCTCCTTCCGCATCTCCCAATTTACGCCTATCCCATTCATGTAAGAGCACATTTTCGGAGTTAATAGATCAATATAGTTTTTGTAATAAAGTATCGTCAGACCGTCTGGCCCTGGGCTTTTCCCATTTGGTAATTCTTGGATAATTTTTTTAATCTCCTCTTCTCTTATGGGTGCTTCTAAGAAAACTAATTTATCTTCCGGGATTTTATCTAGAACGATCTCCTTAATATAGGCTTTAATTTTCTCAATTTTTTGTTTAATCTCTTCCTTTGTATCCTGGGCGTTAATTGAGTACAGCTGACTATAGTATTCTTGAAAGGAGTTGGCTATTTCCGATGTTTTATATCTTAGTTCCCCAGTCTTATTTTGTATTTTCTCTATATAATTAAAAACATTTTTTTTTTTGTATTTTCGCCAAATACTTCCCCGGTTTATTACCCCATAGGTATCTCTCTTTCTTAGTTTGATTATAGACTGTCCGGGTTTCTTGTTCGTAGACCTCTCTTAGCTCCTCTCTTTTAATATTGAGGCGTAATAGTATTTCTTTCACCTTAGTTATCTTATGTTGCTGTTCTAGTTCAGAGATCTCTTTCATTAGTGATGTTTTTTTTCCTGATTCCTTCTCTTTTTGACCGCACCCTCCTTTATTAATATCCCTCGGATGTATACTTTATGGGTTTCCCAGACTATGGCCTCTGACATACCCTCAGTGCTGTTCTCGCTAAAAAATTTATCTAATTCTATTTTTATTCTCTGGCCTATGTTTTTGTCCAAAAGAAGTTCTTCATTCAACCTCCAGTTGTTATTACTTTTTTGTGCTTCCCCAATATTCCATTGAAGTGTGATTGGTGCATGATCCGAGAATGTTGTAATACCAATATTAGTTTCTACTGTATCCAATAGTCGGTGTTCTACCAAAAAGTAGTCAATTCTTGAGTACGTCCCATGCACGGGGGAGTGTAATGTAAAATCATGTTGCTTTAGATGTTGTGTTCTCCAAGCGTCCACTAGTTGGTGTTGGTGCATTTTTTATTTTATTTATTCCTCTGGGCCTTTCCAATCCCCCTAGCATGTGACGTACTATCCATTGTTGGCTCCAAACATACATTGAAATCTCCAGCTATTATGGCCCCCCCTTCTGAAAATCCATAAATTCAGCTATGATCTTCATTAGGTATTGGATGGGTTTTTTATTTGGTCCATACACTTTGCCAGTGAGACCTCGGCTCCATTCAGTTCTCCTTTTAAAAATAAGTATCTCCCCTCTGGGTCATCCTTCTTCTCATCTAAGGTGAACCGGGTCCCCCTGGCAAACCCTATGGCCACTCCTTTAGCTCTGCTTATAGGTGAGTCCCCATAGTACCACAAAGGATACTCCTTTGAAATGATTTGACGGTTTAAGCTTACACAAAAATGAGTCTCTTGTAAGAAGACTACGTCCGCCTTCAGTGAGATTAATTCTCTAATTATATTTGCCCTCTTAATGGGAGCATTTAGCCCCCTTACATTGTATGAAATTATATTTATTTTAGGCATTTGATGTTCCTAAGGTGAACATGCTAAACAGAAAAAACGAATTCTCTCAATATTCTTGCCTAGAGGTCCCTCCTTCCCCCAGCTAGGATTCGAAATATAAGAGAAGCGCATACTAGCTCTGTTGATAGGACCTCGACTGGCGGTTTTGTTACTGATATCCGGAATAAACGGACAAGCATAATAAACAGTAGCATAGGAGAAACCAAAAGACTACATAAAATCAAGTTAAAGACTGTGGTTCCAAAACAACTAGGAGGGTTCTCACACAGAGGACACAGGCGGAGTAAGATACAGATATAGTTACTAAATGCAGAGACACGAGAAAGAATGATGAGGGGAAGGCAGCTAAGGGGTGCAACAGCAAAAACCCCAAAAATGAGCGAAAGCCTGAGTACTATTAAAAAATATATGACACAAGAAATCTCTAAAGACAGTCCAGGGAAAGTGGCACCTTTAAACAGGAGGACATCTGAGGGCTCGCAGAATTTAGTTACGAGAAGACACTCAGAATACACAGAGACCAAAATCCCTATTACAGCGGAAGAAGAGGAAGATACTGTTGCGATTACACAAAAAGATAAACTACCTACTAAGGGAGAAATAGCGGAGATGTTCGCTAGAATGGAAACAGTAATGTACAGAATGGAGAAATCGCTTAAAAGGGAAATGTCAATAATACAGGAGGACATGAATCACTTACTAAGGAGAGTGGAGGAAACGGAAGAAAAAATGGATGCGCAAGCAGTGGAAGTCAGGGAATTAAAAGGGCAACTGGAAGATATACAGAAAGACCAAATGTATATGAAATACAGACTCGAAGACCAGGAAAATCGTAACAGGAGAAAAAACTTGAGGATACGTGGATTACCAGACCAACAAATAGAAGATCTACAGGAAAAAATGGATAAAGTATTTGGACATATGTTAAGTAAAAAGGCCACAGAAAAGATAAAATTCTAAAGAATCCATAGGATCAGGAAACCTGCTAGACTACCACGAGAAATCCCAAGAGATGTAATTGCGCGATTTCATAACTATCAAGACAAAGAACAGATTCAACATAGCTTAAAATCTAAGGTCCCCGCAAAGTTTGAGGATACCACGTTGCAGATATTCCCAGATTTAGCAGGAGAGACATTGAATAGGAGAAGAATTTTAAAACCACTCTTAGAACAACTTAAGAGTCAGGAGATTCAATACTCTTGGGGTTTCCCAGCGTGTCTAGTGGGTCGAAAGGAAGGACGTTCAGCCACCCTGAGATTCCCTGACGACACCCTAACTTCTATAAAAGATTGGACATCCCTGAATTTGATATTCCAGGATGGTGGTAAATAGAGCAAAGGCAGAAGACATCAGAGAAACAATTCTGGTCTTCGAAATCTAGGAAAAAATAATATTGTGTAACATTAGAGGAAGGAATGGGGTAGACGAGGAGGGTAGGAGAGGGGGGGAGGGGGAAGCCGGGGAAGGGACATCAACTGAAGAATTTCAGTGTGTTACTGCACGTTTAATGCAGTATATTTCAGTGCGTAATCCAAAAAAATGGTAACCGCCCCACTTAAAACTGGCATTTGCAGCAAGGAGCACTGGAAGGGCAATGCATTTCAATTAAAAAAAATACATTTCCAAACTTAATTTACCGACATTTAAACCAAAATGTATTTGGTTTTATTTGACATGCGTTGCTCTTCCAGTGCCCCTTGCTGCAAAGGCCAGTTATAGGTGGGGCAGTGACCATTTTTTTTGTATTGTTGACATATTGGTCAGGCAATGCACTGACACCTTTGCTGCCATAGTGCAATGTGCTGGATGTTCAGTGTGCCCCTGCGTTTTTAAGGGGGGGTTGCCCTCCATCTATCCTTTAGAATTCATGTGCTTCCATTGTAGGGACTCTTAAAAGTCAGAATTAGAGACTGCAGGTAACAGGGTGCCTTGACGGGGCCTGCAGATTACACATGTTTTTGAAAATGTGTGCAGACTAAACCCCTGCTTTAATGCATACTGTTAGACAGGCCAATTTGGTTGGTCGCAGGCTGGTCAGTAAGTTGAACTTGGTTTCATTTGATACTTCAGTGTGTTACTGCACGTTTAACGCAGTATATTTTAGTGCGTTACTACACGTTTAACGTACTATATTTCAGTGCGTTACTATCACGTACCTGGTGGAGATCAAGCTGTAGAGAAGGCTTCTCTTGCACCTCCAGGCCAATATCCATGATAGAGATGACAGGGAGTAAAGGACACAGAGTGGCACGAGGGCCTGTTTAAAAAGGTGACACCAGCTGAGGCTTGACAGGAACCCGATGGCCGTAGATCACCGGACAGGCACTGGAAACTGGGACACCATGCCCCTGGATCAGCAGGCAGAAGCGTTGCCGGAACATAAGCCAGGGGGTCATCAACAGCCGGGCAGATCAGGTACAGGAACGTGGGACTGAAACAGAGACAGGATACAGGCTGGGTTCGGTACAAAATCGGGCAGTGAGCATTAGACAGGAGCAGAGTCAAACACAAGCCAAGGTCACAGGTAGGCAGGCGGAAGTCGAAAGGAAAATACAGGTGAAGCCAGATCAAACACAGGTAACTGGAACAGATCAAGGCACAGGTTAACAGGAACAAGCTGAAAGACCACTCAGCATTGTGTATGTGTAATTTCTCGGTTTAAATAGGCTGTCTGGTGCCAGCGTGTGCACACACTGATGTGCCTGTGCATGCGCGCCAATGCGCGTTTGTTAATAATAATAATAATAATAATAATACATTTTATTTATAATGCCCTTTTCATCAAAAAGATCTGACAGTGCTACAGGTTAAAAACAAAAAACAAAAAATTAGCCATTTATACAGGTTATAAACATCTAAAAGGGGCAAAAAGCTTTGCCAAAAAGAAATGTCTTAAGATCTTTTTTAAAACAGTCAATTGTTTGAGGAGCCCTCAGGGTGTTAGGTAGGGCATTCCACAGATGCGGGGCAGCTGCCCAAAAGGCCCTGTCTCCCATTGTCTTAAGTCTAGTTCTGGGTATATGTAGAAGGTTTGAGTCAGTGGAACGGCGGGAATATTTTGTGTTTTGTAATTTGAGAAGTTCTTTGAGATAGGGGGGCATGTCCATGGTTACATTGATGTGTAAAGATGGAAACCTTATACTCAATCCTGTTGGAAACAGGAAGCCAGTGGAGTGAGTGAAGAATGGGGGTAATGTGCTCATGTTTCCGCACTTCTCATCAGGATCCTTGCTGCAGAGTTTTGGATGTACTGAAGCCTCTGCAGACTCTTTTTAGGAATCCCAATGAGCAGTGCGTTACAGTAGTCCAGTCTGGAGGAGACAAAGGCATGAACCAGCTTTTTGGCATCTGAAAGGGAGAGAATGGGACGGAGTTTAGAAATGTTACGAAGGTGGTAAAAAGAGGTCTTGCATAAGTGATTTATATGGGCTTCAAAAGTGAGTTGTGAGTCCATTTTTACACCAAGATTTGTGACTGTTGATGAAAGGGGAATATTAGAACCAGAAAAAGTGATGCTGGTTATGGATGATGATTTGGTCTGGCAAGGAGTGCCAATCAGAATAACTTCACTTTTGGAACGGTTTAATTGAAGAAAGTTTTGCTCCATCCATACCTTTATCTCCTCCAGACAGGAGGTGAGTACTGATAGGGATGACTTTGAAGGTAGAGTTTCAACTTTTGCATTTACATAATCCACAATTGTCTTGATCTCATATTCCTCATTACCATTGATTATTGTAGGTGCTGGTGGACCTGACTCATGAGCAGTGAATGAGACCCATTCACTGCTCATGAGTCAGGTCCACCAGCACCTACAAGCTTTGCGGTTTTTAGCAAGAACACATGAAAGACAGGGGGGATTTTGTAAGTCTCTGGGAGTAAAAGTTAGTAAACTACTGGATTAATCTGTCTCTTAACAGGAAATGGACCGAGATATCTGGGTCCGAGCTTCTTGGATGGACATGACAATTTTAAGTTGGCAGTGGACAGCCAAACATTGTCTCCTATTTGAAGTTTCAGGTCTCCTCTTCTTTTTCAAACAATTTTTTATTGTCCCGTTGAGCTTTGGAAATGGCATCTTGCAATACTTTGTTATTCAACTGAAGAGCACATATCCTTTCTTGGACTGCGGGGACTGAGGAATCAGGCAAGATGTCGGGTAGGAAGACTGGTAAGTACCAATAATTTGCAAAAAACTGAGCTTTCCCTGTAGCCGAGTGAACCGCATAATTGTATACAAATTCTGCCAGGGTAAAAGTGATGCCCAGTCATCTTGGGCAAAGGATGAGAAGCACTGAAGGTACTATTCCAGAGTCTGATTTGTTCATTCTGTTTGGCCATTCGTCTGTGGGTGATAGACTGACGAGAAACAAGTTTCGATCTTTAGTATCCTGCAAATATCTTTCCAGAATCTGGACATGAATTGTACTCCTTGATAGGAAGTGATGCTGCTGGGTACCCCATGGAGCCTAACCACTTTCTTGATGAAGGTATGAGCAGTCTCCGTTGCTGAGGGGGTTCCTAACATAGGAAGTAAATGGGCCATGTTCGTTAATCTGTCAATGATCAGTAGTTAACCTTTCGGATGGAGAAAGCTCAACAATAAAATCTATATTGATCATTTCCCAGGGTCTCTTGGGAATAGGTAAAGGTCTTAACAGACCCCTGAATTTGGTCTTGTCATTTTTTTTCGGATGCAGACTCCACAGGTACCAACATAATCCTTGCAATCGGACCTTAAACCTGGCCACCAAAAGGAGCGTTGCACTAGTTCTATTGTCCTGGTTACCCCAAAATGTCCCACTAAGGGATGGTCATGACACAGGCTAAGGATCTTGGGGTACAAACACCTTTTGGTTTTGCAGAAATAACCCCTCTTGTTCCTGGAGGTAAACACCTGGTGGCAGAACATCCCTTGTGGACGCCTGTTTAAGCTGGGTAATCAGGTCTACTTGTAGTAGCAGAAAACTTTGGGCCAGCAGGATTGTGTCTGCTTGGTGGTGTTTTTCTCCTTCCTCTGGGTACATGCAGGTCAGCGCATCAGGCTTGACATTCTTGGAACCCGGTTTGTAGGTGATATGGAAGGAGAAGCGAGAGAAGAATAGTGCCCACCTGGCTTGACGAGGTCTTAGTCGTTTGGCTGTTCTGAGATACTCAAGATTTTTGTGATTGGTAAAGATTAAAATTGGGTGAGCTGCTCCTTCCAGCAAGTAACGCCATTCTTCCAGGGCTGTCTTTATGGCCAGTAACTCCCGGTCTCCCACATCGTAATTCCTCTCTGCAGGGCTGAGTTTCCTATAAAAGAAGGCAATAGGATGTAACAGAGACTTTGTTCCCTGGCGCTGTGACAGAATGGAACCCATGGCATTCTCCAAAGCATCCACCTTGAGGACATATGGTGATGCAGGATCTGGATGTTGCAAGATAGGTGCTGAGATAAACAGTGTTACCTTATGAGGAGTTTATGAGTAATCTCCATTAGCAACTGGAAATATCTGTACATAGATGTATATATAATTTAGGATAAGGAATGTGTAATATGAAATATTGTTTCTGTAAGGGTTAACTTGGCTGACAGGCTGGGCCTGAGAAAATCTATTTAACAGTTCCCTTTTGATATGCATGAATGCTGGGTGACGAGGTGCTGTGGAGCCGTTCTGTCTGTATACCTAACTTAGTATTCAAACAAGCCAGGAAGAGATCACATCTGAAACCTGTAGTCTATGCGGCGCCGCCTTCATTAGCTAGATAATGGCATTTGTATTCTCCCATGTTAACGAACCAATATCCATTTAAGGGGTAATTTGCCACAGCTAGTTCCATGTACAGCTAAGTGCCCCATTCAAGGGAAGTTAACGACCTTCGGTTTAATTAATTTATCTTCAAATCTTATTATCACTAAACTCAAGTAGGTGAAGTAGTATAGTGGTTTCCAGTTGATAATTGATGTTTAGTTATTAGTATGATGATATAAGTTATGTTCCGCAGCATCACCCAAGTTCTCCAGAGAATGCACTTTATTGACTTCCAATACAGAACAAAGTTCAATACTTGCACAGATGACAACAAATCCAATCAGAGTATATATATATTTCAGAGTCCCACATCTCCTAGATCATATTCTAGACCTGTGCTTTCCTATCCATGCAGAGTATATCCTGTGCCTTCATATTCCTACAGAATATCTCCTATGCCTTCATATTCCTACAGAATATCTCCTATGCCTTCATATTCCTACAGAATATATCAAGACTAGACTGAATATCAGCTTATATGGCTTATCCATTGAATGACTGAGCAATTTGATTGGCTGTCTTTGATCTACACTCTGTCATTCAGGATGACAGAGAATGACCCCCTACCTAGCCGGAGATGACCACAGCCATCATTTGCATTCTTGCATAATAACATCAACAAGCTCTCTTTTGACACACGCAATTAGACTACAGATATGAAAGGTGGCCTGAACACCGTTTTGGATAGACTCGTCCTGGATTCTTGCATATTGACATAAACAAGTCCCCTTGATATGTGTAGTAAATCCTGTTTGGCCCTTTGATCTACAAACACCCTTCAATTAAGTTAACAGGCCACCTCACACACCTTGCATAAGATCAACACATCAAAGCTGTTATCTGGCCTCTCTCATATGTGTAATCCAGTTGACTCTGACAACTGAATTATCAACTGAAATCTGGCCTGGTCAATATTGTACTCACATATAAACACATACATACATATATATATACATATATATATATACATAGACACATACATATATATATATATATATCTAATAACATAATGTCCCACATAAATCAGCCAACATATTACAACATATACCCCCACTTGGTTTGGTTCTAACTACTAGAACTGACCCATAAATCAAGCAAAAAACATCATTATGATTTGAGGTACGGGATGCTTTACAATGGCTCATATGAAATATGAAGTTGAGGCTGGTTACATCTCTCTTCACCAGCAACTAAAATATTCCCATGAAACAGTTATTAGATAATATAACTTTAGACCATGACTGGAAAAGGATTCGGTAAACATCCGTGGCCTGTATATCTGTTAGACCTTATTTCAAAGCTTGCTCTTGAGTAAATCACATCACGATCTTGAATATTGCGCAAACATTAGCTGATGTCACAGTCCATTCTGACTTCATCACATCTCTCACCATCTCACTGAAAGTAATGCTTTGGAAGCTCCAATCCACATAAGTCCAGGATTCTCTCATCTCCAGGCTCAAAGTTTTCATTCTTAAAGATGCTTTTACACAATCACCAGCAAATCCTGAAATTCTGCTTCCATCTTTATAGTAAGAAGAACCATCAATATACCAGCAGTCCCTTCCAAGGTCAAAAAGGTTTGGATACGGCAGTAAAACTCTGTGCTGCAAACTATTTCCTTGAACATTCATGAGCTTCACCTTCAATCATCAATCCACCAATCAGGACACTGGGTTCTTTTAACATCAAACCCTCAATATTCTCAGACAACAAAGCTATAGTCCATCTTGCAAGCATTTCACAATTAACATCTGCTTCTTTCCATTCCCTATTTGAGCAATAATGACCTTTTGTGTACCTGTCAAGTAATTTGCTGATTGAAAGCCACAATTTGAATTTGCTGTAGGCCACCCCTCATTGCCTTTAATAGAGCAGTTACTTGTATCATTCAGTCCATAATTCCAACAGAATGGTATACCAACATATATATATATATATACCCCCACGCGATGGTTCAAATAAAATCAGCTTGACATCAGTGTCTATCAGATCTTCTATCCCGACAAAGCGGCAGTGGAAATTCTTGTCAGTATCTTTTCATGAAAGGTAGAAAGGTCTTTGTCATCCATATATGTCATAGCCTTCAGCATATTATAAACAACTGATTCAACAAAATTCAAATCATGACTAGAGTGATGAATTTCACTCACCCCTCTTATAAATTTAGGAAAACCACCCAACATCCTATAATTTATGCATTGCCAAGCCATTGTGCAGCATCACCTCAGATGTTAAATCTATTGATATCAATATGCCTTATGTCATATGTACAGAAGTTATAAAATTATCTTAGGTTTAAATGCTTCGCTCTGGTTTTAAGATAAAGTTCATGAAATAAAACATAAAAAAAAAAATGAAAACATAAAATTGATCAGGGAAAGGGAGAAAATTAAAAAATAAAAAATAAAAATAAAATAAAAAAAATGGAAAAAAAAGAAATTTGAATGTTCAAGAAAAAAGTCCATTGCTTGGTGAATATTGAGAGAGTGTCCATCCTTGTATATTGTCTATCAGCATTTCTCCCCCACTAGCCAACTTCTGTTCACATTCAAACGAGTTCCTCCGGGCATCTGAAAGACAAAAATTCTCAGACAAAAACTCATTAGCAAAGTCCTTAGTATTTTTTTGAAGTTAAGACAAAGTACTATTTACAGTTTACAGTCTAAAGCTAATTCACCCCCACTGCTAGAGAAGCGTCATTTGCATTCAAAAACAGATCTGGAGAATGTACATTTGCATTTATGACACCCTGTACAACTGTTCCAATAATGTGTCACGTTCTTTTCTCATCTTGTCATACTCAATTTTCAGGTGGTCATACTTCTGTTTTAATTGAGAAAATGGTATCCATGTCCTTTTCTTAATATTATTTTGGTCAGCTCTGTTTTTCATATCACCTATGTTTGATCCAGTGTTTGTCCTAAACAATGTGGCTACATCAATTTTGACAGGTTGCTCATTTAACTTTCTCCATAAATGATCTGCTCTCAACAATGCATCTTTTAAATCATGGGGATTTGGGGTAACTAATAAAATATTTTGTTTGATATCTTCATGCAAAGCATCTAGAAACATACTCATATGTACCAATCCGCCACGCTCAAATGCAACATTATTACTGACCAATAATTCCATAATAGTAGATATTCTGTGTGACAATTCATAGGGGGATTCACTTTGCATTTGTTTGATCTTCCCATGAATAGTAACATCAGAACGTACCCCATACTAAACACATAATAATTCCATTAATATGTCTCTTGTCCTCAGAGGCTGGATACAGATCTGTTTAATTCTCATCCAAAGACCATTTCCTATAGAATGTTGCAAAACTCTTTCTAAGTCAGATGGGTTTAGATTGTACATATCTCTGACATTCTGCAAATCACAAAACCATTTCAAAAATCTGTTTAAATCATGGCAGGGAACCATTCCTATTTCTTTAAGAATTGCATCAAGTTCTTTTGGTTTCAAATGCTTCATTACAAGCTGAACTTCACCTGTGTTATTATTATTATTATTATAAACTGTGGTGGTCACAGTGGGTGCAGCTGGCAATGAATTATCAGATTTAATATGAGGTTCTGTTTCATTTGATAGAAAGTGTGTGCTTGTATTTTGCTGCAGATTGCTGAATCCAAAATTTGATGCATATCTGAATTCCTGAGATCTGTTCTCTAATTCCATAATTCTTAATTTTAGTCTCTCATTTTCCTCTGATAATTCATCACAACGTTTAGATTTCTCAAGCAAAGCTCCCCCAATGGTAACTGCATGCAATTTTAAATTTACTGTCTCAGTTTCTGATTGGTTTTGTAACCTCTGACAAACATTGTTGCTATTTGCAACTGCACTCTGTAACTGCGCAATTTCCTCAACCTTATCATTCAAAGAGCTTTCCATAGTTAAACAACAAGATAACAAGCCCTGCAAAATACAACCTTTCTGTCATGGATATGCAGTAGTGTTTGTCTGTCAGCTTACCTTCCTTCCCATGTGTTCATCTTAGAGGCCAGAACCCTTTCACCTGGCTTCCTTTATAATCTCCTCCCAGCCTGACTCCACCCCAGGCCCTATCACAGAACACTATATTAACCTGTGCACTGCAAGCCTGCTTTGCTGATCAACGTGTTTGTTAGGCATTGTGTGTTTGGGTTCCTGCCTGCCGTGTGCTACGTCTGTCTCTCTGTTACGTTATTGGCTTGTTCCCGACTATCCCTGTCTGCTCGTGACCCTTGACCTTCGGCTCGTTCTTTCGTTATCCTTGTCTGCTTGTGGCCCCTGACCTTCAGCTTGTTATTCGGTTCTCTCATATCTTGTGCTGCTGCTTCCCCTCTTTCCCCCTTATCCTACGGGGCGTGAGCTAGGAAACTCCAGGGGCCGCGACCTGGTCCCAGCCTGCAGCATAACATCCTCACCACTAGAGGCCCTGGAGAAGACCTGCTGGGTCTTAGACTCCGCGCCCTGGGGAATCTTGGCTCTAGCTTCCGTTAGGATCCCGGTTGTGCTCCTCTGGTCCCGCTTTCCACAACCACCCAGTTCCCTATCCGCAGAAGCCAGCCATAGGGTTCACTACCTCGCGGTGCACTCCTGTCCCCCTACGGTGTGCATCTGTCACCTGGCCACAGGTGACCTTGACAGTTTGATCAGCCATGAACCCGGCTGACATCCCGCTCCCCGCGGATGATCCATTGGAGGGCATAGTTCGCAGACTTGAAACCCAGGAATCAAATCAGACTCAGGTGATGCGATTCCTCCAGGATCTGGCTTCTCGATTCGAGCAGCTTCAGGCCTCCTTGGGAACCCCGAATCCGCAACCCCAAGTACAACCAGCGGCTGTACCTATCGCACCAGTCGCAGCCTCACACTCACTAAGATTGCCAGCTCCATTCCGTTTCTCTGGGGACTCCAAGGCCTGCAGGGGGTTTCTCAGCCAATGCACAATTCATTTTGAGCTTCAGCCTCAAAGCTTCCTGTCTGACCGGGCTAAGGTAGCCTATATCATTTCCCTCCTCTCCGGTGAAGCTTTGGCCTGGGCTGCCCCCCTGTGGGAGAGGAACGATCCGGTGGTTTCCAGCCTGTCCGATTTCTTGAAGCTCTTTCGTAATATCTTCGAAGAGCCGGCTCGGGCTTCTTCAGCGGCTAGTGCTGTCTTACGTCTTCGCCAAGAATCTAGTTCAGTGGGGCAATATGCTCTTCAGTTCCGTATCCACACAGCTGAATTGAGCTGGAATAATGAGGCCCTGGTCGCTACCTTTTTACATGGCCTCTCTGACCGAGTGAAAGACGAATTAGCGGGAAGAGCCATTCCCGTCGGTCTGGACGATGTAATTTCTTTATGCAACCAGATCGACATTCGTTTTCAAGAGAGGTCCTTAGAAAAAAGACGCCAGCACTCTCTGGGTACTAGCCAGTCTGAGCTCCCCTCCCTTCATTCCGTGGAGCATCCTCTACCTGCTGAAGAACCTATGCAGCTGGGCAGGACCAGGCTATCCCCAGAGGAACGTGCTAGGCGCAGAACTCTAGGCCTGTGTCTCTACTGTGGGGGCAAAGGTCATTTTCGTGACACTTGCTCTCTTTGTCCAGAAAAACGTTTGGGTCCACTTCATCTGGAAAGTGGAGTATTGGACCCAGAAATATCACCTTCCCCTTCTCGTCTTCTGCTTTCTGTGTTCCTTCATGTTGGTGCTTCTTCTCATTCGGTCTCAGCATATCTGGATTCCGGAGCCGCTGGTAATTTCATGGACTGGGAAATCGCGTCGTCCATGAGACTTACTCTTTTGCCCCTCACCACGCCATTGGTGGTCTTGGCGATTGATGGTACTGTTCTCCCAGGGGGACCTATCCGCTTCCAGACCCTCCCTGTTAAGATGTCGGTAGGGACACTCCACCAGGAGTGGATATCCTTCCTTATCTTACCCAAGGCCTCAACGCTTATAATTTTGGGTCTCCCATGGTTACAGCTCCATTCTCCTCATGTGGACTGGACTACTGGACAGATCCTGGCTTGGGGTTCCTCCTGTTCCTCGTCCTGCCTACCCAAGGTTGCCCCCTGTGAACCTGAGCCGGTCATTCATTCCAGGTCGCATAACCATTTACATTTCTCTGTCCCTAATCGCCCTTGGACGCACAGCCAGGCTAGCTTGTCTACAAGTCCTGCAGTCGCTACGTCTTGCGATGCGATTCAGGTAGTCGCTACACCTGACTCTGCTATTCACTCGGCCTCTGTACTAGTTATGCCAGTCCAGCCCATGCCCAGTGAGCCGCCTACTTTTTCTTGTTCAGGACATTCTGCTTGTCTTTCAGCTATTCAGCTTGACTCCTGTGACATGTCACCCTCTAACCAACCTGACTTCAGGGTTCCACTGACATCTGCCCAGTTTGATGGTCCTGTGCTAGATGACCAGTTCATCTTTAAGGGTCTAGGGGACCCTCCTCAGATTTCTGTTGATCCTCTCATGCCCTTGCTTATTCCTAGAGAGCCTTTGGTCCTCAATAGATCTTCTTGTCATCTCCCTACCTCGGTTCTGGTCTTTGAGGATAATCTAAAGTACGAGGTTAGACAAGTTCTGGATTCTCGGCTCTGCAGAGGTATTCTTCAGTACCTTGTGCATTGGAGAGGTTTGGTCCTGAGGAGGCGTCTTGGATCGCTGCATCTGATGTCGTTGCACCCCATCTGTTGAGGAGGTTTCATCTGAGATTTCCCTTTAAGCCTGGGCCCAGGCGGGGGAGGGCCCATAAGAGGGAGGGTACTGTCATGGATATGCAGTAGTGTTTGTCTGTCAGCTTACCTTCCTTCCCATGTGTTCATCTTAGAGGCCAGAACCCTTTCACCTGGCTTCCTTTATAATCTCCTCCCAGCCTGACTCCACCCCAGGCCCTATCACAGAACACTATATTAACCTGTGCACTGCAAGCCTGCTTTGCTGATCAACCTGTTTGTTAGGCATTGTGTGTTTGGGTTCCTGCCTGCCGTGTGCTACGTCTGTCTCTCTGTTACGTTATTGGCTTGTTCCCGACTATCCCTGTCTGCTCGTGACCCTTGACCTTCGGCTCGTTCTTTCGTTATCCTTGTCTGCTTGTGGCCCCTGACCTTCAGCTTGTTATTCGGTTCTCTCATATCTTGTGCTGCTGCTTCCCCTCTTTTCCCCTTATCCTACGGGGCGTGAGCTAGGAAACTCCAGGGGCCGCGACCTGGTCCCAGCCTGCAGCATACATCCTCACCACTAGAGGCCCTGGAGAAGACCTGCTGGGTCTTAGACTCCGCGCCCTGGGGAATCTTGGCTCTAGCTTCCGTTAGGATCCCGGTTGTGCTCCTCTGGTCCCGCTTTCCACAACCACCCAGTTCCCTATCCGCAGAAGCCAGCCATAGGGTTCACTACCTCGCGGTGCACTCCTGTCCCCCTACGGTGTGCATCTGTCACCTGGCCACAGGTGACCTTGACACTTTCCTTTTACTTTCTGAAATTTTGCTATCAAAAAAAATTTTCTCTAAATATTCCTTCATTATAGTCCATGTCTGCTTACATTTTTCTGGAATTTCATAAGGACCGCCATGACGCTTAATACATTTTAATATCCATCTGTTAACTTTATCAGAACTGACACTAGCTTCACACTGAGTAAGCATTTTGGCTATATTACTAATAATTAAAAAAAATATATATTTTACTCACCGCATTAGTTACTCCTTCAGCTTCTAGCTCAGGTCTTCTGGTACACGACAGTCCCCTTTTTTTTGTTGTTGTTTCCAGTCTCCAGAGAATAATTCTGGGGTTCCGAACTTGTTTAATCTTGTATATCAGACTCTTATGTCTCAACCAGACATTAGAGTCACAGCACAGCTCTTGGGTCTCCATCAGCTGTCCACCTCACAGGATTGTTGTCATCACCGACTTCTGTTACTAAGTCTTGAAAATGCGCTTCTGGTCACTTGAATGGCACCAATGTAGTGATATCATATAGTCCACAGATGACTCAATCCAACAGAGTGTATATATATTTCAGAGTCCCACATCTCCTAGATCATATTCTAGACCTGTGCTTTCCTATCCATGCAGAGTATATCCTGTGCCTTCATATTCCTACAGAATATCTCCTATGCCTTCATATTCCTACAGAATATCTCCTATGCCTTCATTTTCCTACAGAATATCTCCTATGCCTTCATATTCCTACAGAATATATCAAGACTAGACTGAATATCAGCTTATATGGCTTATCCATTGAATGACTGAGCAATTTGATTGGCTCTCTTTGATCTACACTCTGTCATTCAGGATGACAGAGAATGACCCCCTACCTAGCCGGAGACGACCACAGCCATCATTTGCATTCTTGCATAATAACATCAACAAGCTCTCTTTTGACACACGCAATTAGACTACAGATACGAAAGGTGGCCTGAACACCGTTTTGAATAGACTCGTCCTGGATTCTTGCATATTGACATAAACAAGTCCCCTTGATATGTGTAGTAAATCCTGTTTGGCCCTTTGGTCAACAAACACCCTTCAATTAAGTTAACAGGCCACCTCACACACCTTGCATAAGATCAACACATCAAAGCTGTTATCTGGCCCCTCTCATATGTGTAATCCAGTTGACTCTGACAACTGAATTATCAACTGAAATCTGGCCTGGTCAATATTGTACTCACATATAAACACATACATACATATATATATATATATATATATTGTGAGGGGGTTAGCTCGGCAGCGGGTGTGTGTGACCCCCGGGATGGGCTCCCCACACAAAAACAGGCCCAGCAAACGGAGGTTGTGGTTTTCAAAATCAAAAAAAAGGTGCGGTTTATTTTCTATTTACAGTGACAAAACACAGCAAAGCCAAAAGAAACATAAACAAAATAAATCCTGGTCAACTTGACCTCTGACTAAACATACAGGTTTCCTAACTAACAACTGGGATCAGCCTAGTGCTGTCCTAGTCCCTAAGTCCCTGGTTTTAAATGTCCAAGCAAATAGCCACACAGGCTTTGTCTCACCGCACAGGGGTTCACTCTCCCTAGACAGTCCACACAGGTCTGGTTCCAGGCATGAGCTAACATCTAATGAAGCTGGGAGTTCTTATAGAGGCCTAAATGAGCTGACAAGCTTCAGCTGGTCTCATCAACTCCCTGTCTGCACGACGCCCAGCACTCTCCCTAGAGGTATGGGTCATCCATGAGCCCACTAGCCTTAGCTGGGCTTATACAACTCTCCACCTAGTTGTATAAGTCGGCGTAAAGCCTGAATCTGGGCGAAATATATCTACCCCCCTGGATGCAACCAGGTGACTTTACCTTCCTGCTGTCACATACCCCCCCCCCTCTTGTTTTAACCTCGGGGTTGGAACACCAGCAATCAGGCATTCATGTACTCGAGACAAAGCATCCACATTCCCCATTTGAATGCCAGGGCGATGCTTTACTGTGAAGTTGAATTCCTGGAGGGCCAGGAACCACCTATTCACTCTTCTATTTGTTTCCTTGTTTTGAGCCATCCACTTTAACGGAGCGTGATCCGTAACCATGTCAAAGTGCCTACCTAGCAGGTAGTACCGAAGGGAATCTAGAGCCCACTTCACCGCTAAACACTCCTTTTCAACGGTGGCGTAATTTACCTCATGGGACTTCAACTTCCTGCTGAGGTAAATGACTGGGTGCTCTTCCCCGTTCCAGACCTGGGACAATACTGCTCCTAACCCCACATCTGACGCATCACTTTGTACGACAAAGTCTTTAGAGAAGTCGGGTGAGTACAACACTGGCTGGCTACATAAGGCTTGTTTCAAGAATTGGAATGCTGCCTCAGCCTCGGGGGTCCATTTAATCATGACCGACCCTTTCCCCTTCGTTAGGTTGGTTAGGGGCACAGCCTTAGAAGCAAAGTGGGGAATGAATCGCCGATAATACCCAGCGATTCCCAGAAAGGCTCGTACCTGCTTCTTGCTGTTGGGACGTGGCCAACTCTGGATGGCCTCGACTTTGTTGAGTTGGGGTTTTATTACTCCCCTCCCAATGGTGTACCCAAGATATTTGGCCTCCTCCTGCCCAATGGTACACTTCTTGGGGTTAGCCGTAAACCCCGCTTCCCGAACAGAGTCCAGGACTGCTTGCACTTTTGGCAGATGTGAGGCCCAATCTGTGCTATGGACAATTACGTCATCCAGGTAAGCCGCAGCATACTTCCGATGGGGCCTCAGCATCTGGTCCATTTTCCGCTGGAATGTGGCCGGCGCATTCTGTAACCCGAACGGCATTCTTTTATATTGGAACGCCCCGTCTGGGGTTACAAATGCGGTTTTCTCTTTGGCCAATTTGGCCAGGGGGATTTGCCAATACCCTTTTGTGAGGTCAAGAGTCGTCATGTATCGGGCTGTTCCCAGCCGGTCGATCAACTCATCTATACGTGGCATGGGGTAGGTGTCAAATTTTGTAACTTTGTTCAACTGACGAAAATCGTTACAAAATCGCCAGCTCCCATCCGGTTTAGGCACCAACACAATGGGACTAGACCAATCACTTTGGGACTCCTCTATCACCCCTAAGTTCAGCATTTTCTGTACTTCCTCCCGTATTGCCTCCCGTCGGGCCTCTGGGATCCGATAGGGTTTTAACTTCACCCTTTCACCGGGCGGGGTAATGATGTCATGCTCTACCCCAGATGTTTGTCCCGGCAGCTCAGAGAATACCTCCTTGTTGCGAAGCACAAACTCCTTAACCTCCTGTTGTTGGGGTTGTGACAAGGTGGCTGCTATTCCAACCTCAGGAATCACGCAACCAGTTTGAGCTGGTGACCAAGTGTCTGCGACTAGGGACTCTCTATCCCTCCAGGCTTTCAACAGATTAACGTGATAGATCTGTTCGGGCTTTCGCCTTCCTGGTTGTCTGACCTTGTAATTCACTTCGCTCACTTTTTCCATTATCTCGTAGGGGCCTTGCCATTTGGCAAGGAATTTACTTTCAACCGTAGGGACAAGTACCAGTATCCTATCCCCCGGGGAAAAGGTACGGGTCTTGGCTCCACGGTTGTACACTCTCTGCTGTGCTAACTGCGCTTGGGCCAAATGTTCCTTCACGATGGGCATTACCTGTGCAATTCGGTCTTGCATCAGGGCGACATGCTCAATCACACTCCTGTGGGGAGAACTCTCACTTTCCCAAGTTTCCTTGGCAATATCCAACAGCCCTCTTGGGTGTCTCCCATACAGTAACTCAAAGGGGGAGAATCCCGTAGAGGATTGGGGCACCTCCCTAATAGCAAACATCAGATAAGGAAGTAGACAGTCCCAATCCTTTCCATCTCTAGCCACCACTTTCTTCAACATTTGTTTTAGGGTTTTGTTGAATCTTTCAACCAGCCCATCGGTTTGGGGGTGATACACAGATGTACGTAATTGCGTCACTTTGAACAATTTACACAGCTCCTTCATAACCCGGGACATAAAGGGTGTACCTTGGTCCGTAAGCAGTTCTTTACAAATACCCACCCGGCTAAACACAAGAGATAGCTCTTTGGCTATGGTTTTGGCCGAGGTATTTCGGAGAGGGATCGCTTCTGGATAACGGGTGGCATAGTCCATTATAACTAATATGTACTGGTGCCCCCTAGCGGACTTGATTATAGGACCTACCAAATCCATGGCGATCCTCTCAAACGGGACCTCAATGATGGGTAGAGGGACCAGAGGGCTACGGAAATGTGGCATCGGGGCCGACCTCTGACACACAGGGCAGGAGGAACAATAATTTTCTATGTCCTTCATCACCCCCGGCCAATAGAATCTCTGTAACACCCTCTCTCGGGTTTTCTCTGTCCCCAGATGACCTCCAAGAATGTGCCCATGGGCCAACTCCAACACCAACTTCCTGTAAGGTTTGGGCACCACAAGCTGCTCAACGGTTTCTTCTGCCCTTTTTGCCACCCGATACAGTAGGTCCTTCTCTACGCTGAAGTATGGGTAAGTGCAGATATTATCTGGGTTCACTACCTCGCCATCTATTTTCACTACGTTTTCCCGTGCCTTTATTAGGGCGGGGTCTTTCAACTGTTCTGTGGCAAAGTTTTCCCTGTGAACCTCAAGATCAGAAAACTCCACAGACGGTAGGTTTTCGTCTGAGGAGGTGGGCTCCTCTCCAGTTTCTTGAGTCTCCCCTGCCAATACTGATAAGGGAAATTCCGGAGAGTCCTCACCACTCTCAGGGGAGTTCTGGCTATCACATTCCTGGTACATAGGGGCACCAGTGGGGGGCTCAGGATCATCCCACAGTTCCCAGAACTTCGGAAAATCCCTTCCCACAATGGCGTCATGCGGTAACTGAGATACTAAGCCCACTGGATGAGAGAGGGTACCTTTGGGGGTCTCGAAACACACTGTAGTCACTGGATACTCTCGGGTGTCCCCATGCACACAAATAACAGCTACCTTGCTATTCCCAGAGACCTCTGTTTTAACTAACTCAGCCTTTATCAGGGTCACAAGGCTACCTGAATCCAGCAATACCACAACATTTCTACCATTAACACACATTTTGCATAAATGTTTCTCAGTTCCTCGAATGGCAGTGCATGCGACTGTCGCACACAGCGACTGACGTCTGCCCGTCAGAAAGTCACACTGCATGGGTTCCTCCACAACCGGGCAATTGGCTGCAATATGTCCCGCTTGCCGGCAGCGGTAGCAAACGATCCTTCTTGCCGCCTCTTGAGCCGCTGATTTCCCAGGCTGTTCTCGCCAAACTTGGGGTAGAGCTCCCACCCTCTCACTCTCTCCACCCTCACCCCTTGGAATCCTCTTATCCGCCCCTGGGGATGGTCTGGTCTTAGGGTGGAAAGTCCGAGTGTCTCTGGAAGAGGCCGTCAGGTTCTCTGTAGCCAAGTATTTCTCCACACGATCCACAAGACCATCGGCCGTCTCTGGGTCTCCATGGCTTACCCACTTTTGGATGGCAGTAGGAAGAGCTCTCAAAAACCGATCCATTACAACACGTTCCACAATCTTTGGTGCGGACAAAGTCTCTGGCTGTAGCCACTTTCTGCTCAGGTGAATGAGATCATACATTTGAGACCTGGGGGGTTTTCCAAGCTGGAAAGTCCAGTTATGCACACGCTGAGCCCGGACAGCCTGGGTGACACCCAGCCTTGCCAATATTTCAGCTTTTAGCATCACATAGTCTTTTGCTTGGTCAGGCTCTAGGTCATAGTAAGCCTTCTGCGATTCACCAGTTAACAGAGGAGCCACCAGTCCAGCCCACTGCTCCTCAGGCCACTTTTCTCTTTCAGCAGTCCTTTCAAATGTGGTCAAAAATACCTCTGGATCATCCTCTCCAGTCATTTTTGTCAATAAACGACTCACCCCAAAGGACGCGGTATTAGTGGGACGGCTTTCCTCACTGGTCTGCGGACGTTGCTGCATTAGTGCTTCCATTTGTTGTAGTCTCTGCTCTTGCTTCTGTAACAGGTCTATGAAGCGGGCCTCAGATTGCTGCTGGGCTTGTTGCTGAGCTTCCAGACTCTGTTGGTGAGCTTGCTGCTGGGCTGCAAGGCTCTGTTGATGAGCTTGCTGCTGGGTAGGGATGAGCTTCGTGTTCGAGTCGAACATACGTTCGACTCGAACATCGGCTGTTCGATCGTTCGACGAAGATCGAACGATTTGGGCCGTTCGCGCCAAATTCGAGTGACGCGAACGGCCCACAATGCACTACGCCATCGCAGTGTCATCCAGGCACTGTGATTGGCCAAGCATGCACTGTGACCCCGCATGCTTGACCAATCACAGCGCCGTCAGCGAGGAGAGCAATGATTGGCCACAGGCAGGATGCCTGTGGCCAATTATTGCTGAGGGTGTTTAGTACACGCCCCACACTATAAAAGGCCGCCAGCACGGCGGCCTAGTGTAGTGTGTTCCGGAGCAGGGATAGAGCAGCATAGGCAGGGACAGTGACTTTTATTTCTTTCTTGCTTAACCTGGATTCCTTTAGTTTAGGGAAAGAGAAGGATAGGTAGGGAGAGTGTCAGTGTGTTTTGTGCTTGTGCTATATTGTGCTTAAAAAAAACATTTTTTCTAGGGACAGAAAACTGTAGGTAGGGAGAGTGTGTCAGTTTCTTTCACTGTCAAAGTCCTTGTTTCCAGGGACCTGGAAGGACAGTGAGTGAATTCTCCTTGTGCTAAATTGTGCTTAAAAAAAACATTTTTTCTAGGGACAGAAAACTGTAGGTAGGGAGAGTGTGTCAGTTTCTTTCACTGTCAAAGTCCTTGTTTCCAGGGACCTGGAAGGACAGTGAGTGAATTCTCCTTGTGCTAAATTGTGCTTAAAAAAAACATTTTTTCTAGGGACAGAAAACTGTAGGTAGGGAGAGTGTGTCAGTTTCTTTCACTGTCAAAGTCCTTGTTTCCAGGGACCTGGAAGGACAGTGAGTGAATTCTCCTTGTGCTATATTGTGCTTAAAAAAAACATTTTTTCTAGGGACAGAAAACTGTAGGTAGGGAGAGTGTGTCAGTTTCTTTCACTGTCAAAGTCCTTGTTTCCAGGGACCTGGAAGGACAGTGAGTGAATTCTCCTTGTGCTAAATTGTGCTTAAAAAAAACATTTTTTCTAGGGACAGAAAACTGTAGGTAGGGAGAGTGTGTCAGTTTCTTTCACTGTCAAAGTCCTTGTTTCCAGGGACCTGGAAGGACAGTGAGTGAATTCTCCTTGTGCTAAATTGTGCTTAAAAAAAAACATTTTTTCTAGGGACAGAAAACTGTAGGTAGGGAGAGTGTGTCAGTTTCTTTCACTGTCAAAGTCCTTGTTTCCAGGGACCTGGAAGGACAGTGAGTGAATTCTCCTTGTGCTATATTGTGCTTAAAAAAAACATTTTTTCTAGGGACAGAAAACTGTAGGTAGGGAGAGTGTGTCAGTTTCTTTCACTGTCAAAGTCCTTGTTTCCAGGGACCTGGAAGGACAGTGAGTGAATTCTCCTTGTGCTAAATTGTGCTTAAAAAAAACATTTTTTCTAGGGACAGAAAACTGTAGGTAGGGAGAGTGTGTCAGTTTCTTTCACTGTCAAAGTCCTTGTTTCCAGGGACCTGGAAGGACAGTGAGTGAATTCTCCTTGTGCTAAATTGTGCTTAAAAAAACATTTTTTCTAGGGACAGAAAACTGTAGGTAGGGAGAGTGTGTCAGTTTCTTTCACTGTCAAAGTCCTTGTTTCCAGGGACCTGGAAGGACAGTGAGTGAATTCTCCTTGTGCTAAATTGTGCTTAAAAAAAACATTTTTTCTAGGGACAGAAAACTGTAGGTAGGGAGAGTGTGTCAGTTTCTTTCACTGTCAAAGTCCTTGTTTCCAGGGACCTGGAAGGACAGTGAGTGAATTCTCCTTGTGCTAAATTGTGCTTAAAAAAAACATTTTTTCTAGGGACAGAAAACTGTAGGTAGGGAGAGTGTGTCAGTTTCTTTCACTGTCAAAGTCCTTGTTTCCAGGGACCTGGAAGGACAGTGAGTGAATTCTCCTTGTGCTAAATTGTGCTTAAAAAAAACATTTTTTCTAGGGACAGAAAACTGTAGGTAGGGAGAGTGTGTCAGTTTCTTTCACTGTCAAAGTCCTTGTTTCCAGGGACCTGGAAGGACAGTGAGTGAATTCTCCTTGTGCTATATTGTGCTTAAAAAAAACATTTTTTCTAGGGACAGAAAACTGTAGGTAGGGAGAGTGTGTCAGTTTCTTTCACTGTCAAAGTCCTTGTTTCCAGGGACCTGGAAGGACAGTGAGTGAATTCTCCTTGTGCTAAATTGTGCTTAAAAAAAACATTTTTTCTAGGGACAGAAAACTGTAGGTAGGGAGAGTGTGTCAGTTTCTTTCACTGTCAAAGTCCTTGTTTCCAGGGACCTGGAAGGACAGTGAGTGAATTCTCCTTGTGCTAAATTGTGCTTAAAAAAAACATTTTTTCTAGGGACAGAAAACTGTAGGTAGGGAGAGTGTGTCAGTTTCTTTCACTGTCAAAGTACTTGTTTCCAGGGACCTGGAAGGACAGTGAGTGAATTCTCCTTGTGCTAAATTGTGCTTAAAAAACATTTTTTCTAGGGACAGAAAACTGTAGGTAGGGAGAGTGTGTCAGTTTCTTTCACTGTCAAAGTCCTTGTTTCCAGGGACCTGGAAGGACAGTGAGTGAATTCTCCTTGTGCTAAATTGTGCTTAAAAAAAACATTTTTTCTAGGGACAGAAAACTGTAGGTAGGGAGAGTGTGTCAGTTTCTTTCACTGTCAAAGTCCTTGTTTCCAGGGACCTGGAAGGACAGTGAGTGAATTCTCCTTGTGCTAAATTGTGCTTAAAAAAAACATTTTTTCTAGGGACAGAAAACTGTAGGTAGGGAGAGTGTGTCAGTTTCTTTCACTGTCAAAGTCCTTGTTTCCAGGGACCTGGAAGGACAGTGAGTGAATTCTCCTTGTGCTAAATTGTGCTTAAAAAAAACATTTTTTCTAGGGACAGAAAACTGTAGGTAGGGAGAGTGTGTCAGTTTCTTTCACTGTCAAAGTCCTTGTTTCCAGGGACCTGGAAGGACAGTGAGTGAATTCTCCTTGTGCTAAATTGTGCTTAAAAAAAACATTTTTTCTAGGGACAGAAAACTGTAGGTAGGGAGAGTGTGTCAGTTTCTTTCACTGTCAAAGTCCTTGTTTCCAGGGACCTGGAAGGACAGTGAGTGAATTCTCCTTGTGCTAAATTGTGCTTAAAAAAAACATTTTTTCTAGGGACAGAAAACTGTAGGTAGGGAGAGTGTGTCAGTTTCTTTCACTGTCAAAGTCCTTGTTTCCAGGGACCTGGAAGGACAGTGAGTGAATTCTCCTTGTGCTAAATTGTGCTTAAAAAAAACATTTTTTCTAGGGACAGAAAACTGTAGGTAGGGAGAGTGTGTCAGTTTCTTTCACTGTCAAAGTCCTTGTTTCCAGGGACCTGGAAGGACAGTGAGTGAATTCTCCTTGTGCTAAATTGTGCTTAAAAAAAACATTTTTTCTAGGGACAGAAAACTGTAGGTAGGGAGAGTGTGTCAGTTTCTTTCACTGTCAAAGTCCTTGTTTCCAGGGACCTGGAAGGACAGTGAGTGAATTCTCCTTGTGCTAAATTGTGCTTAAAAAAAACATTTTTTCTAGGGACAGAAAACTGTAGGTAGGGAGAGTGTGTCAGTTTCTTTCACTGTCAAAGTCCTTGTTTCCAGGGACCTGGAAGGACAGTGAGTGAATTCTCCTTGTGCTAAATTGTGCTTAAAAAAAACATTTTTTCTAGGGACAGAAAACTGTAGGTAGGGAGAGTGTGTCAGTTTCTTTCACTGTCAAAGTCCTTGTTTCCAGGGACCTGGAAGGACAGTGAGTGAATTCTCCTTGTGCTAAATTGTGCTTAAAAAAAACATTTTTTCTAGGGACAGAAAACTGTAGGTAGGGAGAGTGTGTCAGTTTCTTTCACTGTCAAAGTCCTTGTTTCCAGGGACCTGGAAGGACAGTGAGTGAATTCTCCTTGTGCTAAATTGTGCTTAAAAAAAACATTTTTTCTAGGGACAGAAAACTGTAGGTAGGGAGAGTGTGTCAGTTTCTTTCACTGTCAAAGTCCTTGTTTCCAGGGACCTGGAAGGACAGTGAGTGAATTCTCCTTGTGCTAAATTGTGCTTAAAAAAAACATTTTTTCTAGGGACAGAAAACTGTAGGTAGGGAGAGTGTGTCAGTTTCTTTCACTGTCAAAGTCCTTGTTTCCAGGGACCTGGAAGGACAGTGAGTGAATTCTCCTTGTGCTATATTGTGCTTAAAAAAAACATTTTTTCTAGGGACAGAAAACTGTAGGTAGGGAGAGTGTGTCAGTTTCTTTCACTGTCAAAGTCCTTGTTTCCAGGGACCTGGAAGGACAGTGAGTGAATTCTCCTTGTGCTAAATTGTGCTTAAAAAAAAAATTTTTTCTAGGGACAGAAAACTGTAGGTAGGGAGAGTGTGTCAGTTTCTTTCACTGTCAAAGTCCTTGTTTCCAGGGACCTGGAAGGACAGTGAGTGAATTCTCCTTGTGCTAAATTGTGCTTAAAAAAAACATTTTTTCTAGGGACAGAAAACTGTAGGTAGGGAGAGTGTGTCAGTTTCTTTCACTGTCAAAGTCCTTGTTTCCAGGGACCTGGAAGGACAGTGAGTGAATTCTCCTTGTGCTAAATTGTGCTTAAAAAAAACATTTTTTCTAGGGACAGAAAACTGTAGGTAGGGAGAGTGTGTCAGTTTCTTTCACTGTCAAAGTCCTTGTTTCCAGGGACCTGGAAGGACAGTGAGTGAATTCTCCTTGTGCTAAATTGTGCTTAAAAAAAACATTTTTTCTAGGGACAGAAAACTGTAGGTAGGGAGAGTGTGTCAGTTTCTTTCACTGTCAAAGTCCTTGTTTCCAGGGACCTGGAAGGACAGTGAGTGAATTCTCCTTGTGCTAAATTGTGCTTAAAAAAAACATTTTTTCTAGGGACAGAAAACTGTAGGTAGGGAGAGTGTGTCAGTTTCTTTCACTGTCAAAGTCCTTGTTTCCAGGGACCTGGAAGGACAGTGAGTGAATTCTCCTTGTGCTAAATTGTGCTTAAAAAAAACATTTTTTCTAGGGACAGAAAACTGTAGGTAGGGAGAGTGTGTCAGTTTCTTTCACTGTCAAAGTCCTTGTTTCCAGGGACCTGGAAGGACAGTGAGTGAATTCTCCTTGTGCTAAATTGTGCTTAAAAAAAACATTTTTTCTAGGGACAGAAAACTGTAGGTAGGGAGAGTGTGTCAGTTTCTTTCACTGTCAAAGTCCTTGTTTCCAGGGACCTGGAAGGACAGTGAGTGAATTCTCCTTGTGCTAAATTGTGCTTAAAAAAAACATTTTTTCTAGGGACAGAAAACTGTAGGTAGGGAGAGTGTGTCAGTTTCTTTCACTGTCAAAGTCCTTGTTTCCAGGGACCTGGAAGGACAGTGAGTGAATTCTCCTTGTGCTAAATTGTGCTTAAAAAAAAAAATTTTTCTAGGGACAGAAAACTGTAGGTAGGGAGAGTGTGTCAGTTTCTTTCACTGTCAAAGTCCTTGTTTCCAGGGACCTGGAAGGACAGTGAGTGAATTCTCCTTGTGCTAAATTGTGCTTAAAAAAAAAAAAATTTCTAGGGACAGAAAACTGTAGGTAGGGAGAGTGTGTCAGTTTCTTTCACTGTCAAAGTCCTTGTTTCCAGGGACCTGGAAGGACAGTGAGTGAATTCTCCTTGTGCTATATTGTGCTTAAAAAAAACATTTTTTCTAGGGACAGAAAACTGTAGGTAGGGAGAGTGTGTCAGTTTCTTTCACTGTCAAAGTCCTTGTTTCCAGGGACCTGGAAGGACAGTGAGTGAATTCTCCTTGTGCTAAATTGTGCTTAAAAAAAACATTTTTTCTAGGGACAGAAAACTGTAGGTAGGGAGAGTGTGTCAGTTTCTTTCACTGTCAAAGTCCTTGTTTCAAGGGACAGAGAAGGACACCTGAAGGTAGCCCTTATTGCTTTTTTCCCATCTCCCTGCAGGCCATCTATTAGAATGTCTGGAAGGCAAACAAGGAGAGGCAGACAGTCAGGAGGCAATAAAAGAGGGCAAGCAGGCTCTGTGTCTGGGGGCAACAGTGCTGGTCGTGGACGCGGTGCATTGTCATCAGCACATGGCCATGGGACACGCTTGTCCTTCTTTTCGGCAGCTGGACATGTTGAGCCACATCATGCCGAAGACTTGGTAGAGTGGATGACCAAGCCCTCCTCCTCCTCCTCATCCTCTCTCACCCAGGCTCAGGGTACTGGAAAAGCAGCTGCCAAAGCGTCCTCTTCCCTGGTATCAATGTCAGACTCATCATCAGTCACTCCTTCCCTAGACCCACCATGTCCTCCTCCTGAGGAGTCCCCCGAACTGTTTGAGCACAGTGTTGGGTACATGCTCCAGGAGGATGCCCAGCGTTTCGAAGGGTCTGATGATGAAACCCAGCTAGAGGAAGGCAGTAGCGTGAGAGCAGACAGAGGGGATGCTCAAGAAGGACACCAATCTGGCAGTCATGTTCCAGCAGCTGCAGCATACTGCCAGATTGGCTCCAGTGATGAGGAGGGAGGTGATGATGAGGTCACTGACTCCACGTGGGTGCCTAATAGGAGAGAGGAGGAGGAGGAGGATGAGGAGGAGGCACATCTCCAACGAGGCAGGATGCCCTTTGGTGGCCAGCGTAAGGGCAGTACACCGACGGAATCACACCGCAGAGCTCCGCCTGTGCAGGGCGCTGCCTCTGCCCGTCATTCAAAAAGTTCTTTGGTGTGGGCCTTTTTTGAGGCTAGTGCATCAGATCGCACAGCTGCTGTTTGCAACATATGTCTCAAGCGTATATCGCGTGGCCAAAACATCAGCCGCTTGGGTACCACATGCCTGACCAGACATATGTTGACCTGCCATGCAGCTCGTTGGCAAGCCTACCTCAAAGACCCACACCAAAGAACAAAGCGGACCTCTCCTTGCACCGCATCAGCTGGGATCTCCAACCCCACTATAACTTCAGTCCTCTCTGAAACATGCACTGAGAGGAATGAAGGTGTAGAATTAGGTGTGTCACAGCCAAGTACTTGCGGCCACTCTGCTAGCAGTACACCGACGTCCGATTCTAGCAGGCAAATTTCCCTGCCCCAGCTGCTGGACCGTCGAAAGAAGTTCACTCCCAGCCATCCACATGCCCAGCGGTTGAATGCTAGCTTGGCTAAATTGCTAGCGCTTCAACTGCTGCCTTTTCAGTTGGTAGACTCGGCCCCCTTCCGTGAGTTTGTGCAATGTGCGGTTCCTCAGTGGCAGGTTCCCAAACGCCACTTTTTCTCACGGAAGGCTATTCCGGCTCTCTACCGGCATGTGGAAGGCAATGTCTTGGCCTCGCTGGACAGGGCGGTCAGCGGTAAGGTGCATATTACCGCTGACTCATGGTCCAGCAGGCATGGACAGGGACGTTACCTTTCTTTCACGGCCCATTGGGTCACTCTTTTGGCAGCTGGGAAGGATGCAGGACAAGGTGCAGTAGTGTTGGAGGTTGTCCCACCGCCACGCCTCCAAAATGCTACTACTGGTTGTGACACACCTCTCTCCTCCACCCCCTCCTCTTCTTCTTCCTCCATGGCCTCTTCCTGTGGTTTGTCCTATGAACCAGCGGTGCTCCGTAGCCGTTCACGGGGCTACGCAAGTACGCAGGCAAAAAGATGCCATGCCGTGCTTGCGCTGGTGTGTTTGGGGGACAGAAGCCACACTGGGGCAGAGGTCCTGTCTGCTCTGCAGGGCCAGGCCGAGAGGTGGTTGACGCCACGCCAGCTTAAGCCAGGAATGGTGGTTTGCGACAATGGCACCAACCTCCTCTCCGCCCTCCGACAGGGACAACTGACCCATGTGCCCTGTGTGGCTCACGTCCTTAACCTGGTGGTGCAGCGGTTCTTGGGCAGGTACCCGGGCTTACAGGATGTCCTGAGGCAGGCCAGGAAAGTCTGTGTGCATTTCCGCAGATCTTATAATGCCAGTGCTCGCCTGGCTGAGCTGCAAAAGGAGTTGAACCTGCCCAAGAACCGCCTTATATGTGACATGCCCACCAGGTGGAACTCAACGTTGGCCATGCTGCAGCGGCTGCACACGCAGCAGAGGGCCATCAATGAGTACCTGTGCGACTACGGCACCAGGACAGGGTCAGGGGAGCTTGGTTTTTTTTCTCCACGCCAGTGGGGCATGATCAGGGATGCATGCACTGTCCTGGCACCATTTGAGGAGGCCACGAGGATGGTGAGCAGTGACAGTGCATGCATCAGTGACACTGTACCTCTTGTCCACCTGTTGGAGCACACGCTGCGTGGAATAATGGACAGGGCACTTGAGGCAGAACAGAGGCAGGAAGAGGAGGACTTCCTTGCCTCTCAAGGCCCCCTTTACCCAGACAGTGTTCCTTCTGTCCCACCCATCGCACAGGAAGAGGAGGAGGAGGAGGAGGAGGATTGTGTCAGCATGGAGGTGGAGGCTGGCACTCAGCATCATCAGCAGCAGTCTTTTAGGGATGATTTACAGTCCCAAGAAACCAGTGGACTTGTACGTGGCTGGGAGGAGGTGGCTGCGGATCATGTCGTCCTTAGTGACCCAGAGGACTCCGGAGCGAATGCCTCAGCAAACCTACGCTGCATGGCCTCCCTGATCCTGCAAAGTCTGCGGAAGGATCCTCGTATTCTTCGGATCAAGGAGAGGGACCATTACTGGCTGGCCACTCTCCTTGATCCACGGTACAAGGGTAAGGTTGCGGACCTTATGTTACCGTCGCAGAGGGAGCAGAGGATGAGACAACTCCGGGAGGCCTTGCAGAAAGGTCTGTGCAACGCGTTCCCAGAGACTGGGAGGTTACAAACTCCTGGTCCTGGACAACGAGTTGCTGAGGCTTCGGCCAGTCAAAGAAGGAGCGGTGGGGAAGGTGGCCGTCTGACCGATGCGTTCAGACAATTCTTTAGTCCGCAGCCCCAAAGTATGATCGGTTCCAGCAACCATCGCCAGCGTCTGATAAACATGGTGCAGGAATATCTAGGGGCAAGGTCAGACTTGGACACCTTCCCCACCGAAAATCCTCTGGCTTACTGGGTCTTGAGGATGGATCACTGGCCAGAGCTTGCACAGTATGCAATTGAGCTACTGGCCTGTCCTGCATCCAGCGTTCTTTCGGAACGCACATTCAGTGCTGCTGGAGGATTTGTCACGGATCACAGGGTGCGCCTGTCCACCGACTCGGTTGATCGACTGACTTTCATCAAGATGAACCAGTCTTGGATCACCACCAGCTACCACACACCTGATGCTGATATAACAGACTAATTGATTTTAACATGTCACATCCCTTCAAGACTGATGCTGATGCTGAGTGCCTGTGCTGTTATGTTGACTGGCTATCCTCCTCCTCCGAGTCCTCAATGATACGATTGATGATGATAGCTTGGAAGATCATTTTTGTTTATGGGTGCCACCACCAGTGGCTAAGGCCCAATTTTTCAGCCCCTGTTTTACAGGGGCGTGTAATTACAATTTTTTTAGCAATAATTTGCCATAGGGCTCATTGCTGTGCTCCAAGTACAGTATCTGTGAGGGGTTGGAGTGTTGTGGCACCAGTGCCTAAGGCCCAATTTTTCAGCCCCTGTTTAACAGGGGCGTGTCATTACAATTTTTGAAGCAATACTTTGCAACAGGGCTCATTGCTGTGCTCCAAGTACAGTATCTGTGAGGGGTTGTAGTGTTGTGCCACCAGTGCCTAAGGCCCAATTTTTCAGCCCCTGTTCAACAGGGGCATGCAATTACAATTCTTGATCTAATAATTCACAGCAGGGTCCATTGCTGCACCCACCAAGAGTAACTCTGAGGGCTTACAGTCTTGTGGCAACGCCACCACCACCACCACCACGAAAGGCCCAATTTTTCAGCCCCTGTTCAAAAGGGGCATGTAATTACAATTCTTGATCTAATAATTCACAGCAGGGCCCATTGCTGCACCCACCAAGAGTAACTGTCAGGGCTTACAGTGTTGTGGCACCAGCACCACCATCAAAGCCCCAATTTTTACTACCACTGTTCAACAATTATATGTAATTAAAATTCCTGATATAATAGTTGACAGCAGGGCGTTCCAGCACCAACCAAGAGTAACTGAGTGCTTACAGTGTTGTGCCAACACCAACAACTAAGGGGCCTATTTCTGCAGAGTATATACGGCAGGTCCCTACTTTCAAACATCCAACTTACAAACGACTCCTACTTGCAAACGAAAGAAGACAACAGGAAGTGAGAGGAAATCTACCCCTAGAAAGGAAAATTCTCTCCTGTAAGAATAAATATGGGAGAAAGGGGTCTCATCTGTACTGATGCTTTATCAGCAATCCTTGTTTCAAGAAAAACACCACATTTCAAAAACAGTTGTCATTGGGACGGAAAGTGAGGTGAAATGTTCTGAACAGGGGCACAGACAGCAAAACAAATGTTACAGGGGTGATAACCCTTACCTATGTTTCCCAAAAAGTTTAAAAATAGATTTTTGGGCTGGAGCTACACTTCAACAATGTACCTGTTCAAAATTACAAACAGATTCTACATAAGAACAAACCTACAGTCCCTGTCTTGTATGCACCGCCTGTATACGGCTGTTCAGAGTATATAGGGCCTTTTTTATTTTATGTGCGGGGTTCCCCTTAATATCCATACAAGACCCAAAGGGGCTGGTAATGGGCTGGGGTAGGGGGGGGTCATGGGGTAGCTATGCCATTTTTCTTAAAGAATTTCATCCATATTACCGGGACCAGACATTACATTAAAGCCGCAAGCAGTTTTAAATGGCTTTTTTTTTCCTTTAGAAGTGTCATTTTGTGCAGGGACAGTTCTAAACACGGGAAACACGTGGCACTTCACAGGCATACTTTAGACACCCCCCAGGTACGATATTTAAAGGAATATTTGACTTTTTTTTTTCACTTTATGCATCATTAAAATGACTGCTCCCGAAAAACGACCGTTTTTAAAACTTCTTTTTGCATTGATACATGTCCCCTGGTGCAGAACCCGGGTTCCCAAACCCTATTTATGACAATAACATGCATAATAGTTGTTATAATTAGCACTTTAGAATTCGAACGTTCGCATCCATTGTATTTAATAGTGTTCTAATGTTCGTTCGAACTTTCGGTCCGTTCGCGGGTTCTGGTGCGAACCGAACCCGGGGGTGTTCGGCTCATCACTACTGCTGGGCTGCGAAGTTCTGTTGTTGAGCTGCAAGGCTCTGTTGATGAGCTGCAAGGCTCTTTTGCAAACCTGCATTTGTCTGCTGTTGATTGGCATTTGCTAGAGCCAGCTGCTTCAGTATCTCCTCCATGCTGGCTTAAAAAAACTGCCACTGGTTCTCCACCAACTGTGAGGGGGTTAGCTCGGCAGCGGGTGTGTGTGACCCCCGGGATGGGCTCCCCACACAAAAACAGGCCCAGCAAACGGAGGTTGTGGTTTTCAAAATCAAAAAAAAGGTGCGGTTTATTTTCTATTTACAGTGACAAAACACAGCAAAGCCAAAAGAAACATAAACAAAATAAATCCTGGTCAACTTTACCTCTGACTAAACATACAGGTTTCCTAACTAACAACTGGGATCAGCCTAGTGCTGTCCTAGTCCCTAAGTCCCTGGTTTTAAATGTCCAAGCAAATAGCCACACAGGCTTTGTCTCACCGCACAGGGGTTCACTCTCCCTAGACAGTCCACACAGGTCTGGTTCCAGGCATGAGCTAACATCTAATGAAGCTGGGAGTTCTTATAGAGGCCTAAATGAGCTGACAAGCTTCAGCTGGTCTCATCAACTCCCTGTCTGCACGACGCCCAGCACTCTCCCTAGAGGTATGGGTCATCCATGAGCCCACTAGCCTTAGCTGGGCTTATACAACTCTCCACCTAGTTGTATAAGTCGGCGTAAAGCCTGAATCTGGGCGAAATATATCTACCCCCCTGGATGCAACCAGGTGACTTTACCTTCCTGCTGTCACAATATATATATATATATATATATATATATATATATATATATATACATAGACACATACATATATATATATCTAATAACATAATGTCCCACATAAATCAGCCAACATATTACAACAGTAGGGAGGGGGCTAGTGGTGGAAATTAATATATTACCCATATTTGGAAGAGGGAGGAGAGAGCTAACAGTAACCAATCATAGTCTCCCTGTTTTAATCAATGGGAGAGGGGCCCATATAAGGAAATCCCCAATGGGTAGAGATCAGAGATGAGATGACCTGGGCCCAGGAGTCATTATTATAGGCAATTATCAGACCATCTCCCAGCACTTACAGTATACTTGCGTTGTCATGTTTTTCTGTTTGATATTTGAAGTGTGATGTACATACTGTGACAGCAGGAAGGTAAAGTCACCTGGTTGCATCCAGGGGGGTAGATATATTTCGCCCAGATTCAGGCTTTACGCCGACTTATACAACTAGGTGGAGAGTTGTATAAGGCTAGTGGGCTCATTGATGACTCATACCTCTAGGGAGAGGGCTGGGCGTCGTGCAGACAGGGAGTTGATGAGGCAAGCTGAAGCTTGTCAGCTCATTTAGGCCTCTATAAGAACTCCCAGCTTCATTAGATGTTAGCTCATGCCTGGAACCAGACCTGTGTGGACTGTCTAGGGAGAGTGAACCCCTGTGCGGTGAGAAAAAGCCTGTGTGGCTATTTGCTTGGACATTTAAAACCAGGGACTTAGGGACTAGGACAGCACTAGGCTGATCCCAGTTGTTAGTTAGGAAACCTGTATGTTTAGTCAGAGGTCAACTTGACCAGGATTTATTTTGGTTATGTTTCTTTTGCTTTGCTGTGTTTTGTCACTGTAAATAGAAAATAAACCGCACCTTTTTGATTTTTTGAAAACCACAACCTCCGTTTGCTGGGCCTGTTTTGTGTGGGGAGCCCATCCCGGGGGTCACACACACCCGCTGCCGAGTTAACCCCCTCACAGTTGGTGGAGAATGCAGGCAGTTTTTTTAAGCCAGCATGGAGGAGATACTGAAACAGCTGGCTCTAGCAAATGCCAATCAACAGCAGACAAATGCAGGTTTGCAAAGGAGCCTTGCAGCCCAGCAGCAGACAAACGCAACTTTGCAACAGAGTCTGGAGGCTCAGCAACGAGCCCAGCAGCAATCTGAGGCCCGCTTCATAGACCTGTTGCAGAAGCAAGAGCAGAGACTACAACAACAGATGGAAGCAGTAATGCAGCAACGTCCGCAGACCAGTGAGGAAAGCCGTCCCACTAATACCGCGTCCTTTGGGGTGAGTCGTTTATTGACAAAAATGACTGGAGAGGATGATCCAGAGGTATTTTTGACCACATTTGAAAGGACCGCTGAAAGAGAAAAGTGGCCTGAGGAGCAGTGGGCTGGACTGGTGGCTCCTCTGTTAACTGGTGAATCGCAGAAGGCTTACTATGACCTAGAGCCTGACCAAGCAAAAGACTATGTGATGCTAAAAGCTGAAATATTGGCAAGGCTGGGTGTCACCCAGGCTGTCCGGGCTCAGCGTGTGCATAACTGGATTTTCCAGCTTGGAAAACCCCCCAGGTCTCAAATGTATGATCTCATTCACCTGAGCAGAAAGTGGCTACAGACAGAGACTTTGTCCGCACCAAAGATTGTGGAACGTGTTGTAATGGATCGGTTTTTGAGAGCTCTTCCTACTGCCATCCAAAAGTGGGTAAGCCATGGAGACCCAGAGACGGCCGATGGTCTTGTGGATCGTGTGGAGAAATACTTGGCTACAGAGAACCTGACGGCCTCTTCCAGAGACACTCGGACTTTCCACCCTAAGACCAGACCATCCCCAGGGGCGGATAAGAGGATTCCAAGGGGTGAGGGTGGAGAGAGTGAGAGGGTGGGAGCTCTACCCCAAGTTTGGCGAGAACAGCCTGGGAAATCAGCGGCTCAAGAGGCGGCAAGAAGGATCGTTTGCTACCGCTGCCGGCAAGCGGGACATATTGCAGCCAATTGCCCGGTTGTGGAGGAACCCATGCAGTGTGACTTTCTGACGGGCAGACGTCAGTCGCTGTGTGCGACAGTCGCATGCACTGCCATTCGAGGAACTGAGAAACATTTATGCAAAATGTGTGTTAATGGTAGAAATGTTGTGGTATTGCTGGATTCAGGTAGCCTTGTGACCCTGATAAAGGCTGAGTTAGTTAAAACAGAGGTCTCTGGGAATAGCAAGGTAGCTGTTATTTGTGTGCATGGGGACACCCGAGAGTATCCAGTGACTACAGTGTGTTTCGAGACCCCCAAAGGTACCCTCTCTCATCCAGTGGGCTTAGTATCTCAGTTACCGCATGACGCCATTGTGGGAAGGGATTTTCCGAAGTTCTGGGAACTGTGGGATGATCCTGAGCCCCTCACTGGTGCCCCTATGTACCAGGAATGTGATAGCCAGAACTCCCCTGAGAGTGGTGAGGACTCTCCGGAATTTCCCTTATCAGTATTGGCAGGGGAGACTCAAGAAACTGGAGAGGAGCCCACCTCCTCAGACGAAAACCTACCGTCTGTGGAGTTTTCTGATCTTGAGGTTCACAGGGAAAACTTTGCCACAGAACAGTTGAAAGACCCCGCCCTAATAAAGGCACGGGAAAACGTAGTGAAAATAGATGGCGAGTTAGTGGACCCAGATAATACCTGCACTTACCCATACTTCAGCGTAGAGAAGGACCTACTGTATCGGGTGGCAAAAAGGGCAGAAGAAACCGTTGAGCAGCTTGTGGTGCCCAAACCTTACAGGAAGTTGGTGTTGGAGTTGGCCCATGGGCACATTCTTGGAGGTCATCTGGGGACAGAGAAAACCCGAGAGAGGGTATTACAGAGATTCTATTGGCCGGGGGTGATGAAGGACGTAGAAAATTATTGTTCCTCCTGCCCTGTGTGTCAGAGGTTGGCCCCGATGCCACATTTCCGTAGCCCGCTGGTCCCTCTACCCATCATTGAGGTCCCGTTTGAGAGGATCGCCATGGATTTGGTAGGTCCTATAATCAAGTCCGCTAGGGGGCACCAGTACATATTAGTTATAATGGACTATGCCACCCGTTATCCAGAAGCGATCCCTCTCCGAAATACCTCGGCCAAAACCATAGCCAAAGAGCTATCTCTTGTTTTTAGCCGGGTGGGTATTTGTAAAGAACTGCTTACGGACCAAGGTACACCCTTTATGTCCAGGGTTATGAAAGAGCTGTGTAAATTGTTCAAAGTGACGCAATTGCGTACGTCTGTGTATCACCCCCAAACCGATGGGCTGGTTGAAAGATTCAACAAAACCCTAAAACAAATGTTGAAGAAAGTGGTGGATAGAGATGGAAAGGATTGGGACTGTTTACTTCCTTATTTGATGTTTGCTATTAGGGAGGTGCCCCAATCCTCTACGGGATTCTCCCCCTTTGAGTTACTGTATGGGAGACACCCAAGAGGGCTGTTGGATATTGCCAAGGAAACTTGGGAAAGTGAGAGTTCTCCCCACAGGAGTGTGATTGAGCATGTCGCCCTGATGCAAGATCGAATTGCACAGGTAATGCCCATCGTGAAGGAACATTTGGCCCAAGCGCAGTTGGCACAGCAGAGAGTGTACAACCGTGGAGCCAAGACCCGTACCTTTTCCCCGGGGGATAGGATATTGGTACTTGTCCCTACGGTTGAAAGTAAATTCCTTGCCAAATGGCAAGGCCCCTACGAGATAATGGAAAAAGTGAGCGAAGTGAATTACAAGGTCAGACAACCAGGAAGGCGAAAGCCCGAACAGATCTATCACGTTAATCTGTTGAAAGCCTGGAGGGATAGAGAGTCCCTAGTCGCAGACACTTGGTCACCAGCTCAAACTGGTTGCGTGATTCCTGAGGTTGGAATAGCAGCCACCTTGTCACAACCCCAACAACAGGAGGTTAAGGAGTTTGTGCTTCGCAACAAGGAGGTATTCTCTGAGCTGCCGGGACAAACATCTGGGGTAGAGCATGACATCATTACCCCGCCCGGTGAAAGGGTGAAGTTAAAACCCTATCGGATCCCAGAGGCTCGACGGGAGGCAATACGGGAGGAAGTACAGAAAATGCTGAACTTAGGGGTGATAGAGGAGTCCCAAAGTGATTGGTCTAGTCCCATCGTGTTGGTGCCTAAACCGGATGGGAGCTGGCGATTTTGTAACGATTTTCGTCAGTTGAACAAAGTTACAAAATTTGACACCTACCCCATGCCACGTATAGATGAGTTGATCGACCGGCTGGGAACAGCCCGATACATGACGACTCTTGACCTCACAAAAGGGTATTGGCAAATCCCCCTGGCCAAGTCGGCCAAAGAGAAAACCGCATTTGTAACCCCAGACGGGGCGTTCCAATATAAAAGAATGCCGTTCGGGTTACAGAATGCGCCGGCCACATTCCAGCGGAAAATGGACCAGATGCTGAGGCCCCATCGGAAGTATGCTGCGGCTTACCTGGATGACGTAATTGTCCATAGCACAGATTGGGCCTCACATCTGCCAAAAGTGCAAGCAGTCCTGGACTCTGTTCGGGAAGCGGGGTTTACGGCTAACCCCAAGAAGTGTACCATTGGGCAGGAGGAGGCCAAATATCTTGGGTACACCATTGGGAGGGGAGTAATAAAACCCCAACTCAACAAAGTCGAGGCCATCCAGAGTTGGCCACGTCCCAACAGCAAGAAGCAGGTACGAGCCTTTCTGGGAATCGCTGGGTATTATCGGCGATTCATTCCCCACTTTGCTTCTAAGGCTGTGCCCCTAACCAACCTGACGAAGGGGAAAGGGTCGGTCATGATTAAATGGACCCCCGAGGCTGAGGCAGCATTCCAATTCTTGAAACAAGCCTTATGTAGCCAGCCAGTGTTGTACTCACCCGACTTCTCTAAAGACTTTGTCGTACAAAGTGATGCGTCAGATGTGGGGTTAGGAGCAGTATTGTCCCAGGTCTGGAACGGGGAAGAGCACCCAGTCATTTACCTCAGCAGGAAGTTGAAGTCCCATGAGGTAAATTACGCCACCGTTGAAAAGGAGTGTTTAGCGGTGAAGTGGGCTCTAGATTCCCTTCGGTACTACCTGCTAGGTAGGCACTTTGACATGGTTACGGATCACGCTCCGTTAAAGTGGATGGCTCAAAACAAGGAAACAAATAGAAGAGTGAATAGGTGGTTCCTGGCCCTCCAGGAATTCAACTTCACAGTAAAGCATCGCCCTGGCGTTCAAATGGGGAATGTGGATGCTTTGTCTCGAGTACATGAATGCCTGATTGCTGGTGTTCCAACCCCGAGGTTAAAACAAGAGGGGGGGGTATGTGACAGCAGGAAGGTAAAGTCACCTGGTTGCATCCAGGGGGGTAGATATATTTCGCCCAGATTCAGGCTTTACGCCGACTTATACAACTAGGTGGAGAGTTGTATAAGGCTAGTGGGCTCATTGATGACTCATACCTCTAGGGAGAGGGCTGGGCGTCGTGCAGACAGGGAGTTGATGAGGCCAGCTGAAGCTTGTCAGCTCATTTAGGCCTCTATAAGAACTCCCAGCTTCATTAGATGTTAGCTCATGCCTGGAACCAGACCTGTGTGGACTGTCTAGGGAGAGTGAACCCCTGTGCGGTGAGAAAAAGCCTGTGTGGCTATTTGCTTGGACATTTAAAACCAGGGACTTAGGGACTAGGACAGCACTAGGCTGATCCCAGTTGTTAGTTAGGAAACCTGTATGTTTAGTCAGAGGTCAACTTGACCAGGATTTATTTTGGTTATGTTTCTTTTGCTTTGCTGTGTTTTGTCACTGTAAATAGAAAATAAACCGCACCTTTTTGATTTTTTGAAAACCACAACCTCCGTTTGCTGGGCCTGTTTTGTGTGGGGAGCCCATCCCGGGGGTCACACACACCCGCTGCCGAGTTAACCCCCTCACAATACTTTGAAACTAATATTTACTCCCTTGCTTAAGACTGTAAATGTTTGCGGTTTATTAGATAGACTAATAACAATTCTCTATTAAATGCTTATTATATGGAAGCTTTCACTTCTGGTCAAAATAACTCTCATTTAACCCATATCATATCTTTGAGATATTAAATCTTAAATATACATTTTTAGAGAGCAAGAGTGGCGACCACGAAGATAAGGTTATTAGGAGAAATTTAAGCTGAGTCAGCTTATCCAATCTATCTAGGGAAAAATATAGGTAAATATTTTTGTTTTATTAGTGGGTATTAACTCTAAGGAGAGAATATACACCACAGGTTATTTTATTTTTTTATGTTATTTTTTTTCTATTTATTTATTTATTTATTTATTTTTTTCAATAATATCCCAAATTCATAATTGATAAAAGTACTTTGGATGTACCATTATAACCAGTCAATTTAATAGGGAGGAGGTACAGAATGGGAAAATGTTTGTTTTAATTGTTGTTGTTTTATTGAGACACTAAAAGAGTGGTCATTGGTTTTGTGAAGATTTTTTTTTTGCAATTTATAAATTTTTCATTTTTCATTTATTTTTTTATTAATATATATTTTTTAATAATATTTTATTATCATTTTTTTTTGGGTCCCTGGCTTAGTTTTAGGCGTTATTTTTTTGTGGTTGTTTAAGACACAGAAACGTGCTTGTTTTTGTTGTGTGTAGGTTGAAACAGGCTCAATAGGGTTTTGGTTGTTATTTAAATTATATGTCCACTAACATTGAAAGTAGTTAGGACATTGCAAATAACCTACAAGAGATGTTTTTTTTACTCTTGTTTTTGTTTTATTTTTACTTTACCTTTTTTTTTTAACTGTGAGAAGTTACAAGCAGTAATATTCACCATTGGTGTCAGTTAAAGTACAAGACTGTGGAAGTCTTGCTACTAAAACTAATATCTGAGAAAGATTATTATTAGTGTAAAATAAGGTGCATTGAACATAGTATATTACACCTTGGAATTTTTTGTTTTATTTTTACTGAATTGAGTCTTACAAAAAATGGTGTAAACACTGCTGTGTGTACATTCCTATTGTCAGACTACAGGTATTCAGGGGTAGGAGGGGGAAGGGGGGTGGGAGGGAGGGAGGAAATAGGATCTGTACATCCCAGGAAGAGGGAAAGAGGAAGGAAGGAGAAGGGAAACACATATGACTGACGTAAATTCCATTACATATAACGTAAGAGGTCTTAACTCTCCAGAAAAAAGGCATATGATATTAAGGGAGTTGGAAAGGTATTCCGCAGATATTGTTTTCCTTCAGGAGACACACTTAGCGCTAGATCCGAATACAAAAATATACTCGTGTGCGATTCCAACCTGGTATTATGGAGATTCCCCAAACAAAAGATCAAAGGGAGTAGCCATAGACGTGGGGAAGAATATAAGCTTTATAGTAGAAGAAAGAAGAGTTGACCCAGAGGATCGCTACCTGTTCCTAAAAGGGAATCTCCAGGGAAAAAAATACACATTAGCAAATGTATACTGTCCAAATAACCATCCTAAAAAATATTTGAATGGGATTTTAAATTCCCTAATGGACTTCAAACAAGGTCATGTAATTCTTGCTGGGGATTTCAATCCCTCAATGGAACACAAACTCGATAATACGTCTGGTGCACTGATACGAGATAGCAAACAATTAAAATTGGTCAAAAAAATACATATAATCATCAACTAGTAGACCCTTGGAGAGTGGCACATCCAAGTAAAAAAGATTACACTTATTATTCATCTGTGCACGATACATATTCGAGATTGGACCACATGTTAGTTGACCACAGGCTTTTAGAATATGTAGTGGATGCTTTGACAGGTGTAATTTCAATCTCAGACCACGCCCCTGTAATGGTAAATATAAGATTTAATAATATAGAACAAAGAAAGGATACATGGAGTTTAAATGAGGACCTCTTAGATAACAAAGAAGTAGGTGAGATAATATCAAAGGAAATTGAAGAATACTTCAGAATAAATAATACACCAGAAGTAAGTGTGGCAACAATATGGGAAGCCCACAAGGCTTGTATAAGGGGTAGATTGATCTCCATAGGGGCGGGGAAAAAGAAGGAAAGAGACTTAAATAGGAAAAACCTGAATTCAACGAACTGGAACAAAAAGATAGAAAACAGCTAGACAGGGCAATACACCAAAAGATAATAATTAAGCGGGGTCAACTTAGAGAACTGATGGAACAGAAAACTAGAAAATAATTTAAAAACGTAGCAAAGGAAAGGTATAAATGGGGGAATAAGCCCAGGAAATACCTAGCAAGAGTAGCAAAGGAGAAAAAAAAAGGAAATTACATAGATAAAATAAAAAAACAGAGAGGAGAGATGAAATTTAAAACATCTGAAATCGCAGAAGTTTTTAAAACATATTATAGCGCATTATATGACATTAGATCGAAAGAGACACGACAGAAAGAGGAAAGTAGGAAACTTAGAATACAGGAATACCTAGAGCAAACCAACCTACCAAAGATAACATTACACAAGAAGAAATAAATAAATCCATCCAAGAAACATCAGGGGGGAAAAGTCCAGGACCCGACGGATTTCAGATTAAGTACTACAAAAAATTTAAAGAACAGCTAGTCCCATAACTATGCAACTATTTTAATAGAATGGGGGAAGATGTAGAAATAAGAAAATAATCTCTCCTTTCCAATATTTCTATTATACCAAAAGTAGGAAAGGACGGAACTATATGCTCCAACTACCGGCCTATAGCGCTATTGAATACAGATACAAAGTTATATGCAAAAGTATTGGCAACAAGATTAAAAACCCTAATGCCGGAACTAATAAATGTAGACCAGATGGGCTTTGTGGCAGGAAGGGAAGGGAGAGATCACAGCATAAGAACCCTATTATTAATCCGGAAAGGGAGGGAAATTAAACCCCCCGGTCGCACTCATGTCAATAGATGCTGAAAAAGCATTTGACCAAGTCGACTGGGAGTTTATGATGGATACACTCCAGAATATAGGTCTGGGACCAAAATATATGAGATGGATCCAAAATCTATATACCCACCCTACGGCAAGGGTAAAGGTAAATGGGAGTGTGTCGTCTGTATTCGAAATGCATAATAGAACGAGACAAGGGTGCCTGCTCTCGCCCCTCCTATATGTGTTGTCATTAGAACCATTGTTATCAAATATACGGAACAGTCGGGACATAGGGGGGTGAGAATACGCGACGAAGAACATAAGGTGGCTGCATATGCAGACGACATACTCCTATACCTAACAAAGCCAAGGTTGTCATTGCCCAATGTAGTAAAGGAAATAAATAAATATGGGGATATTTCAAATTTCAAGATTAATCCAACTAAAACGGTAATTTTGAATGTAGGAATAGACAAAAATGAAGAAAGATTACTACAGAGAGAATTCCCGTTCACCTGGGAGACAAAAACATTAACATATCTAGGAATTAAAATAACACCAACGTTAGAAGAACTATATCCAGTTAACTTTATCCCCTTATTAAACAAAATGAAAATAGAACTAAAAAATACCTCTAAGAGACCCATTTCATGGACAGGAAGGATCAACATATTAAAAATGATGATCCTACAGAAAGTGACGTATAGGCTTCAGATGCTCCCAATAGACATACCCCAATCTTTCTTTAACCACTTCCCGCCCGGTCAATAGGGAATTGACGTCCGGGAAGTGGTTCTGTTATCCTGACTGGATGTCTATTGACGTCCAGCAGGATAACATGCCGGGGCGCGCATTGCAGCGATCGCGAGTGCGGGGTGTCAGTCTGACACCCCGCATCTCCGATCGTGATAAGAAGCCTCTGTCAGAGGCTTCTTACCACGTGATCAGCTGTGACCAATCACAGCTGATCATCGCGTGAACCAGGAAGTGTCGGTAAACGGCATTTCTCGGTTCACACTGACAGGGAGAGCCGATCGGCAGCTCTCCCTGTCAGAGGGGGGGGGGTCTGTGCTGATGATCAGCACATTGATTATCAGCACAGCCCCCTCAAATGTAAAAATTACATGCCCAGCAGTGCCCCATATAATAAACTCTGAAAGTGCCAATCCCTGCTCACCATAGTGCCAATCCCTGCTCACCACAGTGCCAATCACTGCCCACCACAGTGCCAATCACTGCCCAGCAGAAACACCTGTCAGTGCCTCATCATAAGTGCTGCCCATCAGTGCCACCTGTCAGTACCACCTGTCAGTGCAAATCAGTACTGCCTATCAGTGCCCATCACAGCCGCCTGTCAGTGCCCATTAGTGCTGCCTGTCAGTGCCCATCAGTGCCGCCTGTCAGTGCCACCTATTAGTGCACATCAGTGCCGCCTATCAGTGCCCATCAGTGCTGCATATCAGTGCCGCCTATTGGTGCCCATCAGTGCTGCATATCAGTGCCGCCTATCAGTGCCCATCAATTCTACATATCAGTGCCTCCTCATCAGTGCCCATCAGTGCCACTTTATCAGTGCCAACTCATCAGTGCCCATCAGTGCCGCCTCATCAGTGCCCATCAGTGCCGCCTCATCAGTGCCCATCAGTGAAGGGGAAAACAAAATTTTATGACAGAAACTAAAAAAAAAACAAAACATTTTTTTCAAAATTTTTGGTATTTTTTAGCTTGTTTAGCAAAAAATAAAAACCACAGAGGTGATCAAATACCACCAAAAGAACGCTCTATTTGTGGGAAGAAAATTATAAAAATTTAGTTTGGGTACAGTGTTGTATGACCGGGCAATTGTCATTCAAAATGTGACAGCGCTGAAAGCTGAAAATTGTCCTGGGCAGGAAGGGGCATAAGTGCATGGTATTGAAGTGGTTAATGTGATTAAAACTATGATTTAGAATTTTATATGGCAGGGTAAAAAGGCCAGAATAAAGTATACACTGTTAACCCAAGGGAAAAAAATGGGGGCATGGCTTTACCAGATATAAAAAGATACTATAAGGCGATCTTCATAGCTGGACTAGCGGAATGGGCAAACCCATATACAAAAAAGAAGTGGGTACAAATGGAAGATATATTAAGTATGACGCACTTACAAAAAAGCATATGGATACCACCAAAATTTAGAGCACTAGGCACAGAAACACATAATATAACTAGGAATGTATTTAAAATTTGAGATACACTGTATAGACATGAAAAATGGAAATACAACTCCCCATTAATCTCGTTAGCAGGCACAGAGTTCTTCATGCCAGGAAACGGTACACGACTGGGAAAACAATTGGGAACCGCACAATTAAAGGATATTATCACATTAGGTAAAATAAGGACAAGACAAGACTTACAGTAAGTACGATGCACGGGTGGAACCAGCTTAGTGACTGGGAGTATCTTCAATTAAAACACTTAGTCAGCACCATACCACAACCAATTAGAAATGAAAAAGCACTAACACCAATAGAAAAGATATGTAGTAAAGGAAAGCCTCTGAAGCATGGTATATCATAGGTATATAAAATATTAACAGAATTAGAAACGGAAGGACTGTTACCCTTTTTAGAAAAATGGGGTCAGGAATTGGGTAAAGAAATAGAGGAAAAGCAAATGATTGAAGCAGTATATGGTTTTGCATCAGACATAACCACAATAGAAGCAAACTATAAGAATATGGTATGTTGGCATCCGACTCCAGAGAGAATGAACAAAATTCATCCCAACAACTCCCGACTTTGTGGGAGGGGCTGTAATCAACTGGGAACGACAATACATATGTGGTGGGAATGCCCAATAATAGAGGAGTACTGGGTGGGGATCCTGGACTACATTGAGGTAGTAACTGGAGAAAAAATTATGCAAAATGCCTGGACATTTTTGTTCCATGGCACAAACAAAACAAAAAAGCAATACAGAAAAACGCTAGTCCCACCCCTGCTTAACGCGGCAAAGGGGTTAATTCCAAAAAATTTGTTATCAACAAAAAAAACAACCATAAAAGAATGGATACAGCGAGTGGATTACATCTCTGAGATGGAATACCTGAGCCAGGGAGAGCAGGTAAGGGGGGAAAGCTATAGAGCAATATGGGAAAAATGGAGAGTTTTTAAACTGTCAGAAAAATATGTGCAGGTAATGATAGAAAAAGATAAGGAATAAACTAAAGTAAGAAAGGAAAATGACAGATCGGGGTGGGAAGGGGAGAGGAGGGTTGGGAGCAGGGGGAGGGGTGGGTAAGGGAGATGGGAGGGGGGACATGGGAAATGGCTAAAAGGGAAAGCTAGGAAATATGTATGTTCACTTATCTCTTGTATGAAGTTTTTTATTACACCAATGTGGGTGTGTGTTGTATATCTCTAACAATTTTCCAATAAAAAGTAAATAAAAAATAAATAAATAGTATAAGGGAACAATTAATTTAATTTAGCTCACAAATTGTGCATAATATCGCAATGGCTGCTCTGACCTGTCTAGAAAGTTTTGTAGCAACTTTTACTCTTAAACATAAGAACAATGATTTGCCTGTGATGTTAAATTATTGGAAGAACGAGCAAAAGCAACCAAAAATAACAAAAAACTTAAAAATCTAGCCTTAGCAGGCATGTTTGCTGCTTGCATGGCTATGAATGCTAAAATACAGAAATTGGAAGATATAGTCTATAATAAAAATATTACAATTTCTGAGAGGGAAAAGGAGAATACAGCTTTAGAAAGCCAAGTACAAACCTTAACTACCCTAATCAAATAGTTAATGCCTCACAGGAGGAAAATTTAAAAAATTACAAATTGGCCCAAAAAGACGTGGTACAATATAAAAGCATGCTAACTAAAGTTGAGACTGAACTGGACTATATAACTATTGCATACAAAGTGCTCCAAGATCAGTTACATGAATCTAAGAAAGGAAAATTTAAAGGACAGGCTGTGGCTAGCATATGCGAACATAGTAATGCTACGGCACCTACCTGTGCCTATGAAATTGGGGACACTGAGAAATATGAAGAGTATTGGGGAGAGGAAGATATGGATCCTAATTCTACCTTTCCTGTGGCGATGGGAGAAATCCCAGAGCCACATGAAAATCGAGAAGGCACCATTGTCATAGACCCACCAGACAATGGGGACCAGCTATCCACAAATGAGGAGCATGACAAGTTCCCCATCATGGGTAGGACCCAGATATCCTCCTCTACTGAAGGAAATCAAACATTTTTGGGGTTTGATAGTGAAGGGAAGGAGGTGATTTCCAATGTATATCCAATTCAACCGGTAAAAACTCTTGTGAGTGTCGCTGATTTCATTGCCAAAATTAAATCTAGTGAACACATTATTTCACTTGCAACCATGAGAGATATTTTAACTGATTTTTCTTCTCCAAGGAATCTTTTTCAGTACATTGATTTGCTTATAGCCACATGAGACAAAGAAAAGCTATTTGAGGAACTCTGACGGATCCTAGGAACAGCGGGACTGACGTGTAATCCCATTAAGGCACAATTGTTGCAGGAATCTGTGTCTTTTCTGGGGATTACAGTGACAGCAAATGGTAGTAAGATAGCAACGGAGAAGGTAAAAACCATTCTACAATTACCTCTGCCAGTGAGTATGCCCACTATCAGATCTTTCCTAGGATTGGTAAATTATTTGCGTCTTTGACCCCTGATTGTGCCCAAAAGTCCGTACCACTGTATGATTGGTGGAAAAAGGATACCTGATGGCACTGGACTGAGCAACACACCAAACCAGTGCAGGAGCTTAAAGAAGCTTTAGCGCAAGCACCAGCATTAGCCAACCCATTAGCCATGTCAGCTGTTCTGTCACAGGAAATCCATGGGCAACAGAGACCCATATCATATGCTTCTAAACTATTATCTCCTCTGGAAATGAAGTACTCGCTATGTGAAAACACCTTCTTGTCACATTTTGGGCAGTGAAATACTTCACATACATCATAGGACTTAACCCAGCCATCTTGCACACAACTCCCACTCCCACTAAGTTTTTACTCACAGACAGAGTGAAGAAGGGCAATGTATTCAATGCCAGACTGGCCCATTGGGCTCTGTTGCTCCAAGAGCAAGACATTAAAGTCAAACACACAAATAATCCTTCCACTAGGGCCCATGGCCTCCTTTACCAAGGAGTACCACATGAATGTGATATCACCCCACAATCAGCTGCGCAAAAATTCTTTAGACCTTTGTCAGCAAAGGAAAATGTCCCTGAAAATACTGTCCAAATTTTCACAGATGAATCATGTTTTTACGTGGCGGGTTCCTCACATGCAGGATTTGGAATATACCATAACAATCCACATGCAAAGACCCAAACATCAATCTTTCGGTCATGTCAAGTCAAATCAGCACAATTTGCTGAGATGGCGGCAATTGCTCATGCCCTAGACCCGATGAAAAGGGACCAAGAAATTGTTTTATATTCAGATTCTGTGTGGGTCTGTAATGCTATTACAGAAATTCTGCCCTTCTGGCACATCCACCAGTACATGTCATATGGGTCTCCACTTAAACATGCATCCCTGTTGAAATATATTGTAACATTGGTGCAAAAGTTTCCAGTCAAACAATGGGGGTGCAAAGTAAAAGGTCATTTAGGCACTGCCCCATACTGGGAACAAAATGAGGTAGCGGATTGCTTGGCCAAACAAGGAGCACAAGGGGGGAGATATGGGAAATTCCTTTGAATTTACTGGACTCAGTCTTGTGCCCCATCATTTGCGCCCTCACAAAATCCTGCAACTAAAATGTTCTGCTTTCTTCCCTTTTAGAGCCATGAAGTCGATGTGGATTGTGATCCTGCTCCATCTGATCGGACATACCAAAGGAGAGGAGACTGGACCGCTCATCAGTGTGATTGTTGACCAGAATCCGGTCTACTGCCTAGAGAGGGGAATCCGTCTTATTGCCTGTGGCCATTGTAGGAACTGTGGGGAAGCAAGTCTATTGGTGGAGTCCCATGGATAATCAGCTAGTCTGGATTAATGGCGTTGCTGGGAATGCCACAGATCACCGGGATAGAGTCATGAGTTTTCAGAACGGATCCTTATTGATTCAAGAGATACGGTTGAGTGATGCCGGAGAGTGGAAATATTATTTTGTTATCTCCATCCCCTTTGTCCAACAACACTCATGCATCCACTCTTCAGTACGTCCCAGGAAAAATTACCCTGCATGTGTCCCCAAAGACTAACACCCCTGCTCCTACAGCTTTGCCCAAAAATACAGCTGCAATCCCCTATTACAAACCAACATCCTTGGGATGCCCATCACTGCAAGAGGGACCACCTAGTGGCCTAACTGCAACATCAATCCCTGGAATATTGTTTAATAACGTTAAGTTCATTCATGTGCCGGTGGTACTTAATTTGTCCCAGTGGAACGAGGCCGAATTCGGCTCATGTGCCTGGACAAATGTGTCTCTGTTTTACTCTTCCTTGCTAGTAGATTTGATTGCCTCCCATGCAAGCTGAATTTTAGGATCCATTTGCAGAACCAAACCTCCCTCCCCACAGGGGCATTTTCAGATCCAGAAAGTTAAAGGGCTTGGACAGCATACTTGCATCCATCCCAGGACCTTTTGGATCTGGCATGTCAATTTGGAACCGAGCTGATTTGTCAGCGATTCGCAGGCATATCGGAAATTTTGAACAGAAAGAGGGTCAGCAAGTGCTGAAACCAGTTCTGCAGGGTGTTGAGGGGCTTGCAGAGGAGGAAAGGTTTACGGTTTATAACATGAAAGACATTGCCCAGTTGTTTGAAAAGACACAACAGAAAATAAACAAAATCATATATATAAATAATCAGAAAGCTATAGAGGATGGTATGGGAAAAGAGGTAATATGCACTGCGTATGGAAATTTTATTTTAACAAAGGTCACTAATGTCATCCGAAATATTCAAGCCGGTAAAATCCCTGATATATTAAAAGATACAGACCTTACGCAGAGGTATTGTACTCACACTAATAGTAGTGGTGGAATGAATGTACATTCTGGAGACAAGTGCAAACCTTTGCCGGTTTCCACAATTCGAAATATAGGGATAGTGACACAACACCCAAATAGAGGGCCATTTGCTTGCAAGAAGAGCCAGTCACTGTGCACCTACTGTGACCTAATGTACGTGTCCTTCACAATGTCGCTGCCCTTGCTCCATCCACAAGATGACTACTTTAACACAATGGCGTCCATACACTCCCTTGGATACCTCGAAAATGACATGTACAAGGAAAGTTTGCACCTCCCGAAATGTTCATTCAAGTTCAAGTGCGATGGAATGCACCACACACTGCCTGCTGCACTGTCAATGACAATAGATACTTATGCCGTTGTGATGTGTTCGAAATTGACACTCCAGTCTGTGGTCTAAGCAATGACCCGGATCCCACAGCCAAAGTAGCAAGGGACCCCCAACTGGAAAGTCCACGCCAACCACCTCAAGAAATCAGTCCAAGTGAGATGGAAGCTAACTGCCCAGTGAAGTTGTCAAAATGGAGAACACCAAGCACAAGGGTCACCTACCACATGGATGGACTGTACTGTGTCGTTACCAATCACCAGACATTTCTCTATGGGGATCAGTCGTTTCCAATACCCTATAGACATTTTTAGAGAGCAAGAACAGAGTCTTTTACTGATCGAATGCTGCTTGTGCTGCAGGAGTCCACTGAAAACGGGTATTCTGATAGCAGAGAAGTTCTTAATAAACAATTCCTACATTGCTATATTTCTGACCATCATAACAACTGGTCAGACCTCATACCATGGGTGAAGTTTGCTCGCAATAGTGCCTTGAATTCTGCTTCCCTATTGTCCCCGTTTATGATGAACTATGGTTTCCAACCTTCCATGTTGCCTGACTCATTTGTTCCGCAGAGTATTCCTGCATTAGAGGAGCATCTCTGTGGTCTTCGTTCCTCTTGGGCATAAGTCCAGGAAACTTTACGACATGCTAATGATAGGTACAGACTCCATGCTGACCGCAGACGCCTGCCTGCGCATTCCTACCAGGTTGGGGACAGGGTGTGGCTGTCATCCTGCAACCTCTGGCTTTGTGTTCCCTCTCTGAAGTTCGCACCTCGGTTTATTGGGCCTTTCCATATTCTTTGCAGGATTAACCCAGTGGCTTACGTGTTAGACCTTCCTTCTATTTTGCGTATCTCAAATGTATTTCATGTCTCCTTATTAAAACCTTTGGTCTGCACCCGCTTTACCACCTCAGTGCAACGTCCTCACCCTGTACAAGTTGAGAACCATGAGGAGTATGAAGTACAGTCCATTGTTGACTCTCGTAGGTTCCATGGGCGCATACAGTACCTGGTGCATTGGAAAGGGTACAGTCTGGAGGAACTCTTGGATCTCATCCTCGGACGTACATGCCCCTGTCCTCCTCCGTGATTTCCATAAATGTTTTCCCCTCAAGCCTGGTGGTCCTATGAGGGGAAGGGGTCGTTGATGAGGGGGTACTGTCAGGGCTGGGCTCAGACCTTCCTTCTCTGAGCTGGCCGCTCAGTTGTCGGCTAATTGCCAGCTCCTATCTCTCCACAGTGACTCACCTGTTGATGATTTCCTGCTCATCAGTCCTGCCTACTTAAGCCATTCAGCCCAGATGATCTCTGTCTTCACCTTGGTCAACATCACAGAGACTATCTCCTGCATTCCTGTTAAAGACTTGCTTGGCTGACATTCCTTCTGGCTCCAGAGCCTGCTTGCTGTTCCACTACGCTGATCTCTGGATTCCAGACTTTCTGGCTTGTCTGATTATCCGTTCCGGTTACCGAACTTTGGCTATGTTTTGACTATGTTTGTTCTTTTATTATTAAACAAGTGTCATTTAACTGTACTTCTGTTTTGATCTAAAACAAAGTGTTTCCCTTTGCTAAAGTGTCCGTTCCACAGCCGCAACACCTAGATCATGTGGGATGCTATTGTAAAGTGATTCAACATCAATAGTTACTAATATTGCTGAAGCTGGAATCTCTAAATTTTCTAAAATCTGCAATAAATGGATGGTATCCTTGGTGTAAAAGGGCAATTCCATCACTTGTGGTCTGAGATGTTGATCAATAATCTGACTTATTCCCTCTGAAATACACCTATTACCAGAGATAATGGGTCTTCCAGGTGGATTATACATGTCTTATGCACCTTGGATAATGCATAGAGAGTGGGCAGACGGGGGTGCTTGGTGCCAATAAATTCCAACATATCACTTGTGATTATTCCCTCACTGAGGGCTTCATCTACAAGTCAATAGAAGTCCTGATAAAATCTATCAGCTAAAGATGAAGAAATTTTGCGATAGCATTTGTTATTATTCAAGATTTTAAAACACGTGTAGCGATACCCCCCAGCTAAGAGGGCTGCCAGTATAATTTTTGGGCCCTGTAGTGCACCGCTGTCAACCCCAAGTAGGGATGAGCTTCGAGTTCGAGTCAAACTCATGTTCGACTCGAACATTGCCTGTTCGCCCGTTCGCCGAACAACGAACAATTTGGGGTGTTCGCGGCAAATTCGAAAAGTCTATGGGAGAAATCTAAAGTGCTAATTATAAAAGCTTATATGCAAGTTATTGTCCTAAAAAGTGTTTGGGGACCTGGGTCCTGTCCCAGGGGACATGTATCAATGCAAAAAAAAGTTTTAAAAACGGCCGTTTTTTTAGGAGCAGTGATTTAAATAATGCTTAAAATGAAACAATATAAGTGAAATATTCCTTAAAATTTCGTACCTGGGGGGTGTGTATGATATGCATGTAAAGTGGTGCATGTTTCCCGTGCTTAGAACTGTCCCTGCACAAAGTGTCATTTTTGAAGGAAAAAAAGTCATTTAAAACTCACTCGCAGCTATAATGAATTGTCGGCTTTTATCAATACTTAGAAAAGTCATTGATAAAAAAAAAAAAAAAATTGGGGTGGAGTTCCCCTTAAAATCCATGCCAGATCTCAAGGGCCTGGTATGGATATTTAGGGGGAACCCCACGCCATTTTTTTTTTAAATTGGCGTCGGGGTTCCCCTTAATATCCATTCCAGACCTAAAGGGCCTGGTAATTGAATTTGGGGGAACCCCCACGCTTTTTTTTTATTTTTTTTATCAATGACTTTTCTATGTATTGATAAAAGCCGACAATTCATTAATAGCCGCGAGTGAGTTTTAAATGACTTTTTTTCCTTCAAAAATGACACTTTGTCCAGGGACAGTTCTAAGCACGGGAAACATGCGCCACTGTACATGCATATCATACACACCCCCCAGGTACGAAATTTAAAGGAATATTTCACTTTTATTTTTTCATTTTAAGCATTATTAAAATCACCGCTCCCGTAAAAACTTCAATTTTTTAAACCTTTTTTTGCATTGATACATGTCCCCTGGGGCAGGACCCAGGTCCCCAAACACTTTTTAGGACAATAACTTGCATATTAGCCTTTATAATTAGCACTTTAGATTTCAAACGTTCGAGTCCATTGTATTTAATAGGGTTCTAAAGTTCGCGCAAACATTCTGTCTGTTCGCAGGTTCTGGTGCGAACCGAACAGGGGGGTGTTCGGCTCATCCCTGACCCCAAGTAATTAGCCCTAACCTCCCTTGGCACAGTTAGTAAGGGGTGATAGGACTGTGTGGCCTGTAACTCACGGAGACACAGTCATATAGTAAAACACACACAGCAATGGAGTATAGCTATCCTTAACCGTCTCTTCTGCAAAGTAAATGACACAAACACCAGTATACTTAACCCTTGCACTTTTACTCAGATTGTTGGGTAAGCATGTAATCAACAGTGTACATATCATGTGCAGAGCCCTGCAATAAAAGAGTATCTCAACAAACAGATAGATATACAGTACTATGCATGTCACTAACGGTCCCCACTGCAGCTATCCTCCCTCGTGGACAAAATGGCGCCCAGAAATGTCTACGCTAAGTCAGGCCTGACTGTACTGTGTAGAAGTTCTGTAAGGGAAAATCTTCGCTAGCAAAAAACGGTGGTGCACTTGTTGAAGAAATAACTGTAATCCACAGGGTAAAAGGGTTTTGGATAACTTGGTGTGTTTAGAACAAATCTCTTAGGTAACTCCGATGCACTGTCTCTCTGGTGTGCAGCAGCCAACACTAGTAATAACTCTGGATAACAGTTATTGGGCCTAGAGATCCTATATAGTTCTTTGAGCAGGTGCTCTCTCACCCAACCAGACCAGTCCGTGTCCTTGTCTTCCGCTACTGTGTCTTGGTACACAGATCTCACGACCTCCGGGTCTTCGGTCCTCCTGACGATGAACAGCAACAGCAGGAAAAGACGTCCCTCAGGTTCCTCGGTGAGAGCGGAAGGCTCTTTGGAGAAAGGCCCAGGCTTCAGGCCTTGTATCTCAGCAGGCTCGGAAAAGAGTTCCACTTGCTGGGCGGGCGGTGTCCAAAGAGACCAAATTCAGCCCCGCCCTTCGGTTAAATAACCCACCCCAGCAGTCCTTGCGTGGGGAAATGCACCCTGGGTGTCCCGTTGCGCACTGGGTACTGTAGTCTCTGGGGATTAAAGGGCAATACCCCGCTACACACTCCCCCCACTTAAAATCTTTGGTCCCCAAAGATAACACTAGCATTATCTACATGCAATGCAATTTACCGTGGCAAAAGAACTTGGCAGGGGAATCTCCCACCAAACTTGGTATGGGGAATTGCCCTGCCCACAGGTCATATTAGTAGAAGTGCCTAACTGTGCCAGAGAGTGAGCTGGGGTTGCCCTCCACCAAATGCACAGTGGAGGGGCCAGGTTTTTGTATTGTCCTTCTTGCAGTTGTCACAGTGTCCTCAGAGCATTCTCCCATCTGAGTGTATGTCAACTTTCGAGGAGGGCAGATAGTTCTCTTCACTCTTTGTTCTCGAGGAGTTATGGCCTCTGGTACTAAGGGTGCTTCCATTAAGGCAGGTGTGGTGGGACTTGCTGCTTCGGGGGCATCCACCTCAGGTACAGGGAGGTATATTGAGTTCCTTGGGTCTTCATCTGGGACTGATTCCAGTGCATCTTCCCCTTCTTAACTCTGAACATTGGATGGGATGAACTCAGCATCTTCAGCATTCAAGGTGTCACTTATGAGGAAATCAGAGGGCGGAGGATCCATCACTAAGGATTCAGGTGCCTGAGACAGCCATAGCAAGGTGAGTTCCAGCTCCTCCTCTTCACTTTGATCTGAAATATCCTCCTCTCTTGATAGAGTTGTTTGAGTAGAGTTGTTTGAGACCTGGTATTTGGTCTAGGAGTACAAGGAGTTGAAGGCAGCTCAGGGGAATCCAGAGTAGGAGGCATCCTGACTGCTTCAGAAAGGGGTAGCAGATGGTTCCTGTGCCAGGTCTTCAGTGGCCCCGCTCTTCCTTCAGACCTCAACTGATATACTGGTAAACCAGGCAGCTTTCTACAAATCACATAGGGCTCTGACTTTCATCTATCTGCCAGCTTGTGTTTTCCAGGAACACCCAAGTTTCTCAGCAACACTCTGTCTCCAGGCTGCAGATCCTGGGTCTGGACCCTAAAGGTCGAAGTTCCATTTGTTCCGGGCCCCTCTCTGGTCAGAAGTTGATTGGGCCTTCTCGTAGGCTCTTCCACAGTCTGTCCACATATCCCTTGTGTGAGGCAGCTGATGTGTGGTCCATTGAGGTGCCAAAGGCCAAGTCTACTGGTAGTCTTGCTTCTCTGCCGAACATCAGTCTATAAGGGGAATACCCTGTGACATCACTGGTGGTCATAGGTGTGCGCAGCCTATTGTATTAGGGTGTGCACCCCAAAGCTCAAACACCTGGTACCAATCACTGTGTTCATTCACAAAGGTAAGGGGGCCGGTAAATGACATTACCACTTCCCCCACTCATCCTGAAACATCATCTGTGTGTGCCCACAGCAGCAGCTGGTGGGAGAGGAGGAAAGCTGGCAGCCCTGCAGTAAGGGTTTCTGGAACCACATGGGGTGATTAGGGTGTGCCTGGGCACACCTGGCACACCCTGTGCGCACGCCTATGCTGGTGGTACTATTGTAGGCGTGCACTATGGCAGCTATGTGCTTGCCCCAATGTTGCTTTTCCTCACTGCTCAGAGTCCCCAACATGTTTAGCAAAGTCCTGTTGAATCTTTCTGGTTGGGCATCACCCTGGGGGTGATAAGGGGTGGTGCGAGTCTTCTTTATGTTCAAAGAGTCCAGTAACTTCCGAATCAGTCGGCTTTCAAGTACTTTTCCACTAGTATTTTGGTGACTGCCATCTGATCCTTGGTTGGAAAGGCCTGGGCAAAACGGGTGAAATGGTCGGTTATCACCAGAACATTTCCATGTCCACTCAAGTCACGTTCCAGACAAAGGAAGTCAATGCATACCAAGTCCAAGGGTCCTTGACTGTGCAGGTGGCCCATTGGGGCAGCTTGATGTGGCAATGTCATTCTCTGTATGCAGCGAGCACATCAGTGACAGTACTCCTCCACTTCAGCTTGCATACAGAGCCAGTAGAATCTACTCCTTACAAGCTGAAAGGTTTGTTTGGTCCCTAAGTGGCCATGGTTGTCATGTAGGGCAGCTAAGACAGTCTTTCGATGTTTTTCTGGCAAGAATAATTGCCACTTATCTTCCAGGTCATCAGAGGGGCCACTTCGGTAGACCACCCCTTGATAAATCTGCAGCCTGTCCCATTGTTTGCGGATTAATCGGGCCTCCTTGGAGGGATCATGCAAGAGCCTGTCCGGATCCTGATCCTCCAGAGCTTCCAATGCTAATCTTCCTCAGGGGTCTTCCAACTGATCCCATCTTATATCTTTTTTGGCAAGTCGTCTTCGCCCATCTGGGTCACATCACAATAGTATTTGGGTACCCCCACCACCGAAACTCCAATTTCTTCGGGCCCTGGATCCGCCACTAGCTTGAAGCTGTGCTCCCTGACACAAGGCCCGCACTCCCTCTGGGGTCACCTGGGTCCAGGCTTCTGTGCGACAAGCGGGAGCATAAGACCTCCTGGACAAAGCATCGGCATCTCGGTTTCCAGTCCCAGGTCTATACTTTAAACTAAAGTTGAATCCAGAGAGGGCTGCCAACCAACAGTGGCCGGTGGCATCCAGCTTGGCGGTGGTGAAAAGGTAAGGGAGTGGGTTATTGTCTGTTCTCACTACAAAGTTAGCTCCATACAAATAGTCTTTAAGTTTGTCTACAACAGCCCACTTTAAGGCCAAGGATTCCAATTTGTGGGTGGGGTAATTCTTTTCTGCTGGCGTTAAACTCCTACTCACATAGGCAACTGGTCTTAGCTGTTCTTCATACTACTGGTACAGCACACCTTCCAGACTGTCATGGCTGGCATCCACGTGTAATTCATAGGGTTTCTTGGTGTCTGCATAGGCCAGGACAGGAGCAGTGGTCAGACTTTTCTTCAACATTTTGAATGCCTCTTCACACTTCTCCGTCCACTGGTCTTCCACGGACTCCCCTGGCTTCCTGGGCCCAGAGTCATATTCCTCTCCTTCTATCTTCAGTAACTCATTCAGAGGTTTGGCAATTCTCGCAAATCCCTCCACAAACCTGCGGTAATAAGAGCAGAACCCCAAGAAGGATCTGAGCTCAGTCACTGTAGTTGGTCGGGGCCAGGAGGTAACTGCCTCCAATTTGTCAGGGTCTGTGGATACTCCCTCTTCAGACACTATGTGTCCCAGGTAGTGGAATGAGGATTGGTAGAACTGACACTTCTCCCTTGAGAGCTTGAGTCCCTCATCACTGAGTCTCTTCAGGACTTTCTCCAGCCTTTCCTCGTGTTCCTCCAGAGTCTTCCCAAAAACAATGATGTCGTCTAGGAACACCAGGACTTCAATGAGATTCATGTCCCCCACTGTCTTCTCCATCAGTTGCTGGAAAGTGGCAGGTGCCCCCGACAGACCTTGAGGCATCTGGTTAAACTCGTAGAATCCCACGGGGTTGATGAATGCCCTCATTTCCCTATCATCTGGATGCATTGGGATTTGGTAATACCCAATCTTCAGGTCCATGACGCTGAACCACTTGGCTCCAGACAGACTCTGCAGGGCATACTCGATCCTAGGGGTGGTGTACTGGTCAGGTATGGTCCTCCTATTAAGAGTCCTGTAGTCTATGCAGAGTCTCAGTGACCCGTTCTTCTTCCTGACTACTACAATAGGGGAGGCATAGGGACTTCTGGACTCTCGAATAACCTCAGTTCTCTTGAGCTCTGCCAGTTGCTCACATAAGTCCCCCAGATCAGCCAGGGGGACCCATCGGACGCTTTCCCTGAAAGTCTTGTCTTCTTGCAGAGGGATCTTGTGGGTGGCACTCCTCGCACACCCTAAGTCAAATTCGTCTTTTGAGAAGATCTTCCTCCATCTGGTCAACTGGGCCCTGGCTCTCTCTTTCCACACCGGTGGTAGGGTCGTGTTCTCCAAGCAGAATTTCTCCAGCATGGGTTCTCCTCCCTCTGCCTTCTCCAGGTCAGACAGGGCCACTGGGGTAGCAGGGTTTACTTTGCCCAGCAACATCCAGGCCGGAATCGTCACAGGTGAGCCAGTGATATTCCTGATGCTCACTGGTATCCGTCCATTCGACTTCTTCAATGCTCTCAGTGGGACCACCTCGGGGATCACTTCCAATCCTGGGTTGGTGTCTAAGGGGTCAGGTTCCAGAACCACAAAGGGGCCAGGTTGCTCCTACGAGAGTTTCACAGTAGCCTTCAGACAGGTCATCTCACCAGGCTGCAACACTCTCTCCTTCTTGGACAGTCTCCAGACTTTTCCTACCCCCTCTTCCGGGACCTTTTGTTCCAGGACCAATCGCCGGTAGGCTAACTGCAACATTGGGTGGATCCTGGCTTCTGAAGTACCCTGCTCCTGTGCTAAGTCTCTTGACCAGGTCAGTATTGGTCCCTATAATCAGGGAACTCTTGTTGGCTCCTGGTGGGCGAGGGCAAACTACTGCCAGGGTGTCAAAGACCTCTGTTTTTCCTGCTACAGAGGGGTCAAAGGCCAGTCTGATGGAAACATAACCATCGTAAGGAAAACTTTGGGTGCCAATTCCCCATATTTATAGGTCTTCCAGTTTCTGCAGGGGCAAATGACTGGTGTCTTTGATAGAAGTCTCGGTATAGAAGGGTTACTTGGGCCCCTGTGTCCAGGATGGCCCTCGTGTAGACTCCCTCCACTTGAATGGGGACCACGGAAGAGGGTCCCACCAACTTGGCTGAAAACTTCTCGGGGGGGCCTCTTTCTTTGGACTCACAGACTTTCCCTTCAGGGTTTTCTTCTTTTTCCACCTTTTCCTGGATCTTAATCCTTGTTGGGCCTGGTATGCTTTGATCTCCTGCAGGTTTTTTTGTTTTAACTCCCGACAAGTGGTGTTGAGTATTTTGGGAGGGGCATTGTTTCCCTTCTCCTTTTATCTCTTCTGACTTTAGGATTTTAGTAGAGCTTTCTGCAAATAGTGGACACCCGGCTGACTCCTTCACCGGGGCCCTCTGAAGTTTTCCACCGGCTGACGCCCAAAGTGGCCAACTCCTCCACAGTTGAAGCAGACAGTTTCTCCTCTCTTCTGTGGGGAGGTTGGTGTTAAGGGCGCTCTGGTACGGTTATCTCCTGCTTTCCTCTTTTTCATTGGCTCCTGAGTTCCTTGCCATTAGAGAGGTCAAAAGATCCAGCACTTGAGTCATCTGAGATTTTAAGATCTCCACTTCCGAGTCCCGTTCAGTGGCTATGGCTGATCTGACTTCCACTGAAGGAGGGGGCGTGGTTTCCTTGACCGCCTGTTGGTCCTTCAGCAGAGCTTCTTCATCCCTTATGATCCGCACATGGTCTGGGTAGCTCAGGGACATGACTCCTTCAGAGGTCTTCAAATGGAGCCGGACTGGGTCCGAACTCAATGCTCTCCTCAGGATCTGCTTCATCCTGGTTGCGCCTATGACTTTTGGCAGCATCCCCTTTTTGTTGGAGATACAACAAACTTTCAGCTTATGTATTTGACTGCAGTTTAGAAAAAGGACACAAGATGTCGCTAATGCTCAGTGATATGCTATGCTATGTATTTCTGTGTTGTATTTCCTGTATACTGTGATGTACTTGTTGGTTTCTTTTTCCTGTCTGTGATTCTTCTTACAATGTGAAGTGACATCTTTGCTAGTGTGGTTATGTTCCAATAAAGAAGCCAGTTCCTGTTACTACACAATGTCTGATCTGAACTGACTCCGCTGCACCTATCAATCATACTTTGCAACAGGTTATGGGCCCAGTATCTGGATAAAGACTTATGACCAGGTGCGGCCCAGGCAGAACAAAGCCTCGAACGGAAGACAGTGTGGCTGATGCGGAGATCGACATAAGGAAGCTTTCCAGCGACATCTCCTATAGACAAGTAAGACTGTTTATATATAAAGGAGGGATAAAATGGCCGGAAACTCTGAGCTTAAACTCTCAGTGGCCAAGCTGAACAATGACAATTATCAGCTATGGAAGTTTAAAGTGGAAATGCTATTATCCAAAGATGACTTGTGGGAGGTTACCACTACAGAGAGGCCACAGGATAATAATCAGGACTGGGACAAGAAAAACAGACAGGTACGGGCCACCATAAGCCTACTAGTGGAGGATGGTCAGCTCATTCATATACGCAATGAGGACACAGCGAAAGGCATGTGGGATGTACTGAAAAGACTGCATGAAAGATCCAGTTTAAACAGCAAGCTCTTTCTGCTGCGGAAACTTTACAAAATGAGACTTGGCAGAGAACAGGACATGCAGGAGCATATAAACGCAATGTTGGAAGTGATTGCGCAACTCAGATCGATCGGGGAGAATATAACAGACAGTCACATTGCAGCCATGTTGTTATGCAGTTTGCCCGATACATATACTGCACTAATCAATGCACTGGAGACACGACCTGAGACAGATCTGACGCTAGCATTTCTAAAAACCAGGCTCATAGATGAGTATCAGAGAAGAAAGGAATTAGTGCATGACTCCACAGAAACCAACACCAGCACCGCTCTTAAAGCTACAGACGCAAGATTACACAGGAAAGGGACCAGAGTGTGTTTCAGATGCCACAAACAGGGACACATAAAGAAAGACTGTACTATATGGAAAGCAGAGCAAATGAGACAGCGTCCCTCTTATACTAAACAAAAGGTCAAAACCACAATCAATGATCCAAGGGAAGGTAACTGGAATGCCACATTTAAAGCGACAGGCAATAATAAATGCCAAGGCTGGTGCATCGATTCGGGGGCAACCAGTCACATGACGAGTGATAGAAGTTTCTTCACAGAACTTGATCTGAGCAACAAAGAAACTATTTATCTTGCAGATGGAAGCAAAATACATGCAGAAGGATATGGGCATGGAACCCTTGTATGCCCTGATGATGCGGGACACAATTTAGCCATACCAGTGAAAGATGTGCTTTATGTTCCTAATCTAGAAGGAGGACTCTTATCTGTGAAGCGTCTAACAGCCACAGGACTCACTGTAAAATTCCAAGGTGACAAGTGTTCCATTCTAAACGGCAAACAGACAATAGCAAGTGCCAAGCTGGATGATCATCTATATCACCTCGACACAGTGAAGGAAAAGGTGAGACTATGTACACACAAGCACAATGACTGTATACATATATGGCACAGACGTCTAGGTCACAGACACCCAGAATGCATACAGGAACTACAGAGGAGGAAGCTGACAAGGGATCTGATAGTATCCCCTTGTCTAATTACCGTTAAATATGAATGTTGCATTAAATCCAAAGCTACAAGAGCAACACTTCCCAAAGTCAGTCAGAAGAGAGCTTCAAGACCACTTGACTTAGTTCACAGTGACGTGTGTGGTCCCCTAAACCCACCAACACCTGGAGGCAACAGGTACATAGTGACTTTCATAGACGACTATTCAAGATACACAGTCACCTACCTAATGCAACACAAGAGTGAAGTTTTTGACAAATTAAAAGACTATATAATAAAGACAAGTAACAAGTTTCAGAGGAAGCCTCTCATACTTCGGAGCGATCATGGAGGTGAATTCACAGGAGGTAAGATACAAGAGTACCTAAAACAGAATGGAATAGAACATCAAAAGACAGTCCCGTATACACCAGAACAAAATGGAGTAGCTGAAAGAAAGAATAGAACTCTGTCTGAAATGATCAGATGTATGCTGACAGACTCTGGACTACCACAAAAATACTGGGGTGAGGCAGCTATGACAGCTACATATTTGCAGAACAGACTTTTTTCCAGAACAGTGGAGAAAACTCCATATGAACTATGGCACAATGAGAAGCCAAGTGTAAAACACCTAAGAGTTTTTGGATGCAAAGCATTCATCTACATACCTGAAGAAAAACGCACTAAACTCCAAAACAGAGCGTTTGAAGGTATCTTTGTTGGATACAATGACAATGTCAAGGGTTACAGAATCCTAAATCCCAAAACAGACAAGGTTACCATTAGCAACAGCATAACTTTTGTTGAAGATTTAAGAGACAATGTAATGACAACAGTAGAAGCAAGAATAGAAGAGAAAACTGACATTGACCAGCTTATCTCTGTAACTTCCGAAAAAACTGTTGAAGTGAGTGTAGACTCAACCAGTACTGAAGAGCAGACACAAGAAGGCTCAGACACAAAAACGAGACGTTCAACAAGAGAAAACAAAGGTAAACCACCTATACGTCTCTCACACAAAGCAAGTACTGCCAGTATCAACGAACCTGCAAACTGGAAAGACATATCTCAACTTTCAGAACAAGAAGCAACTAAATGGATAAAGGCTGCTGAGGAAGAGATAAAATCCATGCATGACACTAAAACATGGACACTTACAGAACTACCACCCGGAAGGAAAGCCATAGGCTGTAAATGGACTTTTAAAGTGAAATACAATGCAGATGGCACAGTTGAACGGTACAAAGCAAGACTAGTAGCCAAGGGCTATTCTCAAAAATACGGAGAGGACTATGATGAGATGTTTGCACCAGTAGTCAAGCACACTACAATACGGACTTTACTGACAGTAGCCGTCACAAGGAAAATGCAAGTGAAACATTTTGATGTGAAAACCGCGTTTCTACATGGCGGTTTAACAGAAGAAATTTACATGGAACAACCGCCAGGATTCAAAGATGAACAAAGGTCAGACCTAGTGTGCAAACTTCACAGGAGTATATATGGTCTAAAACAAGCAGCCAGAGCGTGGAATATAAAAATAAATGAAGTGCTTACACATCAAAACTTTCAAAGGAGTAAAGCAGACCCCTGCTTATACACAAAGAAATTGGCAAACAGATGGGTCTATATGCTTATCTATGTGGATGATATCCTGATTTGCTTTGAGCAAGAAGGGGATGAAGCAGAAATACTGGAAAAACAAAATCAGCACTTTGACACCAAAGATCTTGGCAACATAAAGAATTACCTTGGCATCCAGATCGAGAGAGAGGAAGATGGCAGCTTTCTTCTGAACCAAAGACACAAAATACAAGAAATAATTGAAACATTTGGAATGGAAGACGCCAAACCAGTAAAATCTCCCATGGAAACCAACTACCTAAAGGAGATGAATTGTCAAGATAACCCATTACATACTAATACTCAATACAGGAAAGCAATAGGGAAATTGCTGTACCTTACCACCGCTACAAGGCCGGACATTGCAGCAACTGTTGGAATCCTATGAAGAAAGGTTTCGATGCCAAGTCAAAAGGACTGGAATGCTGTAAAGCGAATCATTCGCTATCTTAAAGGGACTTCGCACTACAAGCTAAAGTTACCACCAAGTGATGAAAGCACCTTAACAGGATATGTGGATGGTGGAGGCACCAGTGACAGAATATCTACCAGTGGCTACTTATTTTTTCTGTCAGGAGGTGCCATCAGTTGGACTAGTAAAAAGCAACTCTCTGTTTCACTGTCGTCTACTGAAGCAGAAAACGTTGCTGCAGCGCAGGCAAGCCAAGAAGTTATATGGCTGAGACAGCTATTAACAGACTTAGGTCAACCACAGTTGGGACCAACTGAAATCTATGAGGACAATCAAGGATGCATTGTACTTGCACACATGGAAGGAGTTAATTCAAGAACCAAGCACATTGATGTGAAGTTCCACTTTCTTAGGGATCTTCAAGAGCAAGGTCTTCTTGAGTTACTTTATTGCCCAACCAAGGATATGACAGCAGATATCCTTACAAAGCCCCTGACTGCTGAAAGACATTCAAGGCTTACAAAGAAGATGGGTTTAACAGACTAAGCCTTAGTTGTTGAGAAGGGGTGTTGGAGATACAACAAACTTTCAGCTTAGCTTACTGTATTTGACCGCAGTTTAGAAAAAGGACACAAGATGTCGCTAATGCTCAGTGATACGCTATGCTATGTATTTCTCTATGATGTGTTGTATTTCCTGTATACTGTGATGTACTTGTTGGTTGCTTTTTCCTGTCTGTGATTCTTCTTACAATGTGAAGTGACATCTTTGCTAGTGTAGTTATGTTCCAATAAAGAAGCCAGTTCCTGTTACTACGCAATGTCTGATCTGAACTGACTCCGCTGCACCTATCAATCGTACTTTGCAACACTTTTTGAGAACAATTTGGCAAAGCATCTTATTTAACCTTCTGACATATTCAGATAGTCTCTCTCCCGGTTGTTGAAGGGTATGCTCAAACCGGTATACTAGTTCAGTCACCTTTTCCAGCTGGCCAAATTCTTCCTGGAACATAGCCAGATAATCATAAGCAGTACAAGCAGCATTGCTAAACCTAAGATTCTTTACAGCTTCAGCAGCAGCACCCTTCAAGCTTTCACTTATGCGCTGCTTCTTCTGGCTTTCTGGTACTTCCCATCCCTCTACAGCCTGCATCGCTTGCTCAATCCAGGTGTCAAAGTCTTCTTCTCCGAGGGGGACTGGTTGTTTCCCGGAGAAGATCCTAAGCTTCCGATACCTGGCTTCCACATGTACCGTATTACTCTTCTGGCACTTCGTGACAAAGTCTACCAGAGCATTCAACAGTTCAGGCCCTATAGCGGCCAGGGGTGTCCCCGAGGTTGTCGTCTCCTGGGACTTTTCTGCTTTAGGGGATAGTGGTGGAGATAATGGCGGAGGTGATGGCAGGGGAGATTTCAGAGGTTCCCCCTTCACTGCCTCTGTATGCGCCAATTGGTATATCTGGTTATCTATGGCCTGTATATTCTGACCTCAAGTCTTCTGGTATCCCGTTTCTCCATTCCACTAGTGCATACGTAAACAAGGTCTCTGGATCTGGCTTTAAATCCATCACCCATGCCTTCTGTCTCGGGGACAGCGACTGTATGAGTCACTTTACCTCCTCTTCCGGCCAGTTTTCCCCCGGGAGTTGAATAACTACTGACATGGTTGAATCGGCGCCAACTGTTGCGCACCACCGTGTCACTACTAGCGAGTCCATGCCGGTGCTTCTGGCAGGCTTGATTGCAGCGTGCAGTGTACAGTAATCCCGGACTCGAGCCCCCACGTGTAGCGATACCCCCAGCTAAGAGGGCTGCCAGTATAATTTTTGGGCCCTGTAGTGCACCACTGTCATCCCCAAGCAATTAGCCTTAACCTCCCTTAGCACAGTTAGTAAGGGGTGATAGGACTGTGTGGCCTATAACTCACGGAGACACAGTCTTATAGTAAAACACACACAGCAATGGAGTATAACTATCCTTAACCGTCTCTTCTGCAAAGTAAATGACACAAACACCAGTATACTTAACCCTTGCACTTTTACTCGGATTGTTGGGTAAGCATGTAATCAACAGTGTACATATCATGTGCAGAGCCCTGCAATAAAAGAGTATCTCAACAAACAGATAGATATACAGTACTATGCATGACACTAACGGTCCCCGCTGCAACTATCCTCCCTCGTGGACAAAATGGCGCCCAGAAATGTCTACGCTAAGTCAGGCCTGACTGTACTGTGTAGAAGTTCTGTAAGGGAAAATCTTCGCTAGCAAAAAACGGTGGTGCACTTGTTGAAGAAATAACTGTAATCCACAGAGTAAAAGGGTTTTGGATAACTTGGTGTGTTTAGAACAAATCTCTTAGGTAACTCCGATGCACTGTCTCTCTGGTGTGCAGCAGCCAACACTAGTAATAACTCTGGATAACAGTTATTGGGTCTAGAGATCCTATATAGTTCTCTGAGCAGGTGCTCTCTCACCCAACCGGACCAGTCCCTGTCCTTGTCTTCCGCTGCTGTGTCTTGGTACACAGATCTCACAACCTCCGGGTCTTCGGTCCTCCTGATGATGAACAGCAACAGCAGGAAAAGACGTCTCTCAGGTTCTTTGGGGAAAGGCCCAGGCTTCAGGCCTTGTATCTCAGCAGGCTCGGAAAAGAGTTCCACTTGCTGGGCGGGCGGTGTCCAAAGAGGCCGAATTCAGCCCCGCCCTTCGGTTAAATAACCCACCCCAGCAGTCCTTGCGCGGGGCAATGCACCCTGGGTGTCCCGTTGCGCACTGGGTACTGTAGTCTCTACGAGTTAAAGAGAAATCCCCCCACTACACACATATTTTCATACTTCTCATTGTCCATTAAGACAATGTTTTCCCCTTTGTCTGATGCTTTGATTGTTATTTTAGTGTTATCCTTCAAAGACCTGAGTGCCAGCTGATGTTCAGGACTCAGGTTTTTCATTGCCTCAATTTTTTTAATTGTTTGTTTTACAAAAAGCGCTAATGCTGGATTTTGATGCAATGGAGGAAATCTATGTGACTTCTTGAATTTCTTTTGAGGATAATAATTTTTCTCCTCTTCACTATCCTCAATATCCAAGTTGTCCTTCCATATATCATTAGGTGATTCACTTTCCTGCAGCAGCAGATTCAGATCTCGAAGAACTCTGAAATCTGCTGCAGTAAGAATGAGAATAGTCAATCTGTATTTACCTCTTGGCAGACATGTCACCAAGGGACATAGATACAGAATGCCTAATGTCAATTTTACATTCCTGGATCAAGTCCATATTCCATCCAGAGGAGGTGATGGGAACAAGATTCTGCTTCAGCATTAAATGCGCTGGATCAATTATCTTAATGCCATGACTCCTTCAGGCCTCAATGAAGCTGAGAGCTTCAGACCCTTTCTGGATGGCTTCAACCCAGGAAAAACAGATTCATTTAGGGGATTTTTTGGAATCCTGATTCTATTTCCTTGTTAAATTCCCCATTCTGTCCTTTTGGCTTTTTGATGGGTGTTATCTGCAAATAGGTAGTCAATAATCTGAGCCTTCTGTAAATAGGTAGTTAAATAAATAGTGTTGGATGGGGTTTCCCCTTATTTCATCCCTGTGATGGATGCTTTGCATCCCTGAATTTTAGGACATGAATGCAGATGCTACACCTTTGGGTTCTCCTTCTTTCTTTCTTCTTTCATTTTTGCCCGTACTATCTTTATTTATAAAGATTAGGTGTGGCTTAATATTGGTTTAAATTTGTTTATTATGATTATTTGTTTTTGTAATGGTAGAGGCATCGCTTGCTTTGAGGGGATCATTTTCTTCTGTAGGCTCTGATTCTTGTACCCGGCACGCAAAGGTCCCTGTACTTGTATTAGGGGCCGTTTTGTTTCTCTAAGTTTTATTGAAATTTCAAATCACTAGATATAGTTGTGTCGGCGGCTTTTGTCTCCAATATGGCTGCCAGTCTGGTGCCCTGATGTTGTCATCCAGGAGACCGGATATGACGCAGCAACGCATGACGCAAACACAGCGCGTCCTAGTGACATCAGCACGGCACGCATGCGCAATATAGGGAGACGCCGGGGATTGCAGCTATTTCTTTCCTCAAATCGGTTCTGGTGGGTGAAGGCCAGCGGGGCCATGCTTTTTGTAGGAGGTCAGATGTTCAGGAGGACTGTTGCACTTGGACTGCACGATGTGGGATGTTTTTTTCAGTAAGTGTTTTTTCCAAATTCATATGCAAACAATTTGGGTTGCTTGCTCTCCATTGTGATATTGTACATCCAAATGGATTGAAGATTTGGCTGGGTTGATGTACATATTGCTCAGTGGACTCATTACTTCTCTTTCTTTTTTTATCCTTTGGTTTTGCAGTCTGAATCCCTCCATATTTTCTTCTTTGGTGCCATACCTTTTGAATAATATCCAGCAGTCCTGTACAAGGTGAAGGGCAAGTCATGCAGATAATTGTTTTTTCCCTCTTTGGCTTAAGGAAGGCCTCTACCAATGATATATGATATCATTGGTAGAGGCTGCTCGGGGATATGATCGGAGGGATCTCAGGCCACAATTCAACACCCAGGCTCCGGACGGGTATACCAAATGGCCATCACGGCCAGATTAACACAGGCGCTCAGCGCTGAGGCCTTGGAGCCTGCTGACATGAGGCATCTCTCCTGCAACCCTCACATACACCCCCATCACTAATGTAAAAGGACAGCATCTCCCTGCCCCCTCCCCAGCATCTTTACTGGGTCACACTATAGAGGACTATAACTTCTTCCCAGCAGGGCCTACCTTAGCCTGTCCACCTGAGACCTTCTCTCCAGGATTAGTAGGCATGGACACTGCCCTCCTTACTGCATATCTTTTATGCAAAATGTCAGATTTCCTGGACAGGGGCCTATCCAATACAGTTGCAAAAATAACAGGAGACATTAAATCCGATTTTCAAAATTTGGGTGCCAGAATGGATGCCATAGAGCAGAAACTGGACAGCACGGTCTCAAGGACCAATCAGAACTCCAAACACATCCAAGTATTACAGGACCAGCTCGATACGGCTCTCTCCAGAATAGATGACCTTGAGAACAGGTCGAGAAGATATAATTTCAGGGTCAGGGGTCTCCCCGAGAAAATCACTGACATCCCAACAGCGATCCAGGACCTCATGCAGAACCTGATACTGGGTATCCCCCAACATCGCCTTGAACTGGACAGAGTCCACAGAGCCCTTGGCCCCCCAGGAAGGACGGATCCCTAGGGATGTCATAGTCAAGCCCAACTTTTATGCCACAAAAGAGGAAGTGATGTGACATTTTCGAGCCAAAGCCCAGGTGATGTGCCAGGGTCATCAAATCTAAATATTCGCAGACCTTTCTCCCATGACTATTCAAAGAAGAAGATCCCTTAAACCCCTCCTGAATGTTTTTTCCCAAAAGGAAATCAAATATTGGTGGGGATTGCCGTTTGCTGTAAAATTCACATTTAAAGGCAAAACATACTCCTTCAAAGACTTCCCAGACGGAGAAAAAACCCTGCTGAATCTGTAACTAATCTCACAAGAATCGGCGATGGATTTTACTAACACAGCATCCGAAACCTCCAAGCGTCCCCTTCCAGCCATCCTGGTGGCCCCAGTTTGGAACAAAGCCAAGAACAAGAAAACCACCGATACAAGGCCCCCTTAATCAAAGATCACCAGGGCCTCATAGCCCTTCCCTCTTTCACGTCTACAGGACTCACTTTACCCCCACTATCATCTGGGGCCCAACCCGTAGTTGGAGCTTTAGCTCCCACCTTTACTGAACTTCACGCCCCTGACACGTTCATCGGACACTCTGACCATAGATCTTTCTCTCTAGCCCACTGACCGATGCTCCAATGAACAGGCCTCATGTTTCTGTTACGCTTTGATAGCCAAAAGTTGAATCTTCAACCCATATTCCCACTGCAGTCTCAGGAACTCCTCCCTCTTAAGCCCATCCAGAGGTCACAAACTTCCTTCAGCCTCCTTACAGTCAGTTTGCAGAATCGGCCTGCCCAGTAATTCCTATTTGGATACAGACAATCCCACCGAGCAATGAAGGGCAAGGCCGAATACCGACCACGTCCCCTCTGGCCAGTCCATTATTTGGGGACTTGGACATACCCTGAAACGGGGGGAGACTGTCCTAAGCTAAGAGCCCCTTGGTCAGGGGGCCACCATTACGATGACCCTCTCAGCAGAATTCAGTCTTAAGCTGCTCGGGGACCTTGTCTCCCCCACTTTATCCAGGGGGGAGACGTCGTCCTTGACATGGACCTGGGGGTCTTCACACCCCTCCACAATGTTCGTTAATGTTATTGCATGTAAATGCCATTGTTGTTTTTCATGAGTTTCAATAGGAAGCCACGTTCCGAGGCGGCCCACATGTGCCTTCCCCTACCCCATAGTTACTGGATACCGTTATTGTGGGATAGGTCATCAGGCCCACTTTCGAGGCTGGCGCATTATGTTGTTTAGATTGACAGACACATATCTGCCAATCCAAGGAGGTCCTATCTACGGACCATCCTCCTCTTCTCTTCTTCATTGGTCTCTCCTCTTTTTCCAGTTCTAACCATTTTCTTTCTCCTAGCCAACCACCTGGATTGTAATCCTTTTCCATCCTCACCCTGGAACTATCTCCGCTTAGCTTCCCAACCGGCCTCAATCTGAAGAAAACAACAGAGGGTAAGTGACGGTGGCTCCCTTTGCATTACAACCCTGATTCCCCATAGCTGAACTACATACCACGACCCTGCTTCTCAGGATTGCCTCACACAATACCCAGGTGCTAACTTCCCCAATTAAAAATGGAAAAAAGTCTTTAACAGCTATCGCTCTTTAAAGTTGGACATTGTTTTGCTCCAAGAGACCTACTTCCCGGTCCGGTACAGTCCCAGTTTCCTGCACACCAACTACGCCACTTTCTTTCTCTATAATGCAGAGGACAAAACCAGGGTAGTAGCTATCCTCTTCTCCAAAAACAGTAATTATGCCTGGCAGTCAGAGCTCAGGGACCAAGAGGGGAGGTTCACCCTATACTCCCTAATTTTGTATTACGCTCACAATAAAGGGCAGTTTGATTTCTTTCAATCACTCTTCAAAAAGTTACTCCCGCATCTGGAGGGGATGGTAATATTCGGCGGGGATTCCAATGTAGCCTTCGACCAAGGGTTGGATAAGTCCAAACCCCTCTCAGCCCGATTCACTCACCCTACGAAGGCCAGCCTCAGGTTAGACAAACTTTAACACTCCCACAATCTTGTTGATGCTTGAAGGGAACTGAACCCTGGCAAACAGGATTATACCCATTTCTCTAGCTCTCACCAATCATACGCCAGAATTGACCATATTCTGATGTCCCCCAGCCCAGCGTTTCTCAACTACAGTCCTCAAGGCGCACCAACAGGTCATGTTTTTAGGATTTCCCTCAAATGAAACAGCTGTGGTAATTACTAAGGCAGTGAAACTGATCAAATCACCTGTGCAAAATAATGGAAAGCCTGAAAACATGATCTGTTGGTGCGCCTTGAGGACTGGCGTTGAGAAACACTGCCCCAGCCTTATGCCTTCCGCACATAGCGCCGCCATAATAGATACCCCCCTATCAGACCACTGAATAGTAGTCCTCTCTCTAAGAACCCTTTCAGCCAAAAGACCCATTTCACACTGGCGTCTTAACGAATCAATTCTAAGCGACCCAATCCAAAATCAAATTATTGAGAATGCCCTCAAGGAATACTTTGTGCTAAATGATGTAGACAAGATCTCCCCGGAGTCTTTATGGGCGGCCCATAAAGTGACAATTAGGGGCAAAATTATCCAGATAGCAACCTAACTCAAAAGGGAGCGCCAATCCACCGTCGCAAAACTTGAGCAGGCTTTTTCACAAAGGAAAAAAGAGCATAAGAAACACCCAACAAAGGAATACTTAACACATTTAGACAAGGCCAGACTGGAGCTTAATTTGGCCCTTACAGCTAAAGCAGAAAAACAGATCCGTTGGAGTGGAGCAAAGTTCTACGCCCAGAAGGATCATATAGGCTCTAGGTTGGCTTCCAAACTTTCTCCCCAACTGAGATCTCACACCTTTCCCCAAATCAGAGTCCCTGAGTGCCCCCCCACCGTCAACCCAAACAAGATTCTGGAGGCGTTTCATGAGTTCTACTCCAAGATCTACAGCTCAAAATCCAGGGACATAGGACCAAGGTTCTCTGACTTCATAAAGGATCTCCCTTTGCCCCACCTCTCCCCTACTCATAGAAAATTGCTAGAAGCCCCCTTTGCAGTAGAAGAGATTATAGAAGTCATCAAGTACCTAAAAAAGGGATCCGCTCCTGGCCCAGATGGCCTCTAGGTCCCGTATTACAAGGCCTTTGCAGAAACCTAAGCCCCATTCATGGCCAAATTTTTCAATTATAAAACTAAAGGTAACCCCCTAGACCCCGCACTAAACACTGCCTACATCATAGTGCTCCCCAAACCAGACACAAAATCCAGAAGAAGTTGGTAATTACAGACCCATATCCATCATTAACAACGACCTGAAAATACTCACAAAGATTTTAGACAACCATTTAGCCTCTTTCATAAGTCGCTACATCCATAAGGACCAGGTGGGATTCACCCCAGCAAGACAGGGCCCGGACCAGACCAGAAGGGCCATAGATGTAATTTACATTCTTCAATCTAACTTGGATAAGGGCCCTAAACAGAATGGAATGATACTCTCCCTAGACTCACACAAGGCATTTGATTCCGTGGAGTGGCCATACATTTTTTCACAATTTTTTTCACTATTTAAACACTGGGGCTTCGGCCAATGATTCTATATTCCTCCCCTAAAGCTATGATCCGCATCCAGGGCCATTATTCTGCTCCATTAACCATTTCCAGAGGAACTAGACAGGGATACCTTCTCTCCCCCCTGATTTTTGCGATCGCAATTGAATCACTAGCGGTAGCCATTCCACACAACCCAAATATACAAGAGGTTTCCTGTGGTCTCCAGACCCACAAATGTGCCTAGTTTGCGAATGACATCCTCATGTTCATCACTTCCCCCTTAACTTCTCCTGTAATCTCAGGCCTTATAGTCAACCATTCTAAATTCCAGGCCCTCAACATATCACTTTCCCCAGAAGTCCCTGCCCTACAAAATTAATTTGAGTTTGTTTGGAGTAAATCATCCATCAGATATCTGGGAATAACTCTTACAGATAAAATTGAAAACCTATATTCAGCCAACTATCCCCCTATGTATAGATAACTTGAATCAGACTTAAAAAACTTGTCCAAGGGGGAACTATCCTGGCTAGGCAAAATTCACCTGATTAAGATGACACTCCTTCACATAATGCTGTACTTGTTCTGAGCCCTCCCCATTTTAGTCAGGATGGACCACCTAAGATCCTTCAAAAGCAAAATAATTCAATTAGTCTGGGGTGGCTCGGGTTGCAGGATTCCCTGTAGGACCTTATTTCAACCTAAACTTAAAGGAGGGCTGGGCCTACCCAACCTCATATGGTACTTCCAATCAGTTAGATTATTTCAATTGTCCATGGTTTATTCTAAATTTAAAAAACAGACTGGATCCAACTTGAAAGACAGGCAGTCCCATCCTTCATTCTCGACTTCCTCCTCTGGATTCCCCCCAAGGAGCGACCACCAATTTTATCGCCCATCCTATCGCAAGCCCTTTCCCTATGGGACCAATTGAGACCCTCATCCTCCCTGACTTCGGATGACCTCCCACTGGTGCACATTTTTCACAACCCTGACTTTCCTCCAGGTTCAGACATAAGGTCTTTTAGGTGGTGGTTGGACAAGGGAATGTACCGGATTGTTCACTTTTTCAATTCCATGGGTCCTCTTTCCTTGAGCTATTGTAACTACCGAACTCGGAAAGATTCAGACACAGACAAATCACTAATTTCCTAAAAAAAATTTGGACCAACAAACCAAACCACCCCTCCCTTACAGCCTTCGAAAGATGGTGCAGTCAGCCAGGGGAACTAAGGGGTGAAATCACAGTAATCTACCAGTCTCTTGCCAACCCAACAGACAAATCCTCTTACATGACAGCTTGGGAAGATGAACTTCTGATTCACTGGGATATTGAAAAGTGGCAGAGGGTCCACTTCAGATCTTATACCAGTTTACTAAATATCTCCCTAATAGAGGCAAACCTCAAGGTAATGTCTAGATGGTATTATACTCCTTCAAAGCTGACTTCCATCTTCCCAACAGCGAATCCCCTATGCTTCCGAGAATGCCACCTTCGGGCTACCATGTCCCACATATGGTGGGAATGCCCTTGCATTAGGCAATTTTGGAAAAAGATCTTTAACATGATCTACAAAATCACTGACTGCCTACTCCCTAGAACCCCAACCATAGCCCTCTTGAACGATGACTTGCCTAAGACTCACAAACATAAATTCTCTTTATCCTGACTGGTGCCAAAATATCTATTGCTAAAGCATGGAAGCAACCCAGGGTCTCCCTTGCAGCTGCCACTCGTAAAATCTCATGGATTATGACCCAAGAAAAAATATCCAGCATATTAACAGACTCCACATCCAAATTTGAAGCTATTTGGGAACCCTGGGCACGTTACGTCAGGATCACCATTTCTACGATCCCCCAGGATCCCAATTCCTCTTCAATTCCATCCAGGTGATTGGCCCCTTAGCCCCCTCCCTCTCGTCTCCTTCTTTTCTTCTCACCTTTCCCTTTCATTTCTACCCTTCAGACAAATTCATCTTGTTAAAACTATTATTACCTAATTCGGTTTACAAGGTTTTACAGGACCTTCACCTTCGGGTCGGTCTTGCTATCTGTTACAGACCCATCTGGCTAGTCGCAGGGAGTGAGGGAGCCCCCCTCAGGGCACAGTATGCTCCCGATAGGGGTGCCTCCAAATTCGAGTGGCGCGTCACGGCCCATAATTCACTGCGGCATCGCAGTGCATTGCTGGCTGATGATTGGCCAAGCATGCACTATGACCCGCATGCTTTGGCCAATCACAGCGTGCAAAAAACGGAGAGCCATAATTGGCCAAAGCCAGGGTGGCTTTGGCCAATTATGCCTCAGGGGATTTAGTACATGCCCCACAATATATAAGGCGGCCTGGAAGTCGGCCTTGTGTAGTGTGTTGCGGTGTTGGTTAAAATACAGACGGAGAGAGAGAGACAGTGTATTTTGATTTGAGTTAGATAGAGCAGGCAGGCGAGTCATTTAGCTGCAGTTACAGTGTGTAGAGGATATATATGCATCCTAGGTGTTGTATATATATTTATACACTGTATTCAGTTTAGCTAGATCCATTCCTGTTATTCTCTATACTGTGACAGGCAGGCAGGTGATTTGTGTCTGTGCCTGTGTCCTTTGCATAGCGTTCACCTAAAGCTTACCTGAATACAATTAGTGGTGTTCTCATAATAAAACCACAGGCAGGGAGTTGTATTTATTTCATTTAGTGTACTTCTGTCCTTTGCACAGCGTTCACTTAAAGGAACCTGAATACAATTGGTGGTGTTCTCATAATAAAACCACAGGCAGAGAGCTACAAGTATTTTCAGTTAGTGTACTGTGTCCTCTGCACAGTGTGCACCTAAAACTAACCGAAGACAATTGCTGCTTTTCTCATACTAATACCACAGCAGGCAGTTGATTCTGATAGCTACATTATAATCAGTACAGATATATATATATATATATATATATATATATGTATATATGTATATATGTATATATATATATATATATATATATATATATATATATATATATATATATACATATATATATATATATATATATATATATCCCACCTTTGTGCAGCTACATCTCACTGCAGGCCATTAGTATGTCTGGAAGGCAAACAAGGAGAGGCAGACAGTCACAAGGCAATATAAGAGGGCAAGCAGGCTCTGTGTCTAGAGGCAACAGTGCTGGTCGTGGACACGATGCATCCTCATCAGCACGTGGCCGTGGGACACGCTTGTCCTTCTTTTCGGCAGCTGGCCATGTTGAGCCGCAACATGCCCAAGACTTGGTAGAGTGGATGACCGAACCGTCCTCATCCTCCTCCTCCTCTCTCACCCAGGCTCAGGGTACTTTGTCTGGCAAAACAGCTGCCAAAGCGGCCTCTTCCCTCGGCTCAATGGCATCAGTCACTCCTTCCCTAGCCCCACCATGTCTTCCTGAGGAGTCCCCCGAACTGTTTGACCACAGTGTTGGGTACATGCTCCAGGAGGATGCCCAATGTTTTGAAGGCTCTGATGATGGAACCCAGCTAGAGGAAGGCAGTAATGTGAGCCCAGAGAGAGGGGGTAGTAACGTGAGCCCAGAGAGAGGGGGTGCCCAACAAGGACCGCTATCTGGCAGTCATGTTCCCCCAGCTGCAGCATACTGCCAGATTTGCTCCAGTGATGAGGAGGGAAGGGATGATGAGGTCACTGACTCCATGTGGGTGCCTGATAGGAAAGAGGAGGAGGAGGAGGAGGAGGCACATCTCCAAAGAGGCAGGATGCCCTCCAGGGGCCAGCTTAAGGGCAGCACACCAACTGCATCACACCGCAGAGCTCCCCATGTGCAGGGTGCTGCTGTCTCTGCACGTTATTCCAAAAGTTCTTTGGTGTGGGCCTTTTTTCAGACGTGTGCAGCAGATCGCACCGTTGCCATTTGCAACATATGTCTGAAGCGTATCTCGCGTGGCCAAAACATCAGCCGCTTGGGCAACACGTGCTTGACCAGACATATGTCGACCTGCCATGCAGTTAGTTGGCAAGCATACATAAAAGACCCACACCAAAGAACAAAGCGGACCTCTCCTTGCTCCTCATCAGCTGGGATCTCCAACCCCACTATACCTTCAGTCCTCTCTGAAACCTGCACTGAGAGGAATGAAGGTATAGAATTAGGTGTGTCACAGCCAAGTACTTGCGGGCAATCTGCTATCGGTACACCGACGTTAGATTGTACCAGGCAAATTTCCCTGCCCCAGCTGCTGCACCGTCAAAAGAAGTTTGCTCCCAGCCATCCACATGCCCAGCGGTTTAATGCTAGCTTGGTTAAATTGCTAGCACTTAAACTGCTGCCTTTTCAGTTGGCAGAATCTGCCCCCTTCCGTGAGTTTGTGGAATGTGTGGTTCCTCAGTGGCAGGTTCCCAAACACCACTTTTTCTCACGGAAGGCGATTCCGGCTCTCTACTGGCATGTGGAAGGCAATGTCTTGGCCTTGCTGACAGATCGGTCAGTGGTAAGGTGCATATTACCACTGACTCATGGTCCAGCAGGCATGGACAGGGACGTTGCCTATCTTTCACGGTGCATTGGGTGACTCTGCTGGCAGCTGGGAAGGATGCAGGGCAAGGTGCAGTAGTGTTGGAGGTTGTTCCGCCACCACGCCTCCAAAATGTTACTACTGGTGATTCTGACACACCTCTCTCCTCCACTCCTTCCTCTTCTTCTTCCTCCATGGCCTCTACCTGTGCTTTGTTCTCGGAACCAGCGGTGCTCCGTAGGCATTCAAGGGGCTACACAAGTACGCAGGCAAAAAGATGCCATGCGTTGCTTGAGCTGGTGTGCTTGGGGGACAGGAGCCACACTGGGGCAGAGATTCTGTCAGCTCTGCAGGGGCAGGCTCAGAGGTGGTTCACGCCATGCCAGGAAAGGTGGTTTGCGACAATGGCACCAACCTCCTCTCCGCCCTCCGACAGGGACAACTGACCCATGTGCCCTGTTTGGCTCACATCCTTAACTTGGTGGTGCAGCGGTTCTTGGGCGGGTACCCGGGCTTACAGGAGGTCCTGAAGCAGGCCAGAAAACTCTGTGTGCATTTCCGCTGGTCATATAATGCCAGTGCTCGGCTGGCTGACCTGCAAAAGGATTACAACCTGCCCAAGAACCGCCTAATCTGTGACATGCCTACCAGGTGGAACTCTACGTTGGCCATGCTGCAGTGGCTGCACATGCAGCAGAGGGCCATAAATGAGTATTCATAGCAATATGGCACCAGGACAGGGTCAGGGGAGCTTGGATTTTTTTCCCCACGCCAGTGGGCCATGATCAGGGATGCATGTACTGTCCTGGCACCATTTGAGGAGGCCACGAGGATGGTGAGCAGTGACAGTGCATGCATCAGTGACACTGTCCCTCTTGTCCACCTGTTGGAGCACACGCTCCATGGAATAATGGATAGGGCACTTGAGGCAGAACAGAGGCAGGAAGAGGAGGATTTCCTTACCTCTCAAGGCCCCCTTTATGCAGACAGTGTTCCTGCTGGCCCGGCTATCACACAGAAAGAGGACGAGGAGGAGGAGGATTGTGTCAGCATGGAGGTGGAGCCTAGCACTCAGCATCAGCAGCAGTCTTCGAGGGATCAATTACAGTCCCAAGACACCCATGGACTTGTACGTGGCTGGGGATCATGTCGTCCTGAGTGACCCAGAGGACCAAATGCCTCAGCAAACCTACGCTGCATGGCCTCCCTGATCCTGCAAAGCCTGCGGAAGGATCCTCGTATTCGTGCGATCAAGGAGAGGGATCATTACTGGCTGGCAACCCTCCTTGATCCACGTTACAAGGGTAAGGTTGCGGACCTTATCTTGCCGTCGCAGAGGGAGCAGAGGATGAAGCATCTTCGGGAGGCCTTGCAGAAAGGTCTGTGCAACGCGTTCCCAGAGACTGGGAGGTTACAAATTCCTGGTCCTGGACAACGTGTTGCTGAGGCTTCGGTCAGTCAACGAAGGAGCGGTGGAGAAGGTGGCCTTCTGACCGTTGCGGTCAGACAATTTTTTAGTCCGCAGCCCCAAGGTATGATCGGTTCCAGCAATCATCGCCAGCGTCTGGTTTAAGAATACCTAGGGGCTAGATCAGACTTGGACACCTTTCCCACCGAAAATCCTCTGGGTTACTGGGTCTTGAGGATGTATCACTGGCCAGAGATTACACAGTATGCAATTGAGCTACTGGCCTGTCCTGCATCTTTCGCAACGCACATTCAGTGCTGCTGGAGGCTTTGTAACCGATCACAGGGTGCTCCTGCCCACCGCCTCGGTCGATCGACTGACCTTCATAAAAATTAATCAGTCTTGGATCACCACCAGCTACCAAGCACCTGATGCTGATGTAACCGAATATTTTTTTTTTTAATGTTTAACAGGGGCGTGTATTTACAATTCTTGATGCAATACTTTGCAGCAGGGCTCATTGCTGCGCTTCAACTACAGTATTTGTGAGGGATTGCAGTGTTGTGGCACCAGCACCAGTGCCTAATGCCCCGTACACACGATCGTTTTTCATGCCGTTAAAAATGCCATTTTAAAAAATGGCCATTAAAAATGATCGTGTGTAGGCTCCAGAGCATTTTTAACTACGTGAAAAACGGCCATTAAAAATTCCGGACATGCTCTCTTTTTTCACGTCGTTTTTCATGTCGTTTTTTTTAACGACGTGAAAAACGATAGTGTGCATGCTTTCACGACGTGAAAAAAAACGCGCATGCTCAGAATCAAGTATGAGACGGGAGCGCTCGTTCTGGTAAAACTAGCGTTCGTAATGGAGATAGCACATTCATTACACAGTAACGGACTGAAAAGCGCGAATCGTCGCTCAACAAACTTTACTAACGTGAAGGGTGGCGCCATTCGAACGGAACTTCCCCTTTATAGTGCCGTCGTACGTGTTGAACGTCACTGCGCTTTGCTTGATCGGTTTTTTTAATGATGGTGTGTACGCAAGGCAGGCTTGAGAGGAAACATGAAAAAAAACGAGGAGAAAAACGTCGGTTTAAAAAATGACATTAAAAACGATCGTGTGTACGGGGCATAAGGCCCAATTTTTCAGCCCCTGTTTAACAGGGGCGTGTAAATACAATTTTTGATGCAATACTTTGCAGCAGGGCTCATTCCTGCGCTCCTATTAGAGTATCTGTGAGGGGTTGCAGTGTTGTGGCACCAGCACCAGTGCCTAGGGCCCAATTTGTCTGCCCCTGTTTAACAGGGACGTGTAATTACAAATTTTGATGAAATACTTTGCAGCAGGGCTCATTCCTGCGCTCCAAGTACAGTATCTGTGAGGGGTTGCAGTGTTGTGGCACCAGTGCCTAAGGCCCAATTTTTATGCCCCTGTTTAACAGGGGCATGTAATTACAATTCTTGATCTAATAATTCACAGCATGGCCCATTCCTGCCCCTACCAAGAGTAACTGTGAGGGCTTACAGTGTTGTGGCAACACCACCACCCCCACCACCACCACCAAAGGCCCAATTTTTCTGCCTCTGTTCAACAGGGGCATGTAATTACAATTCTTGATCTAATATTTCACGGCTGGGCCCATTCCTGCGCCCACCAAGAGTAACTGTGAGGACTTACAGTGTTGTGGCACCAGCACCACCACCAATGGCCCAATTTTTCCTACCACTGTTCAACAATGGCATGTAGTTACAATTCTTGATATAATAGTTCACAGCAGGGCATTCCAGTGCCCACCAAGAGTAACTGTGAGGGCTTACAGTGTTGTGGCAACACCATCACCTAAGGGACAATTTTCTATATATTTATATATGGCAGGCCCCTACTTTCAAACATCCAACTTACAAACGACTCCTACTTGCAAACGGAAGGAGACAACAGGAAGTGAGAGGAAATCTACCCCTAGGAAGGGAAATTCTCTCCTGTAAGAGTTAATATGGGAAAAATGTGTCTCCTCTCCACTGATGCTTTATCACCGATCCTTGTTTCAATAAAAAACCCAAATTTTCAAAAAACATTTGTCATTGGGACGGAAAGTGAGGTGAAATGTTCTGAACAGGTGCACAGACAGCAAAACAAATGTTACAGGGGTGATAACCAGGGCCGGACTGGGAATAAAAACCAGCCCTGGAAAAAAATTCCCATAGCATTATCATACCACCCCAAGAGCATAATGTCATTATTTTCTTGTTCATGAACGCCTCGGTGTGAAAGCAGCCTAAGGTAAGACATATAAGACAAGAGATGGTCAGAGGTTGCGGTCATGATACAAGAGATGGTCAGAGACTGAGGACATGATACAATGGATCAATGCAGTCTCACCAGTGCCCATCAAATGCAGCCTCACTGTGCCCATAATTGCAGCATGACTGTGCCCATAATCGCAGAGAGAGTGAGAGAGATGCTCTGCAGGCAAAATTTTTTATAAATGCACATTTTTTTTTACCTGCCAAAAATTGTTCATTTATTATTATATGAAATACATTCACGTTTTATTATTATTTATATTATTATAATACATAAGTTAACTTTTTTTAAATAAAGAAATCCACAAGAGAGAGGGGGGGGGGCAATGCTCAGCAAGCAATTTTTTTATAAATGCACAATTTTTTTTACCTGCAAATTTTTTTAATTTATTATTATGATAAATTAGGTCACTTTTTATGATTTATATTATTATAATAAATAAGTTAACTTCTTTCTAAAGAAATCCATGAGAGAGAGATAGAGGGGGTGCAATGCTCTGCAGGCCAACACAATTATAAATGCACATTTATTTTTACCTGCAAAAAAAAAAAAAGTTTGCTTTTTTAAAACAAAGAAAGAAATCCATGAGAGAGGGGCTGCAATGGTGTGTGAGAGAGAGGGGCTGCAATGGTGTGTGAGAGAGAGGGACTGCAATGGTGTGTGATAGAGAGAGGGGCTGCAACGGTGTGTGAGAGAGAGAGGGGCTGCAATGGTGAGAGAGAGGGGGGCTGCAATGGTGTGAGAGACGGGGACTGCAATGGTGTGTGACAGAGAGAGAGAGGGGCTGCAATGGTGTGTGACAGAGAGAGAGAGAGGGCCTGCAATGGTGTGTGTGACAGAGAGAGGGGGGCTGCAATTGTGCGTGAGAGAGAGGGGCTGCAATTGTGTGTGTGTGAGAGAGAGAGAGAGAGGGCTGCAATGGTTAAAGAGAGAGGGGCTGAAATGGTGAGAGAGAGAGAGACTGCAATGGTGAGAGAGAGAGAGAGAGAGAGAGGGGGCTGCAATAGTGTGTGTGAGAGAGAGAGGGAAGGGATGCAATGGTGTGTGTGACAGAGAGAGGGGGGCTGCAATGGTGTGTGTGTGCGTGAGAGAAAGAGAGAGAGAAGGGGCTGCAATGGTGTGTGTGAGAGAGGGGGCTGCAATGGTGTGTGTGACAGAGAGAGGGGGCTGCAATCGAGTGTGTGTGAGAGAGAGAGAGAGAGAGTGAGGGGCTGTAATGGTGTGTGAGAGAGGGGGCTGCAATGATGTGTGAGAGAGGGGGGCTGCAATAGTGTGTGAGAGAGGGGGGCTGCAATTGTGTGTGTGTGTGAGAGAGAGAGAGAGAGGGGGCTGCAATGGTGTGTGAGAGAGAGGGGCTGCAATGGTGTGTGAGAGAGAGAGGGGCTGCAATGGTGTGTGAGAGAAAGGGGCTGCAATGGTGTGTGTGAGAGAGAGAGGGGGGCTGCAATGGTGAAAGAGAGAGGGGCTACAATGGTGTGAGAGAGAGGGGCTGCAATGGTGAAAGAGAGAGGGGCTGAAATGGTGTGAGAGAGAGAGAGAGAGGCTGCAATGGTGTGTGTGTGTGTGAGAGAGAGAGGGGGCTGCAATGGTGTGTGTGTGTGAGAGAGAGAGGGGGGCTGCAATGGTGTGTGTGTGAGAGAGAGAGAGAGGGGGCTGCAATGGTGTGTGTGTGAGAGAGAGAGAGAGAGGGCTGCAATGGTGTGTGTGAGAGAGAGAGAGGGGGATGCAATGGTGTGTGTGTGTGTGAGTGAGAGAGAGGGGAGTTGCAATGGTGTGTGTGTGCGAGAGAGGGGGGCTGCAATGGTGTGTGTGTGTGAGAGAGAGGGGGCTGCAATGGTGTGTGGGTGTGTGTGTGTGTGAGAGAGAGAGGGGGGGCTGCAATGGTGTGTGTGTGTGAGAGAGAGAGAGAGGGGGGCTGCAATGGTGTGTGTGTGAGAGAGAGGGGCTGCAATGGTGTGTGTGTGTGAGAGAGAGGGGGGCTGCAATGGTGTGTGTGTGTGAGAGAGAGGGGGGCTGCAATGGTGTGTGTGTGTGAGAGAAAGATTGGGGCTGCAATGGTGTGTGTGAGAGAGGGGAGGGCTGCAATGGTGTGTGTGAGAGAGAGAGGGGGCTGCAATGGTGTGTGTGTGAGAGAGAGAGAGAGAGAGAGGGCTGCAATGGTGTGTGTGTGAGAGAGAGAGTTGGTTGGCTGCAATGGTGTGTGTGTGTGAGAGAGAGAGGGTGGGCTGCAATGGTGTGTGTGTGAGAGAGAGAGAGAGAGAGGGGGCTGCATTGGTGTGTGTGTGTGTGTGTGTGTGTGTGAGAGAGGGGGGGGCTGCAATGGTGTGTGTGAGAGATAGAGAGGGGGGCTGCAATGGTGTGTGTGACAGAGAGAGGGGGGCTGCAATGGTGTGTCTGTGTGTGAGAGAGAGAGGGGGGCTGCAATGGTGTGTGTGTGAGAGAGAGAGAGGGGGGCTGCAATGGTGTGTGTGAGAGAGAGAGAGAGAGAGAGAGGGGGGGCTGCAATGGTGTGTGTGTGAGAGAGAGGGGGGCTGCAATGGTGTGTGTGTGAGAGAAAGAGAGGGGGGCTGCAATGGTGTGTGTGACAGAGAGAGGGGGGCTGCAATGGTGTGTGTGTGTGTGTGAGAGAGAGAGAGAGAGAGGGGCTGCAATGGTGTGTGAGAGAGGGGGCTTCAATGGTGTGTGAGAGAGGGGGGCTGCAATAGTGTGTGAGAGAGGGGGGCTGCAATGGTGTGTGAGAGAGGGGGGCTTCAATGGTGTGTAAGAGAGGGAGCTGCAATGGTGTGTTTGTAAGAGAGAGAGAGGGGGCTGCAATGGTGAAAGAGAGAGGGGCTGCAATGGTGTGTGAGAGAGAGGGGCTGCAATGGTGTGTGAGAGAGAGGGCTGCAATGGTGTGTGTGTGAGAGAGATAGAGAGGGGGCTGCAATGGTGAAAGAGAGAGGGGCTGCAATGGTGTGTGAGAGAGAGGAGGCTGCAATGGTGAACGAGAGAGGGGCTGAAATGGTGAGAGAGGGGCTGCAATGGTGTGTGTGAGAGAGAGGGGGGCTGCAATGGTGTGTGTATGTGAGAGCGAGAGAGGGGGCTGCAATGGTGTGTGTGTGAGAGAGAGAGGGGGCTGCAATTGTGTGAGAGAGAGAGAGGGGGGCTGCAATTGTGTGTGTGAGAGAGAGAGAGGGGGCTGCAATGGTGAGAGAGAGAGAGGGGGGGCTGCAATGGTGTGTGTGAGAGAGAGAGGGGGCTGCAATGGTGTGTATGAGAGAGAGAGAGGGGGGCTGCAATGGTGTGTGTGTGTGTGAGAGAGAGGGGGGCTGCAATGATGTGTGAGAGAGAGAGAGAGAGAGAGAGGGGGGGCTGCAATGGTGTGTGTGTGTGTGTGTGTGTGTGAGAGAGAGAGAGAGAGAGAGAGAGGGGGGCTGCAATGGTGTGTGTGTGTGTGTGTGTGTGTGAGAGAGAGAGAGAGAGAGAGAGGGGGCTGCAATGGTGTGTGTGAGAGAGAGAGGGGGGCTGCAATGGTGTGTGTGAGAGAGGGGGGGGCTGCAATGGTGTGTGTGTGAGAGAGAGAGAGGGGGGCTGCAATGGTGTATGTGAGAGAGGGGGGCTGCAATGATGTGTGTGAGAGAGAGAGAGGGGGGCTGAAATGGTGTGTGTGTGAGAGAGAGAGAGAGGGGGGCTGCAATGGTGTGTGTGTGAGAGAGAGAGAGGGGGCTGCAATGGTGTGTGTGTGTGTGTGTGAGAGAGAGAGAGAGGGGGGGCTGCAATGGTGTGTGTGTGTGAGAGAGAGAGAGAGAGAAAGAGAGGGGGGCTGCAATGGTGTGTCTGTGTGTGAGAGAGAGAGAGAGGGGGGCTGTAATGGTGTGTGAGAGAGAGAGAGAGAGGGGGGCTGCAATGGTGTGTGTGTGAGAGAGAGAGGGGGGCTGCAATGGTGTGTGTGTGAGAGAGAGAGGGGGCTGCAATGGTGTGTGTGTGAGAGAAAGAGAGGGGGGCTGCAATGGTGTGTGTGACAGAGAGAGGGGGGCTGCAATGGTGTGTGTGTGTGTGTGAGAGAGAGAGAGAGGGGCTGCAATGGTGTGTGAGAGAGGGGGGCTTCAATAGTGTGTGAGAGAGGGGGGCTGCAATGGTGTGTGAGAGAGGGGGCTGCAATGGTGTGTAAGAGAGGGGGGCTGCAATGGTGTGTTAGAGAGGGGGGCTGCAATGGTGTGTGTGTAAGAGAGAGAGAGGGGGCTGCAATGGTGAAAGAGAGAGGGGCTGCAATGGTGTGTGAGAGAGAGGGGCTGCAATGGTGTGTGAGAGAGAGGGCTGCAATGGTGTGTGTGTGTGTGAGAGAGAGAGGGGGCTGCAATGGTGAAAGAGAGAGGGGCTGCAATGGTGTGTGAGAGAGAGGGGGCTGCAATGGTGAAAGAGAGAGGGGCTGAAATGGTGAGAGAGAGAGAGAGAGAGGGGCTGCAATGGTGTGTGTGTGAGAGAGAGATAGAGGGGGGCTGCAATGGTGTGTGTATGTGAGAGCGAGAGAGAGGGCTGCAATGGTGTGTGTGTGAGAGAGAGAGGGGGGGCTGCAATTGTGAGAGAGAGAGAGGGGGGCTGCAATTGTGTGTGTGAGAGAGAGGGGGGGCTGCAATGGTGAGAGAGAGAGAGGGGGCTGCAATGGTGTGTGTGAGAGAGAGAGGGGGCTGCAATGGTGTGTATGAGAGAGAGAGAGGGGGGCTGCAATGGTGTGTGTGTGTGAGAGAGAGGGGGGCTGCAATGATGTGTGAGAGAGAGAGAGAGGGGGGGGCTGCAATGGTGTGTGTGTGTGTGTGAGAGAGAGAGAGATAGAGAGAGAGAGAGGGGGCTGCAATGGTGTGTGTGTGTGTGTGTGTGAGAGAGAGAGAGAGAGGGGGGCTGCAATGGTGTGTGTGTGAGAGAGAGGGGGGCTGCAATGGTGTGTGTGAGAGAGAGAGGGGGGCTGCAATGGTGTATGTGAGAGAGAGAGAGAGAGGGGCTGCAATGGTGTATGTAAGAGAGAGGGGGGGGGGGCTGCAATGATGTGTGTGAGAGAGAGAGAGAGGGGGGCTGAAATGGTGTGTGTGTGTGAGAGAGAGAGGGGGGGCTGCAATGGTGTGTGTGAGAGAGAGGGGTCTGCAGTGGTGTGTGTGTGTGTGTGTGTGTGAGAGAGAGAGAGAGGGGGGGCTGCAATGTTGTGTGTGAGAGAGAGAGAGAGGGGGGCTGTGTTTTTCCCCTCCGTCCAGCCCAGCCCACCCAAGTGCAGTATCGATCAATCACTGTCACTTACAAAACACAACACACATAACTGCAGCTTTAGCAGAGACAGGCCTGATCCCTGTGACTCCAGTGCTGTAGGAGGTGATTTCACCACCACAGTTAAAAAAAAGAGCATATAATCCGAAGCATGGGGGCAGCAGGGGCGGAGGAGCGATTTTGCTCCTAATGCTACGTACATACGGTTAAAATTCCGACGGAGGCTTGCCCGTGGAAAAGTCAGACGTGTGTACGCGGCATAACATTTGCGGGAGGATGCCCCCATGCTTCGGCATATATAAATGGTGCATGTATGCCCATCATTAGAAGTGGGTGAATGAAGGGAGAAATTCTAATGGTGGGCATACCCACCGATCAATCTCTTTTTTTCGTTCAGCCAACAGGCCGCATGAAAAAAAAAGATTACAATACAAGTCCAACAAGGACCAGCAACGTACTGGTATGTTGCTGGACTTTGAATGGTTATACCAGAATGATGCCTGCGGGTTTAGGTATCATCTTGGTATCATTCTTTTCAGCCAGCGGCCGGTTTTCATGTAAAAGCAATCCTAGCAGCTAATTAGCCTCTGGACTGCTTTTACAAGCAATGGGAGGGAATGTCCCCCCCCCCAGATATAAAAAGCGCCATTGGGAAAGCATTTTATCACACCGATCTTGGTGTGGTCAGATGCTTTGAGGGCAGAGAAGAGATCTAGGGTCTAATAGACCCCATTTTTTTTCAAAAAAAGAGTACCTGTCACTACCTATTGCTATCATAGGGGATATTTGCATTCCCTGAGATAACAATAAAAATGATTAAAAAAACTGTTTAAAAATAAAGCTATGAGTAAGCATCACACCCTGATGTGAAACGCGTTAGCTGTCACCCTGCATGTCCCTTCACCTTTGATTGCCTTTGGATGGATTGTTTATTTATTTCTTTTTGGATTTTTTTGGCATTTCAATTTTCTTCATTAAACAAAACGTTTAACCAGAGTGCAGCAGTCCAGATAACTTCTTCTCCTCAGACCTCCTCTGTAAATATAATGTGGTAACCTGTAAAGGCTTTTAAAGGCTTTTAAAAATGTATGTAGTTTGTCGCCACTGCACGTTTGTGTGAAATTTTAAAGCATGTCGTATTTGGTATCCATGTACTTGGCCTAAGATCATCTTTTTTATTTCATCAAACATTTGGGCAATATAGTGTGTTTTAGTGCATTAAAATAAAAAAAAAGTGTATTTTTTCCTCAAAAAATGCGTTTGAAAAATCGCTGCGCAAATACTGTGTGGAAAAAAAAATGCAACACCCACCATTTTAATCTGTAGGGCCTTTGCTTTAAAAAAATATATAATGTTTGGGGGTTCAACTTAATTTTCTTGCAAAAAAAAATATGTATTCATGTAAACAAAAAGTGTCAGAAAGGGTTTGTCTTCAAGTGGTTAGAAGAGTGGATGATGTGTGACATAAGCTTCCTAATGTTGTGCATAAAATGCCATGACCCCATTTTGGAAAGTAGACACCCCAAGCTGAGAGGCATGTCGAGTCCATGGAATAGTTTATATTTTGACACAAGTTGCGGGAAAAATATATATATTTTTTTTTGCACAAAGTTGTCACTAAATGATATATTGCTCAAACATGCTATGGTTACATGTGGAATTACACCACAAAATACATTCTGTTGCTTTCCTGAGTACGGGGATACTTTTGGGAGCTTAGCCGCGTACGGGACCCCAAAAACCAAGCACCGCCTTCAGGCTTTCTAAGGGTGTACATTTTTGATTTCACTCCTCACTGCCTATCACAGTTTCGGAGGCCATTGAATGAACAAACCACACCTCTCAGAAAATAGCTTGGGGTGTCTACTTTCCAAAATGGGGTCATTTGGGGGGGTTTTGTGATATCTTGGCATTTTATGGCCTTCAAAACTGTGATGGGTAGTGAGGAGTGAAATCAAAAATTTGCGCCCTTAGAAATCCTGAAGGCGGTGATTGGTTTTCGGGGTCCCATACGCGGCTAGGCTCCCAAAAAGTCCCACACATGTGGTATGCCCGTACTCAGGAGAAGCAGAAAAATGTATTTTGGGGTGTAATTCCACATATGCCCATGGCATGTGTGAGCAATATATCATTTAGTGACAACTTTTTGTAATTTTTTTATTTTTTTGTCATTTTTCAATCACTTGGGACAAAAAAAATATTCAATAGGCTCAACGTGCCTCTCAGCAATTTCCTTGGGGTGTCTACTTTCCAAAATGGGGTCATTTGGGGGGGATTTTGTACTGTCCTGCCATTTTAGCACCTCAAGAAATGAGATAGGCAGTCATAAATTAAAAGCTGTGTAAATTCCAGAAAATGTACCCTAGTTTGTAGACGCTATAACTTGTGCGCAAACCAATAAATATACGCTTATTGACATTTTTTTACTAAAGACATGTGGCTGAATACATTTTGGCCTAAATGTATGACTAAAATTGAGTTTATTCGATTTTACTTATAACAAAAAGTAGAAAATATATATATTTTTTCAAAATTTTCGGTCTTTTCCGTTTATATCGCAAAAAATAAAAATAGCAGAGACAATCAAATACCATTAAAAGAAAGCTCTATTTGTGGGAAGAAAAGGACGCAAATTTAGTTTGGGTACAACGTTGCATGACCGCGAAATTGCCAGTTAAAGCAGCGCAGTGCCAAATTGTAAAAACACCTCTGGTCTTTATGCTGCGTATTGGTCCGGGGCTTAAGTGGTTAAAATCACTGCTCCTGAAAAAACGTCCATTTTTAGCATTGATACATGTTCCCTGGGGCAGGATCCGGATCCCCAAACCCTTTTTAGGACAATAACTTGCATATTAGCCTTTATAATTAGCACTTTCGATTTCGATTTCGAAAGTTTGAGTTCATTGATTTTAATAGGGTTCTAAAGTTTGTGCAATCTTTCGGTCTGTTCGCAGGTTCTGGGTGTTCGGCTCATCCCTATTTGTAACCTGCTCCTGAACGTTGCATTCTGTGTGCAATACACTCTTGAAACCTGCATTATGTTTGTAAGGCATCCCTAAACCCTGCATTCTGTGCATTGCGCACTCCTGAACCCTGCATATGAAGTTTTATTTAACAAAGCTCCTTTAAAAGACTCCCACTATTAGGGCAATTTGGCCACATCCACCCTATGCACAAAGTATCACATCTCTATCTTCCTCTATCTGGCAGGAGTAGGGTGCTCCTGCATCTATTCTCTAATGCTGTGTACACACAACCGTTTTTCATGATGAGGAAACTCCCATTTTTTAGATTGGTTGTGAAAAACGGTCGTGTGTATGCTCCATAGCAGTTTTCTCGACGAGAAAACTGGCCGCAAAAAAATTAGAACCTGCTCTATTTTTTCTCGTCATTTTTCCCGTCGTTCTTTTTCTCCTCGCGAAAACCGCTCGTGTGTATGCTTTTCTAAGGGGAAAAAAACGTGTATGCTCAGAATCCAGTATGAGACGGGAGCGCTCGTTCTGGTAAAACTAGCGTTTGAAATGGAGATAGCACATTCGTCATAATGTAACGGACTGAAAAGCACAAGGCTGAAAAGCGTGAATCATCTCTCACCAAACTTTACTAACACGAAATCAGCAAAAGCAGCCCAAAGGGTGGCGCCATTCGAATGGAACTTCCCCTTTATAGTGCCGTCGTACGTGTTGAACGTCACCGCGCTTTGCTCAAGCGGTTTTTTTTCCTGAACATGTGTATGCAAGGAAGGCTTGAGAGGAATCACGACAAATCACGTAGAGAAAAACTTAGTTTTTTTGCATGACAGGAAAAATGGTAGTGTGTACGCGGCATAAGAAAAAAAAGCCCTGGCTATTGGGGCTATCTGATAATCATTTTAATAATTGTAGAAATGTATTTGCAAGATTCTACATGATCTTGATGTATTTAATTGTATTTATACTTTCAGATATCATAGAGCTTTATGCGTAACATTTATGTCCCCCTTACAATTTGTTTTTGTTTTTTTTATGTTAAACATAATCAAGACTGGGGTGGTGAGTTTAATATTAGCCATACTTGGGGAAAGGCGTTATAACCCAATAACTCATACTGTTAAGCTCTGCTTCCTCATAGAGCCGTTTTTTCAGAGGCTGAAAAAGCAGCTGTTTCACTTTGAGTTCACCACCTAGTGGTTTCAAGTGCTGAATGTGATATTTTTATATGCAATCTTTTATATTTACCTGATGAAGAAGATATTAGGCATATAAATTATTTATATTCTTTAGTACTGAACACAGCAAAGAGAGGTAAAAATACATATTTGTAATATAATGAGCACTGAAAGCTGGCTATCGCTGCTTCACCTGATGTATAATTTAAGTGCAGTCTGAAGTAAAGAAATCAAGGCATGGTATGGCAGACAGCAGCTTACCTTATGATAATTACCTTTTCATTGAAGTGCAGAATAATTACATAAGAACACTGAGAAATCAATGGTCAGGCTCTAGATAAGATGAACCCTGACAAGGTCATGCTGTGACTTTAGTAAATGGTTTTTAGTCCCCTTTTCTTCCCCATTTCTCTACCATTTCATTTTTAAATAGATTTAATTGCCTTTATCCTGGTGTCAAAAGCATTCATTTTATTGTAATGTCTAGTGCCTGAATCTAGCACATTGAAAAGTTACATGGGGATAGTCAAACCCTTTAATGGAAGTTAAGAAGCTATTACTTCTATCTGCTTTATGTAGACATTTCAAACACATTTTATTGCAGTAGGTGATTTTCATTACCACTTATCTTAATCTTTTCCTTACAAATCTCACTGTATTTTTTATATTAAAAGACAGGTTTAAAATAAGATCTATTGAGACATTCTCCAGATCTTCTAAAATGCACAGTTAGCCCCTTAAGTTAAATCTGAACTTCAGGCAAACAGCTAAATGCACAGTTGAAATACATAAAAGGAAGAATACATGGACTGATGGATGGACTGAAATATACATTTATTCAGAACCAATGGCGCGTACACACACTCGGAATTTCCGATGGAAAAATTCAGACGGAATTTTTTCATCGGATATTCCGACATATGTATATGCCCCATCTGACTTTTTCCGTTGGAAATTCCAATGGAATTAGATAGAGAACATGTTCTCAATTTTTCCGTTCGTCTGGATGCAATTCCGACGGACTAAAAACCATGCATGCTCGGAAACAATTTGACGCATGCTCGGAAGCATAGAACTTAATTTTCTTGGCTCGTCGTAGTGTTTTACGTCACTGCGTTCTTGACGGTTTGATTTTAGTGTGACCGTGTGTATGCAAGACAGCTTGAGCGGAATTCCGTCGGAAAAACCCGTTGGAGTTTATTCCGATGGAAATTCCAAGTGTGTGTACAGGGCATACAGTGGGGCAAAAAAGTATTTCGTCAGCCACCAATTGTGCAAGTTCTCCCACTTAAAAAGATGAGATAGGCCTGTAATTGTCATCATAGGTATACCTATGAGAATGTCATATGGTCAGATGAAACCAAAGTAGAACTGTTTGCTATAAACACAACTCGTCATGTTTGGAGGAGAGAGAATGCTGAGTTGCAACCAAAGAACACCATACCTACTGTGAAGCATAGGGGTGGCAACATCATGCTTTGGGGCTGTTTCTCTGCAAAAGGGAACAGGACGACTGATACGTGTACATGAAAGAATGAATAGGGCCATGTATCGTGAGATTTTGAGTGCAAACCTCCTCCCATCAGCAAGGGCATTGAAGATGAAATGTGGCTGGGTCTTTTAGCATGACAATGATCCCAAACACACCGCCTGGGCAACGAAGGAGTGGCTTCGTAAGAAGCATTTCAAGGTCCTGGAGTGGCCTAGCCAGTCTCTAGATCTCAACCCCATAGAAAACCTTTGGAGGGAGTTGAAAGTCCGTGTTGCCCAGCGACAGCCCCAAAACATCACTGCTCTAGAGGAGATCTGCATGGAGGATTGGGCCAACATACCAGCAACAGTGTGTGACAACCTTGTGAAGACGTACAGAAAACGTTTGACCTCTGTCATTGCCAACAAAGGATATATAACAAAGTATTGAGATGAACTTTTGATATTGACCAAATACTTAATTTCCGCCATAATTTGCAAAAAAATTTATTTCCAAATCAGACAATGTGATTGTCTGGATTTGTTTCCACATTTTGACTCTCATAGTTGAGGTATACCTATGATGACAATTATAGGCCTCTCTCATCTTTTTAAGTAAGAGAACTTGCACAATTGGTGGCTGACTAAATACTTTTTTGCCCCACTGTAAGTCCTACTATACAGCACAAGAAGTCTTGTAAATTAATTATTTGCTGTTGCACAGGCAGATAGATAAGCAACACAGCTAAGTAAACATCCTGTCAAAACGCTATAATTGGACAGTGAAGGAGCAGCAAGGGACTAAAGCCAGCCATGCGTGGATTTAAATTTAGCCGTTTTAGCATTCCCTCTTCAACACTGACTGTGTTTATAGGGAATTAGCAATTTTCTTTAATTTCACCTGTGGTGGAAGTAAAGAAAGTCAAATCATCTATGGGCTGCTTAATTGTGTTGTTTCTCTGCTCTGTTCTCCTGTCAACGTGTTTATTGTTATCAAATATGAATGCAGAACACCTTTTTGGTCCTAAGTGCTGGTTCACACTGGGGCGACAAATGCTCCGACATTAGGAGCTCATGTCGCATGACGTGTGAAAATCAATGTTTCCCTATGGGAGCCGTCTTAACTGGTCCGACACATGTCGGTCCGACTTTGAAAATGCTCCCTGTACTACTTCTGTCCGACTTTGATCCGACTTCAGCCCATTGACTATCATTGAAGTCGGATCAAAGTCGGACCGCAGTCTTGCATGGTCCGACTTTGGCATGCGACTTGTGCTCTGCTGATCTTGAGGGGGAACTCCAGGCCAAATTTTAAATAAAAAAACGGCGTGGGTTCCCCTCCAGGAGCATGCCAGGCCCTTGGGTCTGGTCTGGATTTGAACGGGCACCCCTACGCCGAAAAAACGGCGTGGGGGTACCCCCAAAATCCAAACCAGACCCTTATCCGAGCACACAACCTGGCCGGCCGCAGGGGAAGAGGGGGGACGAGAGAGCGGCCCCCCCTCCCTCCTGAACCGTACCAGGCCGCATGCCCTCAACATGAGGGGTTTGGTGCTCTGGGGCAGGGGGGCGACCTGCGGCCCCCCCACCCCAGAGCACCCTGCCCCCATGTTGATGAGGACAGGGCCTCTTCCCGACAACCCTGGCCGTTGGTTGTCGGGGTCTGCGGGCGGGGGGGCTTATCGGAATCCGGGAGCCCCCTTCAATAAGGGGGCCCCCAGATCCCGGCCCCCCCACCCTATGTGAATGAGTATGGGGTACATCATACCCCTACCCATTCACCTGGTGGACAAAAAATTGCAATAAAAAAACACTACACAGGTTTTCAAAGAAATTTATTACACAGCTCCGGGGGTCTTCTTCCGACTTTGGGGGTCTCCGGTGTCGTCTCCCGCTCTCCGGTTCTTTCTTCCGCCGGGCCTCCGCTAACTTCTTTTAGCTCTCTTGCTAACAGAGGCCTGGTCTTCCCGTTGTCTCGTCCGGCTCTCCGTTGTCCTTCTGCCGGCCCCTCCACTAACTTCTTTAGCTCTCTTGCTAGTGGAGGGGCGCGGTCTTCCCGTTGGCTTCTTCTTTCCTCTTCTCCTCCTCGATGTTGACGCGTCGCTTCCTCCCGCTGTAATACTGGCTCTCCGCTCCGCTCCGCATTAATATAGGCTTCTCATTTCGTCACAGTCACATGTTCCAGGGCACATGGCCCCGGAGCATGTGACTGTGACGTCATGGGAACATGTGACTGTGACGTCATGAGAAGCCTATATTAATGCGGAGCGGAGCGGAGAGCCAGTATTACAGCGGAAGGAAGCGACGCGTCAACATCGAGAAGGAGAAGAGGGAAGAAGAAGCCGACGGGAAGACCGGCCCCTCCACTAGCGAAAGAGCTACGAAGAAGTTAGTGGAGGGGCCGGCAGAAGAACAACGGAGAGCCGGACGAGACAACGGGAAGACCGGGCCTCTGTTAGCAAAAGAGCTAAAAAGAAGTTAGCGGAGGCCCGGCGGAAGAAAGAACCGGAGAGCGCGGAGACGACACCGGAGACCCTCGAAGTCGGAAAAGACCCCCGGAAGTCGGAAGAAGACCCCCGGAAGTCGGAAGAAGACCCCCGGAGCTGTGTAATAAATTACTTTGAAAACCTGTGTAGTGTTTTTTTATTGCAATTTTTTCCACCAGGTGAATGGGTAGGGGTACGATGTACCCCATACTCATTCACATAGGGTGGGGGGGCCGGGATCCGGGGGTCCCCTTATTGAAGGGGGCTCCCGGATTCCGATAAGCCCCCCGCCCGCAGACCCCGACAACCAACGGCCAGGGTTGTCGGGAAGAGGCCCTGTCCTCATCAACATGGGGGCAGGGTGCTCTGGGGTGGGGGGGCCGCAGGTCGCCCCCCTGCCCCAGAGCACCAAACCCCCCATGTTGAGGGCATGCGGCCTGGTACGGTTCAGGAGGGAGGGGGGCCGCTCTCTCGCCCCCCCCTCTTCCCCTGCGGCCGGCCAGGTTGTGTGCTCGGATAAGGGTCTGGTTTGGATTTTGGGGGTACCCCCACGCCGTTTTTTCGGCGTAGGGGCGCCCCTTCAAATCCAGACCAGACCCAAGGGCCTGGTATGCCTCTGGAGGGGAACTCACGCCGTTTTTTTAATTTAAAATTTGGCCTGGAGTTCCCCTTCAAGATTCATACCAAACACAGTGCCTGATATTGGCGGGGATCCAAGTCGGATCCCCGTTCATTGAAAGTCGGACATATGTCGGCTTCATGTCGCAGGGCAAAGTCGGATCCAAAGTAGGACAGATGTCGTGTCGCACTAGTGTGAACCCGGCCTTAGTGGGTTCACACTATACGACACGACTTTCATCCTACTTTGCTCTGCGACATCTGTCCGACATTGGTCCGACATTGGTCCGACATTGGTCCGACATCCATCCGACATCCATCCGACATTCATGAACAGGATACTACTTTGATCCGACATTGTGCTAGTCTGACTTGTCCTTTGACCAATCAAAACAATCCCAGGGTGAGATAAATTCCTTTTACTGCTGCTGTAATCACAATGTCGGATGCCAAAGTCGTATGGTTAGGACAAGGATCCGACTTTGATCCGACTTCAATGATAGTCAATGGGCTGAAGTAGGATCAAAGTCGGACAGAAGTAGTACAGGGAGAATTTTTAGGCTGGGTTCACACTATACGACACGACTTTCATCCTACTTTGCTCTGCGACATCTGTCCTACATTGGTCCGACATTGGTCCGACATTGGTCCGACATCCATCCGACATTCATGAACAGGATACTACTTTGATCCGACATTGTGCTAGTCTGACTTGTCCTTTGACCAATCAAAACAATCCCAGGGTGAGATAAATTCCTTTTACTGCTGCTGTAATCACAATGTCGGATGCCAAAGTCGTATGGTTAGGACAAGGATCCGACTTTGATCCGACTTCAATGATAGTCAATGGGCTGAAGTCGGATCAAAGTCGGACAGAAGTAGTACAGGGAGAATTTTTAATGTCGGACCGACATGTGTCGGACCAGTTAAGACGGCTCCCATAGGGAAACATTGATTTTCACACGTCATGCGACATGAGCTCCTAATGTCGGAGCGTTTGTCGCCCCAGTGTGAACCAGCACTTAATGTCGGACCGACATGTGTCGGACCAGTTAAGACGGCTCCCATAGGGAAACATTGATTTTCACACGTCATGCGACATGAGCTCCTAATGTCGGAGCGTTTGTCGCCCCAGTGTGAACCAGGCCTAAGTACTGACCCCTCTTCTCCTAGTTTGAGTTATTCTGTACAGGTTATTGAAGAGGCTAAAATAAAATCAAACTCAGGTACTTCAATTTTTTTAAATCTTTTCAATGAGTTCTCCATCAAAATTAACCTATGCCAAAAGTAGGCACAATAACATATTCATATTTTTATTCCATTATTTTATTAGGTTTATAACAAAGTCACATACAAAAATTAAGGTGTGTCATCATTTTAGTGCATACAGTAAACCATCAAATGTGCCTAGGGACACAATTAACCCTTTTATTGCCCCTGATGTTAACCCCTTCCCTGCCAGTGTCATTTGTAAAGTGACAGTGTATGTTTTTTAGCACTGATCACTGTATTAGTGTCACTGGTCCCCAAAAAGTGTCACTTAGTGTCAGATTTGTCTGCCACAATGTCGCAGTCCCGCTATAAATCGCTGATTGACGCCATTGCTAGTTTAAAAAAAAATGCATAAATATATCACATGTTTGTAGATGCTATAATTTTTGAGCAAACCAATACAGGCATACCCCGCATTAAGTACACTCACTTTACATACACTCGCGAGTAAGGACATACCCGCGAGTGTATGTAAAGTGCCTCACAAGTACTGTACAGACATTTTGCAGCCGCAGAAGAAGGAGCTGAAGCTCAGAGAGCATAGTCTGCCCTGTTCCAGTGTGCCCCTGACACCCCCACTACAGCCCCTGAGACCTCAACTACAGCTCCTGACACCCCCACTATAGCCCCTGACCCCCCACTACACCCTAGAAGTGAAAAAAGGTATTGTTTCACTTTAAGTACATTTTCGTTTTACATACATGCTCTGGTCCCATTGTGTACTTAAAAGTGGGGTATGCCTGTAAACCAATCAATATACGCTTATTGGAATTATGTAGCAGAATACATATTGGCCTATATTATTAAATAAATTAGATTTTTTACATTTGTGGGGGTATGTTTTATAGCAGAAAGTACAAAATATTGTTTTTTGTTTTCAAAATTGTCATTCTTTTTTTGTTTATAGTGTGAGGGGGTTAGCTCGGCAGCGGGTGTGTGTGACCCCCGGGATGGGCTCCCCACACAAAACAGGCCCAGCAAACGGAGGTTGTGGTTTTCAAAATCAAAAAGGTGCGGTTTATTTTCTATTTACAGTGACAAAACACAGCAAAGCAAAAGAAACATAAACAAAATAAATCCTGGTCAAGTTGACCTCTGACTAAACATACAGGTTTCCTAACTAACAACTGGGATCAGCCTAGTGCTGTCCTAGTCCCTAAGTCCCTGGTTTTAAATGTCCAAGCAAATAGCCACACAGGCTTTGTCTCACCGCACAGGGGTTCACTCTCCCTAGACAGTCCACACAGGTCTGGTTCCAGGCATGAGCTAACATCTAATGAAGCTGGGAGTTCTTATAGAGGCCTAAATGAGCTGACAAGCTTCAGCTGGTCTCATCAACTCCCTGTCTGCACGACGCCCAGCACTCTCCCTAGAGGTATGAGTCATCCATGAGCCCACTAGCCTTAGCTGGGCTTATACAACTCTCCACCTAGTTGTATAAGTCGGCGTAAAGCCTGAATCTGGGCGAAATATATCTACCCCCCTGGATGCAACCAGGTGACTTTACCTTCCTGCTGTCACATACCCCCCCTCTTGTTTTAACCTCGGGGTTGGAACACCAGCAATCAGGCATTCATGTACTCGAGACAAAGCATCCACATTCCCCATTTGAACGCCAGGGCGATGCTTTACTGTGAAGTTGAATTCCTGGAGGGCCAGGAACCACCTATTCACTCTTCTATTTGTTTCCTTGTTTTGAGCCATCCACTTTAACGGAGCGTGATCCGTAACCATGTCAAAGTGCCTACCTAGCAGGTAGTACCGAAGGGAATCTAGAGCCCACTTCACCGCTAAACACTCCTTTTCAACGGTGGCGTAATTTACCTCATGGGACTTCAACTTCCTGCTGAGGTAAATGACTGGGTGCTCTTCCCCGTTCCAGACCTGGGACAATACTGCTCCTAACCCCACATCTGACGCATCACTTTGTACGACAAAGTCTTTAGAGAAGTCGGGTGAGTACAACACTGGCTGGCTACATAAGGCTTGTTTCAAGAATTGGAATGCTGCCTCAGCCTCGGGGGTCCATTTAATCATGACCGACCCTTTCCCCTTCGTCAGGTTGGTTAGGGGCACAGCCTTAGAAGCAAAGTGGGGAATGAATCGCCGATAATACCCAGCGATTCCCAGAAAGGCTCGTACCTGCTTCTTGCTGTTGGGACGTGGCCAACTCTGGATGGCCTCGACTTTGTTGAGTTGGGGTTTTATTACTCCCCTCCCAATGGTGTACCCAAGATATTTGGCCTCCTCCTGCCCAATGGTACACTTCTTGGGGTTAGCCGTAAACCCCGCTTCCCGAACAGAGTCCAGGACTGCTTGCACTTTTGGCAGATGTGAGGCCCAATCTGTGCTATGGACAATTACGTCATCCAGGTAAGCCGCAGCATACTTCCGATGGGGCCTCAGCATCTGGTCCATTTTCCGCTGGAATGTGGCCGGCGCATTCTGTAACCCGAACGGCATTCTCTTATATTGGAACGCCCCGTCTGGGGTTACAAATGCGGTTTTCTCTTTGGCCGACTTGGCCAGGGGGATTTGCCAATACCCTTTTGTGAGGTCAAGAGTCGTCATGTATCGGGCTGTTCCCAGCCGGTCGATCAACTCATCTATACGTGGCATGGGGTAGGTGTCAAATTTTGTAACTTTGTTCAACTGACGAAAATCGTTACAAAATCGCCAGCTCCCATCCGGTTTAGGCACCAACACGATGGGACTAGACCAATCACTTTGGGACTCCTCTATCACCCCTAAGTTCAGCATTTTCTGTACTTCCTCCCGTATTGCCTCCCGTCGGGCCTCTGGGATCCGATAGGGTTTTAACTTCACCCTTTCACCGGGCGGGGTAATGATGTCATGCTCTACCCCAGATGTTTGTCCCGGCAGCTCAGAGAATACCTCCTTGTTGCGAAGCACAAACTCCTTAACCTCCTGTTGTTGGGGTTGTGACAAGGTGGCTGCTATTCCAACCTCAGGAATCACGCAACCAGTTTGAGCTGGTGACCAAGTGTCTGCGACTAGGGACTCTCTATCCCTCCAGGCTTTCAACAGATTAACGTGATAGATCTGTTCGGGCTTTCGCCTTCCTGGTTGTCTGACCTTGTAATTCACTTCGCTCACTTTTTCCATTATCTCGTAGGGGCCTTGCCATTTGGCAAGGAATTTACTTTCAACCGTAGGGACAAGTACCAGTATCCTATCCCCCGGGGAAAAGGTACGGGTCTTGGCTCCACGGTTGTACACTCTCTGCTGTGCTAACTGCGCTTGGGCCAAATGTTCCTTCACGATGGGCATTACCTGTGCAATTCGGTCTTGCATCAGGGCGACATGCTCAATCACACTCCTGTGGGGAGAACTCTCACTTTCCCAAGTTTCCTTGGCAATATCCAACAGCCCTCTTGGGTGTCTCCCATACAGTAACTCAAAGGGGGAGAATCCCGTAGAGGATTGGGGCACCTCCCTAATAGCAAACATCAGATAAGGAAGTAGACAGTCCCAATCCTTTCCATCTCTATCCACCACTTTCTTCAACATTTGTTTTAGGGTTTTGTTGAATCTTTCAACCAGCCCATCGGTTTGGGGGTGATACACAGATGTACGTAATTGCGTCACTTTGAATAATTTACACAGCTCCTTCATAACCCGGGACATAAAGGGTGTACCTTGGTCCGTAAGCAGTTCTTTACAAATACCCACCCGGCTAAACACAAGAGATAGCTCTTTGGCTATGGTTTTGGCCGAGGTATTTCGGAGAGGGATCGCTTCTGGATAACGGGTGGCATAGTCCATTATAACTAATATGTACTGGTGCCCCCTAGCGGACTTGATTATAGGACCTACCAAATCCATGGCGATCCTCTCAAACGGGACCTCAATGATGGGTAGAGGGACCAGCGGGCTACGGAAATGTGGCATCGGGGCCGACCTCTGACACACAGGGCAGGAGGAACAATAATTTTCTACGTCCTTCATCACCCCCGGCCAATAGAATCTCTGTAATACCCTCTCTCGGGTTTTCTCTGTCCCCAGATGACCTCCAAGAATGTGCCCATGGGCCAACTCCAACACCAACTTCCTGTAAGGTTTGGGCACCACAAGCTGCTCAACGGTTTCTTCTGCCCTTTTTGCCACCCGATACAGTAGGTCCTTCTCTACGCTGAAGTATGGGTAAGTGCAGGTATTATCTGGGTTCACTAACTCGCCATCTATTTTCACTACGTTTTCCCGTGCCTTTATTAGGGCGGGGTCTTTCAACTGTTCTGTGGCAAAGTTTTCCCTGTGAACCTCAAGATCAGAAAACTCCACAGACGGTAGGTTTTTGTCTGAGGAGGTGGGCTCCTCTCCAGTTTCTTGAGTCTCCCCTGCCAATACTGATAAGGGAAATTCCGGAGAGTCCTCACCACTCTCAGGGGAGTTTTGGCTATCACATTCCTGGTACATAGGGGCACCAGTGAGGGGCTCAGGATCATCCCACAGTTCCCAGAACTTCGGAAAATCCCTTCCCACAATGGCGTCATGCGGTAACTGAGATACTAAGCCCACTGGATGAGAGAGGGTACCTTTGGGGGTCTCGAAACACACTGTAGTCACTGGATACTCTCGGGTGTCCCCATGCACACAAATAACAGCTACCTTGCTATTCCCAGAGACCTCTGTTTTAACTAACTCAGCCTTTATCAGGGTCACAAGGCTACCTGAATCCAGCAATACCACAACATTTCTACCATTAACACACATTTTGCATAAATGTTTCTCAGTTCCTCGAATGGCAGTGCATGCGACTGTCGCACACAGCGACTGACGTCTGCCCGTCAGAAAGTCACACTGCATGGGTTCCTCCACAACCGGGCAATTGGCTGCAATATGTCCCGCTTGCCGGCAGCGGTAGCAAACGATCCTTCTTGCCGCCTCTTGAGCCGCTGATTTCCCAGGCTGTTCTCGCCAAACTTGGGGTAGAGCTCCCACCCTCTCACTCTATCCACCCTTACCCCTTGGAATCCTCTTATCCGCCCCTGGGGATGGTCTGGTCTTAGGGTGGAAAGTCCGAGTGTCTCTGGAAGAGGCCGTCAGGTTCTCTGTAGCCAAGTATTTCTCCACACGATCCACAAGACCATCGGCCGTCTCTGGGTCTCCATGGCTTACCCACTTTTGGATGGCAGTAGGAAGAGCTCTCAAAAACCGATCCATTACAACACGTTCCACAATCTTTGGTGCGGACAAAGTCTCTGGCTGTAGCCACTTTCTGCTCAGGTGAATGAGATCATACATTTGAGACCTGGGGGGTTTTCCAAGCTGGAAAGTCCAGTTATGCACACGCTGAGCCCGGACAGCCTGGGTGACACCCAGCCTTGCCAATATTTCAGCTTTTAGCATCACATAGTCTTTTGCTTGGTTAGGCTCTAGGTCATAGTAAGCTTTCTGCGATTCACCAGTTAACAGAGGAGCCACCAGTCCAGCCCACTGCTCCTCAGGCCACTTTTCTCTTTCAGCGGTCCTTTCAAATGTGGTCAAAAATACCTCTGGATCATCCTCTCCAGTCATTTTTGTCAATAAACGACTCACCCCAAAGGACGCGGTATTAGTGGGACGGCTTTCCTCACTGGTCTGCGGACGTTGCTGCATTACTGCTTCCATCTGTTGTTGTAGTCTCTGCTCTTGCTTCTGCAACAGGTCTATGAAGCGGGCCTCAGATTGCTGCTGGGCTTGTTGCTGAGCCTCCAGACTCTGTTGCAAAGTTGCGTTTGTCTGCTGCTGGGCTGCAAGGCTCTGTTGATGAGCTTGCTGCTGGGCTGCGAAGTTCTGTTGTTGAGCTGCAAGGCTCTGTTGATGAGCTGCAAGGCTCTTTTGCAAACCTGCATTTGTCTGCTGTTGATTGGCATTTGCTAGAGCCAGCTGCTTCAGTATCTCCTCCATGCTGGCTTAAAAAAAACTGCCACTGGTTCTCCACCAACTGTGAGGGGGTTAGCTCGGCAGCGGGTGTGTGTGACCCCCGGGATGGGCTCCCCACACAAAACAGGCCCAGCAAACGGAGGTTGTGGTTTTCAAAATCAAAAAGGTGCGGTTTATTTTCTATTTACAGTGACAAAACACAGCAAAGCAAAAGAAACATAAACAAAATAAATCCTGGTCAAGTTGACCTCTGACTAAACATACAGGTTTCCTAACTAACAACTGGGATCAGCCTAGTGCTGTCCTAGTCCCTAAGTCCCTGGTTTTAAATGTCCAAGCAAATAGCCACACAGGCTTTGTCTCACCGCACAGGGGTTCACTCTCCCTAGACAGTCCACACAGGTCTGGTTCCAGGCATGAGCTAACATCTAATGAAGCTGGGAGTTCTTATAGAGGCCTAAATGAGCTGACAAGCTTCAGCTGGTCTCATCAACTCCCTGTCTGCACGACGCCCAGCACTCTCCCTAGAGGTATGAGTCATCCATGAGCCCACTAGCCTTAGCTGGGCTTATACAACTCTCCACCTAGTTGTATAAGTCGGCGTAAAGCCTGAATCTGGGCGAAATATATCTACCCCCCTGGATGCAACCAGGTGACTTTACCTTCCTGCTGTCACAATAGCCAAAAAATAAAAAATACAGAGATGATAAAATACCACCAAAAGAAAGCTCTGTTTGTGGGGAAAAAAGAACATCAACTTTATTTGGGTACAGCATCACACGACCACGCAATTGTCAGTTATAGCAACGCAGTCCTGTATCGCAAAAAAATGGCCTGGTCATGAAGGGGGTAAAACCTTCCGGGGCTGAAGTGGTTAAGTTTCCTTAGTCTATGATCCTCATCGTTGCCCAATCAATGGTGTCCTCAATGTTGAGAAATACAGGCAGATACTTATCCAGCATGCCATACCATCAGGGAGATGTGTGATTAGCCCCAAATTTTATCTGCAGCAGGAAAATTACCCCAAACATACAGCCAATGTCATTAAGAACTATCTTCAGCCTGATGAAGAATAAGAAGTCCTGGAAGTGATGGTTTGGCTCCCACAGAGCCCTGATCTCAACATCATCGAGTCTGTCTAAAGCCCCGTACACACGGTCAGACTTTTGGCCAACAAACTTCTTTTTGAGCAAGTTGGACCAACAATCCGACCGTGTGTACGCTCCATCGGACAAACTTTTTTAGTTTTTTTTGTTTTCATCGGACAAAAGTTCGGTCTGCAAACGGACAAACTTTTGCCCAACAAAAGTCAGATGGAGCAAAGTCCGACCGTGTGTACAGAAAACCATCGGACTTTTGTCCTAGGTATGAACGTGCATGCTCAGAAACAAGGAACAGCCGGGAGCCTTCAGTCTTGTAAAACTAGCGTTCGTTATGGAGAGCTCAGATTCGTGACGCAGCAATTATGAATTCTTTTAATCCAGCGCACATTTTCATGATTCTTTATAATGCCCTAATAATCCTAAAAGCTGTTTATCTGTTGATACAGACGGAGTAAATAAAAAACAACATCTTTCCTCTTTATGGATGTTTTTTTTTTGTTATATTTTCAAATCAGATTTATATATATTATTTATTGTTTCTAGTTAGCACAACCACATTATCCCCTATGTATTTTATGATGAAACCACAAGCTACTATATTTGTGTCCCTTATATTTTTAAAAATGTACCTGCCTACTCCCAAACAGTAAATATTAAATGTAAAACACAAAATTAATATTTTTGGCAGCATTTTTATTTTTTTGTAAATCAAAGTAAACATAATAATAATGTCATATCCTATAATTCAAAACATGAAGGCAGCAATCGATCAAATGGTGGAAATGGTGAAGCCTCTGTACCCCAGGGCATACAAATATTAAATTAATGTTGTACTTGGTAACCTGAGGAGTACATACAACAGGGAGGCCAAAGAAGGTCGTGAAATAAAAAAGATGGGAAGCAGCAGCAGAAGACATATCTGTCCCCAGGCTGTGGTACTCCAAGGGACTAGTATTTGTGGCATACCAGACTGAACCACGGTACATGGCTTTCCACACTTCGCTCCCCATCAGCTGAGGCCATTTTGGATTTGGATAGTGTGCATTACCAACACAACTCAAAGAATGATTTCTCTTTTTCTTGGTGACCCCCAAAAATTATAAAAAAATATAAAATATTAAACGTCGGAAATAATCCTACCTTCTTAGTAGCCCCTAAACTCCCCAGACCACTGGCCTTGTTGGGGATCCAGGCTCTGATGTGGCCACTGACCCCCATGTTGCTGGGGTGGGTGGGCTTGCTGGGGTGGGTAGGTTGGATGGGGTGGGTAGGTTTGAAAGGGTGGGTAGGTTTGATGTTGAGGAGCTGTGTGGTCCAAATCACAGACATGGGATTTAGGGGTTAGCTCCCGTTTCCTCGCCTTGCTGAGGAGCTGTATGATGAGCCCCTCACATAGCTCTCTTTGCTCCACATCAACCTCCCTCAGCTTGTTGGCTGTAAAACACCCAAAGCCTTCTGCACTATCGGGTGCCGTGGTGATCACTGAAGTAGCACTAGTAAGGAACTCGGCTGTGGCCTCATCAAGGTGGTGTCTCTTCCTGCCCCTTTTGGTAGGAGGGTGCAGGGTAGGGACTCTGGATTCAGTGGTTTGGCTGATGGGCCCGGCCTCGTCTTGTGTCAAAGTTTCCTGGGTCTGAAAAAGCAACATAATTAGAATATTATTTATTAGTAGTCATCAATCCCCCAACACATTTTAGCATCTCATTATTTTTCAAAATTGAATGTCTTCAAAAAGCAAAGGCTCTCATTGTGACTCCAGCATTTCTCCTTCTTGTCAAAATTTCTACTTTCATCTTCTGTCTATTTTATCAGTTCTAGAGATATTTTAGAGATATTTTTGACAATGCTATACCTGGGGCAAGCTGAGCTCCTCCTCCTCCTCTTCTTCTTGTGTTGGATCCGCCTCAGTATCTGTGGCCTCAGCTGATGTGGAGGGAAATGTGGAGGATAGTGTTGAAATATGCCTGCGTGGCACAGTCTGGTCCTTCAAAAATCCCAGGCTTGAGAAGTACCACAGCTTGGGGACATAAACGTCTTCTGCTGCTGCTCCCGATCTCTTGGATTCCTCTATCTTTTTGATCTCCCTGTTGTACATACTCCTGAGGCCTCCAATTTGTGTCTTGACTGTCATCTCGTCTGCCCTGGGGTACACAGTCTTCGCCAATTCCACCAATTGCTCGATTGCTGCCTGCCTTTTGTGTTTATTTGAATAATCTTTATGTTTCACCTGCCACAGACAGGCGTGATTCCTGTAGTGTTCAATGAAGTCAGCCATGAATTCTGGGCTATTCAAAACTGTCCCCTTCATTGTTACTCCAATTTGATCAAATGGCTGCAAGAAAGAACACAAGACAAACCAATAATGTTTAGCTTCTAGCTCATAACCTGCTTAGAATATAGGCCTTTATGCAGGGCCGCCATCATTATTTTGGGCTCCCCTTACCCAGCTTCAGGCATGTGCCCCCTGGAGCATAGGAGAAGCGGGGGGTGCTTCCACCACATTTTGCAAAGTGGGGGCTGCTGACGCCGAAAATATTTGCGGTCGGGGGGGCTTTGGATGCTGACGAACAAGTTAAATGAAAGGGTGTGTTGCCATCCGTGCCCTAGGGACCTCCAGGACCCTTACAGGTGTACTGCCTGTACCCCCCTGATGGCAGCCCTGCCTTTATGTAATTAGTATATTGTCATTAGGCCCCATGCACATGAGATGCTGATAAACACGCATTCCGAGGCATTAGTACACTTTTTCAAACTGCCCCAGCACTCATTCAATGTTATCCTATGTGTCCATGCACACACTGTCACAATGTTGTCACGTACCTTTCTTTCGACTATGCCTTTGGCTTGGTTTCGTTTCCTAAGGTTACGTTCCAGCGTCCGGTACGTCAAACGGTTGTTAGGGATTTATATACCCTGCGCATGCGTCAAACTCCGCTCTCAGTACGTCATGACGCTGGGGCGTGCCAAACATATTTTTTCCTGCATGCAACATACACGGCGGAACATTCGTGAGGGAGAACATGATGGAGGCCGCACCGAAAATGACCAGGCCCCGCGGTGGTGATTATAGAAAACACAAGGCCACCCCCATGAGCAAGGGGGAGATGGTGGAGATGGTGCGCATCTTTGATAAATATGACTATGATTGTAAGCTGGAGAACTATGACAGGCCCAACAGCCATAAAGACTATATTCTGGAGAAGGTCCTCACGGCATTGGAACGTGAATATGGCGTACAACGAACGAAAGATCAAATTTGCAAACGATGGTCAGATTTAAAACACAGAGAGAAAGAACAGTTGGACTCCATTCACTGCATCATTATAAAAAGAAGTAAGCCAAATTCCTGACTGTAGTAATTATCTTTATGTTTGAATTAGCTGTCTTTACCTTTTTTTTTTTTTTTTTCTAATTTGTGGGGGGAAAGAAAAAGTTAATTACAGTTAATGCATATATGAATGAATAAACTTATTCTTTATGACTCAACTTTTTTGGAGCAAGGATTAATATACTGTATGTAATGATATTCACAGGAAAAAGGCACAGAGAAAGACAGCAGACAAGCCACCAGAGGGGAGAAAGGGAGGCTTCCCTTGGCCAGGCCCCAACAGGGGAGACAACAGGGCCAGCATCATCCCCAAATCATAAGTAAACCCTCAAATAACTATCTATCTCCTCCGACAGGGGATTTTCTTGGTTGTCCCAAGGACATGGTCTCAGATCGTTACTTTAATAAGGGGTATTTAATTATTAATGTTTGCTGTGCGTATCATCACTGCACATTAATGACGCCTTTCCAGAGTAGACATGGGTAGAGGAGAGGGCCTGGGGATCACAGTCACACAGAGTCACGCCTGCTAGAATGTTCATCATAGATCCCCTATCCCATAGGACACAAGAGTGGTGTTTGGCAAATGTCATTTTATTTCTATGTTGGCATATAGGCATTTTGTTGATCATTTGAAAGTACATAATCTAACCTTTACAATGCATTTTTGCTATTTTGAAATTGTATATTGCGCATGATAGTCCACTAGGCTGGAGCAAACATTGTCACTAGTGCAAGGTTGGTCTCCTAATTCAGCTCAAGGGATTCTAGTCACAGATTTTAGATTTGGAGTGGCTTAACTGTTTTTTTTTATTTATTTTTTAGGGGAACGTGAGTGTGTTCAGCTCCAACATTTGGAGGAGTGTGATCAGAGAGCTGGACCCAGCAAAGAGCCTCCAGTGGACATCACATCCCCAGACACAAGTCATGCAGAGGGTGGAGTAGTGCATCAAATAGAAGATGATTTAATTGAGCCTGTTGTTTGCCCCAGTAAGTGTTTTAAACATATGTCTTGAAATGTGTAGACCGTGGCATTTTTTTTTTTTTATTATTTTCTTTTGTGGGGCGCTAACAAAGTGGCAAAAAATAGTGACAATTTATTCCACTGTGCCCATTAAATGCAGCCACTGTGGCCAAAGGGCACCAGTTTGTCTCCTCAAATGCAGAATCTTTTCAAAAAAATCAAGCCAGTTTACACCCAGCCATGCACTTACCAGCCTTGGCTGATCGCCGTCCTTCTTCAGTCATAGATGTCTTCTCTCGCCCTCGATGTTGCTTCAGCCAATCAGGTTACCGGTAACCATATCCGATGATCATGATTGGCTGAGATGCATGTCATTGATTTTTAAGGAACATATTCACTCTGCGTTACCTTGTCAACTATTTTGAGGCAAAATCCAGTGTGAGGTCTGTTAACAGGAAAGCCTATCAGAGCCACTTGCTATGATAGACACTTCCAAAACACAACCACCACTATAAATTCAGATATCCTGCACTCAACAGGAGCCCAGCCATCTGAATATTGTTTTGAAGGGGAGACAATACACAGATTCCTGCAATGCATGAATCTGTGTATTGTCTTTCAGTGTCGTTACAAGACAGAGTGGGGGCGTTTATCCGGCGCCATATATGGACGCAACACAACTGGTATAGACATGTCTAGGGATTGGTTAAATTATATTTAAATTAACAGCCAAACACAGAGGCAAAGTAGGTAGTGCATTGAACATTTGCATGTAGAAGGAGACAGGAGGTGGAATGAGCTGGCAGTGTTCCTATGTAACCAATTGGGGGAGACACAGGCACCAGGGACAAGATTATAGAGTAGCTACAGTGTGTACATTCCTAGTAGTGTAGGTGTCTGAAGAGCAAGCATGTTTCTGAATCCAAATTTGTGTCGAGGTAAGTATTTCCCCCCATTGGCTGGATTAGTAATTTGACCATAATTCACTTTTGTAGGGCCACAGCCACTTGTCCTTGATTCCCATTTGTATGTTTTCTATTTTTCCAAGGCCACGAACTACCAAGATGCACAATTGGTCGGATCAGTGCTGATATGCTGCAGGCAATGACTGAACTTGAACAAATAAAGGAGGCTGCCACTGGTGTTCTGAGGCGTATCCGGGATTATGTAGACCTGTTAGCAAAATTTTAATTTTTTTGTTATTTTTGTTTGATTGTTTTTACTATACTTTTAAGCACAGACTATGATTCTTGATATGTCGAAATAACAATAGTTCCATTGGAATTACTGGGATTTCTGATTATTAAAGAACAATGCTGTGTCTTTTCATGGGAATTGTCATGTGAAATCGCATGACAATTCACTTAAAGGGGTTGTAAAGGTACAATTTTGTTAGCGTAAATATCTTACTTTACCTTACTGCAGTCCTCCTTCACTGACCTCATCCTTAAATTTTTACTTGAAATGTCCTTAATTCTTCCTATACAAATCCTCAATTCCTGTTCTTCTGTGTGTAATCCACACTGTAATGTGAGGCTTGCTCTCTGGTGTGGAGTGTCGTGCTCGCCCCCTCCCTTGGACTACAGGAGAGTCAGGACGCTCTCTACGTTGCAGATCTAGAAAGGACCTGGGTTTTAGTGGTCGTCCTGACTCTCCTGTAGTCCAAGGGAGGGGGCGAGCACGACACTCCACACCAGGGAGAAAGCCTTGCAATACTGTGTGGATTACACACAGAAGAACACCAACTGTGGATTACTAGGAAGAAATAAGGACATTTTTGGGCAAACTTTTAAGGATGAGGTAAGTGAAGGAGGACTGCACTAAGCTAAAGGAAGCAATTTAGGGTTCCAAAATTGTACCTTTACAACCCCTTAAAAATTCCCCAAATTTTTGGGTTAGGTTTGTAGGTCAGTGTTTCTCCACCCCCCTTCTCTAGGTGCTTGACCACCTCCTTTTATATTTAGTGTAGTCAGTATACACAAAATCTTGGGGTATTGAAAACTAAACAATAAAAAAACACCTGTGACTATAGTTACAAAGAGATAAAATAAGAACAGGAAATGCACCTTGAGAAGTAGAGTTGGCAAACACTGTCCACAAAGTTACCTTTTTCATACTGTTTTACATACTTGGGTATTTTAGATTTTAGAATAGAGAATACGGTTTGCCACCATGAGGATTGAAAATGTTAAGAAACACAGTGTGTGTTTTGAAAATAACCACAAAATATTTGCCAATACAAGTGGCATGTACACTTGTATTTTCCCCAACGTTTTTAGAGTTTGAAAAAACACCACTGTGCTTACATGTGCTAGCTGCCATCAACACAAAAACAGTGAGATCCTGTGATGTCAGCTATCACATGTGGACACAGTGGGCTTTGGTTAATAATGTGTACGTAATGACATTTTATGAAGGGTATCATAAGTGCCATTTTCGATTTAGCCCTCTTTAACATTTGCCGTGGAAAGGTAGGAGCTCTTTCCACCTGAGGAAGGCAATATATTCTCACGTTGAGAATACAATGCAAAATGTCTCGTATGGCCTTTTTCCATACGATTTTGTAATTTGGTAGGTACTGATTTGGTGATGTGTATTGTTGTGCTTTCAAAGATGCATGTTTAGCCACCTCAAAGTTGAGAAGAAAACCCCCCCCAAAAAAAAAACACAAATAACAATGTTGTTTTGTTGTAAAACAAGAAAAAAAAAATCTCTTTGTGGTGAAAGTAAATTTTTGTTGGATTTCCTGTGTGGCTTCTTATTTATATGATTACTAAGAACAGTATATTTGTTCAGTTGGTGTAGTTACATTGACAGTGTACTTGAAAATGTGTGTAGCAGACCCACAGCACAACATAATACACTACATAGCTCAAAGCAACATTTAGAGCTAATACATTCCAATTATGGTTTGTCAACTAAACTAAACTAAAAAAAAATCCATTAGAAGAAGATTTGCAAAGATAATAAACACAGATAACAGTATTTCAAAGATATTTGGGTTTTATAAACAAAATACAGGGTATTATTAGACATTATCCACAACATTTTGTTGCCAGGGCACTGCTCCACTACCCACAAAATTATATTGTTCACGCACAACACGGCCATTTTGTGAGGAACCACCAACTCCACCAGTTTGCAGAGCTGGCATCACTGGCTTTTCAGCTGCCATAACACCTGATGGATCTTCAGGAGCCACTGAACCAATATAGTTAGTGCCATTCCTCCTTAGAAAATTATGTAGAATGCAGCAACACAATACCACATGATTGATTTTATATTCCGCCAAATTGATGGCAGTTAAAAACAGGCGGAAACGGTTTGAGAGAATTCCAAACGCGTTCTCCACAACCCTCCTGGCACGTGAGAGACGGTAATTGTATATGCGCTGCTCTGGGGTTAGGTTCCTCATTGGAAAGGGCTTCATTAAATGAGGCCCCAGAGCAAATGCATCATCGGCTAAAAAAACGAAATTAAGCCCCTCCACATTGTCCTGGGCAGGTGGTAAATTTAATGTCCCGTTCTGGAGGCGGTAATTAAACTCTGTGTGCAACATCACACCTCCATCTGAATGGCGCCCATTGATACCCACATCCAAATACAAAAATTCGTAGTTGGCAGAAACAAGGGCTAGCAAAACTATACTGCAAAAGCCCTTGTAATTGAAATAATAAGAGCCAGAGTTGGGTGGTGGTATGATGCGTACATGTTTCCCATCAATGGCACCCCCACAGTTTGGGAAATTCCAGTAGTTCTGAAACTGGGCCGCCACATCCTGCCACTGCTGGGGGTTTGAAGGAAACTGTGAAAAAAAAAATTAAGACTTGAGCAAATAAAATGAGAATTATTTATGACACATACATTCTGGTGCCAAAATTAAAATATACAATTTAAAGCAGTATTTAGTCAAAAAAGAATAACACTTCTAATTATATGCTTCCTCACTCCCTCTGGTGGCACATAAACATTTTTTTTTGGGGGGGGGGGAGTTGGAATGGGTAGAGTTTTGGGACAGGTAAGAACCCTCTCCACTTCCAATAGAACTAAATGAGGATCAAATGAAGGTACATTTTAAAACAGCCACTCTGTTTAGCAAATATTTGCAGCACAATGGGAAAATAATAAGTGCCATCATATCTAATTTTCGAATTAATTATTTATAATGCATTAAATAACATTAAAATAAGTGATGAGTATAAATTTATAGTGTACTACATGCTAGTGGCTATATGCTTTGGAAAATTCATCCAGAAATATTCAAAAATAAATAAAAAATACTGAGAATGGATTAGGAAAAATGCAGAAAAAGAGTAGTTGGATCAGTTGATTCTGCGTTTTGGGGAGGGGAGGGACGGTTAAAAATTATTTTGTGTAGCCAAAAACCCAAAACAACACTCCAAAGGAATTTGAGACCAACAATACTAATGTGACACAGTTTAGGGGGTGTTTAGGGTAATCCACAAAAAAAAAAAAAAGAAAAAAAAAAAAAGATAATATGCTCTAAATGTGGATGTGCCCAGGAAAGCATGCTGGGGAGGTAAGTGATGACAAATATGCATGTAGGACAGGAAAAATAACATAACATCTACATAAAGGACATTCACAGCAAAATACATTACTGGAAATCATGGTTGAAAACATACAGAATCAAACAATAAAAAGTATATAGAATTGGAGATGACATAAAAATACATACCCGAATATAGTCCTTCTGCAGATATGGCCAAGAGCCTGGGGAGAAATACTGGTCGTAAATTTAATATCTTGGAGACTTCTCCCTGTCGCGAAGTATCGCAGAGTGGCTATGAGCCTTTGCTCTTCAGGAATAGCACTCCTCATGCAGGTGTCCTGCTTCCTAATGTAGGGGTACAGCAAGGACAAAAGGTGCTGAAAGCAGGAGTCTGAAATCCGGAGATAATTACGATAATCGTGGGGATTATTCTCCCTTAGCTCCCTCAGCAAGGTCATGTGTGAAAATTGGTCGCGTTGAAGCAACCAATTTTTGGTCCAAACAGTCCTCCTCCTACCCCTTGACCTGGACTGGGCATGAGAGATGGCCAGAACTCCCAGGCTATATATAGCACGCTCTCTCTCTGGATTGCGCAACATCTTCCACAAAGAACGGACGTTATGAAACGACCGTAAAGGACAAGCACAAATCTGCCGACGCAAAACCGTCACTACCTCGCACTTAGCAGAACGAGACCAAAGTGTGACGCCAGAAAATTGAAATTTCCTCTTTTGAAGGCTCGTCAGAACATTGAAACGTCACTATGTTCATGTTTGTTGGCGAAAAAGTCAGAGCGTGTGTATGCTATGGGCGTTCATGCCCAACTCCGTTCGGACAAAAATCCACTGAAAAGTCCGATGGAAGTCCGACCGTGTGTACGGGGCTTTAGATTACATGAAGTGACAAAAGGATTTGAGGCAGCTTACATCCAGAGAAGATCAGTGGTTAGTTCTCCAAGATGTTTGGAACAAACCTGCTGAGTTCCTTCAAAAGTTGTGTGCAAGTGTAGCTAGAAGAATTTGATGCTGGATTGAAGTTGAACGTTAGTCACCCCAAATATTGGTTTGATTTATATTTTTCTCCTGTTCGCTCACTTTGCATTTTGTAATTTAATTAGAAAAAAAACTCCAAAAGTGGTAGAGGAGATGGGGAGGAAGAAAAGAAGAACTTCCCATTTTAGGTAAAGTTCTGCTTTAAAGGGTAAAAAGATAGCAAATAAAAAACAATACATACTGTTGTGGAGATTTTTATGGAAATGTATTAATGTATGTTGTCAGATGTCCCCCCAGTGTCAGTTTTGCTGTAATGCGCTCATCTGAGCGTATTTGCACATACAGACGTTGGTGGAAGATCGGTGGCGGGAAAATCTTCCTGTGGAAACAGCGATGTTTGCTGCATTTAGAGATGTTGTTTTGCGCCCCGTTGGGGGAACTGGCCAGCCCCTGGCGGGGGCGTTAAATGACTCTGAGCGCACATATCTGTGTCCACAGGAACGGTAGCATAACTATAAAATAATTGTGGTCCATTGAGGCATAATTGTCATGTAGTTTCCGTCATTGGTAGCAGTCAGTTGGTTTGCACACGGCTCTGTACAAAGCCATGCTTTCTACTGTTCCTTTGTCTCACAGAAAGCATGACCCCTGTACACAGCCGTTTGCACACGTCACTGCTGGGATTATATTTGAATTTAAACATGTCTGTGATTGGTTCTTTTGAAAATATACAAAATGTCTGAATGGCTGTTCTGTGAAGCCACACCTTCTTTTGTTACTCATGTTTACTATAAATAAAGAGAGCTGGCTATCCCAGGGACACTCTGCTCTGAGATGACTTGACCATAAGACCTGTGTTGGTGGTTTCCTTGATTGAATGATGGGATGAACGGTGAGTGGATTTTAGCAAACTTAAAGATAGCATTATTGCAAAAGGATGAATCTAAAGTGTGTGCTTAGATAGCACAGGAATTATAGGCTGTGTGCTCTGCAAATAGCCTAGGAATTCCACGACAGAATGGCGACTCTGGTGGGACCAATTGCGGCCTCTTTGAGCATCAGATCAGCAGAGGAGGAGAGTGGACCTGCGATGTGATTGATGCGTAAAGAGGCTGTACTTTGAAACGAACAAAAAAAAATGTTGTCTTTTTGAAATCATGCTTTAAGTTTGCAGCGTGTGCATGTGTGTGTGTGATTTTGTCATGGATCGTATGCCTGTGAATTTGATTGTGTGTGGGTATGCCTGCATGTGCCTGTGTGATTAGATTGTTTGTGTGATGTAGGACATGTGTACCCATGAGTGCGATTGAAATTGTGTAAGAGATGGCTGTTTGTGCGATGTATTGAGCAGTCTGCTGCCAGCCATGGCTGCTGCATTGTTCTGGCCCTTGTGAGCCATGAGGTTTAGTGGGGGAGGGGCAGGCAACATCTCAGTTACAATGGTAAAAGTTGGTGACTTTCTGTAAATAGCATGCAGGAGTTGTGTAGTGGGAGGGCCCTGAGAGAGGATCTGATGGAAACTGTGGGCTGTAAGAGTGTAACTAAGCGAGAAATATAAACTGTATATTGTGCATGAAATGAAGGTATAGATGTGGGATTATTCAGTCTGCAATGTGTGTGTTTGGGTGAGCTTTTTGTATTTCTCAGAGGTTTGTTTGTGAACCATGTGCTTGAATGGGGGAAGGGCTTGCCCACTGTTTTGTGTTGCAGGGGCTGTGCCCTGAGGGAAAGACACTCTAAGCAGATGTACAAGCAACAATATACTGTATGTGTGTGGTGTTTGTGATTTCTATGAAAAATAGAAATGGATAAATTGTGATTTTTGCCTTTATAGGGGACAAAGACACATGTCCCCATAAGTGTAAAAATATTTTAACGAAAGTGTTTGGTTTTTGAGTTGAAAGTTCCCGCCGCATATCCAAGTGGCCAGGCATTGCTAGAAGGCAGACATAGTATGTCTCTGCAATGGCTTGTTATGGAAGCTGAGGCCACTGTGTGTGAACTTTAGGTAGAGAAAAGTGGTGAATATCTCAGAGTATATGGACTTAGAGAAATGAATATGTTTTTAATATTGTCATGTAACTCACATTTATTGAATGTGCTGTTTAGTTGGCAAAAGGGAGGCTAAGTTTGTAAGTGTACATGTGGTCCTTGTAGAGTGTAGCTGACACCTTTTTTCAGTGGATTTTGATGATAATTTAGAAAAGTTTCAATGGTGTAGTCAGTCTTTGTGGAGAAAAGCATTTTTGGTTCTCTAGTGAAGAGATCCTGGTTTTGGCGGGAAAAAGTAATGGCGCCATTCTTGGCTTTTGTTAGCCTTGCAGGTTTGTCTGCCATTTTGAGGCACAGTTTTTCCTTAGCCTGTGGGTATCCTATAAGGGAAGGTGCAGCCACCTTTCTTTTGGGCACTATACCATGTGGCATTCGTCTGCTATTTCGCTGGTGGAATTTCTCAGCCTTTGGGGCAGATTTTGATGTTTGGTGCAAATATAGTGCGATCTTTTCTGCGTGGAACCTGGTGGAGGCAATTTGTGTTTTTCTTTGTGTAGGGGAACCAATGTGGTGTTCATTGTGACGTCCCATGCTGGTTTTGGCGGGAAAAATTGCATGCGTCAATGACGCAATTTTTGTTGTCCATGAGGTGCTGTGGTGGGTCATCTACCATTTTGTAGTCCTGGCTTGTCGGCCATTTTGAGAGACGTTTACAGTTTGAGATAGGAAGTTCCAGTTTAGCAAACACGGCTCCTGAATATGCTGTATTGGCATTTGTTGATCGGCGCAGTTTTCTTATGTTTTATGCGTTTACAGTTTGACCTGTGCACTGCTGGGAAGAGTAGTGAGACACCAGGGGGACATACTGAGAGACTGGTTTTTGTTTAATGAATTCGCTGGTTTAAATTGTTTTTCTAAGCATCGCCTTTTGAGTTGAGTAGAGTGGTATCTTGAAATAGCGCGGTCTTACCCCGAGGGGCCACAACGTGCTTGCGGACACACGCACATGCTGGGGCCTATTTATGGATGGGATCTGGCTGACCTACCAGCAGTTGGAGTGTGGGAGGAGGCCAACGCAGAGACAGGGACAACATGCAAACTCCATGCAGATGGTGTTAGGAGAAAGGTTTCTCTGTTTTCATTTAAGTGAATGTAAGCTATTGCAGGGTCAGCTGACTTTGCAGTATATGCGCGGCGTTTTTTTTGCTTTGGATTTTGGTTTTAAGAAAAAACTTCACTTTACACTGAATTTTGATAGATTGTAAGACTAACAGAGTTTTTGTGCAATGATGTGTTTTTATGTTTAAATATTTGGGAGTTTCCCAGAGGGCAATTCATTTTTTGGATCTTGTACTGTATAGCCATCTTTTGGCAGGAGTTTGTATTTTGAGTCCCAACTTATGGTTTGACTTCCAGGGAATGTGGGTCAGGGGGGATTCCCTCCCATTTGCAAAGGGGGGTTTACTCCATCATTTCCTTGACAAGGTTTTAAATGGTTGAAATATATAATGTGTAGCCATGGATTTTTTTTGGAGTCTTGATAGACAAGGCGATTATGGCTAATGCCTCCCCTCCCCCTCCCTCTTCCTGAACAATTGATATGTAAATAAACCAGTTTGGTTTTTTAAGAGCTGAGCATAACCGGAAGTTTCTTTTCAGCATTTATATATCAGCAGAAAGTTAGTGGGAGGAGCTTGGGGTTTTTAAAGGTGAGCAATGAGATTTGTGTCTGGAAGGAAAATGGAAAGCATTTTTGCGTTAAGTCTTTTATATTTTGTTCCAGTTTTGTGAAGTTTTGTACTGTAATACAGTTTTGGGTAGAGAGAAAAACAGGGGGTATCACCATTATTTTATCATCTAGATACAGAGAGAAGCCACATTGTTCTGCAGGTGGTAAACTGGCGTAAGTGTTCTGTGTGGTTTAGTCTGACAACGCAGTGTATGGGTGTATAGCGGAAAATGCTTGTGTATGCATACACTGTGAGGGGTAGAGGCCTAATTCGGGGGTTGATCTGTGGTTGTTGCTGTAGTTCCAAAAGTGTTGGGACAACAAGCTATAGAGTTGACGCCTCGGTTAGGGTTTCTAGTTGGGGGACTTGACCATATAGTGGTTGTAGTTCTGCAATTCACCGTATAAGAAGACACCGGGCGGTGATCTCCGAAATGGGTGCAACGGTTTAACCTGGACGCAGGTTTAAGATGATAAGCCGATTCGAATAGCCATGGACACAAGGAGGTCTGTGCAAAGGGAAGGAATGGAGGCTTCCCATAGTCAGACGGTCACACAGTGCACAAAGCCTAGTTTTGGGGTAAAGGCCTTTGAACCCCAAAAAGATTAACATAGGTGGTCCAAGGATACTATTTTGGGTATCCCTCTGGAATGGATGTAGTTGAGCTGCGGCTTCAGAAATCTGTAATGATGAGTGTTGATGGAGGTGTAGTCTCATGCCCGTTTGTTTGAACTTTGTATGGCTGGTCCATGCAAGCTTCTCGAGTTGCTCTCATATTCCCATTGTATTTTTTTCTATTGCTGAAAGAGTGAAGGGAGAATTCTGGCTGTTTGTTTTTTTTTATTTTTGGCTTTGGAAACTATGAAGTATCTCCCTCACGTTTGTATCTGAGTGTTTATATGTAGTAACGTGAATATGTTCGAACTTACCGCGGCGATCCTTCGATGCGTCGCGGCTGTTGTATTTTTGTAAGAACGGGAAAAGTAAGGGTTACAGAGGGTTTTGTTTGAATCAGTTTTGAAAGAATGTCATTGACAATTTACCAATGTACAGGAATGTCATTATTGTTTTACCATTCTTTGCAGGTTAAATATGAAGAATAGAGTAATGATTTTGCTTATAAGTATTTTTCAGGTCCAAGGAGTTTGTACACAGAGAACAGGTGTATGTAGACAGCGGTACATATGGATAAATATGAGTCTAAGGTGGTAAAAGTATCATAGGCTATTTCATTGTTTCTTTTTTCCTGCACCACGCATTTCTTCCTTCAGTCTGTAATGAGGAAGAAAAGGGGGGAGAAGTGATAAATGTAAGAGTGACAGTTTTTTTTTCAAACTAATAATAACCTCTGTAATTCTAACCAAGTTTGTGACAAGACTGTCTTTCTTTGATAGAATTTGAATCGGCAAGCAGCAGTCTGGTGAAGTAGGTTCCCATCCCAGAGGCTAAGAACCTTTTGTCAGTGGTTCCAGGTATTGTAAGCCACGCACAGGTTATGCAGTGATCACAGTCCCGATGTCTGGGTTATTGTCATATGAGGGTTGTTTGGAGGTCAATCAAAATCAGGGTCGTACTCTCCTCATTAGCTGTCACTTATATTCTCGGCTGATGGGGTGGGTGCGATCGTTGTGACATGAACTTCAAAATGTCCACCACAGGGTTCACGATTCCCTCCCGGACCCTGACTTAATAATCAGTTTACATTCTTTCCAACCAGGTGACTGGGTCGTTGTAAAGAAGCTTGAGGGATGAGACCAAGCCAGCCACTGCAAGAAGCGGCTCAACCACACCAAAGAATGAGGAGTATCTTTGTTTATTTATATTTTTGTTGTTTAGTAAATTTTAGCGAGGGTAACGATGAAAAGCATAACAAGTTATTATGTAAAGTGTATGTCCTGACTAGCTCAGAAAGCGAACAGGACCGATGGTCTGTTCTGAGTCTTCACCGAGTTTTAGTCCCCAGCGATGACAGCGGTACATGCCATTTATGATGTTATTATGGGTATGAGGAGTTTTAGTCCCCAGCGATGACAGCGGTACATGCCATTTATGATGTTATTATGGGTATGAGGAGTTTTAGTCCCCAGCGATGACAGAGGTACATGACATTTATGATGTTATTATGGGTATGAGGAGTTTTGACAAACTAGTGAAGACTCCAGACAGACACTTGTCAATGGAACCTAACAATGTATTTTTAGAGGGTAAAATTGGTTTTAGTTTTAATGGCTCTGTCTCTTGTCGGTTTGGGTATCTAGGCAGCCCACAAGTGTGTTTGAACTTTAGTTTGGTATTTATGTGGATCTGCAGCTTATAAAGGTAATTCCCCCAAAGCAAGAGGTTCATGCGCAATGGTGAAGCTGTCCCAACATTTTAGGTCACGGCCGATCGCGAGGATCTGATGGCGCAGGAAATTAAGAATGGCAGGGACAGCTAGAAGGGATTTGTTCACCAATCCCGACCAGGTCTGGGCATGGGGTCCTGCATGTACAAGGTGGGGGGGGCTTGGGCTTGGGATACGATTGAACAATTCTCATCCGTTAAGGATAGGGTTCTTCATGTAATTGTTGAAGCCAGAGCTGTAGCTAAGTGAAGGTTGGGAGTCCTTTTTAAGGGTCTGGGAACCTTTGGGGAGCTAATTTTTATTTTACAGCGGATCGTGGTTAAAGGAAGTGGGAATATATATACTCATGTCGTTTTTATTTCTATTCTTTCTATGTCGTGACGAGAGGCTCCTGTTGCCTGATTTGACGCGTGACCAGAGTTTCCTTGATGAGACGCCCCGAAACCGGACCCACATACAAGACACAGAGGATCACAGACGGATCAGCGATTACTACAGCTCACCATGTCGTGTCCTCCTTTATAAGTCATGCCCCTGAAGAGTAGAGTCTTCATGTCAAGCCGTGTTTTCCTTTTTATGGACTAAGGACTGATTCATTTCCAGGTGTAAGAAGCAGATCAACTCTCATCGATGGACACATGGAGTGCATATGACAAAAAAGGGAGGACTGTTGTGGAGATTTTATGGAAATGTATTAATGTATGTTGTCAGATGTCCCCCCAGTGTCAGTTTTGCTGTAATGCGCTCATCTGAGCGTATTTGCACATACAGACGTTGGTGTAAGGTACCTGTGATAGGTAGTGTCCGAAGTGGAACTTGTGTGCTGAGGATTCAGGCGAAAACGTAGTCAGGTAGATTAGGTTGGCAACAGATCAGGCAAAATGGTACACGATCGAAATCCAGAGAGTGGTCAGGCAGGCAAAGGTCATACACGAGCTGGCAGTGAAGTACAAAATCAGCAGGCTGGAGAGTAGTCAGGAATTCAGGCAGAAGTTCAACACGAAAATCAGGATCAAAAAGCAGTCACAACACCCAGGGAGCTATTCCACACAAACGGGCGCTGAGAGATAGCATCACTTCCTTTTTAAGGGCTGCTTTGATTGAAAATTGTCCACAGCTGGCAGCAGGTGGGGCTAGTGAGTCCAAGGTAATGTTTAACACTGAGAGGACATTTCCAAAAGTCCAGATCTGCTCAGTAGCGCAACAGGTAAGGCTGCAGCTTTGGGACCAGGAAGATCCCGGTTCAAATACACATGACAGGGCCCCCACTAGTGGGGCTTAGTGGGAAAGGAGGCATGGAAGTCTCGAATAAGAGAAGGGGCATGCAGATCTTTGGCTGGAACCCAGGAACGGTCTGTGACAGGATATCCCTTCCAATGAACCAGATACCGAAGGCCACGACCCTGTCTTCTAGAATCAAGAATCTTGGAGACTTCAAACTCATTTTGTCCATCAACAAGAACAGGAGGAGGTAGCTGTTGCGTTCTGGAGTAGCGATTGAAAATTGCTTTTTTGAGGAGGGAAACGTGGAACACAGGATGAATTCGGAGAGAGGAGGGTAATTTCAACCGATAGGAGACTGGCCCGACTCGAGCAATAATTCTGTAAGGACCAATGAATCGAGGGCCCAATTTGGTAGAAGGTTGTTTCAGTCTCACATATTTGGTTGATAGCCAAACTCTGTCCCCCACCACATATGGAGGTATATGGCGTCTTCGTTTGTTGGAAAAAAGTGCATACTTGCCTGCTGACTTCCGTAGTAATAAGCAAATCTTTTTCCAGTGTAGCAGAATATTTTTAACCCGCTGATCTGCTACTAGTACACCAGAGGAAGGCTGAAGTAGGGGAAAAGTCTGAGGGTGATAGCCTAGGGCTGCGTAGAATGGTGTGGTATGAAGAGCACTGTGCCAACGGGAATTAATGGCGAACTCAGCTAAAGGCAAATACTCAGACCAGTTGGAGTGTAAGGCATTGAGTTAATGTCGAAGATAGGTTTCTAGGGTCTGGTTCATGCGTTCGGTTTGACCATCTGTTTGAGGGTGATGTGAGGTAGAGAGTGAAAGCGTTACTCCCAGTTTCTTGCAGAACGCTCTCCAGAATCGGGAAACAAACTGGGATCCGCGGTCTGAGACGACATTGGTAGGTATGCCATGATATCTCACAATATGGGAAAGGAAGAGAGTAGACAGTGCTTCCGCTGTAGGTAATCCCGGGAGCGGCACAAAATGAGACATTTTTGAAAAGCGATCCACTATGACCCATATAGCAGTCATGCCCTCGGACTTGGGTAAGTCTGTAATGAAGTCCATAGTCAAATGGGTCCAAGGCTGACGAGGTGCTGAAAGTGGTTGTAACAGTCCAGTAGGCAATGTACGGGGTACTTTATTAGCAGCACAAGTTGGGCAGGCAGCCACATAGTCAGTAACATCCCTTTTCATATGAGGCCACCAGACATGACGCTGCAAGGTCTTAAGAGTGATGGTGACACCAGGATGACCAGATAAAACACCATTATGTGCCCAGAGGAGTACAGGTTTTCTGAGGCTAGGGGCTACGAACAGGCGACCTGGTGGTATCTTCAAGCCTTGGGGAACACAATTCTGGGTTTCTTGTAACTGTTGGGAAAGAGCCGTAGAGATCTGTGCGACAATTTTGTGAGGTGGGATTATATACTGCTCGGTAGGTTGGTCTTCTTCAGAGGTAGCAAACTGTCTGGAAAGAGCATCGGCTTTCTTGTTTTTATGCCCAGGAACATAAGAAAGAACAAAATTAAAACGGGAGAAAAACAGAGCCCATCGAGCCTGACGTGAGTTCAAACGTCTTGCAGTCTGAAGGTACAGTAGGATAGAAAAAGGTTTGGGAGCCCCTTCCAGAAGATGTCGCCATTCAGACAATGCCAATTTGATGGCCAGTAGTTCTCGATTCCCAACATCGTAATTCATCTCCGCTGGAGAAAACTTTCTAGAAAAAAATGCTACTGGATGGATTCTACCAGACTTAGGCTGTCTCTGGGAGAGCACGGCACCTGCTCCTACCTCAGAGGCATCAACCTCAACTATGTACTGGAGATCTGGATTTGGATGCTGAAGAATTGGAGCTTTGCTGAACATGTCTTTTAATTGCTGGAAAGCCAATTCCGCTTCTGAGGACCATACCTTGCAATTTGTACCTTTCTTAGTCATAGCAGTAAGGGGGGCCGCAATGGAGGCAAAACCTTTGATGAAGTGTCTGTAGTAATTTGCGAACCCTAGAAAGCTTTGGAGCCCTCTTAAAGTGGTCGGTTGGGGCCATTGCAAGACAGCGGAAAGTTTTTGAGGGTCCATTTGGAAACCGGCAGCACTTATAATGTATCCAAGGAAAGGAATACGGCTTTGATGGAAACTACATTTCTCAATCTTTGCGTAAAGATGGTTTTCTCTCAGTCGTTGCAATACCTGCTTTACATGCGAGATGTGCTCTAGATGAGTCTTGGAAAAGATTAAAATGTCGTCCAAGTAGATGATCACAAAACTGTTGCTGAAATCATGAAAAATTTCATTCATGAAACGTTGGAAGACAGCAGGGGCGTTACACAACCCAAATGGCATAACCAGATATTCAAAATGTCCATTACGAGTGTTGAATGCTGTCTTCCACTCGTCCCCGTCTTTAATTCGAATTAGATTATAAGCCCCTCGTAGGTCTAGCTTGGAGAAGATAACAGCCCCCTTAAGTACATCAAACAGTTCAAGAATGAGAGGCAAAGGGTAGGAGTCTTTTACAGTGATTTGATTTAACCCTCGATAGTCTATGCATGGTCGAAGACCCCCATCTTTTTTTTCAACAAAGAAAAAACCTGCCCCTACTGGAGAAGAAGAGGGTCGGATAAAACCTCTTTCCAAGTTGTCTTTTACGTATTCCTCCATGGATTTTTGTTCAGGCAAAGACAGGGGATAGGTCCTTCCTTTGGGAAGAGGTGTTTCAGGATTCAATTTAATTGCACAGTCAAAAGAACGATGTGGAGGTAAAACCTCTGCCTTTTGCTTGCAAAATACGTCTGCAAACGCATGGTATTCATGAGGCAAGGTAGGTGGGACGGCCACGGAAGCCAACATACAAGCAGGAAGTCTTTTGGGTTGAGACAAACAGTTTGAATGACAGAACGACCCCCAAGAGGTTAGTTCTCCATTTTCCCAATCAAAAGAAGGGTTATGTTGTTGTAACCATGGGTAACCAAGGATAACAGGCAGAAGTGGAGAATCAATAAGAGACAAGACAACTTCCTATTTGTGGAGTACGCCTACCTGAAGGGTGATTGTTATAGTCTCAAATTTTACAATGCCATCTCCCAAGGGTTGTCCGTTCACGGTGGTAATGTTCAGGGGTCTAGATTTTGGAACAAATAGGATATTATTTTTTTTAGCAAAAGTGTAGTCCAAGAATATGCCAGCAGCTCCAGAATCCACAAAAGCCTCACAGGAGACAAGTTTAGAGGGTAAATGGATAATTGCAGGAATGGTAATCTTGGTCTTGGAGGATATACCTGTAAGGTCTAAGCCAGCTCCTCCAACACTGGTTAGACCCTGCCTTTTACTGGACGGGAAGGGCAGACAGATAATAAATGTCCTTTAAGTCCACAGTATAGGCATAGGCCCAATGCACGCCTCCTTTGTTTCTCAGACTCAGTTAGGTGGAGACGGCTTACATCCATGGGTTCCACAGGTGTCTGGGGTTCAACTGAGATTTCAGGTTCTGGCTGAGGTGGTGCTTGGAAGTTAGGGGCCAAACGGTAGACTGGCCGAGGAAACTTGCAAGTTCTAAGTCTCTCTTGGCACCTTTCATGATACCGGACATCCAGACGAACACAGAGCTCTATGAATTTCTCTAGGTCTTCTGGGGAATCCTTATAGACTAATTCGTCTTTGATGCGATCTGCAAGACCTTTTCGGAAGGCTGCACGTAATGCCCTTGAGTCCCAAGTAGTCTCAGCAGCAAGGGTACGAAACTCAATAGCATATTGTGCCACAGACCTGGTGCCTTGTTGCATGTCCAAGAGTGAGTACTCAGCTGCAGAAGCTCTATCTGGCTTGTCAAATACAGTCTGGAGAGAAGCCAGAAATTTGTCAGCGTCTTGCAGCACAGGATCATTGCGTTCCAGATAAGGAGAGACCCAGGCCAGGGCCATCCCCTTTAACAAGGAAATTACAAAAGTCACTTTGGCAGAAGAAGTGCTAAAGGTCCCAGGGTTGTTGCGGAAATGCAAACGGCAAACATTTAAAAAGCCTCTGCAGTCCTCAGTATCACCACCAAATTTGTCAGGCATAGGAAGTTTGGGTGGTACAGAAGAGGTGGGTTGGATCGTAGCAGGAGTAGGATCCAGAGTCTGGACCGTTGCAGAGGAAGCAGACAAACAAGATTTAAGCATAGTACAAAGTTCATCTAACTTGGCGTCCAGGGAAGAAAGATGCTGTTCATGAGCTCCAATCAATTGTCCCTGACGTGAAATCGCCTTAACAATCTCAGCAGGGTCCACTGTCATTGTGGCCCGTTTGTAATGTAAGGTACCTGTGATAGGTAGTGTCCGAAGTGGAACTTGTGTGCTGAGGATTCAGGCGAAAACGTAGTCAGGCAGATTAGGTTGGCAACAGATCAGGCAAAATGGTACATGATCGAAATCCAGAGAGTGGTCAGGCAGGCAAAGGTCATACACGAGCTGGCAGTGAAGTACAAAATCAGCAGGCTGGAGAGTAGTCAGGAATTCAGGCAGAAGTTCAACACGAAAATCAGGATCAAAAAGCAGTCACAACACCCAGGGAGCTATTCCACACAAACGGGCGCTGAGAGATAGCATCACTTCCTTTTTAAGGGCTGCTTTGATTGAAAATTGTCCACAGCTGGCAGCAGGTGGGGCTAGTGAGTCCAAGGTAATGTTTAACACTGAGAGGACATTTCCAAAAGTCCAGATCTGCTCAGTAGCGCAACAGGTAAGGCTTCAGCTTTGGGACCAGGAAGATCCCGGTTCAAATACACCCAGGTACATGACAGTTGGTGGAAGATCGGTGGCGGGAAAATCTTCCTGTGGAGACAGCGATGTTTGCTGCATTTAGAGATGTTGTTTTGCGCCCCGTTGGGGGAACTGGCCAGCCCCTGGCGGGGGGCGTTAAATGACTCTGAGCACACATATCTGTGTCCACAGGAACGGTAGCATAACTATAAAATAATTGTGGTCCATTGAGGCATAATTGTCATGTAGTTTCCGTCATTGGTAGCAGTGAGTTGGTTTGCACACGGCTCTGTACAAAGCCATGCTTTCTACTGTTCCTTTGTCTCACAGAAAGCATGACCCCTGTACACAGCCGTTTGCACACGTCACTGCTGGGATTATATTTGAATTTAAACATGTCTGTGATTGGTTCTTTTGAAAATATACAAAATGTCTGAATGGCTGTTCTGTGAAGCCACACCTTCTTTTGTTACTCATGTTTACTATAAATAAAGAGAGCTGGCTATCCCAGGGACACTCTGCTCTGAGATGACTTGACCATAAGACCTGTGTTGGTGGTTTCCTTGATTGAATGATGGGATGAACGGTGAGTGGATTTTAGCAAACTTAAAGATAGCATTATTGCAAAAGGATGAATCTAAAGTGTGTGCTTAGATAGCACAGGAATTATAGGCTGTGTGCTCTGCAAACAGCCTAGGAATTCCACGACACATACAGCATATACAATTGCCACACAAGTCATTTGCAATTATTAATGTTGATTTTTTTTTATTTCAGTCTCCAGTGCTGTAATTCTCTTTAATATTCAATGAAACATAGCCTGCAATATAGAAACTCTGAGGTGTTCTGTACACTGTTGGTAAAAGGCCATTTCCTGCAATCTGTATGAAGATGCCATTTCGATTTTTGCCCATTGTTTTGATGAATTATGACTGAGCCTAAGGCCCCATGCACACGAGACGCTGTTATTTGCTGTTGAACGCGCGTTCAGAGGCAGTTGGACGCTTTTTTCAACTGCTCCTGAACCCATTCAATGTTATCCTATGTGTCCATGCACACACTCTCGTTTTTTGGCGTTTACAAGCAGTTGCGTTTAACCTCGTTTTTTCAGAAGCAAAAAAATGGGTTCAGACGCAAAAGTTTTCCACGTTTCAGACGCTAAATGCTGCTAAACGCGGCTAAACGCGGCTAAACGCGGTACCGGCGTTTTTCCGCGTTTGCGTTTATAAGCGTTTTTAAAGGTGACCTATTTTTTAACATTAGAAATCTCTAAAATAATGGCAAATGATGAAAAACTATTAAAAAATATAAAAGAAAACTGTAATTGCTTGCATTGCATTGTGGACAATCCACAACTTGTGGCAGGTAACGTGGCAAGTGGACAATCCACAGCTTGTGGCAGGTAACGTGGCCAGTGGACAATCAACAACTTGTGTCAGGTGATGTGGCCAGGTGACGTGGCCAGGTGACGTGGTCAGTGGACAATCCACAACTTGTGGCAGGTGACATGGCCAGGTGACGTGGCAGGTAACGTGGCCAGGTGACGTGGCACGTGATGTGGCCAGGTGACGTGGCAAGTGGACAATCCACAACTTGTGGCAGGTGATGTGGCTAGGTGACGTGGCCAGGTGACGTGGCAAGTGGACAATCCACAACTTGTGGCAGGTGACGTGGCCAGGTGATGTGGCAGGTAACGTGGCCAGGTGACGTGGCAGGTAACATGGCCAGGTGACGTGGCCAGGTGACGTGGCAAGTGGACAATCCACAACTTGTGCCAGGTGACGTGGCCAGGTGACGTGGCAGGTGACGTGGCCAGGTGACGTGGCAGGTGACGTGGCAAGTGAACAATCCACAACTTGTGGCAGGTGACGTGGCTAGGTGACGTGGCCAGGTGACGTGGCAAGTGGACAATCCACAACTTGTGGCAGGTGACGTGGCCAGGTGATGTGGCAGGTAACGTGGCCAGGTGACGTGGCAGGTAACATGGCCAGGTGACGTGGCCAGGTGACGTGGCAAGTGGACAATCCACAACTTGTGCCAGGTGACGTGGCCAGGTGATGTGGCAGGTGACGTGGCCAGGTGACGTGGCAGGTGACGTGGCAAGTGAACAATCCACAACTTGTGGCAGGTGACGTGGGAAGTGGACAATCCACAGCTTGTGGCAGGTAACATGGCCAGTGGACAATCAACAACTTGTGTCAGGTGACGTGGCCAGGTGACGTGGCCAGGTGACGTGGTCAGTGGACAATCCACAACTTGTGGCAGGTGACATGGCCAGGTGACGTGGCAGGTAACGTGGCCAGGTGACGTGGCAGGTGACGTGGCCAGGTGACGTGGCAAGTGGACAATCCACAACTTGTGGCAGGTGACGTGGCTAGGTGACGTGGCAGGTAACGTGGCCAGGTGACGTGGCCAGGTGACGTGGCATGTGGCATGTGACGTGGCAAGTGGACAATCCACAACTTGTGGCAGGTGAAGTGGCTAGGTGACGTGGCAGGTAACGTGGCCAGGTGACGTGGCCAGGTGACGTGGCAAGTGGACAATCCACAACTTGTGGCAGGTGACGTGGCCAGGTGATGTGGCAGGTAACGTGGCCAGGTGACGTGGCAGGTAACATGGCCAGGTGACGTGGCCAGGTGACGTGGCAAGTGGACAATCCACAACTTGTGCCAGGTGACGTGGCCAGGTGACGTGGCAAGTGGACAATCCACAACTTGTGCCAGGTGACGTGGCCAGGTGACGTGGCAGGTGACATGGCCAGGTGACGTGGCAGGTGACGTGGCAAGTGAACAATCCACAACTTGTGGCAGGTGACGTAGCCAGGTGACGTGGCAGGTAACGTGGCCAGGTGACGTGGCAAGTGGACAATCCACAACTTGTGGCAGGTGACGTGGCAGGTAACGTGGCCAGGTGACGTGGCCAGGTGACGTGGCAAGTGATACGCTAAATACAAGTACACTGCGGCTCTCTCAGCTGCTGCTACTCACTCTGGTCTCACAAACTGGCTGAAATGGTTAAAATTTACTGTTTTTTGAGCTTAGGGAGGGTCTTATGATGAAACGCTTATAAACGCAAACGCGGTAAAACGCCGCTAAACGCCAATAAACGCGGCTGCAAACGCGGCCAAACGCGCGTTTTTAAACGCCGGTTTCAGCGTTTAAAAACGTGTGTTCAGCAGAGTTTGCACCTGCGTCTCGTGTGCATGGGGCCTAAGGAGGGAAGTGCCCCTTAACGAGGCTGACTGAAGTACACCTTTCCCCATATACATTTGTTTAAATATAAATTATATATAAATATTATAGAATGCAAATTATATTTATTATAACTCTATTAGAAGAAATCTCTACTTAAATGTGAGAACGGTGTGTCCTGTAGTTGAGAAACAAGTGAAGTTAGGTGAGTGTGCCATGGGTAAGGATAATATTTTTTTGGGAGATAAACAGCACATCTTATAATTCTATTGATTGATTCCTGTTTCTTTTAAGATTAGTTTGAAGGATCTTGTGGCTTAGTGTGACAGTACTCCAGTAGAATAGGTGAGTATTACGGGGCAGTGATAATAGTCTTTCAATAATAAGGGAAAAAATGTGTGAAAGCATTTATTTGTCATAACATATAGTAGTTTAGAGTACCACTTGTGTTTATCTGCTGAAGTGTGCATTTTCTCACCATGGCCCTATTCCCAGACATGCTGTGATAATCTCAGAGCATTGGCTGATGCATGTGATAGTGATGGCAAAACTCTAGTAGAGCAACAGATGATGTACTGTAGGTGGAAGTTTTAGGGGCAAGGACAATATCCTGTTGGAAGAAATAAAAACAGAATTTGAGTGTTATAGAAATAATAGGTCATGAAGAGTAGTGGCTCAGCCCCGTAGAGAGTAAAGTATCACCTTCAACGCCCAGCTGATGTGTGTCCTTATTTTGCTTCATTAATAAATAAAATGAAGACTTTGGGGATAGTGGATTACATCAGTGGAAGTCCTCTTTTTGGCCAGGGGGAAAGAAAATTAAGTTTTGCAAGGGCACCAAAATGATCTTATCAGAGAAAATAAAAAAAGCCTAAGGAGAGATATTGAGGGTAATTTTCTAAAGCAAGGGTCTCCAAACTTTCTAAACAAAGGTCCAGTTTTCTGTCCCCCAGACTTTACGGGGTCGGACAGTGGCCATTGGGAGTAGAAATTATCCTGACATCAATGAAAGTAAACAATGCACCTGTAAGGGCTGGGCTCAGCCCTTCATTCTCTGAGCTGGCCGCTCAGCTGTTGGCTAATTGCCAGCTCCTTTCTCTCCACAGTGACTCACCTGTTGATGATCTGCCCGTCAGTCCTGCCTACTTAAAGCCTTCCAGCTCACTTCATCTCTGCCGACGCCTCTCCTGCGTTCCTGTTGTGGACTGGCTCCTGATCCTGCTTGTTGTATTGCTACGTTTATCTCTGGCTCTCTGACATTGGCTTGGCCGACTACCCGATCCCGTTACTGAACTCTGGCTATGTTTTGACTACGCTTACTCGTTTTACCTTTTTATTATTATTAAACAAGTGTGATTTAACTGTACTTCTGTCTCAGTATGATTCATGGTTTCTGACAGCATCTTTGGAATTAGGGGGAGGAATAGTGCCCTATCGCTGGTGTCAGTGTGAGACATAGTGCCCCATCATTGGTGTCAGTTTGAGGATTAGTGCCCCATTGTTGGTGTCAGTTTGAGAGATAGTGCCCCATTGTTGGTGTCAGTTTGAGGAATAGTGCCCTGTCATTGCTATCGGTGGGAGACATAATGCCCCATTGTTAATCTCAGTAGCATGAATATTGTTGGTGTCAGTGGGAGAAATAGTGTCTTGTATCAGTGGAAGGAAAATTGTCCCAAGGGCCGGATAAAGGCAAGCAAAGGGCCACAGTTTGGAGACCCCTGTTCTAAAGGATTTGACAATGTTCACACAAAATGTATAAAAAATTCACTTCAAGTATCCACTAATCACATAACGGGATAATTGAAGCGAATGTTCAAATTTTTTACTGTGTAAACATTCTCAATTAATTTAGTAAATCATCTTCATTGTTTCACTTACGTAAACCATGCTGATTAGTGGATGCCAAAAGCGGAATATCACTGTCAAGCCACATTTTCACCTGCCCCATTCTGCAAAGATCTTTACTGCACAGTTTGGTTTAGCACAGCCTCTTAGGCCTCGTACACACGACCGAGTTTCTCGTCCAAAACAGTCAAGAAAAGTGCCGCGAGAGTTTTTTTGTCTAGAAAAACGTTCGTGTGTGTGGTTTTACGACGAGAAAATTGCCGAGAATCTCGACGAGAAAATAGAGAACCTGCTCTCTATTTTCTCGTCAGGATTCCAGATTTCCTTGTCGTGTTTCTCGTCGGCCTGTTTTGTGACGAGAAAATGGTTCGTGTGTATGCTTTTACGACTCTTCCAAAAGCGCGCATGCTCACAAGCAACTATGAGACGGGAGCGCATCTTCTGGTAAAACAAGCCTTCGTAATGGAGAGAGCATATTCGTCACGCTCAAAAATATTTCGGACTTCCGGTTCCGGCGCCGCATGAGGTAACTGCGCCTCTTCGCAGCTCCCGCAACAGACCCAGAAACCGGCTTATAAAGCCAGCCTGAGCGGCCCCTCACAGCCATCCTCCACACCCGGGCTCCCCCCCTCACTCGGATGGACCGCTTCCTCGAAAAAAACGGCGCTCGGCCGCACGCGGCCGCATCGGCGCCGCCGGGCAGGCCGCAAATTGAGGCCCCGGCTTCGGCCTACTCCCACGCCGCGGCGGAATCTCAGGCGGCCGACATGGAGGTGAGCACCCAACCCTCCCAGCAGGTCACTACACCCCCTGCCAATACTTCTGGGGGTCCCTCTATGTTGCCTACCCAGCCAGCCACACCAGGGGACATCTACAGCTCCCCTCCCCCTGGGGATGCTGGGGATAGCACGCACCGAATTGCTGCTGCTGTAGCAGCTCTTCTCTCCCCCATGATATCTGCCTCGGTGGAAAAGGCAGTCAATGCAGGCATGATACAAATTAAAGCCCAAATAACTGAGCACACCACCAGACTCAATGAGATGGAACACCGCATCTCTGAGGTCGAAGATGAACTCTATCAGGCGCAGGCCACAGAACAGTCGCAAGATAAAACAAACCAATACATCATTCAAAAATTGGAAGATTTGGAAAATAGGTCCAGAAGGAGTAACCTGCGATTTGTAGGCGTCCCCGAGTCGCTACCCTCGGCAGCTACGGCAGAATTCTGCTCAAAACGCATCCCTGAGGCCTTGGGCCTCTCAGGCCTGTTCACTGTGGAACGCGCACACAGAATGGGGTCCTTCAACTCCGAACGCAAATCACCCCGTCCCATTATTGCCAAGTACCTCAACTATGCCGACAAATCTCTGATTCTACAGACATTCAGACAGTCCCCATCTCTCCAAATAGACGGGGTTAAAATCCTAATTTTTGCAGACTACTCGATTGAAGTCACCAAGAAAAGAAAAGCTTTTCAACCAATATGCTCTGAGCTCTTCAAGCAACACATAAAATTTACCCTGGCATTCCCTGCAACTCTTCGCCTCAAATCACCTAAAGGGGAACAACTTTCTTTTCAGGATCCTGTGGAAGCAGAATCTTTTCTCCGCTCCCTGAGGGGTGATGCAAACCCTCACACGCCTTTCAAGTCTAATTCCAGCCCCCGAGCCCTGGAACAGAGAAGCCCTCGCAAGGACTCTCCAAAACGCTTCAAGCATTCTGCTCCGGATCAGCGTTACCAATACTCCCGTTGACGAACTTCTATACACCGCCATGGACTTCCTTATTCGCCATCACAGGTCGTATGATCTTCCACACAAAGGCTTTGAATACGTGTGTCGCTCCAGTCTATTTTATTTACTTATTACATTGTTTCCTATGATACGCCTGAAACCATTCTCCTTTTTTTTCCCCTCTTGTCCCCCCCCCACCAGGATGGTAATGCGTGCACGCATACGTACAGGTCGCACTTTACATACGGTCATTTGCATTGAAATTCCCCCCACTTGACTCCGCTGTGTGGCTTTTCGGGCTCCCAGCCATGACTACATTCCGGGGGTCCCTCGCACTTTTTCGAGGTCCCTGGGGCGCTTAGGCAGCATAACTGACATTCCTTTTTCATGATGGGTCATGTTTGGTGAGCCACCATGCGCAGCGAACTCATGCGGAAAAAAGCGAAGTTCTTTAAGATGTTTACTTTAATTTGTTGTTTTGTTATACCTTGTTTTCTTATCTTTTACCCCCCCTCATCACTCCTCTCCTCACTTCACACTCCGACATACATTCCTTACCCGAGGGCTCCTTACACGAACGCTCACATCACTAATGTGCATAAACTATACCTCTTGATCCCAGCCTATAATCCTTTAGCTACTAAATCGCCACTTTTACACCCTATCATCCGCACTATCTTAAGGTAATCTCTTGGAATGTGAGGGGTCTCCGTTCTCCTAACAAGCGAATGAAGATCCTTCGCCATCTCAAAAGGCTAAAAGCAGACATAGCACTAATTCAGGAATCCCATCTTTCGGCATCTGACTTTAGTCGTATGCAGAGACTTTGGGTTGGAGCGGTCTTGGGGTCAGAATCAGTTGGACGGAAAGCCGGTGTCCTCCTTCTTTTCAACAAAAACCTCCCTTACACTATTCTATCCACACACACAGACGACCAGGGACGCTTCATCTCCTCCAGGGTTAAAATTGGCACAAAAGAACTAGTAATTTCCAATGTATACGCCCCCAATAGTCCCACAAAGTCATTTTACTCTCAGCTCTCCACTTGGCTCCTCAACACTTCTCACTTACCTCATCTAGTTGGGGGAGATTTTAATGATCTCATGCATCCCCCAGAAGATAGGTCCTCCCCAAAACGATCCACTCCAGCACCTGCTACACCAACTCCCACCCTATTTGCCTCAACCATGGACTCCCTCCATCTCACAGACATCTGGCGCTTAACACACCCGGTGGATAGAGACTTCACCTTCTACTCCAATCCTCACGGGATCCTCACCAGGATCGACTATTTTTTTGGGACCGATAATATCATTCCCCTTGTCTCAGATGCAGAGATCGGAGACATAGCCATTTCAGACCATGCCCCAATACTCCTTACCCTAGACAAACTAGATCTTCCCCCCCACCCTAATATCTGGCGCTTCCCATCCTTCCTCCACAATAATGCTGATTTTCGCGCATACATGGAACAAGCATGGGCGGAGTTCTCCTCCGCGAATGCCCCACATGCAGGGGACCCGAACCTTCTCTGGGATGCTGGAAAAGCTTACATGAGGGGTCGGATCATCTCATATGCCTCTTCCTTTAAAAGAAACGCGCTTTCGAAATTCAAATTGGCCAGCGACAGACTCCACCTCGCACAACGCATTCTGGCCACCTCGACTTCTCCGGCTAACAAGGCGGAGTGGTCTGCGGCTAAAAATGCTTTCGACACCTGGGCGGACACCCTGGAACTTACAAAAAAATCTCATCTGGATGCCTCCCTTCATAAATATGGGAATAAAGCAGGCAAACTGCTATCCAGACTCTGCAAGGGCGCCTGCCGCCCGACGCACATCACCTCACTGCGGGACCGCACGGGAACTACACATTCTACGCCACTTCATATAAATAAAACCATGCTCGAATATTACACAGCCCTTTATGCACCCGATCCCATTGACCATAAAATAGCCCAAGCCTTTCTTGAAAAAATGAATCTACCAAGTATATCCAGTGCCCATCTAGAATCCCTGAATGCCCCTATCTCCCTCGCTGAAATAGAAGGGACTATACATGCTCTCCGCCCCTCTAAAGCCCCCGGCCCAGACGGATTTACAAGTGAATTTTACAAGACCCTCCAAAATGTCACTGCACCCATGCTCCACTCGGTCTATTCCAACATCTGGGAGGGCGGTCCCTATCTACCGACAAGCAACCAGGCCATCATTAAACTTCTTTCAAAAAAGGGCAAGGATCCTCTGGAACCGGGCTCATATAGGCCTATTTCATTACTCAACCTGGATGTCAAAATTCTCTCGAAGATTGTGGCTTCCAGACTAGCGGTCACCCTCCCGGACCTCATTCACCCGGCCCAGTCAGGATTCGTGAAAGGACGGACAGCCACCCTGAACATTCGAAAGGTTCTCTTGGCCCTTGAATGAGCCAAACAAGATCCAAAGGGCGATTATGCCATCATAACGTTAGACGCTGAAAAAGCCTTTGACAATGTAAGTTTCGACTGGCTTTCCCTTACTTTGTCTAAAATGGGATTCTCAGGCCCCTTCTGCCACCTTATCAATGCCATGTATACAGCGCCCTCCGCCAGACTTGTTGCCGCCGGAATCCTCTCAGAGGATTTCCGCCTCCATAAAGGGACCAGACAGGGTTGCCCTCTCTCCCCTCTCCTGTTCAATTTAGCCTTAGAACCTTTATCTAGATACCTTTCCGAGATAGCCCCTTTACGAGGCATCAAAATAGGCAAAACGGAACTTCGCACTTCACTTTTCGCTGACGACGTCCTCATATTCACGGGTAACCCCAGTGACGACATTTTAACCATTAAAACCACCTTCGATGAATTTCGACTGTGCTCCGGCCTCCGGATAAATTATTCCAAGAGCGAAATTCTCCCCATCGGGACACACTCCACACGCCCTTGGACGCAACACTCTCTGTTTAAGGTTGCACCTTCACACATCACCTATCTAGGTATACAGATTGGGAAATTTCCCTCCTCCATCTATCATCTCAATTATCCTCCCCTCTTTACAAAACTCTATCAAGAACTGTCAAACTGGATGGATCTTCCCCTCTCGCTCCTAGGGAGGTGTCACCTTGTCAAAATGGTTAGCTTTGCCAGACTGCTTTACCCTTTGCAAACCATTCCTCTACTTTTGAAGCATAAAGATATCAAACTCCTTAACACCAAAATTTCACAGTTCATCTGGCATGGCAAAAGACCTCGGATAGCCTCTAAAAAACTACACCTTCCTAGGAGTGACGGAGGCATCGGTCTACCTCATATTAGATTGTATAATTTAGCATGTCTGTTCAGGACTAGCTTAGATTGGATAGCTCAATCATCCCAATACTCTAATTACGTCTTGGAATCCGAAATGGCCCACCCGCACTCTCTGGTGGCCCTTCTGCACTGCAGATGGAAAACGGTCCCCCCCTCTTTTCAACACAATCTCCTGCTCAGGGATACAGCTATAGCGTGGAGAGAAATCAGAAAAACACTCAAGCTATCTCCCTTTATCTCTCCACATCTGCCAATCCAAGGCAATCCTAATTTCATCCCTGGTCTCCATTATAAAGCCTTTTCGGTCTGGCGGAATCAAGGTCTGTCAAACTTCTCCTCATTGTGCGATGGCACCACTGGAAAACCACTTCCCTTCTCCTCAATATCCTTGGCATTTTCTCTCCCCCCATCTCACGTATTTCATTACAACCAATGTATTAGCTTCCTATCTAACACTTGTAAAGACACTCTCCGGAGATTCGAAAACAGCTTTGCTGAACGTCTACTACACAGTGGACGTTATAAAATCTCGGACATCTACAAACCTCTCCTGCAAGAATCTTCCCCGTCCTTATCCACCTCATCTATTGCTAACTGGGCTAGGGATTTCCCAGATCTGGACATAACCGAAAAAATCCTATCTGGTTTGCGAAAGACCCTTCGACTGACACCCAACGAAATCTGGAGAGAAACTCAACTCAAGATAGCACACCGGGCTTACATCCCATTTCTCTCTCCCAACTCCAATAAAGATGGCACCTCCTGTCCTTTATGCAAGGTACCCAGACCCTCTCTCTCCCACCGCTTCTGGTCCTGCTCCTTCATCTCCTCATTCTGGGATCAAGTCCTTTCTTATATATTCAAAACCACTTTGTTGAAAATCCCCAAAGACCCTTTGCTTCTCATATTTGGATATTGGGACCCTCTGTTGCTGCCCTGGTCTATGTCTCCAGCTGCCTCGAACCCTTCCGGGACTACCAAATGCCCCTCCTCTAAAGACTGGATCCTGCTATGTCTGCTTGTTGCCAGGAGACTCATTCTCAGGCACTGGATCTCTCCCCAAGGCCCCTCTCTCACCCAACTCGAAAAGGACTGCCTCCACCTCTTTTATAAAGAAAGACTTCTTACGGACTTCAAAGAACCCAGATCTAGAGCCCACTTCTACCACAGATGGGAATCCTTCATCACCACAACCCTCTCGACAGCCGATCAAGCGGCTCTGGACCTACTTTCCTTTTCATACGTTGAACCTATTCCTAAGGGGCTGTAATTCTTGATGACTTTGCTCAGTCTTTACATACCGGAGGGCCCTCCGGGGCTGTTTCTTCTCGGGACCATACATGTTTTGGAATTAACAGCACGCTATAGTCTATGGACCTCCCTCCCCCTCCCCCCCCTTTCTACTTACTAGTTTTTTTCTTTTTTTGAACTTTTGTACCATTGTACTTATCTTTTCACCTGTACAAGTGTCTTTTATTACTCCAATAAAAATTTGTTAAAAAAAAAAAAATATATATATTTCATCGTTTAAATGTTCTGCATTGAAATCTTCGTTAGAATGTTACATTAATCAAAACGAGTGACCTTCTTTTGCTGCTGATATTCACACAGAGTTATGCCTTATTTTTAACCTTTTTCATGCTGCTCTTTATAAGATTTATGTGTATTATATCGTGCAAGTTTTTAGGAATAATTTAAATGGTTAGATTTTTCAAAATGATGTTAATTATAATTTCACAATGTTTTGCCAGTGATCTCCCATTTAATTTTGGAATCTATATTATTTAAATTTCCCACTTTTTTTGTGCTAATCAGATTTAGTTATTCTTTTGGGGGGGGGGTGATATCTGTCCCTTTTATTGTCAGTCAAATGTATCTGCTTACTCCAAAGCTTGATTTTGTTTATTTAAAAATACACATAGTCAAGTATGAACTTAAACAAAAATCACATTTATTCATGTTTATAAATTAAATAAAGAGAAGGCAGCGCTGGAGAAGCTGCTGCCATTTGTGCATCCCAGGGACTCCAGAGCACACAGCAACCCTGTGTGGACACTAAAATTGGGAGCTTGAGAAGGCCAACATTTCTGAACACAATCTGATGCTGGCCTCCCAGAGGTCAGGAACAGCAGCAGGTGATATATATGTCCCAAGTGTGTGGTACTACAACAGGCTGCCTTCTGTCCGACCACAATGAAGCAAGGCCATCACTTCCTCTTCTTCCTGGCAACCTTCCCTGCAGCCTTTCCTGAAGCCTTCCCTGCAGCCTTTCCTGAAGCCTTCCCTGCAGCCTTCCTTCTTCGTTTGGCTGGAGGCTGGCCCACTGGAGGGGTACTCCTGTCAGGAGGAGGAGGTGGAGGTGTAGCAGAAGGGGGTGGGGCAGAAGAAGAAGGTGGAGGTGTAGCAGAAGGGGGTGGGGCAGAAGAAGAAGGTGGAGGTGTAGCAGAAGGGGGTGGGGCAGAAGAAGAAGGTGGAGGTGTAGCAGAAGGGGGTGGGGCAGAAGAAGAAGGTGGAGGTGTAGCAGAAGGGGGTGGGGCATAAAGTGGAGGTGTAGCAGAAGGGGGTGGGGCAGAAGGTGGAGGTGTAGCAGAAGGGGGTGGGGCAGAAGAAGAAGGTGGAGGTGTAGCAGAAGGGGGTGGGGCAGAAGAAGAAGGTGGAGGTGTAGCAGAAGGGGGTGGGGCAGAAGAAGAAGGTGGAGGTGGAGGTTGAGGTTGGGTCAGTTGGGCCACCTCACATATGGCGGTATTGGGGATAATTTTCTCCATCACCCCCTTGTTGAGCAAGGTGATGAGCAGGGGCTCGCATAGGAGGCGTTGCTCCATGCTCATCACCTTGAACTTAGCCTCCACTAGGCCGGCAATGGCCTCTTCAGGGGATGTGGGCTCCTTGAGGGTGGCATGGGCCTCTTTAATAAGGGCCATTGCTGCCTCACTGGTGGTCCTGTCCCTCCTGCCTCTTTTGTGAAGCCGGATGGGAGGCACCTGGGATCTGGTGCTTCTCCTTTGCCCTGCCACCTCCTGGCTGGCACTGGGCCCTGCCACCTCCTGGCTGCCACTGGGCCCTTCCTCCTCCTGCCTGACAGTTTCCAGACCCTCCTCCTGGCTGATTTCATCCTGTGTATGAAAAAGGAACATAGTTTAATATGTTGGTTTAATCTTTGCATCAAACTTTGTAATCCTGATTGAAGCAATTAGAATGTAAATCCATAAATCCTTGCTTTAAATTTACCACTACATCAGATTGACTATTTAGCACCCAATTTAGTGCAGAATAATGTCTACAGATCTTGATTTCACTTGTGGAATCCAAAATAATGTATGTTTCTCATCTTGACATATTTGTCAAACATTAATTTTATCCCAATACATTTTCAGTTAATACCATACCTGGCTCCAGATGGCCAAATCAGGATCATCCAGGATGGCTGCCTCCTCTTGCTCCAGAGAAGGCTCAGGTTGGCTGCAGGGAAGTCTGTGGGGAAGAGTGGAGAGTGATGGCCTTGTCTCAATGTGGTCATCCAGGAAGGACATCCTGTTGTAGTACCACAAAATCGGGACATAAACATCATCTGCTGCTGCTCCTGACCTCTGAGAAGCCAGTACCTTAGAGCGTTCAGTCCTGTAGGTACCTCTCAAGCTCCCAATTTTAGTGTCCACTTGTTTTGCTGTGGCTGTGGGCACCTTGGTATGCACAAATGGGAGCAGCTTCTCCAGCGCTGCTTTTCTCACCCCTCTTTTTTTATGGATGGGGTTTTTCGTCTCCCACAGAGCCGGCAGCTCCCTTACACGGTCAATAAATTCCGCCAGGAACTCTTTGTCGCTAATAAAGGCATTCATATTGTATCTGCAAGGTAAATAAATTATATTTAACTAATGTGAGGCAAACAGTCTAACCTCCTTAACATCCTAGTCACCATATATATCCTCCAACAATCTCAAGACAGTATAGGCCAACAATTTTTACAAGTCACAAAATCACATACCTTCGTTCGCACGTCCGTCACTTGAACTCCTCTCTCCGCACACCGAACGTACTATAGTCACATGTGTGTTTGCTATATACACACCACGCATGCGTCAAAATTCAAACACGTCGCTCAGCACACGTCGCCCGCCCATGACGTTCTAACTAACATCTTTTCCCCGCCCCTTCTCTTTCGGCGCGCAGACAGATATGGCGGAGTTACAGCAGGTGTCTGATAATTCCGCAACTAACGAGGAGACAAGCCCGGAGACCGAGGACATGTCACGATCAAGGAGGAGATTCAAGGCATCGAATATGTCTTTGGCGGAGATGGCGGAGATGGTGGACATCTTGCTCAAGGCTGATTATGATGCCAAGCATGGGCCGTATAGCAAACCAAATAGAAGGAAGGCCAAAATCCTCACTAAAGTTGTGAAGAGTCTGAAGGCGAATTTCGGGGTGAAACGCTCAAATGAGCAGCTCAGAAAGAGGTGGTCAGACCTCAAACTGAGGCAGCCAGACCAGTTGAGGAGCATAAAGAGAATGCTCGCTAAAAGTAAGTAAAATGTAGACTTTTCTGCTATTAATCTTTTTATAAACTGACATGTTTTTTTTTTTTTCTCATATTGGACTCCCTTCCAAAATGTAATATTTTGAACTTGGTTGGGCACAGTAATCGTTCGTTACGTTACCGACACTTCGTTCGGCCACTATCCGCGGTTTTGGCTTATTTTAGAGCCACAAAAGTAATTAGACATCTGCCATTTTTGATCAAATATTGTTGATAATTTTTAAGTCTAGATGATGTGTTTGTAAAGAGAATGAAATGCAAACTTTTATCAGTGTAAAGGAGAGGACACTCAGCAGCTGCTTCCACATCTGTACTTTGGAGCACTATAGTGTGGGCCACCAGACCCGCCTTTTTTGGGTGTCCCACACAGGTGCATCAGAGAATTTTTGTGGTGCCTCCATGTCAAAAAAATTACATCCAAATGTGAATACTAAACATATTTTGGGTCATAAATAATGCATTCTTCTTTAAATTTCGCACAAACACACACTTGTACCCCACTTCCAAGCAATTTAGCCTGTTTTTATTTTAACAATGAGATTTACAGTGTGATAAATAGACCTTTTGTTTTATTCTCATAGGGGAGAGAAGACTGGGAGGAGGACACTCCAGGGAGCACATGCACCCCACAACTTCCAAGCAACCCCAAACTCCCAAAGACCCACAACCGAAGGATGTAGAGGAAGTTGAGGTGGAGGAAGGAGAAGTGCAGGAAGGAGAGGTGGATGACGTTGGGGATCTGGTCACCACAACAGGTCAGTATCTGTCACCACAGCTTCAGGTAAGAGAGGTAGGCCTGCAGAGTTATAATACATTTTTTTTTGGGTTTTTAGGGGATGTAAATGTTGTGAAGGATAGTACACGGTTCTCTGCTGACAGTGCCCTCCGCCTCATCAAGCAAGTGATGGAATGTAGCACGGAACTGGACCTAATTAAACAAAGAATCCATGTGATGGAACAAACATTTAAAGACATTCTCAATGTTTTGGGGAGAATTCAATAAGCCATCCAAACACATTTGTTTTAACATGTTTGTTTTTGTAATTTTTTAAATTTTTTTGACTATCAAACCAGCCAAAAATTTAATATGCACACAGTGTGTCAACATGTGCTATCTGCCATCAGGGGATATCCATGTACGTCTTTTGTGGGTGCAACCCCTTCCTCGTATCTAAAGTCGGTGAACTGAGGAAGGGGATGCACCCCCAAAACACGTCCATTGATCACCCCTGATGGCAGATAGCACATGTTGACAATAGGGATCAGGATTGTAAACTTCCTAGATGAAAAAAATCCCAAATGTGTGCATATTCAATTTTTGGCTGGGCAAGGGGTGGCAGGACCCCATATTAGGACGGGCACATAGAGACATAGTTTGTGTAAGTGAATGTCTCCGATTGCTCAGAGGTATCCAATGTTGTAATTTTTGAAATGCAACTGTTATTTTTGTATTTTCATAAGCAAAAAATTGCCGGGTTGGGGCCAGGACAACCCAAAATTAAAAAAAAAAAAATGAAGAGAATGTGCACAGAGTAAAATATTTGACCACAAACAACGTGTAGCTTCTTTTTATAATACCCTCTAAGCTTATTTGGTTCTTTTGTAAGGTTACATAGTGAAATGGTTGTTATTTACTAAAGTAAAATACACTTGCCACTACAAATGCACAAAGACAAACTAGGAGACAGGAAAGAACAAATAATTAAAGGTTTAAACAAGCTTTTTATTGGGATACTTAGACATAGGCTGGCATAGGAATTGCCCCCCTACCCGTGAAATACTCCATGTATTTGTCCCGAACCTCACGGGCATTTTGGGGGGGCAAGCCAGGACGGGCAGATTCCAGGCCCGGCAGGGGATTTGCAGGGGAAAGTCCAGCCTCTGGCAAAACTGAGGCCATATATGAATTCGATTTGCGGCCAAGAAAATTGTGTAGCACACAGCAGCATAACACTACATAGTTTATTTTGTAGTCCGCCAAGTGGATGGAAGTCATAAAAAGGCGGAACCGGCTGGCCATTATGCCAAAGGCATTTTCATGACTCTTCGTCCCCTGGCCAGCCGGTAATTGAACACCCTCTTCTCTGGGGTCAGGGTCCTCTGTGGAAATGGCCTCATAAGATGCCGTCCGAGCCCGAAGGCTTCATCAGCCAAAAAAACAAAGGGGAGTCCTTCAATATTCCCTGCATCCGGTGGCAATGCAAGGTCGTCACTCTGGAGACGGAGGGCAAACTCCGTCTGGATGAAGGATCCCCCATCGGACATCCGGCCATTTTTCCCTACATCAACATAGAGGAATTCATACCGTGCTGACACCACTGTCATCAGCACAATGCTATGAAACCCCTTGTAGTTGTAGTAGTAGGACCCAGAACGGGGTGGCGGCACGATGCAGACGTGCTTCCCGTCTATGGCACCACCGCAGTTGGGGAAGTCCCACCGCGTGGCAAACTCCGATGCCACAGTCTGCCATTCCTGTGGTGTGGAAGGAAGCTGTGGAGTGAAACAAGATGAAATAATATTAGAAAAACAAAGTCATACATTGCAAGGAAATTCTATCCAAAAAAATTAGAGGCCAACATCAATCAAATTATACGTTTATTAAGGTGTTTAAAAAAAGTATAATGGAAGGCTCATTTATCATATTCATCACCCCCTCTGATGGGCCATTACTAATTTATTTTGGGGGGGGGGAGATGTGTTTGGCCACAGGATAGCATTGCAGTGGCGGTGCGTCCAGAGTGGGCGCTGGAGCACTGCCCCCTCTCTCCTGTGCCCATCACTCAGAACAATACATAGGTTCATGCGTTGCATGAACCTATGTATTGTCTATGCCGCACACTATTCAGGTGGATGGCCTCTTGTAAAGCGACCGACATATGAATCATTGCGGCATTTAGGGGGTTCAAATTGCATAGCAGAAACAGGTAGTAAAATAGTCTTGCACATTACAACCTGAGGGATGTAATTGGCTTCCTAAAAGTAAAATCGGGGACGCGGGGGGGGGGGGCATTCCTTGGGTAAACACTGACAGCATAGGCGTGCGCAGCCTATTGCATTAGGGTGTGCACCCCAAAGCTCAACACATACTACCGATCACTCACGATGAAAGGGAAGGGGCCGGTAAGTTACATATTTACCTGCCCCTTCCCCCCACTCATCCTAAAACATCCCCAGCCAGCAGCAACAGCCGGTGATAGAGGAGAGTAGGGAAGCTGGAAGCGCTGCAAGGGGCAGTAGGGGGAATCTGTGCTGCACAGTGTGATTAGGGTGTGCCTGGGCACACCTGGCACACCCTGTGCGCACACCTATGACTGACAGGCTGCTCTGCCAATCATGTTCACCAAGTCTGTTTAATGGTAACATGATTGGCTGATGCAACATGAAGGGAAGGAGAAGACATCAAGGACAGAAGAAGGATGGCGCTGACCACAAGAATGTAAGTGCAGGGCTGGGGGGAAACTGGCTGCATTAGAGGGGACTAAATGGCTGCATTTGAGGGAACAAAATGGCTGCATTGGAGGGGACAACTGGGGGCGTTTAATAGGCACCAGAGCAAAAAAGGAGGAAGTTTATTTCCTAAATTGGGGTTTGAACCCCCAAACATTTGGAGCAACAGGCGCCCCTGCTGGAAAAGTTAGTGAAGGGAAATATTTATGGAGGAGAAAAAAGGGGCAATCTAAAGCTTCCAACATGCATGGGGACAAAGGGGACATTCTCAGGATATTACAATCATGGTAATTAGGGAAGGATGAAATAAATACAATACATTAGCATACATGTAATACATAAAATGTGATGTTAAGGGAGCAAACTTACCCTAATATAGTCCTCCTGCAGGACTTGGATAATGGCAGAACAGGTGTCTGGGATTATGAGGCCCAGAGCCTGGGGGGAGATGCCTGTGGTGAACTTCAAGTCCTGAAGACTTCTCCCTGTCACCAGGTAACGCAACGTGGCGATGAGCCTCTGCTCAGCACTGATGGCTTCCCGCATAACGGTGTCCTTCCTGGTAATATAGGGGGACACCAAAGCCAACAGTTCCTGAAAAACGGGGTCAGACATCCGCAGAAAATTCCTGTAGTCCTCAGGATTATTCTCGACGATCTCCCGCAGCAGAGGCATGTGGCAGAATTGGTCCCGCTGGAGCAACCAATTCTTGGTCCATGAACTCCTCCTCACACCATTCATGGACTGGTCTTGGTCCAAAACAAGCAGACCAACACCAAGCGCACGCACAGCATGAACTCGACGACGAGAACGTCCAGGCGACATGGCTAGGAAACGGTCGTCTAATCAGAACGTACAGAACAGAACGCACTTTAGAACAGCAAGGCCTATGAATAACGAACTGAAAATCAGAAACGAACAGGCAAGAACGCACTGTAAAACAGATACGACCTGCCTAGACACCCTGAAAGTCAAGATACGAACCCACAAGCACAAACTGAACGGCAGAAAATGATCTGAAAAGTACGAAGACTGAAAAGCACGAATCGTCTCTTCCCAAACTTTTACTTCACACGCGGTAACACGAGATCAGCAAAAGCAGCCCAAGGGGTGGCGCCAAGAAAAAAGATCTTCCCCTTTATAGTGCCGTCGTACGTGCTGGACGTGAGCGCGGAGAACAACGAGGAAATTGGGAAATGACAGTGTGTACGCATAGAAAGCTTGACGAGAAAATCGACAAGCTTAACAAGAATCTCGTCGAAAAAAACGACGTGTTTTTTACGACGAGAAACTCGGTCGTGTGTACGAGGCTTTAATCAAAATCCTCCATCAAGCCCTGCTCCTCCTGTGCATGCATGTCATGATCTCTACAACCTCCTTCACACCATAGGGATAAGTGGCATTTAAATGCTTTATCAGAATGAATGGTTCTCATGGCACTTACCCAAATTAATTTGTTTATGTGATACCAGATTGCAAACTATTATGATTGTTGTTCTGGCAGTTGTTATGGTTGTTTTTGTGCTTACTAAATCTGCAGTTTTTTATTAAAATAATAGATTTTAATCCTGCCATAAAGGTCCTTGTATAAACATTTATTGATAAGGGGTAAAAACTGTCCCTCAGATGTGCTTCTGTGTTGTCTCTCTGTCATAAGGAAGTCAGTACAAAGCAATAATTTGCAGTCAAATCTGGAGCAAGTGCATGTAGACAGAAAGTGAATGCACTGAGCTGCAAAAAAGGATGACAAAAATAAATGTATTTATGAAGAAAACATTTGGACATTTTTTATAATGATACACAGTGCTTTTAAAACCAAATGTCATTGGGTTTAGATCTACATTGTGTTAAATTTACATGTATACACTTCAGTTAACATAATGCTAGAACTTCTATGACCCATAATGTGCAATTAAACATCACCAATAGCAGGCAGCAGGTAAAATTTTATGAGGCATTCCAATGATTAGCTGTGGTGAAGTTTGCCTTTGCAATGCTTACTGCTTCTGTTGCTCATAATTTCACAGAGAGTGGCTGTTAAAGGCTGTAAAGTTAAACAAGATCACTTTCTGATTGCATCTTGTTATGATTACACAGGGCTAAGTGTCCCAATAGCATAGCTCAGGTAAGTATTTGCAAAATGTACCACTGGATACACTTGCAATGCTAATAAAGTGTACAAATGCGGATGATTTAAGGTTTTCTTTTCAAAAGCATAATTTTCATATCTTTTTTGTTTTGCTTATTTGAAAGCACATAACATAGAGATATAGTCTACTTAATAGAAAATCTCAATTCTGTTGTATTAGTTGTGTGCCTCTGCCTTGGTGTCAGTGTGTAAGGCCCCTTTCACACTGAGGCGCTATTGCGCTAAAAATAGCACCTGCAATGCGCCCCAAAAAAGCCGCTCAATAGTATCCAATGTGAAAGCCCGAGGGCTTTCACACTGGAGTGTTGCACTTGCAGGAGGGTCAAAAAACTCCTGCAAGCCGCATCTTTGAGGCGCAATAGGAACACTAAAAATAGCACTCCTATAGCGCCCCTACCCATTGAAATCAAAATCCCCCCGCTAGCACCCACAAATCGCGGCAAAAAATATGGTATAGCGGCGCTAAAAATACCACCGCTATATAACCAGCGCATCCAGCGCCTCAGTGTGAAAGTAGCCTAAGGCAAAATTACGCTGTTTTTGGTAGTCTTTAAAGCAGGGGTCTCAAACAGCCGGCCCTCCAGCTGTTGCAAAACTACAAGTCCCATCATGCCTCTGCCTGTGGGAGTCATGCTTGTAACTGTCAGCCTTGCAATGCCTCATGGGACTTGTAGTTTTGCAACAGCTGGAGGGCCACCAGTTTGAGACCCCTGCTTTAAAGGGTGCTTTGTAAATGGTTTATGAGGTTTTATTTGTGTTTTACCATTTTATGTGTTTCTATGTGTTTTTGCTTTTTGACCTTCTCCCATAGAAAGAAAAAGCTGTCCCAAAACACATTTAAAACGACAGTACACAACATTGTACTGTCTCTTTATATCTCTTATATAAAAAATAAATAAAAACACAAATACATTACCTGTCCCTCCCTCGTGTATTTTATTTCTTTTTTGTGTATTTTCAGGTTACTATTTATTTTCCTTTTTTTCTTTCTGTAAAACAAAAAAAAACAAAGTAATAAAGCAGCAGTACACTTATACTTCTATACAGTCTCTTTTTGGAGCTTTTTTTTCTTTCTGCGAATACAAATAAAATAACAATAAAATACACAGAAATATTGGAAAAAGCACAAATACGTTTTTGTGCATTGTCATTTTATCTCTTAAATCTTTAACAAACATTTGTAGAGCAACATGTGAATATTTGTTAACCCCTTCCTGCCCAGTCCCAGTGGCCCTTTAACACTCGAGGGCAGAAAAGACCGGCGGATCACCTCACCACTATGATTGGCTGTCACAGTGGTCACATGATTGGTAACTGGTACCACCAGCTCCCAATAGTTGTGCAGATCAGAAACTGTCTTTGAGAGCTTGGTCACTGTGCTGGGAGTGCACAGTGAATGCAATCTCAGAACCGAAGGACTGTTATGTGAGGTGGACAGTAAAAGTCCCCCCTCTTTGTCACACACACACATGCATTATGTGGGATGCAAGAGGTTACGGTGATTTTTTTCAAGCAAATTTTGCTCAAGCAGAAATTGGTAGAAGTTGGAAACTGCAGCTAAATACATTCTTAACTATTACGCTGCCAATTCCTACTTAAGACATCTCTAACATGACATTTATAAATGTTTCACACAAGATTCACACAATTTGTGTAATTGGATTCACGTAGAAAATGAGTGAAACATGTCTGAAAGTTGTGGGAATCTGTCACGCATACCCCTAATGCAGGTGGTCAGACACTATAGCTGGCTTCTGTGTTATTCACCTATAGCGCCCCCTTTCCCATAAGGCAAGCAGGCCTACCAGTACTCGGTTGCCCCCAGAACTTATACACAATGCTATAATGTCTGGCTACCACACCGGGGCAGGCACGATCTGAGCACAGCAAACAGGTACTTGCGGTTGGCAGACAGGCTGAGTGGTTCAATGACAGCTCAGCTACAAGGCAGGCAAGATTTAGAATAGTCAGGGTCAAATCTGTAATCAAAATTTCAGAAAGTAGTCAATATACGATCAAAGGTCGTCAACGAGGGAATTCAACCTTACAGAGCAGGACCGACAATCAGTGAGCTTGGAGCATGTTATATTTAATTTGTGGGGAGAGGGCCCCCAATGAATCTGACTTTAAGGATGAAATAGGAAAACACCAACTCCTCATGCTTAGGGATGAGCTTCGAGTTCGAGTCGAACTCATGTTCGGCTCGAACATTGCCTGTTCGCCCGTTCGCCGAACAGCGAACAATTTGGGGTGTTCGCGGCAAATTCGAAAAGTCTATGGGAGAAATCTAAAGTGCTAATTTTAAAGGCTTATATGCAAGTTATTGTCATAAAAAGTGTTTGGGGACCTGGGTCCTGCCCCAGGGGACATGTATCAATGCAAAAAAAAGTTTTAAAAACTGCAGTTTTTTCGGGAGCAGTGATTTTAATAATGCTTAAAGTGAAACAATAAAAGTGAAATATTCCTTTAAATTTCGTACCTAGTGGGTGTGTATAGTATGCCTGTAAAGCAGCGCTTGTTTCCCGTACTTAGAACTGTCCCTGCACAAAGTGTCATTTCTGAAGGAAACAAAGTCATTTAAAACTCACTCGCGGCTATAATGAATTGTCGGCTCCTGGCAATACAGAGAAAAGTAATTGATAAAAAAAAAACAAATGCGTTGGGGTTCCCCCAAATTCAATTACCAGGCCCTTCAGGTCTAGTATGGATATTAAGGGGAACCCTGCCGCAAATTTAAAAAAAAATGCGTGCGGTTCCCCCCAAATATCCATACCAGGCCCTTCAGGTCTGGTATGGATTTTAAGAGGAACTCCACCCCAAATTTAAAAAAAAATGGCGTGGAGTTCCCCCAAAAATCCAGACCAGACCCTTTGTTCGAGCACGCAACCTGGCAGGCTGCAGGAAAAGAGGGTGGGACAAGAGAGCGCCCCCCCTCCTGAACCGTACCAGGCCACATGCCCTCAACATTGGGAGGATGCTTTGGGGGTCTGTGACCCCTCAAAGCACCATGTCCCCATGTTGATGGGGACAAGGGCCTCATCCCCACAACCCTTGCCCAGTGGTTGTGGGGGTCTGTGGGCGGGGGGCTTATCAGAATCTGGAAGACCCCTTTAACAAAGGGGACCCCCAGATCCCGCCCCCCTTTGTGAATTGGTAATGGGGTACATTGTACTCCTACCATTTCACAAAGAAAGTGTAAAAAATTGTAAAAAAAATACACAGACACCGTTGGGAATGTCCTTTATTAAAAATAAAAAAAATAAAAAAAATAAAAAAACATTCCAGCGATGAAATCCAGTGTCCCACGGCGATCCGATGTCCAGCGCTGTCCACACGAAACGTCATTGGCTGAGCCTGAGCGGACCTGATGGGTAACTTCCTCCGCAGTGTAATAAATTAATAGACCCACCCCTTCTAAAGTTCCCCATCAGGTCCGCTCAGCCAATGACGTAGGTGTAAGGCTGAGGACCTGATGCGTAACGTGAGAAGGGGCGGGTCTATTCATTTATTATACTGCGGAGGAAGTTCCCCATCAGGTCCCCATAAATCTGCAAAAATATCAACAATTCTGTGCTTTTCTGCCAATATGGGGTGTACATTAATGAGGAAAAAAAAATGAACTTAAATAATGTTAGCAAATGGCTGCAATATAACAAAGAGTGAAACATTTAAGGGGGTCTGAATACTTTCCGTACCCACTGTGTGTATATATATATATATATATATATATATATATATATATATATATATATTAGGGCTGTTACTTTTTTTTTTAATCGATTAATCGACTAATTTCGATTAATTATAACGCACATAGATCCAACTGCTTTTAGCTGATCTCCTTGCAGGCCGATTCCCAGTGCAGCTACCAACCACTGGAAAAATGGATAGCAGGATACAAAAAACACACAAAGGCAGCGCTCATTGGGAATAGCATTAAAACTTTTATAGTCTTAAAGTAGGTAACAAAATAAATATTGCAGTGGAGATAAAATCGATGTAGCTACATAAACTGTAAAAATGGTGCGAGTAATACCAAACGGTAGCAAAAACATGTAGCTAAGTATGATACTGGTATAAAAATGTGTACAACGATACCACTGCTAAATCCAGATGAGAAGGTGGTAAAATCAGTCCGTCAGCATGTAGATGTCCCGTGAAGGGAACTATCACAACTCCCAGTGGATGGCTGTAGAATCCCAGGTTGATAGAGGGAAGTGATAGAGGGAAGTGTAACAGCCCTTGTGTGTGGCAGATAGTAAGGTCCCGCTGGCATGCAGATATGAATGCACATCAAAAGGAGCCCTTCAGATGGACACGGCAAGCCCCGCCGGTGTCCGTGATGTCACCGGATCTCCCGGAAGCTGGCGAAGAGGTGAGTACCAATCAAAACAATTAATCGATTAATCGAGGAATTAATAGTTAATTTCCACAGCCCTTTATATATATATATATATATATATATATATATACACACACACACACACACACGTATGCACATATACCCATACACACCCATATATACGTGAATACACTATTTATCTGAAAACTGGACAAACTGGTGGCGTTTAATAGGCACAGTCGCGGAAATGGATGTTTGTTACTTTTACATTTTTTGGCTGGCCCCCCAAGCATTTTGAGCACCAGCTGCCACTGCTGGAGAGGTTAGTGAAGGGAAATATGCATGGAGGAGAAAAAAGGGGCATTTAAAAGCTTACAGCATGCATGAGGACAAAGGGGACATTCTCAGCATATTACAATCATGGTAATTAGGGAAGGATGAAAGAAATACATACATTAGCATACATGAAATACATAGAATGTGATGTTAAAGGAGAAAACTTACCCTAATATAGTCCTCCTGCAGGACTTGGATAATGGCAGAACAGGTGTCTGGGATTCTGAGGCCCAGAGCCTGGGGGGAGATGCCTGTCGTGAACTTCAAGTCCTGCAGACTTCTCCCTGTCACCAGGTAATGTAACGTGGCGATGAGCCTCTGGTCAGCACTGATGGCTTCCCGCATAACGGTGTCCTGCCTGGTAATATAGCGGGACACCAAAGCCAACAGATGCTGAAAAACGGGGTCAGACATCCGCAGAAAATTCTTGTAGTCCTCAGGATTATTCTCCATGATCTCCCGCAGCAGAGGCATATGGCAGAATTGGTCCCGCTGGAGCAACCAATTCTTGGTCCATGAACTCCTCCTCACCCTGTTCATGGACTTGTCTTGGTCCAAGACAAGCAGACCAACACCAAGCGCCCGCACAGCACGAACTCGATAAGGAGAACGTACCCGCGACATGGCTAGGAGACAGTCGTCTGATCAGAACGTACTAAACAGAACGCACTTAAGAACAGCAAGGCCTATGAAGAACGAACTGAAATTCAGAAACGAACGGGCAAGAACGCACTGTAAAACAGATACGACCTGCCTACACGCCCTGAAAGACAAGATACGAACCCACAAGCACAAACTGAACCGCAGAAAACGAACTGAAAGCACGAAGACTGAAAAGCGCGAATCGTCTCTTCCCAAACTTTTACTTCACACGCGGTAACACAAGATCAGCAAAAGCAGCCCAAGGGGTGGCGCCATTGAAATCGATCTTCCCCTTTATACTGCCGTTGTACGTGCTGGACGTGACCACGCAGAACAACAACGAGATTTGGAATTGACAGTGTGTATGCAAGGAAAGCTTGACAAGAATCTCGTCAAGCTTGACAAGAATCTCGTTGAGAAAAACTACGTGTTTAATGTTCTATAAAGCCATATGATTTACACTTTAAAATAAAATAAATCCCTCACCTCATAATTATTGCCAGTGAAAAACATGTTTGTAAACTTCTTTTAGTGCAGTACCACACTTTATTGTCTACAAAATGGAAAACTGTATACTCACCTTTCCGTAATTTTCCTTTCCTGTCGCATCTTCATGGCAGCATACACCTTTGTGTTGTGGCTCCGCCCTCACAACCTGATAGGACCGTTTAACTATTAAGCCCAGAGAGGGACCCCGCCCAGGTATTCTAGTATATATATACACCTCACCTCAGACGGGTGGGCATCTGTATGCTGCCATGAAGATGCGACAGGAAAGGAAAATTACGGAAAGGTGAGTATACAATTTTCCATTTTCCTGTCGCATCATGGCAGCATACACCTTTTGGTGAATAACTCGCAGACTGGGTGGGTTTGACCATAAAGATATTTATTTACATGGAATAGAGGTGTTGGACTGAATAATTGCTCGTCCAAACTCTGCCGTGGATAATCTGGCAGAGTCCACCTTGTAATGAGAAATAAAGGTATTCCTCGAGGACCAGGTCGCTGCTCGGCAAATAGTTTCCGAGGACACTCTGCAGTAGGCAGCCCAGGAGGTCGCCATTGCCCTTGTAGAGTGTGCCTTTAAGCCCTCGGGTATCTGCGTTTGCCTCAGAGAATAAGCCTTTTTGATGATCTTCACCAGCCATGCTGCGATGGTGCGAGAGGTTGCTGCTTGACCTCTTCTAAAGCCGTGTGGGATAACCAGGAGGTTTTCCGACTTCCTAAGGTCGTTTGTTGTTGACAGGTAGGTTAGGATGTTAGTTCTTACATCCAGCGGATGTGGATCCCCTTGTTCTGTGGAGAGAGCAGGAAGGTTAATCTCCTGATTGAAGTGGAAGGAGGATGACACCTTCAGAATAAACCGATCGGATGGTCTTAGTACTACTTTGTCCGGGTAGACAATCAAGTATGGTTCTTTCGTCAATAAAGCTTGCATCTCTGAGACTCTTTTGGCTGATGTTATTGCGATTAAGAAAGTGACTTTGAGTGTTAAGTCCCACAAGGAGATGTTTTCTAATGGAAAAAATGGTTCTTGTGATAGAGCTTCTAGTACGACCGAAAGATCCCAAGTTGGGAAGGAAGGTTTTCTGGGAGGCTTTAACTTTAGGCATGCCCTCTGGAACTGAATGACTAGTGGCTCTTGTGCCCACTTGACTCCTGTCATAGCTGATAATGCTGACACGTGAACTTTTAAAGTGCTTGACCCGAGGCCTTTCTCTAGGCCTAACTGGAGAAACTCAAGGATTTGAGCAACTGTTGGAGAAGATGGGTTCCAGTTTTGTTGCTGTGCTACTGAGAGAAACTTATCCCAGATCCTCTTATAGGTATTGTTGGTGGTGTATCTTCTGGCTTGAAGAAGAGTATCTACCACTTTTTGGGAGCAGCCTTGGTTTAAGAACCTAGCCCTTTCAATCTCCAGGCTGTCAGGTGCATTCTTTCCGGTGATGGATGAAGAAGTTGTCCCTGGGAGAGTAGGTCAGCTGCTGGTGGAGGCGGTAAAGGTTTTTCTGTATTCAGCTGAAGGAGAGTGGTGAACCATGGTCGTCTCGGCCAAAATGGAAGGATTGTTATCACTGTGGAAGATGACCTCTTGAGCCTGAGAAGGAATCTCGGTATGAGAGGTGTCGGGGGGAAGATGTAACCCAGATGGAAGTTCCACTCGTATTGTAGACAGTCTGTCCCCTCCGCTGAAGGGCAGGGGGTTCTTGTCAGGTACCTCCGGCATTTCGCATTGTCTGGAGTTGCTGACATTTGGAGAGGTCTTGTGTTCCACTGGGCCCATTGGACCATAGGAATGGTTGCTGATAGCGACCCCATGATGCTGAGACATTCTCTGGCTGGGAGTGTGTTGGATAAGAGTAATCTCTTTGCCCTCTGGATTATGATGGGAATTTTCTCTCGGGGGAGTTCTATGGTGTTGAGTTTGGTATCCAGTTCTGCCCCCAGGAAGACCATTCTCTGAGTGGGTTGGAGATTGCTTTTCTTCCAATTTATCAAGAAAAAATATATATATAGTCGCGCTAACTTATGACTGAACATAAGCCCACCACTGAATAATTGAAAAAAATCCAAATACCAACAGTGATAAATCATATAAATACTCAATGAAGAACCATGAAAAATCTGTAAATTATAAATAATAATAAGGTGAGTGAACCATGATTAAACAGTTAATAAGATGATAGTCCACAACTGCTATATGAAACTCTCAAGGTTCACGTCTAAAAGTCCATAATAAACAAAACACCCGTGAGTAAGTGTCCAAAAAAGCCAACGACAGAAATCTTCTTATAATCCGTGACTTTCACCACCACCAGTAAGAATTCCTGCTTACCAAAAAGGGATGGTCCCCTATGACAGAGGACCTAAAACAGCCTCAAATGATACTCAGTGGAACCTCCGGATTTCAGCAGATGATGAACTTCAATGGTTTAGTAGCCCGACAGCTCATACAGCCTCATGCGAATGTTCAACATCAACATGAAAAGAAGGAAGGACACCGAATAGTGTAAAATCCTTGGTGTACATTTATTAAAGGAATAATGGAATCATACTCACAAAAGCAGTTAAAAAGACAGCCTTAAAGTGCGTCCCTACGCGTTTCGTGAAAATTCACGTCGTCTCGGTGCCCCGAGACGACGTGAATTTTCACGAAACGCATAGGGCAGGATACGAGCTTTGTGCTGACGTCACCCTCCACTGCTCGGCTTCCACGGACGTATTTGTGTGCCAGCGCCTCTGACCGGTCGGCGCTGACGCACGCGTTTCGTGAAAATTCACGTCGTCTCGGTGCCCCGAGACGATGTGAATTTTCACGAAACGCGTAGGGCAGGATACGAGCTTTGTGCTGACGTCACCCTCCACTGCTCGGCTTCCACGGACGTATTTGTGTGCCAGCGCCTCTGACCGGTCGGCGCTGACGCACTTTAAGGCTGTCTTTTTAACTGCTTTTGTGAGTATGATTCCATTATTCCTTTAATAAATGTACACCAAGGATTTTACACTATTCGGTGTCCTTCCTTCTTTTCATGTTGATGTTGAACATTCGCATGAGGCTGTATGAGCTGTCGGGCTACTAAACCATTGAAGTTCATCATCTGCTGAAATCCGGAGGTTCCACTGAGTATCATTTGAGGCTGTTTTAGGTCCTCTGTCATAGGGGACCATCCCTTTTTGGTAAGCAGGAATTCTTACTGGTGGTGGTGAAAGTCACGGATTATAAGAAGATTTCTGTCGTTGGCTTTTTTGGACACTTACTCACGGGTGTTTTGTTTATTATGGACTTTTAGACGTGAACCTTGAGAGTTTCATATAGCAGTTGTGGACTATCATCTTATTAACTGTTTAATCATGGTTCACTCACCTTATTATTATTTATAATTTACAGATTTTTCATGGTTCTTCATTGAGTATTTATATGATTTATCACTGTTGGTATTTGGATTTTTTTCAATTATTCAGTGGTGGGCTTATGTTCAGTCATAAGTTAGCGCGACTATATATATATATTTTCTTATTTACATGCACTGATGATTGTTTTCAGAATAGTTGCTGCTTTCCTTTATTTCCCTTTTTTCTAGTTAAATTTAATTATTTACCAGGTTTTACACTATAGCGCAGTTTCTTTATATTTTTTTCCAATTCTTCCAATTTATCAGCCACCCAAATTTTTGCAAGGTGGTTGTTAAAGTGTCTCGGTGGAGTAGAAGAGACTCTTGGTTGTCTGCCAGCAGTAGGATGTCGTCCAGATAGTGGTGGACTCTTAATCCTTGCTCCCTTAGTAGAGCTATCACTGGTAGCAGGACCTTGGTAAATGTTCTGGGAGCGGTAGAGATCCCGAACGGGAGACTTTGGAACTGAAAATGTTGGTGATTTACCAAAAAGCAGAGACATTTTTGGAATGCTGCGTGAATGGGAACATGCAGGTAAGCGTCCTTTAAATCCACAGAGAGCATCCAATCGCCTACATTTATGGCATAGAGGATTGATTGTAGACTTTCCATCTTGAAAGTCTCCACCAGGATTGAGCGATTGAGACTTTTTAGGTCTAGGACGGGATGCAGATCCCCAGTCTTTTTCTTTACCAAGAACAGAAAGGAGTAGAAACCTTTTCCTCTTTGTGGAGGTGGGACTTCCACTATGGCCTGTTTTTGGATTAGATCCTGGACGTATTCTGCCAATATGAGTTTCCTTTCTCGGGATGTTGGAATTCTGGTTCTGATGAATTGGTCTCTGGGAGGTCGATTCTTGAACCTCCATTTGTGTCCATCTTGGACAGTAGCCACTGTCCATGGGTCTCTTATTATCTCCGCCCAAACCTGCTGGAAGTCCTTTAGTCTGGCTCCTACTATGGCTGGTTGGGCGGACGTATCTTCAAAAAGACTTCTGTTCCCCTGGGGTAGGGGTCTTAGACTTTTGGATTTTTAGGAAGGAAGATTGTGGATTCTTCCAATTTTTTCTGTACTCCCTGCCAGGCTTGTAGGACTTTGCCTCCCTATATCTATCTGGGAGGTTCCGTCTGAATGTGGGTGCCCTTTGTTGTCTAGGCCTTCTGTCTGAAGGAATGAGTCCAGACTTCCCGCCGGTGACTTTTGAAATGGCCGAGTCCAGTTTTTCTCCGAAGAGGTTTGTGCCGTCAAATGGGATTTTACACCAGTTGGATTTTGAGGAGGGGTCTGCTGACCATGGTTTTAGCCAGAGTGTCCTCCTGGCCATCACTGAGCTTAACATTGCTCTGGATGTTGACTTAATCATGTCTACCGAGGCTTCTGCGACAAAGTCGCCTGCAAGGCTGAGTTCCTGGAGAGCTGAGATTACTCGCTCTTGTTCTACTCCTTCTGCTACCAACTTCTCGGCGTTGGAGGACCAACTTGAGATAGCCCTTCCCACTGCTGCTAATGTTATTGCGGGTCTGCAGGCACCACCTGCGGATAGGTAGGCTCTCTTAAGATCCAGATCGATCTTTCTGTCCAATACGTCCTTGAACGTAGTCGCATCTTCTATTGGAAGAGTTACGTGCCGGGCTAGGCGCATCAGGGAGGAATCTACCACTGGTGGAGTTACTAGTGGATTGGCACTGGATTCCTTTAATGGGTATAGCTTGGCAAGTCTATTGCTGAGACTGGTCTTCTCAGGTTTTTGCCATTCGTCTTTAATTAATTCCTCCAGTTCTTCTATAAATGGGAAGGTTTCTGGTTCTTTTTTGAGATTCGGAAAATATTTCTTCGCTTTTTGCAGAGTTTCTTTTTCCTCTTCCCATTCTATGGCTTCCTTCACTGACTTCATGAAGGGTTCTATAAGTGCGAAGTCAAACCCAGTGGATACCTCCAAGTCCTCATTGTCAGATAGGGGGTCTGACCTTTTAGATGTGGAGGGAGTCACAGGTGAAGTGCCTTGTACTGATCTGCTTGTTTCTGACTCTGAGATTTGCAGGGATGTAAATATAGCCGGTTCTCTGCTTGGCTCTCTCTCTCTATTTGCTTCGTCCAAGCATGTGCGACAGGCCAGCTTGTCCGGAAGTGCTATGGCACCGCAAACCCAGCATGAACTCCCTGATGGACGGGAATGCTGAGGGGGAGGAGAGCACCTGTGTGAAGGAGACCTCCTGTAGGAGTGTCTGTGCCGTGAATAGGATTTTGAACGGCTCCTTCTGCGACTTGAGCGACTTCATCTTGTGCGTGAGTGACTTCTACCGCGATCTGAGCGGCTTTGTCTATGGCTTGGGCTCCTTCTAGATGGCTCTTGTCGTCTTGAATCCGACGATCTGGCCGACCTGATAGGGCTGTCCAATTTAGACAGCATTAGTGACAGGCTCTCTTTTTCAATCTTCACTACTGAAATCTCCCCCCCCCCCTTACCTATTAGGCTGGTGATGGTCTACCGGGGCAGCGACCTCCATGAGGAGTGATATAGTCTAACCTCTTGAGTCCCCTACAACAGATAGTGGTATGAGTGTGCAGGTAGTAGGAAAAGGTGAGACCCAGTAAGGAAATAGATTTTAAGAAGCTTACCTTAAGGAAGAGACAGCAGTGCAATCTATCCCACCGAAAAACGCTGTTGACAGGTGCAGTGTTCAAGAGAAAAAGCAGCAGAAAGGATTTGGTTTTTAAAACTGCCGCCGCTGTCGCCCAGTGATGACGTCATGAGTGCACATGCGCCGTAGCATCGTGAGTGAGCCGGCACCATCTTGGAAACTGGAATTACACAGGAAATACCATTGTGGATACCTTTCTCTGTCTGCACATGCGTGGAAGTAGCTGGACGCACAGCGCTATGCCTGCTGTGGGACTACAGGTCGCTGAAAGCCCGTTTTTTACCAGGAGAGTTGGGGGCCGCTATAGAGACCTAGTTAAGGTCTGTGAGGAGCTGGCATTCATCGGACTAGGATGCTTGAGGAACCACAAGGCTCAGGTTAGTGAAAGGGTGCACAGAGGGACTGGAGGTCGCTGCCAAGAAAAAAACCTATTTAAGGTTTGTAATAGAAAGCTGGTACATACCCCTGAGGCCATCAGAGTGGGGTTCCTTCCATATAGCTCATTTAGAGGCTGTACAGGATAGGACTTCCACCCAGGATAGGCTGAACCTGGCTGGGGCGAAGCGGTAAGGGGGTTCTTCATCTTTGCTGTCCTTGTCAGGTCTTAGGTGAGGAAAAAAAAGAGAATACCTGGGCGGGGGCCCTCTCTGGGCTTAATAGTTAATCTGTCCTATTAGGTTGTGAGGGCGGAGCCACAACCCAAAGGTGTATGCTGCCATGATGCGACAGGAAAGTTTAATAAAATGTCAACATAGAGTAGAAGAAATAAAAATGTCAGATTCTTATTTTGGAAACAATATTTAGACATATAGCACAGTGGAGCAGCTTTACTGGGCAGCAAAATAAGGTGGGGAGACAAGATATGTTTTAAAAAAAACTCAAATAAAAAATTCCGAAATCTCAATTAACCACTTGCTTACCGGGCACCTAAACCCCCTTCCTGCCCAGGTCAGTTTTCAGCTTTCAGCGCTGTCACTCTTCACAATTGCGCGGTCATGCTACACTGTACCCATATGAAATTTTTATCATTTTTTTCCACACAAATAGAGCTTTATTTTGATGGTAATTAACCACCACTGGAGTTTTTATTTTTTGCAGAAACAAACAAAAAAATACAGAACATTTTCCTAATTTGTTAGAAATTTTTTGCAAACAGGTAATTTTTCTCCTTGATTGATGTGCACTGATGAGGCTGCACTGATGGGCACTGATAAGCTGCACTGATGGGCACTGATAGGCAGCATGGATAGGCACTGGTGGGCACTGATATGTGGCACTGATGAGGCGGCAATGGTGGGCACTTATGAAGCTCCGCTAATGAGGCTGCACTGATAGGTGGCACTGATGTGTACTGATAGCTGGCACTGTTAGGCGACATTAAAGGGCACTGATAGGCAGCACTGAAGGGCACCGATAGGTGTCACTGATGGGCACTGGTAGGCAGCACTGATAGGCAGCACTGATGAGGCACTGATAGGTGGCCCTGGTGGGTATTAATAGGTGGCACTGGTGGGCACTGCTTAGCAGCAGTGAGTCTGGAGTATGTGGGACCAATGCCACCGCGAGGGAAAAAAAAAGCAGATTACTGGCTCTTTTTACATTTCGTGATCAACTGTCATTGGCTGACAGCTGATCACTTGGTAAGGGGCCAGGATCCGCCCCCTACTCCAATCTATAATCAGCTGAGTCTCATGGACTCACTGATCACAGAGTGAGCCACGCGTGCCCCTCGGGCATCACATGCCTGGGAAGACGTACATGGACGCCATCCCAGCAATTTAGGTACATGATGTATAAGAAATAAAAATTAAAATGAAATTGGATTTTGTTTTTAGTTCAAAGTATGATTGAAAAAGTATTTAATCAGAGCGCATGCGCGGAGTCTAACAGCGTTAGAGCTCCGCTCCGTGAGCCGGCAACAAACCCATTTATTCTCCCCCGTTAGTTCCTGGGATACCAGAGCTCCGTTCAGATGACAAAATGGTGTCAAAATGGTGCTAGGAGGCAGCCGTATTAAGGCTAATGCCCCGTACACACGATCGTTTTTCATGCCGTTAAAAATGGCATTTTAAAAAATGGCCATTAAAAATGATCGTGTGTAGGCTCCAGAGCATTTTTAACGACGTGAAAAACGGCCATTAAAAATTCCGGACATGCTCTCTTTTTTCACGTCGTTTTTCATGTCGTTTTTTTTAACGACGTGAAAAACGATAGTGTGTATGCTTTAACGACGTGAAAAAAAATGCGCATGCTCAGAATCAAGTATGAGACGGGAGCGCTCGTTCTGGTAAAACTAGCGTTCGTAATGGAGATAGCACATTCATTACACAGTAACGGACTGAAAAGCGCGAATCGTCGCCCAACAAACTTTACTAACATGAAGGGTGGCGTCATTCGAACGGAACTTCCCCTTTATAGTGCCGTCGTACGTGTTGAACGTCACTGCGCTTTGCTTGATCGTTTTTTTTAATGATGGTGTGTACGCAAGGCAGGCTTGAGAGGAAACATGAAAAAAAACGAGAAGAAAAACGTCGGTTTAAAAAATGACATTAAAAACGATCGTGTGTACGGGGCATAAGAATTCCTCCATTAGGGAGGGCCCGGAAGCAGGCCCCATCTAAAATGGCGCCGGCCCCCTCATCCTCAAACACCTCACGCTTACACAAACAAAAGCTAATACAGCCAGACTCTCAAGGTGAGTCAGACACAGAAAAATTTCTTCTCACAAGGCTCTTCCCAAGACTCCTCTGCTCCCCCAGCTATTTTAAAACAATTTGCTTTAATAATTTATGAAGCATTCTTTCAAATACATTACTAACAGTCTGACTAAAGAAATGAGAGAGCTGTGCAATAGTACAGCAGCATTAGAGCTCAAAGTAGATGAAATAGAACATACTACACAGGATTTTATGACTGAAATGGAAAACATAAAAGAAGGAAATTTAGTACTTCAAACCAGGGTGGAAGATTATGAGAACCGGGCCAGACGTTCAAATCTGCGCATCAGGGGCAATCCTGAAATGGTAATCGACGTTCAACCGCATTATTTCAAGAACTCCAACCGGCTATTCCAATTGAATGTCTTGAAATGGACAGAGTTCACCAAGCCCTCACACCCAAAAAATTGGATGGACCCCCGCGCGATATAATCGCAAAGTTCCATTATTATCGAATGAAAGAACAACTTTTGGCTGCAGCTCGGGATAAAAATGCCTTAACCTTTCAGGGTCACAATTATCAGCTTTTTGCTGACCTGTCTCAATTAACCATATCCAAACGGCGTGCAATGAAACCTCAGTTAGTAGAGCTTCAACGTCATAACGTCACTTACCAATGTGGTTTCCTGTTATGCATTCACTTTATTTACCAGGGCTCCAAATACACCTGCAGATCTTCAGAAGAACTTTAGCAGACCCCAGTAGCGTCACTAGGGTTGGTGTTACCCGGTGCAAAAAAAATTGGTGTCACCCCCGCCAACTATAGCCTCCCTTCAGTACAGACCCCCCTCCATTAAGTACAGGCCCCCCACTAAATACAGACCCCCTTTCCTCAGTATAACCCCCCATTAAGTACAGACCCCCTTGATCAGTATAGACCTCCCCCTCAGTGCAGACCCCCTATCAGCATAGACCCCCCCTCAGTGCAGACCCCCCATCAGCATAGACCACACTCAGTGCAGACCACACTCAGTGCAGACCACCCCCATCAGCATAGAACCCCCTCAGTGCAGACCCCCCACATCAGCATAGACCCCCTCAGTGCAGACCCCCCATCAGCATAGTCACCCCTCCCAGTGCAGACCCCCATCAGCATAGTCACCCCCCAGTGCAGACCCCCTCCATCAGCATAGACCCCCCAGTGCAGACCCCCTCCATCAGCATAGACCCCCTCAGTGCAAACCCACTCCATCAGCATAGACCCCCCTCAGTGCAGACCCCCTCCATCAGCATAGATCCCCCTCAGTGCAGATCCCCTCCATCAGCATAGACCCCCCTCAGTGCAGACCCCCTCCATCAGCATAGACCCCCCTTAGTGCAGACTCCTTCCATCAGCATTGTCACCCCCCCAGTGCAGACCCCCTCCATCAGTGTCCAAACGGCGTGCAATGAAACCTCAGTTAGTAGAGCTTCAACGTCATAACGTCACTTACCAATGGGGTTTCCCGTTCTGCATTCGCTTTATTTACCAGGGCTCCAAATACACCTGCAGATCTTCAGAAGAACTTTCGCATACCCCAGTGGCGTCACTAGGGTTGGTGTTACCCGGTGCAAAAAAAATTGGTGTCACACCCCCCGCCAACTATAGCCTCCCTTCAGTACAGACCCCCCTCCATTAAGTACAGACCCCTCACTAAATACAGACCCCCTTTCCTCAGTATAACCCCCCATTAAGTACAGACCCCCTTGATCAGTATAGACCTCCCCCTCAGTGCAGACCCCCCATCAGCATAGACCCCCCTCAGTGCAGACCCCCCATCAGCATAGACCACACTCAGTGCAGACCACCCTCATCAGCATAGACCCCCCTCAGTGCAGACCCTCCACATCAGCATAGACCCCCTCAGTGCAGACCCCCCATCAACATAGTCACCCCTCCCAGTGCAGACCTCCATCAGCATAGTCACCCCCCAGTGCAGACCCCCTCTATCAGCATAGACCCCCTCAGTGCAGACCCTCTCCATCAGCATAGACCCCCCTCAGTGCAGACCCCCTCCATCAGCATAGACCCCCCTTAGTGCAGACCCCTTCCATCAGCATTGTCACCCCCCAGTGCAGACCCCCTCCATCAGCATAGTCACCCTCTCAGTGCAGACCCCCTCCATCAGCATAGTCACCCCCCCAGTTCAGACCCCCTCCATCAGCATAGTCACACCTCACCTCGGGCTCGCGGTGGTCACCTCTTCAGCGCAAGCTGACACCCTCCCGGCCGTTACGGCACCAGCTTGGGGCCAGGGCAGGCGGGCGGCTAGGTAAACTGTAGCGACAGCTGGAGAAGGGAGAAAAGTTTACAGCCGCGGTGCCCGGGCGGAGATAGTGATGACACTTGTGACAGGCCCCTCAGCAGGGAAGTAGGAGGAGGAAGAAATACACAGACCCGGGCACGCGGCTGCGGCGCTGGAGATGTTCTGGCCGGGGCAGCTGAATGCCAGAGCTTTCCTAACCCTCTGGAGAGTCGGGATGGTGTCACCCCTCTAGCGGGTGTCACCCGGATGCAGATCGCACCCCCCTAGCGACGCCACTGGCAGACCTTACAGGACCTTCACCTGGTGGAAGCCGCACCCACTACCAATGCTTCACGCAGAATATCAGCCTCTTCTTCTTCTCCACACAACTCTTCCCGATCTTTGGGGGAAAACGAAAACTAGCATTCCCATAAGAGAGGTCGATTCGCCTCCCCTCCTCTGGATCAAGAAGATTCTATGGACTGACAGCAAATAATTCCATTGAACACTCCTCCAATCTCTTACTATGAGAAAAGTTTCTGAAGGACTACTACATGACCTATTACGGCATATTCCTGGAATTTTATGTTATATTATGCAATCTAAAACTCAAAGTTTTACTATTATTGGTCTCTTCTGAGCCCTTGTTGGATCCCTTATTGCCCTCAAAAGTAGTATACATCCAATATTTCTATTGGCTAGACACACTATTAGTGGGAACGTTGCCTACTATCCAAATGCTGGAACATAGCATGCTGCATTTTGGTACTCAGATTAATTTGAGAATGGATTTCCAATTCCATATCCTTTTCAGCCTCATTGATCTCTCTAGCCTTATGTTATCTTTATATATACAGGGGGTCCTCGAGTTACGAACATCCGAGTTGCGAACGACTCCTACTTACGAACGGGCTCCTGCACTCCATCCTTAGCCATCCATGCACATAAACACTTAAAAACAACCTAATTACATGCCTACCTGTTCCTCTCCATACCCTGCTGTGTCTTGTGCCTGTATTGCGGCCGCGGCCTGATGAAGCCTGCAGATCCCCGGTCTTTCCTGATCCGGCCTAGTGCGGCCTAGTGAAGCCTGCAGATCCCCGGTCTTTCCTGCGCTGCCCCAGCCAGCCACCCTCACTGGACTGCAGATGTTCTCCACGCCCCACATACAGTACAGGACTGCATCAGAAGCGCCCTGAAAGCTGGTGAGATTACATACTGTACTGTTCTGTGCCCACTACTACATTATATGCCCTGTACAGTACTGTACTTGTACCACACACGATTGAATGGGAGCTCCACATAGGCAGATGATATGAGCTCATGCTGGAACACAGGGATAGAATGTACAGTACATGTCCCAGCATGAGCTCATGTCATCTGCCTATGTGGAGCACTTAAAAAAGGTACTGTCCCGACTTACAAACAAATTTGACTTAAGAACAAACCTACAGTCCCTATCTTGTTCGTAACCCGGGGACCCCTGTACACTAGTAGTTAGATAAACCTTTGCTAGACAATAAATTAAAATAAAATAAAAAGTTGATAGATCATGATTACAGTAGTACAAGACAAGCATTTCTTGTAGATATATATCTAATAATAAGCGCCCTACAATAGAGCGACTTTAAATAACATTATAGTGATTTATAGATAATCAGTATACCAATAATTAGATGTTGTCTTGTAATGTGTCTGTTCTGTAATGTATACTATATTTGCAGAATTTGTCTCTTTTCTGTATTTCCCTTGTTTTGTTTTTGTTTTCTGTTGTACAGTTTTTTCCCTTTTTTATGAAGTGGTGTTCTTTTTTTCTCTCCACGGGGGATCCAATCCGTCTGCAGTGAGTAGAGTCTCTGGATCTGTCTCCTGACGCGGGGGAGAGAGGCGGGGAGTAACGCGAGTCACCTGCGTCCTCTCCTCCCTCTAGCTTCCTAGGTAACCCCTGGGAATCTTTTCCTCCCCGCGTCAGCGGCGTCCTGTGGCCGCCTCCTGACGTTGGCCTTGTTGCGCATGCGCGGCGGCCCTGAGTGGTCGGCGTGCATGGTGCACGGCACCTTGAAATGTCGGTCTGGTTACCATGGAGTCGGCGGCAACGCCGGGCCCACCCCCGGGACGCCGAGGAGACCACATGACTGGCCTCTGACTCTGTCATGGCTGGTAGGGCGGTCGTGGTAAGGTGCATTGGGCTGAGGGCTGGGAGGGGGCGACATGGGAGGTGCGGGTGTGCACTAATTTCAACACAGATGATGGGGGTTTAGCTAATTATCTAATACTACATAACATCACTTTGAGGAACACACTGAGCATTTCCATTTGGACAAGCAGACTGCAACATAGTCAGGACCCATGCAGCTAAACAGGACATATTTCAGTAAGTAACATCTCTGTGTCCCTTATGTAACCTTAATCTAATTTTGTTTTATTTTAATCGCCCATCTAACAGTTCATCAGTCCTTGACTCCTTGTAATATTATTACAATTATATACATTTAATTTTTAGGTGATCCCCAATAAAAGGATAGACATTTGGACTGAATTTTCTTACAGACCAGATCCTTGATGATATGCACTGTTAGAAGGAGACTGCAACTAAGTATCAGGGAAATGATATACACCTAAACACTTTTGAAAATAGCCTATAAAAAGGTAAATGTATTGCTAATATTCAATAGTATTTTTTTCCTTCTCCCATGTGTGATTAATTTGAAAGTTAAAATAACAATAATAATAAGATATAATGATGGGCCATTACATAGACACAGTAAAAATAAAAATTAAAACTCAGCTGGCTCCTATTTATCCATGTAATATTGTTGTGACCCAATAGAGTTATAGCACATGCAATCCTTATGCCGCGTACACACGATCGTGATTCACGGCGGTGAAAACACCGCCGTGAATCACGACATGAAATTAAATGAAAAACGAGGGAACGGCATTTTCCCCCACACACGACCGTTTTTCCCGTCATTTTTTTCTTTGTCGAGAAAAACGACCGTCTGTGGGCTCCGCGGCAGTGTCTCCCTATGGGAAAACTGCCGCGGAAAAAAATGATGGAAAAAACGATGAGAAAATTTAGAACATGTTCTAATTTTTCTCGTCGTTTTTCCTGCCGTTTTTCTCAATGAGAAAAACGGCATAAAGCCCACAGACGATCGTTTTTCTCGGCGAAAAAAAAAAATGTAATTTTTCCCGACGGGAAAAATGATCGTGTGTACGCGGCATAAGGGTAATGATCAAGTGATACACATTTATAGTTACAATATGTAATCCAAAAGTAATAATTAAGTGATATACATTCATTGTAGTTCTGGAAACATTTCCTGCTTATCCTGCATGTGCAAATAATTGCATAGTAACACCAATATGATACATTATTGGGTTACAATAATAATAAATATTAAATGCTAGATAGCTATGACATATGCAAAATCTACAAATATGCTCAACCGGCGCCTCTCCAGTGTCCCCCCCCCCCTCCCTCCCCTCTCTCTCACATCCATGCATGTCCAATTTTTAACATGTGACCTCTTGTAGGCAGATCCTGGGTTCTTCACTTCTTCTTGTTGGTTGGTCCTCATGGAGAAATTATCCACCATGTTTTTATATACTCTGGTTTAGCACATATGGTATTTCACGCAAGGTATGACTTTACTTATTTTTTACAGCCTGCACTGACAGGCATGCATGATATGCAAATACTAAAGAGGAAAAAAATGTTAATGATATTTCTTAATATACCATAGATGTCTACATGATACCCGCTGAGGAAGATCATCACATTATTAAAGATCGAAACGCGCTGGGAAACATATTCATGCCAACCCATAGTGGTGACCTGTATATGGTTATTGTGACACATGACTGTAATACCGTTATAATTTGTACACCAGAGCTCTTACTGTTGTTCCCTTCTATGTAATTGGATCCATTCCCCAATCCCTCTTTTTTACTTTTCTAATGAATTTGTAAATTTGATATCCATGTATAATAAAATTATCTAATACTTTTATCATGAGTCAATACATCATTCAAGCTGCGCACAAGCCACTGGGAGTTTCTTTCCTTTTTCTTCACTTCTAGTTAGATATACCCCCTTGAAATACTATATTGATATCACTTGGTCGTTTTATTATACAGGCACTCCTACCTCACTGCGCTCTCGCAGCCACTGTTGCAGCTCCAGTGGTCCCTGAGCCAGGGCAGTAAGAATGGGCTCTTTCTACCATCATGCTCTGATACAAGGTACATGATAAGTATAGTCTGAAAGGATCACTGTCTTTGGTCAGAACTCTACTAGTGTCCCCAATAGTATAGTGTTCCCAAAAGTTCAGCACTAGCAGGATTAGCCCGACACCTGCCAGCACCTGTGTTTAGCCCCCCCCCCCCAACAAGGGCAGTGTCAGTAGATCACTGTCACTTTTGATACATAGTGCACAAACCCGCAAAGTCTTAGCAAAGTCAGGCCTGATCTCTGCTAAAGCTAGCAGGTAATTTTTTTGTAGTGATTCAAACAGTCCTTGACATCCAGGTGATTTTTTACCTGTGAGTCACACTAGGTACCTATAAATTTAATGGGCAAAATGTCCAAAGAAAGGTAAACTAGTGTAGAGGCCTACAGGATGCTGAGCATGACAGATGGGAGCGATGGGAAGGCCTCACTGTCAGAATCAGGCTCAGTATTCAAGCCTGTGGAGAGCAGCGGCTCCCTGACAGATAGCTCTGACGACGGATTAGTGGTCCCTGCTAAGGTCAGGTGTACTCGACCCTGTTTCTTAGGTTGCTTAGGTGCTACAATCATATGATTTTTGTATGCAGCACAGTGCCAGTACTAGTGATACTCTACATTCTGGTGAACTGGTGAGCACCAGCAGCTTAGTACATGCTGGGCTTGGACAAACCAGCACTGCAGTAACACTTGGTAACGTGGCGAGTCCCATAACTGCAGTTCAACCTGGTGGGGTGGCTAGCACAAGTAGTGTCCCACAGCCTCCAAGAATTCAAAGACAATCCCATAGAGCACATAGTGCCCTTTCTGCTGCATTTGCAAATCCTGATTGGGAGCCCACAAATTCTGCAGCACCCGTACTTCCACCATTCACTGGTCAATGTGGAATTCAGGTGGAAGCAGCAGATTTAACTTCCCTTGGTTTTTTTTGTACTGTTTTTTGTGGAAGATCTGTATGGATCTATTGGGGACCAAAGCAATTTATATATCAATCAAACCCAAATTTGCCTCTTTACTAGACAATCTGCATGGAAACCTATAACGATTACCAAATTTAAGACTTTATAGGCCTATGCCTCAACATGGGCATTACTAAAAAGAATGAGTTGCGGTCATATTGGTCCACTTACCCAATTCATCATATGCCCGTGTTCTCTGCTCCCATGGCCAGGACTAGATACGAGCAAATTTTGCGGTTTATGCACTTCAACGACAATGAACTCTGTCGTCCTCAGGGTGACCCTGGATATGATCGGCTCCACAGAATTTGGCCCTTCGTGAATCACTTTAAACCAAAAATGTTAAGCTTTGTATACGCCCCAACAAGCTGTCTGTGTAGATGAGTCCCTGATTACGTTTTCTGGCCGCCTTGCTTTTAAACAGTTTCTTCCCAGCAAGTGTGCCAGATATGGGGTCAAAATGTATAAGCTCTGTGACAAGGTAACAGGTTATACATGGAATTTCCTGGTTTACAAGGGAAAATATAGCAACATGGGGCCCTGTGACTGCCCAGACTACATGGGGAGCACCGGCAAGATTGTTTGGGAATTGGTGTCACCCTTATTCGGGAAGGGGTACCACTTGTACGTGGGCAATTATTACACAAGCATTCCACTTTTTAGACACCTTTTCAAATTTGGAATTGCCACATGTAAATGCCCCACTTAGACGAGGGGAGAGAACCTGCTATAAATTGTAATAAATTGCTGACAGTGAGGTGGAAGGACAAATGGATAATTTTCACTCAGTTTTCCATTCACGCAGATACGACAATCCAAACTACAACGGCAACTGGTGTTGTTGAGAAGCCCCTCTCTGTCCACATCTACAACCTTAAAGTGGAGTTCTTAAAGTGGATTTTTTTTTTAAAGTCAGCAGCTACAAATACTGTAGCTACTGACTTTTAATATATCCACGATGACGGCAACCCAGCCGATCTTCGGATCGACTCCTGGGTGCTGCCGCCACCATATCTGGTAAGGGAACCAGGCAGTGAAGACTTTTGGCTTCACTTCTGGTTCCTTGCTGCACATGCGCGAGTCGCGCTGCACATTCTGATTGGTCCCTGCTGTCTTTTGGGACCTGTGTGCCTCCCAGAAGACAGCGGGGGGGGGGGGGATTTGCCGGACATTGCGTAGATCGCACAATGTGCAGCATGTGGGAGACTGACAAAAAGTCTCTCACATGTGGTATCCCCATACTCATGAGAAGCAGCAGAATATATTTTAGGGGGGAAATTCCACATATATCCATGTCATGTGCGAGCAATATATAATTTTGTGACAACTTTATGTAAAAAAAAAAAAAACAATTGTCATTTTCCAGAAACTTGTGGCAAAACATAAATGATTCTATGGACTTAACATGCCTCTCAGCAAATAACTTGAGGTGTCTACTTTCCGAAAAGGGGTCATTTGGGAAGTGTTGTGCTAACTTGGCATTTCAGGGTCTCCAAAACTGTGATAGGTAGCAGGGATGAGCCGAACACCCCCCTGTTCGGTTCGCACCAGAACCTGCGAACAGACAAAATGTTCGTGTAAACTTTAGAACCCTATTAAATACAATGGACTCGAACGTTCGAAATCTAAAGTGTTAATTATAAAGGCTGATATGCAAGTTATTGTCCTAAAAAGTGTTTGGGGACCCGGGTCCTGCCCCAGGGGACATGTATCAATGCAAAAAAAAGTTTTAAAAACGGCATTTTTTTCGGGAGCAGTGATTTTAATAATGCTTAAAATGAAAAAATAAAAGTGAAATATTCCTTTAAATTTCGTACCTGGGGGGTGTGTATGATATGCATGTGAAGTGGCGCATGTTTCCCGTGCTTAGAACTGTCCCTGCAAAAAATGTCATTTTTGAAAGAAAAAAAGTCATTTAAAACTGACTTGCGGCTATTAATGAATTGTCGGCTCCCGGCAATACATTCAAAAGTCATTGATAAAAAAATAAAAAAAAAGTGTGGGGGTTCCCCAGAATTCAATTACCAGGCCCTTCAGGTCTGGAATGGATATTAAGGGGAACCCTGCCGCAAATTTTAAAAAAAATTGACGTGGGGTTCCTCCACATATCCATTCCAGGCCCTTCAGATCTGGCATGGATTTTAAGGGGAACTCCACCCCAAATTAAAAAAAAAAATGGCGTGGAGTCCCCCTAAAAACCCATACCAGACCCCTTATCCAAGCACGCAACCTGGCCGGCCGCAGGGGAAAAGGGGGGGACGAGAGAGCGGCCCCCCCTCCCTCCTGAACCGTACCAGGCCACATGCCCTCAACATGGGGAGGATGTCCCCATGTTGATGGGGACAAGGGCCTCATCCCCACAACCCTTGCCCGGTGGTTGTGGGGGTCTGCGGGCGGGGGGCTTATCGGAATCTGGAAGACCCCTTTAACAAAGGGGACCCCCAGATCCCGGCCCCCCCCCATGTGAATTGGTAAGGGGTACATTGTACCCCTACCATTTCACGAAGAAAGCGTAAAAAAAAGTTTAAAAAAAGCACACAAACACCCTGAAAAAGTCCTTTATTTAAAAAAAAAACAAAAACATTCCAGCGGTGAAATCCAGTGTCCCGCGGCGATCCCGATGTCCAGCGCTGTCCTTTATTGGTTGTGCCTGAGCGGACCTGATGGGGAACTCCCTCTCAGTATTTTAAATGTATAGACTCGCCCCTTCTAAAGTTCCCCATCAGGTCCGCTCAGCGGACCAGATGCGGAACATGAGAAGGGGCGGGTCTATACATGTATTGCCAAAGTGAGAGCAGTTCCCCATCAGGTCCGCCCCCTCGGTATGTCGGACCCGCCTACGTCATTGGCTTGAGCGGGGAACTTCCTTCACTATGTAAATTTAAATTACACAGTGAAGGAAGTTCCCCGCTCAAGCCAATGACGTAGGCGGGTCCGACATACCGAGGGAGCGGACCTGATGGGGAACTTTAGAAGGGGCGGGTCTATACATTTAAAATACTGAGAGGGAGTTCCCCATCAGGTCCGCTCAGGCACAACCAATGAAGGACAGCGCTGGACATCGGGATCGCCGCGGGACACTGGATTTCAGCGCTGGAATGTTTTTTTATTTTTTTATTATTTTAAATAAAGGACTTTTTCAAGGTGTTTGTGTGTTTTTTTAAACATTTTTTTATGCTTTCTTCGTGAAATGGTAGGGGTACAATGTACCCCTTAGAAATTCACATGGGGGGGGCCGGGATCTGGGGGTCCCCTTTGTTAAAGGGGTCTTCCAGATTCCGATAAGCCCCCCGCCCGCAGACCCCCACAACCACCGGGCAAGGGTTGTGGGGATGAGGCCCTTGTCCCCATCAACATGGGGACATCCTCCCCATGTTGAGGGCATGTGGCTTGGTACGGTTCAGGAGGGAGGGGGGCCGCTCTCTCGTCCCCCCCTTTTCCCCTGTGGCCGGCCAGGTTGCGTGCTCGGATAAAGGGCCTGGAATGGATATTTGGGGGAACCCCACGTCAATTTTTTTTTAAATTTGCGGCGGGGTTCCCCTTAATATCCATTCCAGACCTGAAGGGCCTGGTAATTGAATTCTGGGGAACCCCCGCGCTTTTTTTTTTTTTTTTATCAATGACTTTTGTATGTATTGCCGGGAGCCGACAATTCATTAATAGCCGCGAGTCAGTTTTAAAAGACTTTTTTTCTTTCAAAAATGACATTTTTTGCAGGGACAGTTCTAAGCACGGGAAACATGCGCCACTTCACATGCATATCATACACACCCCCCAGGTACAAAATTTAAAGGAATATTTCACTTTTATTTTTTCATTTTAAGCATTATTAAAATCACTGCTCCCGAAAAAACGGCCGTTTTTAAAACTTCTTTTTGCATTGATACATGTCCCCTGGGGCAGGACCCCGGTCCCCAAACACTTTTTAGGACAATAACTTGCATATAAGCCTTTATAATTAGCACTTTAGATTTCTCCCATAGATTTTTCGAATTTGCCGCGAACACCCCAATTTGTTCGCTGTTCGGCGAACGGGCGAACAGGCAATGTTCGAGTCGAACATGAGTTCGACTCGAACTCGAAGCTCATCCCTAATAGGTAGTGAGGAAGTGAAATGAGCAATTTACACCCTTAAAAATCCTGAAGATGGTGATTGGTTTTCGGGGTCCTGTATGCAGCTACACTGCCAAAAAGTCTCTCACATGTGGTATCTCCGTACTCAGAAGAAGCAGCAGAATGTATTTTGGAGTGTAATTCCACATATACCCATGGCATGTGTCAGCAATATATAATTTTAGTGACAACTTTGTGTAAAACATTTTTTTTTAATCACCTCTGACAACAAAGTTACCGTATTTATCTGCGTATAACACGCACCTTTTTCCCCTTAAAATCAGGGGAAAATCGTGGGTGCGTGTTATACGCCGATACCCACTGATCCCGGCGATCTCCGCTGACTGAGCGGAGCGCAGCGATCGCCGCCGAGATACACATAGCCGAGTGTACTCGGCTTTTCTCGGCTCTGCTCACAGTCACGCCCAGTCCCGCCATTGGACCTGTGTTATGTCCATCATAGGGTGGGACTCGGTGTGACTGTGAGCGGAGCCGAGAAGAGCCGACTAGAGCCGAGTACACTCGGCTATGTGTATCTCGGCTCTGCCCAGTCCCTGCGTTCTCGGCGGCGTTCGCCCCGCTCCGCCCAGTCTCTGCGGCGATCTCGGCGGCGCCAATTTTGAAAACTGGGGCAAGGCTGCACTGGACACTGGGCAAAGGCTGCACTTAGCAAAGGCTGCACTGGACACTGGGCAAAGCTGCACTGGACACTGGACAAAGGCTGCACTGGGCAAAGGCTGCACTGGACACTGGGTAAAGCTGCACTGGACACTGGGCAAAGCTACACTGGGCAAAGGCTGCACTGGGCAAAGGCTGCACTGGACACTGGGTAAAGCTGCACTGGACACTGGGCAAAGCTACACTGGGCAAAGGCTGCACTGGACACTTGGTAAAGCTGCACTGGGCAAAGGCTGCACTGGACACTGGGCAAAGGCTGCACTGGACACTGGGCAAAGGCTGCACTGGACACTGGGGCAAGGCTGCAATGGACACTGCTGGCAAGGCTGCACTGACAAGGCTGAAACGGACACTGGTAAGGCTGCATTTAAATGTAAGTTTTTTTTTTCCTTAAACTTCCCTCCTAAAAGTTTTTTTCCCTAAAATTCCCTCCTAAACTTGGGGTGCGTGTTATACGCCGGTGCGTGTTATACGCCGATAAATACGGTAAATATTCAAAGGGCTCAACGTGCCTCTCAGAAAATTCCTTGGGGTGTCTACTTTAAAAAAAAGGGGTAATTTGGGGGTTTTTGTACTGCCCTGCTATTTTAGCACCTCAAGAAATTAGATAGGCAGTCAAAAAGTAAAAGCTGTGTAAATTATAGTATACAGTGTATATAGCATTGTTTGTAGACACTATAACTTTTGCGGAAACCAATAAATATACGCTTATTGAGATTTTTTTTTTACCAACGACATGTAGCTGAATACATTTTGGCCTAAATATATGATAAAAATTTAGTTTATTGGATATTTTTTATAAACAAAAATTATAAAATATAAAAAAAAATAAAAGTTTTTTCCTTTATATCGCAAAAAAATAAAAATCCCAGTGGTGATCAAATACCACCAAACAAAATCTCTATTTGTGGGAAAAAAAGGACATACCGTATATACTCGAGTATAAGCCGAGTTTTTCAGCACTTTTTTTGTGCTGAAAATGCCCCCCTCGGCTTATACTCGAGTCTGTTTCCGACTTCAACTTTGTTCGCCTGATTCCGGCCATCCGTAGGTCCCCTGGTCCCCAAACGTGGCACATATGTTGCCCAACTCCTCCTCTATAAGTGTGCGGGGGACCTAGGGACGGGGAGAACCGATTTTTCAAAGCCGGGCACCCCTTCCATATACTCCAATGTTAAACGGTAATTTCTCCGGTGATTTTGGGGACCTGGTACTGGCCGGCCGTAGGTCCCCTGGACCCCAAACTTGGCACACATGTAGCCCAAATCCTTCTCTACAAGTGAGCCAAGTTTGGTGTCTGGGGGACCTACGGCCGGGGAGCACCAATTTTTCAAAGCTGGGCACCCCATCCATAGACTCCCATGTTAAACGTCAGTCTAGTCACAGTGAGGCATGGACACAGTGAGGCATGGACACAGTGACAGTGAGGCATGGACACAGTGAGGCACAGTGAGGCAGGCACATGGAAACAGTGAGGCAAAGTGAGGCACAGTGAGGCATGCAGATGTACACCCTAGGCTTATACTCGAGTCAATACGTTTTCCCAGTTTTTTGTGGTAAAATTAGGTGCCTCGGCTTATATTCGGGTCGGCTTATACTCGAGTATATGCGGTACATTTAGTTTGGGTACAGCATTGCATGACCGCGCAATTACCAGTTGAAGTAGCGCAGTGACATATTGCAAAAAATGCTCTGGTCAGGAAGGCGTTGAAACCTTCTGGAGCTGAAGTAGGTAAAATACTATTCATTCCAAGTATCCAGGACAAAAAAACTATGGTTCTTTTCCAGAGAATTTTTTTTGGGATCCCAGAAACAGATAAAAAGTCCAACAAAGTACTGTATTTATTGGCATATAACACTCACTTTTTTACCCTGTAAATAGAGGGTAAACTGTGCCTGCGTGTTATACGCAGGGGGCTGTGGAACGTTTTTTTCCTGAAACTTCCCTCTTAAAGTTAGGGTGCGTGTTATACGCCTGTGCATGTTATACGCCGATAAATACGGTATATATAAAATAATGTAATGATCATAAGCTTCTGGAGTCCCTCAGGAACAGGGGTAGGCAACCTCGGCCCTCCAGCTGTTTTGAAGTCTCATGAGACATTGCAAGACCCTGACAATTACAGGCATGACTCCTAGAGGTAGAGGCATGATGGGATTTGTAGTTTCACCACAGCTGGAGGTCCGAGGTTGCATACCCCATCTTTAGAACATAAGTTCTTCTCTTCATGAATTTGGCAAGGATAAATACACTCCAGCATATATGTCCAATGTACAGTATATCTGCACCTATGTGTCTTTTATGCATCCATATATACTACCTCCTATGCCATCTCTCTCATCACTTTAAGCCAGTTTTAACTTTCCCTTGATATTCAGGGGGTTGTCAGCCATTGCTAGCCACTAGGGTTTCTGATTGGCTGACTTGATGATCCCTTTGATGCTAAAATAGCACTGGAAGCTCTGAAGGTTCACCAAATGAGGGGGCAGGAGTAGTGGTTACTGACCTGTCACCATCACCAAGTTGCATGACACCAGGTGGTGGGTCAAATGTCTATAGTTATGTGGACTCTGCAATTGGCCAAGTGATCCAATGGCCTTCTGGAAGAAGAAATGCTGGCTGGAAACCTTCTCCTGTGGACAACACAGGCTGGAAATTAGCAGAAGGGAAAAGACTCCATTACCTGAAAAGGGATCATCTGTAAAGCCACTAGATTTGCCAAGCTGGCATTAAGATGCTTGGCATGTGGGGTACTTGGTGCATCTTCACCTCCAGCAACTAAGAAGGAGATACAGTCATAGTCGAAATTGTTGGCACCCCAGAAATTTTTCTAGAAAATCAAGTATTTATCACAGAAAAGTATTGCAGTAACACATGTGTAGCGCTACCCCCAGTTAAGAGAGCCGCTGGATTTGTTTTCGGGCCCTGTGTACAGCACCACCAACCCCCAGCAATCTGCTTGACCCACTCTGGCACAGTTAGTCTAGGGGTTATTTTTGTATCACATTCAAATATTATTGCAAGGAATAATCTCCTAACAGTAAGACAACACACTGAGGCCAGAGATTAAATATAACAGTTTACTCTTATATCAAAGGTAGCATAGGCAGAACACAACATATGCAATTGGTTAGCAGCGGTACTTCACCACGTGTAGCTATTATGGTATGCGCGCCCTATGGCGCACTAAACAATATCCTAACTTCCCACCCCAGTCAGGCCTGACATGGAGTAAATCTCAGTCACCTCCTATATGGATTTCTTCGCATGCCAGCTTTCGGTGGTGCACTTGATGAATAGCAATTTGTAATCCACAATCAGGCAATAATTGGAACACTATACTGGGGGGACACTTCAACTCTGTCCTGCTACCGGTCCCCCCGGGGAACAGCAAATAAACGAAACTGTGGGCCTATGCAGTCTATAGGCCTGAACACGACACAGTCTATTGGTTTGGGCAGGTGCCCGCTCACCACTCTGGACACGATCCCAGTCTGGAACGTCCACCCTGCTGTGTATCCGCACACAGCGTCTGCAACGATCGGGTCCCCGATCCAACTGATGTCCTCACTCGACAAGTCAGATGCCACCCAGGCTCCGCAGTGGGGTGGAAGGCTCTTTGGAAGTTGCGCAAGGCCCAGGCTTCAGGCCTTGCACTGCAGCAGATCCGCACAGGAAGAAACTCTTGCTTGCAGCGCAGTGTCCAAAGAGGCCGAGCTCTGCCTCGCCTCCTCCTTAAATAACCCCTCCCATGAGTCTCTGCGATGGCTAACTGCACTCTGGGTGCCGAACAGGGTTCTGGGTAACGTAGTCCCGGGGCCTTAAAGGAGACCCCGCTACACACTCCCCCTACTTAAACTCTTTGGTCCCCAAAGATAACATAAACTTATGCGGCGTACACACGATCGTTTTTCATGCCATTTTTTTAACCAACGTTTTTCACGTCGTTTTTTTTTCATGTTTCCTCTCAAGCCTGTCTTGCGTACACACGATCATTTTAAAAAACGTTCAAAGCAAAGCGCAGTGACGTACACCACGTACGACGGCACTATAAAGGGGAAGTTCCGTTCTAATGACGCCACCCTTTGGGACGCTTTTGCTGATTTCGTGTTACCGCGAGTTAGTAAAAGTTTGGTGAGAGACGATTCGCGCTTTTCAGCCTCGTGCTTTTCAGTCCGTTACAGCGTGACGAATGTGCTATCTCCATTACGAACGCTAGTTTTACCAGAACGAGCGCTCCCGTCTCATACTTGATTCTGAGCATGCGCGTTTTTTTTCACGTCGTTAAAGCATACACACTATCGTTTTTCACGTCGTAAAAAAAAACGACATGAAAAACGACGTGAAAAAATAGAGCATGTTCGAAATTTTTAATAGCCATTTTTCACGTCGTTAAAAATGCTCTGGAGCATACACACGATCGGTTTTAATGGCCATTTTAAAAAATGGCATTTTTAACAGCATGAAAAACGATCGTGTGTATGGGGCATTAGATCACAGAACGTACAACATCAATCAAACTTTCGTATGATGTTGGCAGAGGAAATTACCACCAAAACCGAGGCGGTGAACTCCCCTGCCCACAGGTCACACCATCACTAGTGTCCTGCCTAACTGTGCCAGAGAGTGACCTGGGGTTGCCCCCCACTAAATGAACAGTGGGAGGGTCAGGCTGTTCCACACTTCTTCTGGCGGTAACCACAGTGTCTTCCGCACTTCTCCCCATCTGTGGGTAAGTTAATCTTCTAGGAGGCTTTATGGCTCTTCGCTTCCTCTGTCCTCTTGGGCTCTCTGTTAGAACAGGTTCCTCCTCTGGAACCAACTCAGGAATTGAATATAAAAACAAGGAAACCCTTGCGCTAGCTGAGTGATGGAAATGGTATAGGGTGGTGAAAGGAAATGGGGAGGGGATAAATACTGCAGCAATCACCGGAAAGTCTGTTCCAAGTCAACAGTGAAGTAATAAATATCGTGGTGGTGACTGCGCTGTGGTAACTCAAATAAACTAAAATAAATAAAATCGGGGAAATGAAGGGGATAGGAGTGTGGTGGGGAAGGCAAAGAAAGAAAGGGGGAGGGGGGGAAGGGGAGTGGGTGAATCATAGGCTACGATGTATCTGAATAGCAATATTGTGCAGTGTGCACAGTGACACTAATGAACGTGCAAGTGTAATGTGTAAAAAACTAATAAACAAATAAAAATTGTCATATAAACCAATTCTAAACACTCCAATAATACAAACGTGATAACAATTACAAAAGAGATGAATCCCTAAAATATGCTGATAATTATTAATAAAGCCATAAATAAAATAAACACAAGAAGTGCATCTGTGAACTATAAACAATATAAAAGATATATATAAAGCTCCCAAATTGGTATAGTGGATGTGCATAAAGTCATATATGGAAAAAATAAAGTCCCATCACCGAAGGTGTGCTTGGAAGTTTTCCTGTAATGTCCACCCAGTGATCAGTAATCACAAACAGCTTACCTCCCTCCTGAGAGGGGGAGCGGTATACGACGGATCTTTATGATGAGGGATAGTGGAGCGACCTTATAACACAGTCTCTATTGCACAGTTTCTCAATAGCTCATTGGAATGTATATGAAACGACATAAGACAGAGAGACATCAATAGTGCAACTTTGTGAGTGTGGCAAGGTGAATCGCAGATATTTTGGTGTTTCAAGGAAGACGCTTTCATCTTCCCACTTTGCCATGAATAATCCGGCTACACTGGGGGCAAATTTGGCCCCCATGGCAACGCCTGTCTTCTGTTGATAGTATTCTTTTCCATACCAGAAATGGCTATGTTTGAGGCAAAAATCGAGGCATTTAACAATAAACTTCCTTTGCATACATGCCAATTTGGTGAACTTCCTCAGACCCCACTTGGTGGCTTCACATGCCAAGTAGTGGGGTATGATGGTGTATAGGGATGACACATCAGCTGTCGCCATCAAGATGGGTCCTGTTGTTTTATCTTCGTCTAGAATCTGCAACATCTCTTTAGTATCCTGTAAATATGCACTGGTCTTCTGTACTGCTGGTTGGAGGAAGCGATCTATGTATTGCCCAAGTCTTGCTGTGATGGAGTCGATCCCATTTACTATGGGTCTATATGGTGGATTGGCTCCATCTTTGTGTATTTTGTGCAATGCATAAATAATCGGGGTTCTGCACGCTTCAGGTATTAGATATCTTGCTTCCTTTTTATCTAGAACACCCTTTTTAAATCCCAAATGTACTACCTGTTCCAATTCTTTTTTCCACCGGAATACTGGGTTGCTACGAAGTTTGCAATAAGTGTTGTTGTCTTCTAGTAGTGCACACATACCTTTGTGGTATTGTTCCACAGTGAGTATGACTATCCCTCCTCCCTTACCTGAGGGTCTAATCACTAACTCTTTTCTTGCTGCCAGTTTTCGCATTCCTGTTTTGATAGCCCTAGGTTCTTGCAGTGTTTTGACTGTCATACTTTTCAGTTCATCTGTCACCATGTGTTTAAAGACCTCAATATGTTTGTTGTCTTTCGATTTTGGGTTGAAGGTAGATTTATTTTTGAGTTTACTATGAACCACCAGATTGTCTTTGCGTATTCTGGCACTGATGGGATTTTCTGATATATACTTCTTAATATTCAATTTTCTGACATATTTCTGAATATTAATATATGCATGAAATTTGTCTAGATTTCTAACAGGGGCATATTTAAGTCCTCTGTCTAGCGTCATCAGTTCTTCTTGGGAAAGCGGTACTTCCGCCAAGTTGAATATGCCTTCTCCAATTGGTGGTTTCTTAATATTTTTGCCTTTTCCTCCTCTACACCCTCTCTTTCTGATATTTGGTGTTATACTTGGTGTTAAGTTCTCCGAGGGGGGTGGTGGTAGTCTGTCCCCCTCTCTAAAAAAGACACATTATGGCCCTGTTCGTTCCGATATTCACGTTGTGGTCTGACATCAACATCTCGTAAATCTCTCAAAGGGGCATAGTAATTGGATGTATAGACTGGGCTTCTATCTCTATGTCATTGGGGAATGGGTGGTTGTCCTTGATCATTTCTGAACCCCCGTTCATCTCTCGATCTATAGGGATAGTAACTACCTGGACTTCTATCATGATGTCTGGGACCTTCATACTCATTCCTATAATCCTTCCATCCGTAATTAATCTGCTGATGGACTGAACTAGGTTCCAGTTTATAGGTTTCATATGGAGGGGCCCTTGTATCTTTGGGTCTTTGATTGGGTTTGGGCCAATTCTTATGTGTTTTTTTTGTTTTTCCAATGATTAGGTTTCTTCCACCCATATTGGTTAGTCCTTTCTGCTGCTGAAGGGGGGCCTTTAATTTCCCCATTGTATGGAGTGCTATGTTGCCATTGTTTACTGTCGTACATTTCTCCTTTTCTAGGTGACATATCTCTTTCTACATGGTCTCTTGTATTCTTATGAGAGATATTTTTTGCAGATGTTTTAGTTATAGGTGACCAATCTGCAGGTGGCAACCAATGTTTACCCGTTTTGTCGGGTGTCGAGAAAGCTGAAATAGGGTCAGTTTGTCCCAAATTATTCTGCCATTTAAAAACCAAGTCGTTTTTATAATCGTTAATGTCTCTAGTGTATTTTTTGCTTTTCTTTGTTTGAACTTCTGCATCTTTCTTTTTTAAGTCTTTGTTCAACTGGGTGGTGAGGCGTGTGAATTCAGTTGAATCTTTATGTGTCTCTAGTTGTAATTTTAGGTCTGCTATGGTTTGGTCAAGTTTTCTCATTTTCTTTTGTTTACGCTTAAGCAAAAGGTGTAATAGCTCAGCTCCCTTTTCATTGAAGAACCTGAACCATTCATCAATGGATTCTTGATCAACCATGCCATCGTTGAGGGGGACATCCCACCTCAGTCGCCTAGGCACAATATTGGCTTTGATATATCTATCAAAAGTAGTCACATCCCACCACAAGCTGACTTTTTTCTCAAGGCTATGTCCCAATTTACGCATAAGTTGTTCAACATTAGTGTCACTAATGGGATTCTCACTATTGAAAACAGCATCAAGGTCCACTTCTCTTTGCTCTATGAAGGTGAAGATGTCCATGACAGCAGCAAGGGTAAATGGTGGACAAATAGAATGGAATATAAAAACAAGGAAACCCTCGCGCTAGCTGAGTGATGGAAATGGTATAGGGTGGTGAAAGGAAATGGGGAGGGGATAAATACTGCAGCAATCACCGGAAAGTCTGGTCCAAGTCAACAGTGAAGTAATAAATATCGTGGTGGTGACTGCGCTGTGGTAACTCAAATAAACTAAAATAAATAAAATCGGGGAAATGAAGGGGATAGAAGTGTGGTGGGGAAGGCAAAGAAAGAAAGGGGGAGGGGGGAAGGGGAGTGGGTGAATCATAAGCTACGATGTATCTGAATAGCAATATTGTGCAGTGTGCACAGTGACACTAATGAACGTGCAAGTGTAATGTGTAAAAAACTAATAAACAAATAAAAATTGTCATATAAACCAATTCTAAACACTCCAATAATACAAACGTGATAACAATTACAAAAGAGATGAATCCCTAAAATATGCTGATAATTATTAACCAAGCCATAAATAAAATAAACACAAGAAGTGCATCTGTGAACTATAAACAATATAAAAGATATATATAAAGCTCCCAAATTGGTATAGTGGATGTGCATAAAGTCATATATGGAAAAAATAAAGTCCCATCACCGAAGGTGTGCTTGGAAGTTTTCCTGTAATGTCCACCCAGTGATCAGTAATCACAAACAGCTTACCTCCCTCCTGAGAGGGGGAGCGGTATACGACGGATCTTTATGATGAGGGATAGTGGAGCGTCCTTATAACACAGTCTCTATTGCACAGTTTCTCAATAGCTCATTGGAATGTATATGAAACGACATAAGACAGAGAGACATCAATAGCGCAACTTTGTGAGTGCGGCAAGGTGAATCGCTGATGAATATGTTCACACACTCACTTGAATGATAGTGAGCGTGGACCTCAATCCAAACGAGCGCCGCGCTCGTATTAATAAGCAGTGGATTGGCGTCTTGGTGCAAGAATGCAGTGCGATCCTCAGATGTCCACAGCGGCAATCACAAAGTGTTAGTGGTAAAAAAGGAAAGGAAATATAGTGTGGGTCTGAAAACCACTTGGGGTATTTATTAATATACAAGTAAAAAACTCACATTTAAAACACGAAAGACGGGTTCTGCTGGCGGTGTGTCTGTGCTACGTCCTGACGCGTGTCGTCATATCACATGACTTCATCAGAGGCTAGCACTAGACACAGAGTTAGGAAAATTTATAGTCCTAGTCACAGGGCGGGCAGCAGCCATTTTGTTGTGGACCAGCAAATAAGTATGAGCGCGGCCATGATTGCTCTGACATATTAGTAGGATGCAATGGCCTGTGAGGAATAGGGGGAGGAGATGAGGAAAGGCTGCAGAACGAAACAGCATGAAGATCCTCGTTCTCGTTTTAAATTACATCATTTACGAGAACGAGGATCTTCATGCTGCTTCGTTCTGCAGCCTTTCCTCATCTCCTCTCCCTATTCCTCACAGGCCATTGCATCCTACTAATATGTAAGAGCAATCATGGCCGCGCTCATACTTATTTGCTGGTCCACAACAAAATGGCCGCCGTCCGCCCTGTGACTAGGACTATAAATTTTCCTAACTCTGTGTCTAGTGCTAGCCTCTGATGAAGTCATGTGATATGACGACACGCGTCAGGACGTAGCACAGACACACCGCCAGCAGAACCCGTCTTTCGTGTTTTAAATGTGAGTTTTTTACTTGTATATTAATAAATACCCCAAGTGGTTTTCAGACCCACACTATATTTCCTTTCCTTTTTTACCACTACCACTGTGTGATTGCCGCTGTGGACATCTGAGGATCGCACTGCATTCTTGCACCAAGACTCCAATCCACTGCTTATTGGTACGAGCGCGGCGCTCGTTTGGATTGAGGTCCACGCTCACTATCATTCAAGTGAGTGTGTGAACATATTCATCAGCGATTCACCTTGCCGCACTCACAAAGTTGCGCTATTGATGTCTCTCTGTCTTATGTCGTTTCATATACATTCCAATGAGCTATTGAGAAACTGTGCAATAGATACTGTGTTATAAGGATGCTCCACTATCCCTCATCATAAAGATCCGTCGTATACAGCTCCCCCTCTCAGGAGGGAGGTAAGCGGTTTGTGATTACTGATCACTGGGTGGACATTACAGGAAAACTTCCAAGCACACCTTCGGTGATGGGACTTTATTTTTTCCATATATGACTTTATGCACATCCACTATACCAATTTGGGAGCTTTATATATCTTTTATATTGTTTATAGTTCACAGATGCACTTCGTGTGTTTATTTAATTTATGGCTTGGTTAATAATTATCAGCATATTTTAGGGATTCATCTCTTTTGTAATTGTTATCACGTTTGTATTATTGGAGTGTTTAGAATTGATTTATATGACAATTTTTATTTGTTTATTAGTTTTTTACACATTACACTTGCACGTTCATTAGTGTCACTGTGCACATTGCACAATATTGCTATTCAGATACATCGTAGCCTATGATTCACCCACTCCCCTTCCCCCCCTCCCCCTTTCTTTCTTTGCCTTCCCCACCACACTCCTATCCCCTTCATTTCCCCGATTTTATTTATTTGAGTTTATTTGAGTTACCACAGCGCAGTCACCACCACGATATTTATTACTTCACTGTTGACTTGGACCAGACTTTCCGGTGATTGCTGCAGTATTTATCCCCTCCCCATTTCCTTTCACCACAGTATACCATTTCCATCACTCAGCTAGCGCGAGGGTTTCCTTGTTTTTATATTCCATTCTATTTGTCCACCATTTACCCTTGCTGCTGTCATGGACATCTTCACCTTCATAGAGCAAAGAGAAGTGGACCTTGATGCTGTTTTCAAAAGCGAGGATCCCATTAGTGACACTAATGTTGAACAACTTATGCGTAAATTGGGACATAGCCTTGAGAAAAAAGTCAGCTTGTGGTGGGATGTGACTACTTTTGATAGATATATCAAAGCCAATATTGTGCCTAGGTGACTGAGGTGGGATGTCCCCCTCAACGATGGCATGGTTGATCAAGAATCCATTGATGAATGGTTCAGGTTCTTCAATGAAAAGGGAGCTGAGCTATTACACCTTTTGCTTAAGCGTAAACAAAAGAAAATGAGAAAACTTGACCAAACCATAGCAGACCTAAAATTACAACTAGAGACACATAAAGATTCAACTGAATTCACACGCCTCACCACCCAGTTGAACAAAGACTTAAAAAAGAAAGATGCAGAAGTTCAAACAAAGAAAAGCAAAAAATACACTAGAGACATTAACGATTATAAAAACGACTTGGTTTTTAGATGGCAGAATAATATGGGACAAACTGACCCTATTTCAGCTTTCTCGACACCCGACAAAACGGGTAAACATCGGTTGCCACCTGCAGATTGGTCACCTATAACTAAAACATCTGAAAAAAATATCTCTCATAAGAATACAAGAGACCATGTAGAAAGAGATATGTCACCTAGAAGAGGAGAAATGTACGACAGTAAACAACGGCAACATAACACTCCATACAATGGGGAAATTAAAGGCCCCCCTTCAGCAGCAGAAAGGACTAACCAATATGGGTGGAAGAAACCTAATCATTGGAAAAACAAAAAAACACATAAGAATTGGCCCGAACCCAATCAAAGACCCAAAGATACAAGGGCCCCTCCATATGAAATCTATAAACTGGAACCTAGTTCAGTCCATCAGCAGATTAATTACGGATGGAAGGATTATAGGAATGAGTATGAAGGTCCCAGACATCATGATAGAAGTCCAGGTAGTTACTATCCCTATAGATCGAGAGATGAACGGGGGTTCAGAAATGATCGAGGACAACCACCCATTCCCCAATGACCTAGAGATAGAATCCCAGTTTATACATCCAATTACTATGCCCCTTTGAGAGATTTACGAGATGTTAATGTCAGACCACAACGTGAATATCGGAACGAACAGGGCCATAATGTGTCTTTTTTAGAGAGGGGGACAGACTACCACCACCCCCCTTGGAGAACTTAACACCAAGTATAACACCAAATATCAGAAAGAGAGGGTGTAGAGGAGGAAAAGGCAAAAATATTAAGAAACCACCAATTGGAGAAGGCATATTCAACTTGGCAGAAGTACCGCATTCCCAAGAAGAACTGATGACGCTAGACAGAGGACTTAAATATGCCCCTGTTAGAAATCTAGACAAATTTCATGCATATATTAATATTCAGAAATATGTCAGAAAATTGAATATTAAGAAGTATATATCAGAAAATCCCATCAGTGCCAGAATATGCGAAGACAATCTGGTGGTTCATAGTAACCTCAAAAATAAAATCTACCTTCAACCCAAAATCGAAAGACAACAAACATATTGAGGTCTTTAAACACATGGTGACAGATGAACTGAAAAGTATGGCAGTCAAAACACTGCAAGAACCTAGGGCTATCAAAACAGGAATGCGAAAACTGGCAGCAAGAAAAGAGTTAGTGATTAGACCCTCAGATAAGGGAGGAGGGATAGTCATACTCACTGTGGAACAATACCACAAAGGTATGTGTGCACTACTAGAAGACAAAAACACTTATTGCAAGCTTCGTAGCAACCCAGTATTCCGGTGGAAAAAAGAATTGGAACAGGTAGTACATTTGGGACTTAAAAAGGGTGTTCTAGATAAAAAGGAAGCAAAATATCTAATACCTGAAGCGTGCAGAACCCCGATTATTTATGCATTGCCCAAAATACACAAAGATGGAGCCAATCCACCATATAGACCCATAGTAAATGGGATCGACTCCATCACAGCAAGACTTGGGCAATACATAGATCGCTCCCTTCAACCAGCAGTACAGAAGATCAGTGCATATTTACGGGATACTAAAGAGATGTTGCAGATTCTAGACGAAGATAAAACAACAGGACCCATCTTGATGGCGACAGCTGATGTGTCATCCCTGTACACCATCATACCCCACTACTTGGCATGTGAAGCCACCAAGTGGGGTCTGAGGAAGTTCACCAAATTGGCATGTATGCAAAGGAAGTTTATTGTTAAATGCTTCGATTTTTGCCTCAAACATAGCCATTTCTGGTATGGAAAAGAATACTATCAACAGAAGACAGGCGTTGCCATGGGGGCCAAATTTGCCCCCAGTGTAGCCGGATTATTCATGGCAAAGTGGGAAGATGAAAGCCTCTTCCTTGAAACACCAGAAGATCTAGTACTTTACAAACGCTACATTGATGAAATTTTCCTTCTATGGAAAGGCGACCGGGAACAACTAGTAAGCTTCTTTGAGAAACTTAACAACAATCAGCAAAATATAGTATTAACTTGGCAAATAGAGGAATCAAACATATCCTTCCTAGATCTCATCATAACAAGAACTAAAGATACCTTTACCACTAAGACCTTTTTCAAAAGCGTAGATCGGAATAGCTACCTTCCAATGAAAAGCTGCCACCATCAAAACTGGCTTTTTAACATCCCTAAAGGTCAGATGCTACGCTTACGACGGAACTGCACAGATATTGCAGATTTCCATACTCAGGCTAATTTACTAGGTGAAAGATTTGTACAAAAAGGATATAAAGAGGATTTCATAAAGAGTAAAATAGAAGACGTCACTCACATTCCAAGATGGGAGCTACTGCAAAATAAGAATAAAATCCCCAAACCCGACAAAGTGCCAGTTATTCTAGAGTACAACATCCAATATAAGAAGATAGAGAGCATTGTCACACGCCACTGGCATATCCTGAAGGCAGATAAAATCCTTAAAAATATACTACCTGATAGACCCCAATTCATCTACAGACGTGCACCCACATTACGAGACCAGTTAGTGAAGAGTGTAGTCAATCCACAGAAAAACATTTTCACTTTTTTCACTGGCAAAGGGTTCTACCCTTGTAAGAGGTGCTACGCCTGTAGACGAACTAAACTCCCAAATGAAAGAAGGTCTACATTCCAGTCTAATAGCAATGGGAGACAATTTGAAATCAGAGAATTTGTTGGTTGCAACACAGAAGGGGCGGTTTATGTGTTGGAATGCAGTTGCGGCCTGCAATATGTAGGCCGCACCAAAAGGCTACTTAGAATTTGTGTTAAAGAACACGTACAAAATATACAATGAGGATTCGTCAAACATAGTGTTTCTAGGCACTTTGCAGAAATACACAATCGAGATCCCTCTCATCTAAAGTTTGGGGTATAGTACCATACTCAAGCCCATGGAGAGGTGGGCACAAGGTACGCATACTTAGCCAAATTTAATCCCATTGGATTTTTTTGATGGATACGTTTGTGCCCAAAGGCCTAAACATAGAATTTGACTTAAACTGCTTTCTAAGTGATTACTAGGGGACGAAGTCACATCCCTCTAATTGACACTAGGTTTCACCTAGTGTCATATTGTTGCCAGGTTTTTTTCTCCCATTAATAGCTTCTTTCCCCTATTATACGTCAGTCTCTGTCACCACGGTAGAGACAGGTACCTAATATTAAACATTTTTCATATTTCATTTTTCATTGTTATATGCTTCTATAAGCACATCTTGGACTTTATTATTTATGCTTTATGAGGACTTAACCTACCTAGACCTTCACAATTGATGAGGTAGTACTCACACTAGTCCTACATACAGGTATATGCATTTGCGATCCTGTGCAGGACACATTTAAATATTTGCATATTTTTTTCCCCTATCATGATATGCAGTTATTTCATCATTGTGGTATATCCATATATTCCCTCTTGCGGTTCTAGCTGTTGTGTGTCTGTGCTTTATTTGTTTTTTCCATTATGACAGATTGCAGGCATGTAATTGGAGCTGTCTGGAGTTGCTCCCGGACTCGTGTGTACGGGCCACCAGCTCTCCTGCGTTTGCTCTATTTTAATATTTTTTACAGATTTTATCTTGCGGGGACTTTATGTCCCGGTTTTAAATTACATCATTTACGAGAACGAGGATCTTCATGCTGCTTCGTTCTGCAGCCTTTCCTCATCTCCTCCCCCTATTCCTCACAGGCCATTGCATCCTACTAATATGTCAGAGCAATCATGGCCGCGCTCATACTTATTTGCTAGTCCACAACAAAATGGCCGCCGCCCACCCTGTGACTAGGACTATAAATTTTCCTAACTCTGTGTCTAGTGCTAGCCACTGATGAAGTCATGTGATATGACGACACGCATCAGGACGTAGCACAGACACACCGCCAGCAGAACCGAGAGGAGACGAGCTCTCCGCTCGTAAGGATACAAGACCCATCTTTCATGTTTTAAATGTGAGTTTTTTACTTGTATATTAATAAATACCCCAAGTGGTTTTCAGACCCACACTATATTTCCATTCCTTTTTTACCACTACCACTTTGTGATTGCCGCTGTGGACATCTGAGGATCGCACTGCATTCTTGCACCAAGACGCCAATCCACTGCTTATTGGTACGAGCGCGGTGCTCGTTTGGATTGAGGTCCACGCTCACTATCATTCAAGTGAGTGTGTGAACATATTAATCAGCGATTCACCTTGCCGCACTCACAAAGTTGCGCTATTGATGTCTCTCTGTCTTATGTCGTTTCATATACATTCCAATGAGCTATTGAGAAACTGTGCAATAGAGACTGTGTTATAAGGACGCTCCACTATCCCTCATCATAAAGATCCGTCGTATACCGCTCCCCCTCTCAGGAGGGAGGTAAGCTGTTTGTGATTACTAATCACTGGGTGGACATTACAGGAAAACTTCCAAGCACACCTTCGGTGATGGGACTTTATTTTTTCCATATATGACTTTATGCACATCCACTATACCAATTTGGGAGCTTTATATATATCTTTTATATTGTTTATAGTTCACAGATGCACTTTGTGTGTTTATTTTATTTATGGCTTGGTTAATAATTATCAGCATATTTTAGGGATTCATCTCTTTTGTAATTGTTATCACGTTTGTATTATTGGAGTGTTTAGAATTGGTTTATATGACAATTTTTATTTGTTTATTAGTTTTTTACACATTACACTTGCACGTTCATTAGTGTCACTGTGCACACTGCACAATATTGCTATTCAGATACATCGTAGCCTATGATTCACCCACTCCCCTTCCCCCCTCCCCCTTTCTTTCTTTGCCTTCCCCACCACACTCCTATCCCCTTCATTTCCATGATTTTATTTATTTTAGTTTATTTGAGTTACCACAGCGCAGTCACCACCACAACTCAGGAATTACTTCTGGTTCGGGAGCACTGGACTCCGGGGCAGGGAGGTACAGGGACTCCCTTGGATCTTCTTCTGGGGGTAAGTCACAAGCACTCTCCCAAGAATCCGACCTAAGACTGGATGGAATGAACTCAGTAGCTTCTGCATTCAGTGTCTGGTCCTCAGCATCTTCTTCGGGAGGAAGATCAATAGCAGAAGTTTCTGGAGCCTGGGAAGGCCAAAGCCAACCAAGTTCTTCTTCCTCATCTTCACTTGTTTCCGAGGTCTCTGTATCCCCGATCCGGGGGGTCTGGGACCGAGTGTTCGGTCTGGGAGTATCCAGGATGGAAGTTGGCTCAGGGGAATCCGTCACAGGGGGTATCCGAACTGCCTCCGCTAGTGGGAGTAGGTGATTCCGATGCCAGGTCTTCAAGGGCCCCACCTTCCCTTCTGGTTTAAGTCTGTAAACGGGTAGGCCCGGCAGTCTTTTGCAAACAACATAAGGTTCAGGTCTCCATCTGTCTGCAAGCTTGTGTTTTCCAGGGATCCCCAAATTCCGCAACAACACTCTGTCTCCAGGTTGTAGATCTTGTATCCTAACTTTTAAGTCAAAAATTTTCTTGTTGCGGGCCCCCCTTTGCTCTGAGGCCGCCTGTGCCTGTTCATAGGCCAATTTCAAATTGCGTCTAAGCCTATCGACATATCCCTTGTGGGAAGCAGCAGAACAATGGTCTATGGAAGTGCCAAAGGCCAGATCTACGGGTAGTCTTGCTTCTCTCCCGAACATGAGTCTATAGGGTGAGTATCCTGTAGCATCACTGGTGGTGCTGTTGTATGCATGCACAACTGCCGCTATGTGGTTGCTCCAATGCTGCTTCTTTTCACTACTTAGGGTCCCCAGCATGTTGAGCAGGGTTCGGTTGAACCTCTCCGGCTGAGCATCACCTTGGGGATGATAGGGGGTAGTTCTTGTCTTCTTGATCCCCAAAGAATCCAGGAGTTTCCGGATCAATTGACTTTCAAAATCCCTTCCCTGATCTGAATGGAGCCGTTGTGGTAGCCCATAATGTACAAAGTATTTCTCCATCAGCACTTTGGCAACGGTGGAAGCCTTCTGGTCCTTGGTTGGAAAGGCCTGGGCATACCGGGTGAAATGATCGGTTACTACCAGAACATTTCCTAGTCCACTCAGGTTGGGTTTGAGGCAGAGAAAATCAATGCATACCAGGTCAAGTGGGCTTTGACTTTGCAGATGGCCCATTGGGGCAGCTTGATGAGGTAAAGTCTTTCTCTGGATGCATCGTGCACATGAGTGGCAGTATTCTTCAACTTCAGCCCTCATGCAGGGACAATAGAAACGGTCCCTAACGAGTTGGAAAGTCCTTTCCGCCCCTAGGTGGCCATGGTTGTCGTGCAGGGCAACCAGGACTGTCTCTCGGTACTTCTCCGGCAAGAACAGTTGCCATTTGTCTTCTAGGTCATCAGAGGGGCCCTGTAACTTGTCCCACTCTTTCCTCAACAGGCGAGCTTCCTTTGAAGGGTGGCGTGAGAGCCTATTTGGGTCCTGATTCTCCAGGGCCTCTAGGACCAATCTCCCCATAGGGTCTTCCAATTGGTCGGATCTCAGCTCCTTCTTAGACAGTTTTGGTAAGTTATCTTCCCCCAGTTGGGTTACTCCACAGTATTGCTTGGGAACTCCTACTATGGTAACCCCTATCTCTTCTGCTCTTGAGCCGCCACTGGCTTGGAGTTCAGCCCCTTGACAGAGGACCCGCACCCCGTCGGGTGCCACTTGGGCCCAGTCTTCTGTACTGCAAGTGGGGACGTGAGATCTTCTAGACAAAGCGTCTGTACTTCAGGCCGAAGTCGAATGCGGACAGCGCCGCCAGCCACCTATGTCCTGTGGCATCCAACTTCGCTGTGGTGAAGAGATAGGTGAGGGGGTTGTTGTCTGTTTTCACTGTGAATTTTGCCCCATATAAATAGTCTCTAAGTTTGTCAACTACCGCCCACTTAAGGGCCAGGAACTCCAACTTATGGGTAGGATAGTTCTTTTCGGAAGGGAGTCAGACTTCTGCTCACATACGCAACAGGCCTCAGTTGCTCTTCATTCTCCTGGTACAGCACTCCTCCCAAACCATCATGACTGGCATCCACATGAAGTTCATAAGGCTTATTAGGGTCTGCGTAGGCCAGGACAGGGGCAGTGGTTAATGTCTTCTTCAACATCTGAAAGGCATTCTCACACTTCTCGTTCCACTGGTCCTTGACTGACTCCCCTGGCTTTCTGGGGCCTGTGTCATCCTCTTCCCCCTCCGTCTTTAGCAGCTCATTCAGAGGCCTGGCTATCCGAGCAAACCCCTCCACAAACCTCCTGTAATAGGAACAGAACCCCAGAAAGGATCTGAGCTCTGTCACCGTGGTGGGCCTGGGCCAGGAGGTGACTGCCTCCAATTTTTCGGGGTCTGTGGCTACCCCAACTTCAGACACTATATGTCCCAGATAGTTGACTGATGACTGATAGAATTGGCACTTTTCCGGTGAGAGCTTGAGTCCTTCCTCACTCAGTCTCTTCAAAACTTTCTCCAGTCTCTCCTCATGCTCCTCCAAGGTTCTTCCGAAGACAATGTCATCCAAGTATACGAGGACTTCGATGAGGTTCATATCTTCCACTGTCTTTTTCATGAGACGTTGGAAGGTGGCTGGAGCTCCAGACAGACCTTGAGGCATCCGGTTGAATTCAAAGAACCCCACCGGGGTTATGAAAGCCATCTTCTCTTTGTCTTCTGGATGCATCGGGATCTGATAGTACCCACTCTTGAGGTCCATAACACTGAACCACTTGGCTCCAGACAAACTCTGTAGGGCATCCTCTATCCTTGGAGTGGTATATTGATCCGGTATGGTTCTCCTGTTGAGGGTCCTATAGTCTATGCACAGTCTCAGTGACCCATTCTTCTTCCGGACCACCACTATAGGGGAGGCATAGGGACTTCTAGATTCTCGAATCACCCCTGTTCGCTTGAGCTCGGCGAGCTGCTCCCCCAAGTCTTCAAGGTCTGCTAACGGAACCCGCCTAACCCTTTCCCTGAAGGGTTTGTCTTCCTGGAGGAGGATCCGGTGGGTGGCACTCCTAGCACACCCCACATCGAATTCATCTTGAGAAAAGATCCTTTCCCACCTGGTCAACTGGGCCTTGGCTCTCTCTTTCCAAGCCCTGGGCAGATTTGGATTCTCCATGGAAAGTTTCTCCCACACAGTACTTTCTCTATCTGTCTTCTCCACATCTGGCGAAGCAACTGGGGTAGCTGGGCTCACCCGGCCCAGTAACAGCCTAGCTGGGATTTCCATGGGACCATCCGTGGTATTTCTGATGCTCACAGGCACTTTACAATGAGCCTTCTTCAGGGCCCTCACTGGAACCACTTCTGGGACTACTTCTAGGCCCGAATGTTCTTCCCTTGGGTCGGGTTCCAACATGACAAAAGGGCCAGGCTGCTCCCAAGTGAGTTTCACTGTGGCTTTCAAGCAGGTTACTTCACCGGGCTGTAGCACTATTCCCCTTCTTCCCAGCCTCCAGACCTTCCCTACCCCCTCTTCCGGGGCCTTCTGTTCCAAGATCAGCCGTTGGTAGGCTGTCTTCAACATTGGGTGGATCTCAGTGACTGTGGGGTCTTTCCTTCTTGTCAGAGGGGCCAGAAGTCTTCGGACCAGATCAGTGTTCGTCCCTATTATCAGGGAACTCTTGTTAGCTTCAGGCGGTCGGGGGCACACCACAGCTAAGGTGTCGAACACTTCAGCCTTTCCGGCTATGGACGGGTCAAAAGTCAGTTTTATAGGCAGATAGCCATCATAAGGGAAACTCTCTGTCCCAATTCCCCCTATCTCCAACTCTTCAATCTTCTGGATGGGTAGGTGACTTAAATGCTTGTCATAAAAGTCCCGGTACAACAGGGTCACTTGCGCCCCAGTATCCAATATGGCTCTTGTGTAGACTCCCTCCACTTGAACTGGTACTATCGGGGAGGGACCCACCAGCTTCTCTGGATATCGTTTCGTAGGGGTCTCTTTCTTTTGATCTTCGCATTTTCCCCTTTGGCTTTCTTTCTTCCATTTCTCTTTGGACTTAAGCCTCTCCTGGGCCTGGCATGCATTGATCTTCCTTCTTTTTATGGGTGTAACTACCCGCTGAGGGACACTACTCTCTTTCTTTGGAGTGCGTTCCTTCTGAGGAACTTTGTGTTTCTTCTGAGGGGTCTTCTCCATTCTTTTCATGTGCTTCTCATTCAGTTTGGAGCTCACTGGAGATGATGGGCACCCGGTTGACTCCTTCACCGGGGCCCGCTGAAGTTTTCCGGCGGCTTGCGATTATTCATCTTTTTTTCTTCGGGCTGGCACACACTTTGGAGAGATGGCCAGCTCCTCCACAATTGAAACAAATCACATCCCCCCAATCTTCCAGGGATGCGGGCGCTGAGGTGTTGGGAAACAGCTCCTTCCTCTGACTTTCCCTCTCTGGTTCCCTTGACTTCTTTTCCATCAGGGAGGTCAGCATCCCCAACACTTGGGACATCTGTGACTTCAAGGTATCCACCTCTGAGTCTCTTTCCAGGGTCATGGCCGTCCTGACCATCACTGGAGGAGGATTTACCGACTCAACTGGTAGGCTCCTCTTCTTCTCCTCCAGCATAGCTTCTTCCTCTCTGACCACTCGGATCAAGTCAGGGTACTTCTGGCTCTTCCCATCCTGTCTTGTGCGTAGCGCCAATGCGATGGGGTCCAGGGGCTGAGATCCTCTCATCACCTGTTGAACACGGGCCTCATCCATCTTCCGTGGGTCAATCCCCTTCTTAAGAATCATCTTATGCAGGATCTTATCCAGGCGCCTCATGAACTCTGACAGCTTCTCTCCTGTCTTCTGGTAGCAGTGCTCCAGCTGATAAGTGAGCTCAGTGATTTTCTCTGTTCCACCGAACACATTCTGTAGAATGTCCAGATAGTCCTGTGCATTACAGTCCGTCTTACTCATCTTGAGATTGCGTATGGCCTCTAGAGCAGGCCCCTTCAAGCTCTCAGCAATTCTCTGCTTCTTTCTGTGGTCTGGGACTTCCCATTCTTCTAGGGCCTGAGTGGCACCGTCTAGCCACTCCTCAAACCCCTCTTCACCTGAGAGTACAGGTTTCCTTCCTGAGAATATTCTAAGCTTTCTGTATCCTGACATCTGGTAATCTGTAGGATCTTTCTTGCACTGGGCTACAAGTTCCCCCAGGACCACGCACAACTCTGCGCCAAGAATGGTAGATGGCGACCCGGGACTTTCCCTTTTCACCTGTCTTGCTTCTTTTGGGGTGGGTGATGGAGACAGTTTCGGTGTCTGAGACTGTTCTCCTGGCTTAAATGGCAGCGTGTGTATCAGGCTATAAGTCTGGTCATCTATAGCTTCTACACTTGGATTCTTGAAATGTTCTGGGACTCCGTCCTTCCATTCCACTAATGCGTGGGTCAGTGAGGAATTCGTCCTGGCATCCACCACCCATGCTTTCTGATACGGTGACAGTGACATCACTAGCTGCTTCACCGCTTCTTCTTGCCAGATCCCTGGGAGTTCTATAACTACTACCCCGGCTGGATCTGTGTTGACAGTTTTACACCACTGTCCTACTTTTAGTGGGTCCATGCTGGTACTTTTGGCGCGTTGCTTGCTGCAACAGGATCCCGGACGAGCCCCCACGTGTAGCGCTACCTCCAGTTAAGAGAGCCGCTGGATTTGTTTTCGGGCCCTGTGTACAGCACCACCAACCCCCAGCAATATGCTCGACCCACTCTGGCACAGTTAGTCTAGGGGTTATATTTGTATCACATTCAAATATTATTGCAAGGAATAATCTCCTAACAGTAAGACAACACACTGAGGCCAGAGATTAAATATAACAGTTTACTCTTATATCAAAGGTAGCATAGGCAGAACACAACATATGCAATTGGTTAGCAGAGCCCTGCAGAATTCAATACAGCATACAATAATGGCGCTGCGCGGTACTTCACCACGTGTAGCTATTATGGTATGCGCGCCCTATGGCGCACTAAACAATATCCTAACTTCCCACCCCGGTCAGGCCTGACATGGAGTAAATCTCAGTCACCTCCTATATGGATTTCTTCGCATGCCAGCTTTCGGTGGTGCACTTGATGAATAGCAATTTGTAATCCACAATCAGGCAATAATTGGAACACTATACTGGGGGGACACTTCAACTCTGTCCTGCTACCGGTCCCCCCGGGGAACAGCAAATAAACGAAACTGTGGGCCTATGCAGTCTATAGGCCTGAACACGGCACAGTCTATTGGTCTGGGCAGGTGCCCGCTCACCACTCTGGACGCGATCCCAGTCCAGAACGTCCACCCTGCTGTGTATCCATACACAGCGTCTGCAACGATCAGGTCCCCGATCCAACTGATGTCCTCACTCGACAAGTCAGATGCCACCCAGGCTCCGCAGTGGGGTGGAAGGCTCTTTGGAAGTTGCGCAAGGCCCAGGCTTCAGGCCTTGCACTGCAGCAGATCCGCACAGGAAGAAACTCTTGCTTGCAGCGCGGTGTCCAAAGAGGCCGAGCTCCGCCTCGCCTCCTCCTTAAATAACCCCTCCCATGAGTCTATGCGATGGCTAACTGCACTCTGGGTGCCGCACAGGGTTCTGGGTAACATAGTCCCGGGGCCTTAAAGGAGACCCTGCTACACATGTTTTGCTATACACATGTTTATTCCCTTTGTGTGTATTGGAACAAAACAAAAAAAAAAGGGAGGAAAAAAATCAAATTGGACATAATGTCACACAAAACTCCAAAAATGGGCTGGTCGGGGAGGATGCATGAGGACTGAGACCGCCACTCTCCTCCCCCCTCTCTGACCTCTGCAGACCCCAGCAGAGAGACCTGGAGCAGTTTGCAAAGGAAGGGTGGTCCAAAATTCTGGGTGAGAGGTGTAAGAAGCTTATTGATGGTTGTAGGAAGCGACTGATTTCAGTTATTTTTTTCCAAAGGGTGTGCAACCAAATATTAAGTTAAGGGTGCCAAGAATTTTGACCAGCGCATTTTTGGAGTTTTGTGTGACATTATGTCCAATTTGATTTTTTTCCTCCCTTTTTTTGTTTTGTTCAAATACACACAAAGGGAATAAACATGTGTATAGCAAAACATGTGTTACTGCAATATTTTTCTGTGAGAAATACTTGATTTTCTGGAAAAATTTCTGGGGTGCCAACAATTTCAGCTATGACTGTACTTGCCTGTTCAAGGATGTAGCTGTAGATGACAAAATGGAGTTTAGTGACTAAGCAAGATTGAAACCTATTCTTGGTCCTATTAAGTGTGACCCCTTGGTGACCCTCTTCATAGTTTGATGTGCCCTTTGTCAGACTCCTATCCCTTTCACCTGAGGCTGCAGACATTATAGTGGATGCAGATAGAGATTTCTGTGAACTGCAAGAAAGAGGAGTGAGAGGGAGGAGGAATATGGGCCCCTGGTTGCTAACCGGTATCGTTCTATTATGATGCCAGATGCTGATAAGTGAAGCCTAGTGAAAAACTACCTTACTAACAAAATAACTATGATATACCAAGCAAGGAGAGAGATTAGGTATGGCTGAGTCAGGGGAGGTGCAAGGAACAATGGGTGACACAGGTCAGAAAGTGAGGCCAGAGTGAGAATCAGGTACAAGAGGAAGGGGTAGAGGCAGCAGGATCAGGAAAACAGGTTCAAGGCAACAAGCGTCAGGGTACCAGGTACAGAAGCAGGACCACTGATTCAAGGGCAGCAGGATATTTTGCACATAGGGCAAAATGCTAAGATACTGTGGAAACCTAAAAGAGGGGCTAAATATCCTCCAGGAGCAAGAATCAGATGAGGACTAATTGCTGGTGTCCAGTAGACACTCGTTGGTAGGCACCAGGACTACACCCTTTAGGTTTGGGAACCAAAGTGCCACCAGCACGTGATCAAGTTCCTGATACATTCATGTGCTGCTACCACCAAGATTTCTGGTGAACAGCCATGGGCTTTCCCATGCATATGGTACCAAATTGACTGGTAGATTTACCACACTCGATACGCTGCAAACTACACTGCTGTCTGTAGCACATGTGTTAGTAAAGGATAATACTGATGAGCTCTGTGGTGAGGACCTAGGGATTCTAGTGACCTGCACTCATAAAGCAGTGCCCTCCAGTGGAATGGGGGACTGTTCCTTCCACTTCTCTACAAGCTGGATGCCATCCTGCCTCACTTTCTTCCATTATATGCTTGGGCATTCAGGTACAGTCTACCACCTCATCATCCCCAGCCTCCCTATCTCTCAAGCCCACCTGGCACTAATCTAAAGCTGCAGGAACATCATTGGCAATTAATTCTCCCCTTATGTTGTCACTTCCCTCTATGCTCTTTGTGTGCTCTCTTCATCAATATTGGATAAGGGTAATTACTGTGCATGCTCCTGCAGAAAATGACTAATGCTGGGCTAAAATAATTCAGCCACCTTATTGAGGGAAGTTTCTGGGACTACTGATGCTTTTGAATTTGAAGAGGAGGGAGAATATGGAACATTTTAAGCTGCTGGTGACACTAGTCTGCACCTAGGAGAAAAATGAGGTGGATAATGAAGGATTGGTTATTCACTCCACCTCTTCCTCCACATGCTCTGCCTGTATAGCATGCCCACTGCCAGGAAAGAAAGGCAGAAGTGCCATGCCCCTGTAAGGTGTTGTCTGTCTAGCACTTTGGCCTGTTGATACACTACAAGTTCATCTTCTACTAGCTGCGGGTGAAGAACCTCTGACTTTCTTGAGAATATTAATAATGGTGGAGCCCTCAAGATGTATACATGCATTATCTCAGTGGGGCACCATACCTTCTATAAACCAACCAAATAACTTCCCCTACAACTCCACCAAGATAGTGGGAGGGGAGAGAAGAAAAAAAATTGGACTTGAATATATATACAGTAAAACACAAATTTTTATTTACAGATATTAAAAACGTATTAAAATGCTACATAACAGGTGCCATACAAACATCTCCTCGGATATACCGGTATATATCAATCAGCATTTAAACTGATCATTACAATTGGTGTTTACATGGATTGATGCGTTATGAGGACTAGTCACTTTCTTAGACTCCATTCACACAGGGGCAACACGACTTCCAGCCCGATTTTATGAGGCAACTCAGACACGACTTGAGTATGAATCACAGCACGACTCCAGGCAACTTACAAGGCAACTTCAAGTTGCCTGCAGGACAGGAGACATTCCAGTGGCCAATAAAACAAGAATTAGCTCTGTGGGAGGGAGGGGGAAGGGAGGGGTTTGCCTGAGAAATGTATGTTATCTTCCTGAAAAGTTGCTTATCTTAAGACAGTGATCCGACTTCAGAGGCAACTCCCATTGAAATCAATGGGTACAGGTCACCTAGAAGTCGGATTGAAGTAGTACAGGGACCTTTTTTGAAGTCGGAGCAACTGCAGTAGTGTGCATTAAGACGGCTCCATTAACTTACATTGATTTCCTCAGCCAGCGCGTCTTGAGGCGACTAGGGGCGACCTGGGGCGATTTGAAGTCGGATCCAAAGTTGCCCCTGTGTGAATGGGCTCTTAGGGTCCGCAGACCACTTTGTACTATATTTCTCGGTTATCTATAAAGATAATTAATTACATACACCAAAAACATACTATACAGACCCAAGGAAAGATTTATACAAATTCTATATAGACAAGTATGAGACACATGTGCTGTTGGGTAAGGGGAAAAAAAAGTAGAGAAAGAAAAAAAAGGGGAAAAGAAAACACTATAAACACCCTACAGACATACTAACCTTCACAAAAAGTTGGAGGAGGGGGTCAACATTGTGGTGGGGTGGGATGACCAAAGAAAAAATGTCACTGCTTGACATAAATCTGGTTAGAACCGATGATAAAATAAAACAGGTACTTCCCTATGGAGCAATGAAGAGTCAAAAATCAAATAAAAAATAAACATCGCCATATTCAACATATCACATCAATAACCCCCTTAAAGCAAAAAATCAAATAAAAAATCTACCCCATAGGTCAACTCTTGAGATATACCTCCCTCCATCCTACATTGGTCACAGAGCCAGTATGACTTAGCCCCCTTAGAGAGTACCATCCAAGTCTTAAAACAGCAGTCACCAGGGCAATATCTCTTAGCCATGAACTTGCAGCCAAGACTTACCAAAATATATGGTTATTAGAGTAAGGGTCTGCCCAGGAGTTATGGCATCAACAATAGCAGCATAAGCCTGCAGGAACACAGTATGTACAAAAGAAAGAAAAAGATAACCACACATGAGACTAACCAGTCCATGCCATAGCCACACCATATATCATAAGCCATAACTTAATGCAGTCAGCAAAATATACCTTTTGTCTTGCTTAGTGTGACTAACTCAGCAAACCTTTTCCAAATATGGTACATTTGAGCCAGAAGAATCTGTATATGCGTCTGCCCATTATTGCTCTCCTATCCCCTATGGTTCTGCCCATCAACCATGCAACGCATGGGCACTCTCGCGTACCACTCTTTCCAACAGCGCTGATGACACATCCGGGAACACAATACCATTAGTGATGTCATTACCTATGTCCCCTCCGACCACAAGCATCGGGCCCACATACCACCAGAAATAGGCGGAGGAATGAGGGGGAGGGACCAACAGCAAGAACAGCATTCCCCAACTAAACAAAAGCACATAACAGAGATCCCATCTGCATCACAAACCAAACAGTACAGCACCACATACTATACTATACTTCAACTTTTTTATACCAGGCCCTTTTGTTTAAGATTTGGCACATTTTTTCATATTATGTCATATTCATAAGTATGATGTTTCCTCTTTTGTTGGAGGGTTTGATAACTATATCCTTTTGTTTTTGTAACTTCAATAGGGCCTGGTATTGTTCATTGGAAATGTTCTTTTTTCCCTTGCATGGGGATATATAACTCAATCTCCTGTGTGACCAGCTAAACATACGTCTACCCTGGGGTTTGTCTGGCTGGGAAATCTAGTAGATTTCTTTTTGAATTTGTGCATCTCTAAACTTGGGTCAACACTCCCCTGTATTGATACAGGGTCTGAAATAGGAAAATCATTGAGCACATGATCTGATCTACATTGGATTCCATTGCTAGTTCAGCCAGGATCTTAAAGGCTCTAGTCCTTTCTCTTATGCTGAATACACACTATATAACTTTTATTGTTAGATTTCCTTTAGGTTTACCTTCAACTATGTAGTGCAAGGGCCAGCCTTAATACATACAAATTGAAAGTGTTTAGGTTTGAACTCATATTGTATGGTTTTGGTAAATATAAAGAAAAAAATCTGCAGAAAATTGTATAGTGTATATCCAGCTTTCAACTCCCGCCAGTCAGATAATAAACCCCACAGTGGTGCTTCCTTTTTCCTACGTTTTGGGCCTTCAACCCAATACCAGATATGGAGTTCCCTAGCAAATAAGTACACATGCTTTACCGCTTTTAATCTGTCAATATTTTTTGTAAAGCCAAAATTGAGTCCAAATTGTAACAAATCAGATTCCACTTCAGTTAAATCAACACCTGATGGGGGGTGTGGCTGATCATGGCAGAGTGAGAGTGAGACGTGCAGTGCTGAGTGTCCTGACAGTGCTCTCCTGAGAAGGACTAGTGGAAGTGCTGAGATAGACCAGACCGGAAAATCGGGCGGCCCATGCCGGGGTATGAGAAACAGATAGGAGTGTTGAGCACTCCCTCCCATCCATCCCATCCATACCCCACACACCTGCAGTTTCAATCTGGTGGTGGCGTGAGCCCGTTGAGCGGTGGACTGAACGGTGCGGCTATTAACAAGGAAGCTGGGATAGACACACGCTATCAGTGGTCAGTGGGGAGACAGCCGAAGCAGACCCGTCAGACGTGACAAATAAAGGAGCGAGTGAAGGAGCGGGTGAAAGAGCCATTGGCGGTACAACACTACATGTCAGGTGACAGGCGAATAGAGGTGAACGAAGCATCTCCCTCAGTAGCTTTGTTACCAGACGCAAACATATTGCAGGAAAACATGGCTGATATGACAGGTATGGCTGACAATGACCCACTGGCTAGTAGCCTAAAGGTACAGGGTACAGAGGCAACGCTGGAAAGTATGGCTGACATGGCAGATAGGCCTGATGATGGCTCATTGGATAATCGCTCAAAAGGACAGGGCACAGTGAAAAGAGACCTGGGAGGGGAGCATAATATCAGGAAATTAATAAGTGCTCTCCCCACTAAGGAGGACATTCAAGTGATGATGAACAAGTGGCTGGGCCCTCTAAGAGAGGAAATTGATAAGATACGGCAGAGTACAGAGGTATTAGACAAAAAGATGCATAGCTGTACAACATTGCAAGGTCTAACTAATAAGCGTATAGATTTGATGGAGGAGAAAATTTAAATACAACACCAGAGACTGCAGGCACTACAACTACAAGCAGAAGAAAATGAAAATAGAAGCAGAAGAAATAATATACGGATCAAAGGTGTCTCAGAAGTAGTTACAACTGCAGAGCTAATGCCGCGTACACACGACCGTTTTTCATGACGAGAAAAATGCCATTTTTTTATTTGGTCATTAAAAACGATCGTGTGTGGGCTCCAGAGCATTTTTCACGAGGTGAAAAATGGCCATTAAATTTTTTTAACATGCTCTAATTTTTCTCGTCGCTTTTCACGTCCTTGTGTAGGCTTTAACGACGTGAAAAAACGCGCATGCTCAGAAGCAAGTGATGAGACGGGAGCGCTCGTTCTGGTAAAACTAGCGTTCATAATGGAGATAGCACATTCGTCACGCTGTAACGGACTGAAGAGCACGAGGCTGAAAAGCGCGAATCGTCTCTCACCAAACTTTACTAACACAAGGATCAGCAAAAGCAGCCCAAAGGGTGGCGCCATCCGAATGGAACTTCCCCTTTATAGTGCCGTCGTACATTTCGTACGTCACCGCGCTTTGCTCAAGCATTTTTTTTCATGATCGTGTGTAGGCAAGGCAGGCTTGAGAAGGATCACGTCGAGAAAAACTTAGTTTTTTTCAATGACATTAAAAACGGTCGTGTGTACGTGGCATAAGAGGAAAAGTGGTAGCCATCTTTAATGAAATATTGGGGAGCCCCCCCCCGACAATTATATTGAACTGGACAGGGTGCATAGGATCCCTACAGCCCGCAATCTCGCTCAAATAAATCCAAGAGATATTTTATGCAGAGTACATTTCTTTAGGATAAAGGAGGAGATAATGAGAGCAGCATGGCAGAAAGGATCAATAGAATTAAACAAAGAGGAGATTCAGGTGTTCCCTGATTTATGTTGTCAAACGAGGGATAGACGACGGAGGCTGAAACCCTTATTGGACCATATACGACTAAAGGGGGCATCATATAGATGGAGGTACCCAATTTCTTTGACAATTAAAAAAGATGGTGACACATTTAAGTTACATGACCCAGAGCAGTTGCCAGAACTATTTCAGTTCCTGAGCTCAGAGGCCTTCGAAGCACCTAACTGAATAGACTTACCAACAGACATAGAGAGAGGAGCAGCCCTGCAGAGAAAATCTCAGACATATCAGAATAAAGGGACAACACCGCCTGAGTACAGCAGACCACTGAATTACTCCACAAGTTTGATTACTAAATAAATAAATAGAATCTTTTCTTTAAAAAGGAGAATATCTGTTCTCCATATGCCCCTCTTTTTGTCCCCTTTTTTTTTTAGCATTTCTGACAATGATAAATGATAAAAGGTTTCTTGTAAACCTCTAACAGCTACATGTACTGGGCAACTTAGGGACAATTTTAGAATTTTAGACAGGATGGGCTTCCCCCTTTCCCCCCTACTCCCCCTGGACCATGAGGGGAGGGAAAGGGATTGTGGGAGGGTTTTATTTTTTATTTTTTGGGTGATGGGAGGGGGTTTTTTTTGGTGTGGAAATAGATATTAAGTTTTACGTGAAGATAATTATAATAACTGTGATTTGGTATAATTCAGATATGGGATGATAGGGATGAGGTACAGCAACAGGGTAAGGTAGGAGGGTGGTAATGGGTGGAGAGGGGAAGTAAGGGGGTAAGGGGTAAAGTAAGGGGGGAGTAGGGGGGGAGGTGATCATAGAATGGGGATGTAAAATCAAGGAGGAGATAGGTAGTAATGTGAGTCTCTTTTTTTTTTTTGGTAGAAAAGAAGAAGGGAATTTAAACACAGATTAATTGCAACGATAGTTGCCTGTTCACAAGGGATAAAGGGGACAGGGGAAAGGGTGAAGAGGAGAAGGGTTCATAGTATGAACAACATGAAAACGTTTTTTTTTTGTCACTGGGGATGGTGGGGATAAGGGGGTAGGTACTCCTGTTGAATTTCCTCCATGGAAGGAGAGAGAAAAGTTGGATATAACGCCAACAGTGGTGTTTTTTTTTGGACACAAAAAAGTCGGGGTTTTTTTTTTTTTTCTCTTTTTTTCTTTTTTTTTTGAAGGAATGTAATGGGATGGGATGGGCACAGGTAGGGATTTATATTTTTGTGGGATGGGGGGGGCAAATGGGGGAGGTTGGACTCCTATCGGGAACAGATTTGTTTATAGATACATTAAAATAAGAGGAGTACGGGCGAAGGAGATCCCAATCTTCCTCCTTTTTGTTTGTTTTGGTGAGGACGATAAGGGGGGGGCACAAAGGTGGGACCACTTCCGTCGTGGGGGGGGGAGCCCGGACTCTTCTTGGGAATAGACTTGTATGTAGATGCGAATAAAGCAGAAGGGAAATGGGAGAAATAGGAATGGAGAGAGGAGGGAGGAATCTGAATACAAGTTGGGCATATATGATTAGAAAGAATGCTATATTGTAAAAGCTTATATAAGTATATAGGTGTATTTTTTTTGTTTCATTTTTTCTGTGCTGTGCTGTGTTATTACAGTATAAGGAGATAAGGTTGATGTGATGGAAATTTGATAAATATATGCTGATTGTTTAAGATATACGCAAGAGGGGAGAGACACATGGGGCTATGGGGGACAGAAAGAGAATAGAAACTGTATATGATGAGATAAAGATACAAGTTAAATATGTGGATTACCGAAAAGTCTATGGAAGTACAAAGCAAGAGCACTGTCTAGGGACCCCAGGCACAAACTCTGGCCTGACCTACAACACCCCCCACAATAAACGCCTCTCCTCTGAGTGGAGGATAAGTCGGAGGCGGTAATACCTCCAGTTCCCTCAGTCCATGTCCAGACTCTGATTTGACTTGCAAGTATAAGTGACCAATTTTTACTATTTTTATTTTTCTATAGTCTTTATTACATTTTTACATGATCACTTATCTACTTTTAAACATCCTTAGACAATATCTCTGCATCTTCTCCTGAAGAGTAGCACTACAGCTACGAAACGCGTCAAGCTAATAGATGCCTTCCCTGCTGTTTCTTTTTATTCAAGATACCATGATTACGGTTCACTGGAATATACCTATATATTACTTACTGTGGGAATACGTTGCAACTGGTCTGGTGTGTCATCATTATGTCATTACTGTGGCTCTAGGCCAATATGCTATCAGTGTGTCATTATGCTATTCTGTTAATTTATTACTATGTATCATGTCATGGAATAATTTTTTTTTACTTTACTATGATGGTTACTACATGTCTATGCATTTACTATATGGCACTATAGATGGCTCCACCACCAGACAACATTATAGTACCATGCAATGCTATTTTCCTGGCTGCACGCTTCAATTCAAAGTCCCCAAAAATGTAGTTCTTCTATATCAACCTATCGGGGATGGAGGTACATCTAGCTGGCCTCACCTAAAAGTCCCAACCTCTTAGTTTCAATTCAATATCCTCTGTAACTCTAACCTGGTAACCTGTAAAAATGTTCAAAGCATCGCCTATGGAGATTTTTAGGTACCGAAGTTTGGCACCATTCCATGAGTGTGCGCAATTTTAAAGCGTGGCATGTTAGGTATCTATTTACTCGGCGTAACATAAGCTTTCATATTTTACAAAAAAATTGGGCTAACTTTACTGTTTTGTTATTTTTTAATTCATGAAACCATTTTTTTTCCAAAAAAAAGGCGTTTGAAAAATGATTGCACAAATACCGTGCAAGATAAAAAGTTGCAACGACCGTCATTTTATTCCCTAGGGTGTCTGCTAAAAAAAAAACATATATAACGTTTGGGGGTTCTGAGTAATTTTCTAGCAAAAGAATGATGATTTGTACATGTAGGAGAGACGTGCCAGAATAGGCCCGGTATGGAAGTGGTATAAAAAGCCCTGTATTGAAAGGGTTAAACGTATTGGAGTGCTAGAAAAGGTACATAAAAAATCCCATGCACAATCAATAGAACAAGAACTAGACGACATGAGGGAAAAGCTGAATCTATTACTAATCGATAAAGCAAAAGCCAAATTAACCAGAGGGAGGCAAACATTCTATGAGTTTGGGAACAAACCAGGTGGAATGTTAGCAAATGCCCTGAGAGAAGCCAATACACGTAACCATATCGCACAAATTAAGACACAAAATGATGAAATGATTAATGCCCCACAGAAAATCGCACAATGTTTTAAGGAGTATTTAGAGAAATTATACCAGTTAGAAGAAAACTCATGCCAGAAAATCCTCAAAACAAACCTGGAAGCAGCTAGGGGGTATATCAGAGAAATACAGATGCCAAAATTAACAGAGGAAATAACTAGAAAATTGGATGAACCAATTACAATAGGGGAGTTCATGGAAGCAATAAAAAGTATTAAAATTGGGTAAGGCACCAGGTCTGGATGGGTACACCCTATCATACTACAGAATGTTCACTGAGAAACCGGCTCCCAGGTTTATATCAGTTTATAACTTACTGTGGGAGGGAAAGAAAATACAGAATGAGACGCTGTTGGCACATATAACAATCATCCCAAAGGAAGGTAAAGATCCATCACAATGCGCTAGCTACTGTCCTACATCACTACTGAATGTGGACCTGAAAGTGTTCACTAAGATTCTTGCCACAAGATTAATAGAGTATATCCCGGATTTAATACACCCAGATCAAGTGGGATTTACCCCTGGGCGAGAGGGAAGAGAAAACACACAACGGGTGGTGAGTAGAGTTGAGCGGACACCTGGATGTTCGGGTTTGATGGGTTCAGCCGAACTTCGGAAAAAAGTTTGAGTTCGGGACCGAACTTGACCCCGAACCCAAACCCCAATGAAGTCAATGGGGACCTGAACTTCTGAGGACTAAAATGGCTCTGAAAAAGTAATGGAAAGGGTTAAGAGGGCTGCAAATGGCAGCCAAATATTGTTAGGAGCATGGCAAGTGCTCTGCAAACAAATGTGGATAGGGAAATAACTTAAAATAACATAAAAAAAATATAATAAAAAAATAATAATATGCTGGAGGCCCCCTTCTCAGCAGAAGAGGTACAGGAAGTCATTAAGAACCTCAGAAACTCAACGGCACAATGCCACACATATGGTGGGAATGCCCCAGAATACGCCATTTCTGGAAACATTTTTTTTCAATTTAATGGATAAGCTAGTGGGAAAATAAAATACTTTGAAATTAAAAATAAATAAATTATAATCTTGACCTAGGAGGACGAGGTCCATATGGAGTAGGAGGTTGAGGTGGCGGTGGATGTGGCTGTGTAGGTGGAAGCAGCGGTGGAGGAGGATGAGGTAGCCAACACTGGTTCAAAACTACAACAATGGCTGGGTAAGGCCGGTGATGTGTCGAATTCTGTCCCCCGTCGGAATAGTGTCCGCTCTGTACGCGCTTGCTCAGTATGTAGGACAAGGGGATTTCGAAAATCTCCGAAGATGAACGGCGCCTGCGCGGTGAGTCCAGGTTGAAGCCACACCATCCGAGGTTCAAGCCGAGCCAAGCGAGGCTGTGCCCGAAGCATGGCGAGTGAAGCGAGCCCGTGAGGGGCCCTGTTACTATGTTCTACCGTATGTCCACTTGGATGGTGGGGCTTGAACCTGCACTCACGGCACAGGCGTCGCTCATCTTCGGAGATTTCGTGAATCTCCTTGTCCTCCGTACAGTTTTTGTCAGAACACTGGTATACAGTACATGTCTATTCTGCACAAGGTATGGACAAGTCCTGTGGGATCCATGCCTGGTTCATTTTAATGAATGTGAGCTTGTCCACATTGGCTCTGGACAGGCGGCTGCGCTTGTCTGTGATAACGCCCCCTGCCATGCTAAATACACGTTCAGATAATACACTGGCTGCAGGGCAGGCCAGCAACTCCAAGGCATAAAGGGAAAGCTCAGGCCATGTGCCCAATTTGGAGACCCAGAAGTTGAAGGGGGCAGACCCGTCATTCAGTACGTGTAGGCGTGTGCACACATACTGCTCCACCATGTTGGTGAAATGCTGCATCCTGCTAAGACGTTCCATCTCAGCTGGTGGTGCTGGTTGTTGTGGTGTGCTGACAAAGCTTTTCCACATTTCAGCCATGCTAACCCTGCCTTCTGAGGTGCTGGCGGTGCCCTGGCTGCGTTGGCAACCTCTTCCTCCTCCTCTGCCTTCGCCTTGTGCTTCCGCCGTACCCCCACTGTCAGGTGGGAATGCCACCAGCAGCGCATCTACCAGTGTGCGCTTGTACTCGCACATCTTACAATCATGCTCCAGTGAGGGAATTAAGGACGGTACATTGTCCTTGTAATGGGGATCCAGCAGGGTGGCCACCAGTTAGAATGTGGGCAACTCGGCGGTCGTTGCGGAGACACTGCAGCATGTAATCGCTCATGTGTGCCAGGCTGCCCAGAGGCAACGAAAAGCTGTCCTCTGTGGGAGGTGTATCGTCTGTGTCCTCTGTATCCCCCCAGCCACGCACCAGTGATGGCCATGAGCTGGTCTGGGTGCCACCCTGCTGTGAACATGGTTCCTCCTCCTCCATCTCCTCCTTATCCTCCACCTCCTGTGCCCTTGCTGCCGGACAATTGTGTACCTGGCGTTTGTTGGTGCAGGAACCCACCCTCGTAGCCACTTGTGAAAGACTGCCCTGAAAGCCTTTGATCCCGGTTACTCCTCCTCCTCCTCCTCCTCCTCCTGTGCCACATCCTCTTCCATCATCGCCCAAAGCATTTTTTCAAGGAGGCATAGAACTGGGATAGTAATGCTGAGAACGGCGTCATCGGCCATGGCAACAAGGCACACAGGTCTCGAATGGAGGCCCAGTTATTGGTGGTGAAGTGGTGCTGTTCCGCAGAGCGACTCACGCGTGATTGCTGCAGCTGAAACTCCACTATCGCCTGCTGCTGCTCGCACAGTCTGGCCAGCATGTGCAAGGTGGAGTTCCACCTTGTGGGTACGTCACATATGAGGCGGTGAGCGGGAAGGCCAAAGTTACGCTGCAGCGCTGACAGGCGAGCAGCAGTAGGGTGAGAACGCCAAAAGTGCGTACAGATGGCCCGCACTTTCTGCAGCAGCTCTGGCATATTGGGGTAATTTTTCAGGAACCTCTGGACCACCAAGTTCATCACATGCACCAGGCAAAGGATGTGCGTCAAACAGGCTAGGCCCAGAGCTGCTAAGAGATTTTGCCCATTATCGCACACCACCAGGCCGGGCTTGAGGCTCACTACCACCAACCACTCATCGGTCTGTTGTTCCATGTCCCTCCACAACTCCTGCGCAGTGGGGGGCTTTTCCCCAAAACAGGAAAGTTTTAAAACTGCCTGCTGTCGTTTACCCCTGGCTGTGCTGAAGTTGGTGGTGAAGGTGTTACGCTGACCGGATGAGGAGGCGGTAGAGTATGAGGAAGTGGAGTAGGAGGAGTTAGCAACAGGAGGCAAACTGAAGCGCCATGCAATCCTCGGCGGTGGAAGGACTTGTGCCAAACTGCTATCTGCCTCAGGCCCAGCCGCCACTGCATTTACCCAGTGTGCTGTTAGGGAGATATAACATCCCTGACTGTGCTTACTGGTCCACGCATCCGTAGTTAGGTGGACCTTGCCACAGATGGCGTTGTGCAGTGCACACCTGATTTTGTCCCCCACTTGGTTGTGCAGGGAAGGGATGGCTCGCCTGGAAAAGTAGTGGTGGCTGGGCATGACGTACTGTGGGACAGCCAATGCCATCAGGCTTTTAAAACTCTGCGTCTCCACCAGACGGAATGACAGCATTTGAAAGGCGAGGAATTTTGAAATGCTGGCATTCAGGGCCAGGGATCGCGGGTGGCTAGGGGGGTACTTCCTCTTCCGCTCCAGTGTTTGGGAGATAGAGAGCTGAATGCTTCCATAGGACATTGTGGAGACGGTTGGTGACCCAGGTGGTAGTGTTTCTGGCAGATGCTCTGTTTCCGGGTTGGCAGGTGCTACTGTCACTACAGAGGTGGATGAAGAGGCCGAGAAGCAGGAGGAGCCAGAGACCTTTCTTTGTTTTTGAGGTGTCTACTCCACTGCAGCTCGTGCTTTGCACTTAGATGCCTGGTCATGCAGGTTGTGCTCAGGTTGAGAACGTTTATGCCTCGCTTCAGGCTCTAATTGCACAGCGTGCAAACCACTCGTGTCTTGTCAGAAGCACATTGTCTGAAGAACTGCCACGCTAGGGAACTCCTTGGACCTGGCTTTGGTGTGCTCGGTCAATTGCTGCGTTGGGCAATAGCAGACGTACTGTCTAGGGGACGGACGCTCTGCTTTTGCACCCTGCTCCCTCTTCTCCTGTGCTGGTGGCTCTGTGCGACCACCGCCTCTTCCTCCGAACTACACTGGTCACCTGCATAACATTGATTCCATGTGGGGTCGAGGACCTCATCGTCCTCCACATCATCTTCCACCCAGTCTTCACCCCTGTCCTCCTTGTCGGTCTGCACAATTGCGAAAGAAGCAGCAGTTGGCACCTGTGTTTCGTCATCATCCGAAACGTGCTGCGATGGTCCTCCCATGTACTCATCATGAAACCTAAGTGATTGGGCATCGGTGCACTCAATCTCTTCCACTTCTGGGGCAGGGCTAGGTGGATGGCCCTGGGAAACCCTGCTAACAGAGCCATCGAAAAGCAGAAGAGACTGCTGCATGATTTGGGGCACAGACTGCTTGGCTGATTTGCAAGTGGGTGAGGTGAAAGACTGATGGACATCGGCTGCAGGTGCTTACTCTGATCTTTCATCAGAAGACTGGGTGGGAGACAATGTGAAGGAACCGGAGGCACTGTCAGCAACCCAATCTATTATCGCCTGTACTTGTCCTGGCCTCAACATTCGTACAGCCTCATTAGGCACGACAAAATACCGCTGCAGGCTCTGTCGCCTACTCGCACCTGAGAAAGGTATTTCACTTGTGCGTGTAGCTGGCACAGATCGACCACGTCCTCTCCCTGCAACAGGAGCTCCACCGGCAGCACCACGACCGGGGCCACGTCCCTTTGACGTTCTCCTCATATTTTCCAAATTTAGGATCTTGCCCTAAATGGGTGTTTTTGGAAGAGCAGAATACACCCACAGTATGTAAACGGTGTATCTCACACCTACAGAACTGCAGAAAATGCTATTAAAAAAATATGTTTTTGTCCTAAAATTATTTTTTTAGAATAGCACAATAGAAGAAATATATATAAATTGTTTATCTCACACACCTCCAGATATGCAGAAAACACTGCAAAATATTTTTTGTGGCCCTAAATGGGTGTTTTTGGAAGAGCAGAATACACCCACAGTATGTAAACGTTGTATCTCACACCTACAGAACTGCAGAAAATGCTATTAAAAAAATAATGTTTTTGTCCTAAAATTCTTTTTTTAGAATAGCACAATAGAAGAAAAATATATAAATTGTTTATCTCACACACCTCCAGATATGCAGAAAACACTGCAAAATATTTTTTGTGGCCCTAAATGGGTGTTTTTGGAAGAGCAGAATACACCCACAGTATGTAAACGGTGTATCTCACACCTACAGAACTGCAGAAAATGCTATTCAAAAAAATGTTTTTGTCCTAAAATTCTTTTTTTAGAATAGCACAATAGAAGAAAAATATATAAATTGTTTATCTCAGAAAAACACTGCAAATTTTTTTTTGCCCTAAATGGGTGTTTTTGGAAGAGCAGAATACACCCACAGCATGTACAGGGTGTATCTCAATGTAACATATGCAGTGCTGGTGCACTGAGCTTGCAGATAAAAGTTAGATTTTCTCTGGCACTGGGCTCATGGCAGTGTAAAAAGACTGTGCACTGGAACCCAACCAGGTAAATCTATGCAGATCGCTGAGTTATTAGATCTCTGAATCTGGACTCCTAGATAAATCTCTCCCTGAAAGCAGCAACAGGAACCTTGCCCTACACTGTCTCTATCTTTTCTCTCAGTAGATTGCAGAATCAGGACTAACTCCTATCATTTCATTCTCTCCCTCACAGCAACAGCAGCCAGGATCCTTTCCCTATACTGTCTAAAGCAGAGTGGCGTGCTGTGCTGTGTGCCTCTAGCTTCTATAGAGGCTGGGTCACATGCTGCACTGGCCAATTACAGCCATGCCATTAGAAGGGATGGCTGTGATGGCTTCTAAGGGCACACCAGTTAAACAAAAGTTTATTGGCTGCCCTGTAGCTTTTAGAAATGCGCCATTACATCGCTGAACACCGGACCCAAACCCGAACATACAGTCAATTGTTCGGGTTCGGGTCTGGGATCCAAAAATCCAAAAGTCCGGTACGAACCCGAACTTTACAGTTCGGGTTCGCTCAACCCTAGTGGTGAGTACGATTTATCTAGCACAAAAACAGAGGATGCAAATGATATTATTTATTATCTGCTGACGCAGAAAAAGCTTTTTATAGAGTGAAATGGATGTTTCTAAAAGCAACGCTACAGCATATAGGACTGAGAGAAGGGATGATGAGCTGGTTCGATAATCTATAGAACTGAGCACAAAGGTTAAAATAAATGATAAAATCTCAGAGCCATTTCTTATTCGAAATGGGACAAGACAAGGTTGCCCACTGTCGCCTATTATTTTTATTTTGACCATAGAACCCTTTTTAAGGAGGATACGGACAAATCCGAACATTAAGGGGAAAATAACGAAGGGGGAAGAACAGAAACTGGTGGCATATGCCGATGACTTAATTTTCCATATTCTCTTAGTTCTGCAAGCAGAGAAGGCAGGGCTATAACCGGGGACGTTATAAAAAAATTGTCCAATTTTAAGGTGAACTATGGGAAATCAGAGGCAATGGGAATGGAAATAAAATCCTCACTACTACATCAGATAACTACACAATTTGATTTTAGATGGACATATTTCCATATAAGCTACTTAGGGACTAAGATATCAAGAAACTTAAACAAATTATTTGAACTTAACTATGTAGCATTGGGTAGACGAATAAAACTAGACTTACTGAGATGGGATAAAGAAATCTTTACTTGGTTTGGGCCGATGAATATAATAAAGATGAACGTGTTACCGAGACTTCTGTATCTAATACAGACTTTACCAATTAAGATCTCTCAAAGTTTTTTGAGGAATCTTAGGTCAAGGTTCCTGAAATTCATTTGGGCAGGGAAACCGGCGAGGATACGTAGAACTATTTTGTCATTGCCCAAAGGGGAAGGAGGGATTGGGCTCCTGGACCCAGTAAAGTATCAGGAAGCATCTCATTTAGTTAGAGTAGTAGAGTGGTGTGGGCTTAATAAGATACCCTGGATAAAAATGGAACAGGCAACAGTGGACATACCCCTGGAAGGCCTAGTGTGGATCCCAGAAGCTGGAATGCCAGCAGAAATAAAGAAACACCCGACGATATGGGCCACTATACGAACAATTAAAAAGGTTTTTGAAAAAACAAATATGTCTAAATATCCGAGTCCAATGACTCCGATCCTGGGTACCAGAGCATTTCAGCCAAGTTTGATATATCAAAGATTCAATGCTCTACGACAGAGGTATTAGTAGAATTACTCACTTTTCAAAAGATAATCGACTAATGACAAAGAGAGAGATTGAAAGAGAGGTAGCACCAGAATTCGATTTTTTTCGGATGCTGCAATTAGAAGCGTTCTTACGGACAAAGGCAAAGATATATACAGAAGTCAAAATTGTCAAAATTTGAGCAGATATGCCTGAAGGGGAGCCCCCTGAGACACTCACTGTCTTATTTCTATGCAATACTAATTAATTTAGACATACCACAAGAACTTACGTTCCTTCAGGCTTTGGAGAGGGACTTATGCCCTGTACACACGATCGGATTTCCGATGGAATAAAAACCGATGGATTTTTCCATCGGAATTCCGATGAAACTGACTTTCATCAGTCTTGCCTACACACCATCAGTCAAAATTCCGACCGTCCAAAATGCTGTGACGTACAACACGTACGACGGCACTATAAAGGGGAAGTTCAAATCCAACGGCGCCACCCTTTGGGCTGCTTTTGCTGATTTTGTGTTAGTAAAAGTTTGGTGAGAGCCGATTCGCGCTTTTAAGTGTCCGTGCTTTTCAGATCGTTTTCTGTGTTTCAGTTTGTGCTTGTGGGTTCGTATTTGTCTTTCAGTGCGTGCAGTCAGGTCGGTTCTGTTTTGCAGTGCCTTCTTGGCCGCTCGTTACTGTTTTTCAGGTCGTTCTTCACAGGCCTTGCTGTTCCTCGGTGCGTTCTGTTTACGTTCGTTCTGACCAGCCGACCGGTTTAAAGCCATGTTGGAAGTATGTTCTCATCGTAGAGCTCGTGCTGCGTATGCGCTTGGTGTTGCTGTTAATACTTTGACCCAAGCTCAGTCCATGAACAGGGCGAGGAGGAGTTCGTGGACCAAGAATTGGTTGCTCCAGCGGGACCAATTCTGTCATATGCCTCTGCTGCGGGAAATCCAGGAGAATAATCCTGATGACTACAGGAATTATCTCCGGATGACGGATCCTGTTTTTCACCGTCTGTTGGATTTGGTGTCCCCCTATATCACCAGGCAGGACACTGTGATGTGCCAGGCCATCACTGCTGAGCAGAGGCTAATCGCCACCTTGAGATACCTGGCGACTGGGAGAAGCCTGCAGGACCTCAAGTTCACAACAGGCATCTCCCCCAGGCTCTGGGGGGGTCATTATTCCAGAGACCTGTTCTGCCATCATACAAGTTATGCAGAAGGACTATATTAAGGTAATGTTTCTCCTTTAACATCACATTCTATGTATATAATGCTTGCTAATGTATTGCATTTCTTTCATCCTTCCCTAATTACCCTGATTGTAATATGCTGTGAATGTCCCCTTTGTCCTCATGCATGCTGTACCCTTTTTTGGGCCTACATGCATATTTGCCTTCACTAACCTCTCCAGCATGCTATCCTGGGCCCAAACACCCCTAGCCTAGTCACTTAACAAGATATTTTGACAACTCCATTGTATTGCTTTACCCCCCCCCCCCCCTACAATGTGTCCAAATGTTTGGTTTATCATTACAATCAGGCAGAGTGGTGTAGTGTTTTTTTTTGTAGGCCCAAACTCAGCTAGAACCCCTCCCCCCCCCTAAAATATGTACAAATGTTTTGCTTCTCATTACAATCAAGCAGAGTGGTGTATTCTTATTTTTTGTAGGCCCAAACTCAGCTAGAACCCCTCCCCCACTAAAATGTGTGCAATGAGCCATCAGAGGGGGTGAGGAATGTGATAATTGTGCCTTCTATTTGTGGCTATAACTACTCCCAAAAAACAAATGTTATACTGATGTTGGGCAAGAATGTTTTTGTGTAATCTGCTTGCAATGTTATGTGCAAAAGTCCTAATAATTTTTTTTGTTTGACTCCACAGTTTCCTTCATCGCCACAGGAATGGCAGACTGTGGCATCCCATTTTGCCGAGCGGTGGGACTTTCCTAACTGTGGAGGGGCAATCGATGGGAAACACGTCTGCATAGTGCCACCACCCCGTTCGGGGTCATACTATTACAACTACAAGGGGTTTAATAGTATTGTGTTAATGGCGGTGGTGTCGGCACACTATCTGTCTCCCAGGTTCTCCTAGTAAACTTGTAGTGCCAAGTGGCTTTGTCTTTAGTAAATAACCACAATTGTCACGGTAAACAAGAACATATTTTTCAAAATGGTATTGAGCCATTTTTGAGTAGAAAAACATTTTTACTCTGTGCACAACTTGTGCGTTCTAAATTTTTTGGGGACATTCGAAACAGTGTTTCCCCCCCAAAAAAAAGTTTTGGTTTTTGCTTTACATAAACATGCATGTAAATAAAAAATTTTTTTATAAAAACAATGAAACTTACAAACTTCAACCTTATAGAAAAAATTAAGGCAATATCAGGCATTATATAGTATTTCAAAAATGTGTTGCTGTTGCCTTCATGAGATGGGGTGATGTCACCCCTGAACAAGGCAAATTTGGAAGATGCACACAAATTGTGTGTCAGAATGGGGATTTTCCTCCTGATCCCATGCCAAAGGTCAACATGTGCTATCTCCCATCATGGGGGATCAATGGACGTGTTTTGGGGGTGCAAACCCTTCCTCTCACCTACTTGAGTTGCAAGGAAGGGGTTGCACCCTCCAAACACGTACATTGATTTGCCCTGATGGGAGATAGCACATGTTAACACACTGTGTGCATCTACCAAATTTGGCTTGTTAAATCACACAAAAATGTAGAAACTTTTCGGCCAAAAAAACTTGAAATGGTGGCAAGAATAACATCTTTATACTCTCCCCAAAACATCAATCATGTTTTTAATTTGTTGGTCAAAACGATAGAGTTTGTGCGTTATAACGTCGATTTCTCAACTCATAACCATGAGATCCTGGATTATGATTTGTGTGCTCCCACTGGAGAAAGGAGGAGATTGATCTTCCACAAGCAGCACATCACCTAAAAAAAAAAAGCATGTCTGAAAAATATGAATGCATGCATGCATCTATTCCCTGAATCTGTGGTGTATGACACTGACCTGTTGTGGTGACAATCTCGCACACTTCCTCCACATCTCCTTTCTCCACCTCTTCTTCCTCCACCTCTCCTTCCTCCTCCTCTCCTTCCTCCACATCCTGAGGTTTGGGTTCTCTCTGGTCCCCTTCTTTCTGAGGTTGGGGTTCCCTCTGTTCTTTCCGAGGTGTGGGGTTCCTGGCCTCCTCAGAGTTGTGTGCTCCAAGTCTCCGCTCCCCTATGAGAATGAAACAAAACGTATACTTATCACACAGATATTTGAGGTCAGAAATAGGAATATGAAACATTGCTTGGAAGTGGGGTACAATTGTCTTTTTTGGCAGAGTTACAAGCTGAAGACATGTTTTAAAATGTATTTCTAAACTGGAATCCTGACCTTTTTTGACCAAGTTACACACATGGAGGCACCCCCAAAGTATCCACTCTAGCACCTGTGTGGGACACCCTAAAAAGTTTGTTCTGGGGTCCAACACAGGTGCTCCAGAGTACAGCTGTGGAACCAGCTGCTGAGTGTCCTCTCATTTACACTGAATCAAGTTTGCATTTCACATTCTAGTTCAAAACACATCATCTAGACAACAATGTTTGTAAATGTTGTTTTAATAGAAATAGGCATGACCAAATGTGGTTTACCTGTATCTGCGCAAAATATCTACTTTGGAGGAGGATTGATGTTTACTATGAACGATTATACTTTGGCCACTACCCTGAAAGTGGCCATTTTCAAATATCCAACCAGTCAATCAAAGCACATGGAGCAAAACATGCAAGTATAATAATCAAATTATTAATAACACAGGAGAAATACTTACTTTTTAGTAGCATTCTTTTGATCTTCCTGTACTGCTCCGGCTCCCTCAGCTTCAGGTCCGGACCCCAAATTTATGGTACAGACTTCTCGCCACTTTTCCCATTATTTTGGCCTTCCTGAGATTAGGGGTGTTGTATGGCCCATGCTTCCCATCATAATATCTCCTCCGCAAGATGTCCACCATCTCCGCCATCTCAGCAAAGGACATATTACTGGCCTTGTATCTTGTCCTGGATCGGGACGTTTCCGGCTCCGGCTTTCCTCGTCGGAAGTTAAAACAACCCGCACCTGCTGTGTCACCGCCATGTTGTCTCCCACTGGGCGTCGAACGAGAAGGGGCGGGGAATATCCGAGGAAGAACGTCAGGGGCGGGAACGTCAGGGGTGGCCGACGTGGGTGGAGTTTCACGCATGCACAGGGAATATAATGATAACGACGTTGTGTGCGCGGAGTAAGGAGGACCAGAAGTTCCGAACGTCACTGACGAAGGTAAAAATTAAAGTTGGGGCATCAGTGGCCTATACTGATTCATGATTTTAAAGGGCTAGATTGGGATAATATTAGGACAGTTTAGGCTGACCTAGTGTTTTTGTCTTGTGTTTTATCTTGCAGCAAAAATGCAGAGTTTCAAGGATCCGGTAATCTTCAGAGCTTTCATAGATAAATATAGAGAGCTCACCAATTTATGGGAGCTTAAAAACCCATTATACCACAATCGTGAGGTTAGGAGGGCAACAATTGAAAAATTTGTGGAATATATGAAGACCTGGATCCCAGAGGCAGACTATAACATGATGAACAATAAAATCAATAATATGAGGAACAGCTACAAAAAGCAATACAAAGAGGTCCGCGAATCCCGGAGATCAGGAGCAGCAGCAGACCAAGTACATGTCCCCAAGCTGTGGTATTACAAACACCTGCGATTTCTGGACGACCAGATAGAAGCCAGGGAATCACTTTCCAGCCTTCCCTCCCACCTTCCCTCCACCCTTCCCTCCAGCGTTCCCTCCACCCTTCCCTCCACCCCTGCAGAGGGTGCCGAGGAGCTAGCTGACCTGGAAGAGCCAGATCTTCACATCTATAGTCAGGTATAGTATTTTTCAAAATATTTTTTGTCATAGAATAATTGTTGGGAACTAGATGTTATTATTTAAAAAAATATATATAGTGGGCAGAATTGTTTGGGACAAGAATGAAAAATGCTGGGGTCAGAATGATAGTCTTTTCTATTTAGTAACATTTAATTTGCAACAGTCATGAGCTGGAAATTGTGTGTGATTGATGAACCAAAAACTCAAACTATGTCCCTTTTTTATACACAGGATGAGGTCAGCCAGGAGGACGAGGCTCTGGAGTGTGGCACCCAGGAGGAGGCAGGGGTGAGTGGCACCCAGGAGGAGACAGGGGTGAGTGGCAGCCAGGAGGAGGCCGGGCCAAGTAAAAGCACCCAGTCACAGGTGCTTCCCCTCCAGGTGAGATGGAAAAGGCCCAGGAGGTTGACTCGGGTGGAGGAGGAATCCCTGAAAATAATAAGGGAAGCAGCTGAGATCATGAGGGCCCCCCTCAACCCTGTCGAGTCCTATGGGTGCTATGTGGCCAATAGACTCCTTAAAGTGGAGGAGGGCCAACGTGCCCTCTGTGAGGAGCTGATATCTACGGCCCTTTCCCAGGGCGGGGAGGGGCCAGCTGACAGAGGCCACACACCTTTGCGATCTGGCCCATCCTTCTCCTCCTTCTCCTCCTCCTCCTGCCACATTCCCACCACCAGAGCCACAGCCTGCAAGGGAGCGTGGAGGGAGCCGTGGAAGGAACGCAGCAGGGAAGCGTGGAGGGAAAACTGCAGGGAAGCGTGGAGGGAAGGCTACAAGCAAGACCAGAAAGTGATTCCCTGGCTTTAAGCTGCTCTGCCAGAAGACGCAGTTTTTGGGAGTACCACAGCTTGGGGACATGTATGACATCTGCTGCTGCTCCTGATTTCTGCGATTCGGGGACCAGATTGTGATCCCAATTTGAGGGACTCCTCATGTTATTGATTTTATTTGCCTTCATGTCTGCCTTTGGGGTCCAAAGTCGGCATATATTCCACTAATTTCTCAATTGTTGCCCTTCATCTTTATTTGTTTTCCAGAATAAATGGATATTTGATTTAATTTAAATAGTTGCCTATGTGTTTTTCTTGTGAGTAGGAAGGTACATTTCATAAATACAATGTGTAATTAACAAGGGACACCAACACCAACCTCCTTGAGGGAAAAAAAAAAACAAGATAATAATGTTGTTGTGATAACTTGACCATAAAAAAATATGGACATCACTATAAAATATTAAAAAGGCCAGAAAAAAATTAGGAGATCTTGATTCAAAACAACAAAAAATAAATAAAATTAGAATCCTGCCTTTAAAATAAAATACGAAGATTCATGAGATCTCAAAGAAATAATTTTGTCCGAACTCTGTGTGAATATCCGCAACGATAATTTTTTGGGGGAAAACCATTTATAGAAAGAAGAAAAGAATGCGCTACATTTAACGGTACAAAAATTTGCAGCATGACGAATGTACTATGTCCATTACGAACGCTAGTTTTACCAGAACGAGCGCTCCCGTCCTGTAATTTAGTCTGAGCATGCGTGGATTTTTCTCTGATTGAGTTCCCCACAGACGATCAGAATTTGCTATTGTTTTTATTGTTTCGTTTTCCATCGGTAAAATTTAAAACAGGTTCTATTTTTTTATACCGATAGAAAAACCAATCGTGTGTACGCGGCATTAGGGTTAACATTCTCCCAAGAACAGAGAGACAGGATCTTGTCATTTACACACAAGGCCTCAGTAGCGAGCAGATACCAGGAGGGAGGACACAAAATTTTAACTAGATGGTATAGAACACCAACATATCCTCAGACGTCAGATTCCTGCTAGAGATGTCAATGGCAGAAGGGATTCTATTACATATTTTCTGGGAATGTGTGAAAATACAGGAGTTTTGGAAAATGGTAAAAGAAACTATCAAAATAATTACAGGGGTGTCTTTAGAAGACAGACCAGCAGCCATTCTAATACTAGATATACCTATATCAGTGGAAAAATACAAAAATTCACTACTAAGACATCTTATTATAGCCGCGAGGGCGTGTGTCCCTGTCCTGTGGAAAAAGGAGAGTCCACCAACTAGAGCACAATGGATCGCTAGAATCGCAGAGTTTCAACAGATGGAGAACCTCACAATGGCAATAAAAGATCAAGATGGGAGATACCGGACGATATGGACACCCTACTTGAAATATAGGGAGGAGCGGGGAGGGGGTGGGGATCGGGGGAGAGGAGGAGAGAGAGGAGGTGTGAGGGTGGGAGGGTGTAATCTCTCCCGCCCCCTTTTTTCCCTTTTTTTTTGTGTTTGGTTGGGGGAGGGAGGGGGGGCTTCACGGAAAAGAAAGGCAGAGGTTAAAGAGGAAAAGAGAAGTCACATTGAATTAATGAAGCATAAAGGAGGTGGGAGAATACAAGATTGTAGTCTCTTTTTTTTGTGTGTTTGATTTTTGATTGATATCAGCAGATGGTTATAAAACGTGAAAACTTGTAATGTGAAATCTTTGGAAAAAGAAAGAATTAAAAAAAAAAATCAACACAGGATAAATTAATGATTTAAAGTTTTTTCTTTTTTTTGGGGGCATGGCCAGCTGCTGAAGGAGATGGCCATGTGAAAGGAGAGCTCCACGCTATCCAGCTCCACCAGCCTGAATACATAGACAGGGACAGCAAATTCTACCCCATCTGGCTCCCTGAGTCTACCGCAGACTGCACCAACCGACATGGGTAAGAGGAAGAAACCCTGAGGTTGACCTTGCAAGCTGACAGATTTCTTCATGTCAGCGAGCACACCATGCTCTCAAGATGGCGCCGCAGCTCCAGCACAGCTCCCTGGGCAGCCGAGCAGGAGGACTCAGCAAGCAACAGCCCGGCTCCCTCTCTCCCAGCAATAGCAGCCATTCTTCCCTGGGCAATACCCAGATGAACAGCCCTCAGAAGATCAATGACTTCCCTACAACTGGGCAGCCCCTCAGTGACACTAAGATGAAAGACATGTTGGTGTCCTTGCATGGCTCGATGCACAAGGATTTAATGGAATGTGTCACACAGAGGTGGGAGGCCGGGTTAACCATATTGAAAATAAAATGGCTAAATTTGCATTTGTTTCCAATGAACTGGTAGATGCACACAATGAAAAAGACGACGAGCTAGAGATATTAAAAAACAAGATGGCGGACCTGGAGGACAGGTCCCGCAGAAATAAGGTTAAACTACGCGGTGTGGCCGAATCCGTGCCTCCCTCTGAACTTTGGCAATTTGTGCAATGGTTGATAACTGAATTACTACCTGACACACCTGCTAGAGAAGTTATCGTGGACCGTCCCCACATATTGCCTAAACCGCAGGACCTGCCTGACAAGATTCCACGGGAAGTCATAGCCCGCATACATTTCTTTAATGTGAAAAATGATTTAATGCGCTTTGCGCGACAACCCCCCTCAGTACCTGATCCAAATGCACCATCACAATTCGCTGACCTATCTCAGCACACCATGATGGCACATGAAAATTTAGTGCCTCTAGCCAAACTACTTCGTAACAATCAACTCTCCTACTCGTGAGGGGTTCCCGGCTAAGCTGCTTATCAGGAAATATAGCCGCACCTACGCAGTTAAATACTTGGAAGAGGGGCTGCAACTGGCCAAAAAATGGGGCCTGCTACCCCAAGATGAGGAGATCACAATTCCTACACCTACATCTGGTCTTATTCCCCCCGCGTGGAGACAAGTAGATGCGACTTAAGTCTACACTGGAATCTTTCTAATCCTTGCCCTAAATGGGTTCAAGATGTTTAACACATGCACTGGTGGATACTGGTTGTTTGGAGCTATACCCACGTTGCTACTATGCAAATTTCTTCGAACATTGAGACTTACCTCTTGTTTTTATGTTCCTTATGTTGTTTTGTTATTGACTTTTCTTTTTTTTTTCTGGTTTTACCAACTGCAACCTACAATGGAATAATTTATATTAATCCTCTGGAATATGCTCACCCTAATCTAATGGTGCTTAAGTTTGTTTCCATGAATGTTCATGGACTTAATAGTCCTTTCAAAAGATGGACTATGTGGTAGGAAGCAAAATCCCTGAGGAGTGATGTGCTATGTATACAGAAGACTCACTTTGCAGATCAAAAACAACCAAAATGTAGAGATAAACTGTCCTCTCAGATATTTACAGTGTCAGGATCTTCCAAAAAATGTGGAGTACTAATTGCCATAAAGCCCTCTGTAGCTTTCCAGCTGCATGACTTAATAAGAGACAAATTGGGGAGGTACATAATACTCATATGTGCTCTGAACAATGTCACCTACACCCTTGTTACCATTTACACTCCTAACTCTAGACAACTACCCTTTATCTGCTCCCTCAGGAAAAAAGTGGATGCATTAAAAAAGGGCCTTTTCTTGTACTGTGGAGATTTTAATTGTGTGGTGAATAAACAACTAGACTACTCCTCTCCCCAGCAATCTGTACGATGTGAGCTGCAGTTGTTTTTGCACTCCTTTGAGTTATATGACATGTGGTGCTGTGCCAACTCTACTGAAAAGGACTTCACTTATTATTCAGTGCCTCACATGTCTTACTCTAGAATAGACCTATTTGTGTCTGAATTGTCTCTCTTACACAATGTGATTTCAGTAAACATTCATTCTATCACCTGGTCTGACCATGCATCGGTCTCATTGGTTATTAAAGAGCACTGTAATGCGGCACCAGTACATCTGTGGCGTAACAACACTGCTTTATTCTGCAACTCTGCGCACCAAGACTGGATGCACCGTCAGAATTTTTTGAATGTAATGATGTACCAGAAAGGAATATTTTCTCTTTATGGTGCACTCATAAAGTGTACAGTAGGGATTTGTTAATTCAAGCTGCATCTTGGGAAAAGTGGCGGAGAACACAAACATTATCTACATTGCTGACCAAACTCAAAACGCTCAAGTCACAGCACAAGTCTAATCCTACCTCTCCAGTCCATCTCAGTGTGGACAAGACATACAACTGCTCCTAATTACTGACCACCAGAGGCTTCTGCAGAAATTCAAAGCAGAACATTATACTCAAGGGAACAAAGCCGGTAAATACCTGGCTACTTATGTACGCAAAAAGCAACAACACGCAAAACTACCCCATACAATTGATCCTAGTATAAATAAAACTGTATATCACCCTACCAATATAGCTAATGCTTTCTGCAAGTACTATAATGATCTCTATAATCTAAAGTATGACACCTTAACACCTCAACCTACCGAAACCGACATCAATAATTTTCTCCGCTCTGTCAAATTACCAGCCCTAGATGAAGCGATGCTGCAACACTTAAACTCTGACATTTCAGATAAGGAAATCCTTCAAGCCATCAATAGTGATGTCGCGAACATAAAATTTTCTGTTCGCGAACGGCGAACGCGAATTTTCGCAAATATTCGCGAACTGGCGAACCGAACGAACCGCCATAGACTTCAATAGGCAGGCGAATTTTAAAACCCACAGGGACTCTTTCTGGCCACAATAGTGATGAAAAAGTTGTTTCAAGGGGACTAACACCTGGACTGTGGCATGCCGGAGGGGGATCCATGGCAAAACTCCCATGGAAAATTACGTAGTTGACGCAGAGTCGGGTTTTAATCCATAAAGGGCATAAATCACCTAACATTCCCAAATTGTTTGGAATAACATGCTTTAAAACATCAGGTATGATGTTGTATTGATCAGGTAGTGTAAGGGTTACGCCCGCTTCACAGTGACAGACCAAACTCTGACAGACCAAACTCCCCGTTTAACGCACCGCAAACAACTGCAAACAGTCCATTTGCATAACCGCATGGCTTTAATGATCACCTTAGATGATCACAAAGAAAATTAATGTTTTTTCTATGCAAAATTATCCAGCCGATCGCTTTTGGTCTCTTCACAATGAAGCAACGACCTTATCATCTGGGGTGTGCCAACATTGCCATTGCCAACACACTCATAGAGGTGGTCGCTTCATTGTGATACGCAAGCCCCTTCACCACAACAAGGTAACGATCACAAAGGGGAATTGACACATGTATGTGCTTTTTTTTTGTTTTGTTTTTGCAGCCACAGTGCAGCACCAGAGGCCAGAAAAATTAGGCATGTACACATGCCTGAAAAACTAGGTATTATTGCAGCCGCTGCTGTAGCAGCGGCCAGCAAAATTGATGTTTTCCAGGCAGGGAGTGCCCTAAAACATTGCAGCTTGAACCCTAGTTGGTGGCGGATAAGTCACGCAAGTCATCTGGCATGCAGAGATAAAATACAGCAGCGTGTGGACCATTTTTAGCCCAAGGCAGCTCACCTCATCAGGCCTTTTTTAGTCAAATGTATCGCCCACTGTCAGTCCCTTCGGTATCCATGCCTCATTCATCTTAATAAAGGTGAGGTAATCTAGACTTTTTTGACCTAGGCGACTTCTCTTCTCAGTGACAATACCTCCTGCTGCACTGAAGGTCCTTTCTGAAAGGACACTTGAAGTGGGGCAGGCCAGAAGTTCTATTGCAAATTGGGATAGCTCAGGCCACAGGTCAAGCCTGCACACCCAGTAGTCAAGGGGTTCATCGCTCCTCAGAGTGTCGATATCTGCAGTTAAGGCGAGGTAGTCTGCTACCTGTCGGTCGAGTCGTTCTCTGAGGGTGGACCCCGAAGGGCTGTGGCGATGCGTAGGACTTAAAAAGCTCCGCATGTCCTCCAACAACAACACATCTGTAAAGCGTCCTGTCCTTGCCGGCGTGGTCGTGGTAGGAGGAGGATTACTTTCACCTCTTCCCCTGTTAGATTCCCGTTCTGCTGTGACATCACCCTTATACGCTGTGTAAAGCATACTTTTTAATTTATTTTGGAACTGCTGCATCCTTTCCGACTTCCAGTAATTCGGTAACATTTCTGGCACTTTCTGCTTATACCGAGGGTCTAGTAGCGTGGCCACCCAGTACAGGTCGTTCTCCTTCAGCCTTTTATATGAGGGTCCCTCAACAGGCATGACAGCATGAAAGACCCCATTTGCACAAGGTTGGATGCCGAGCTACTCATGTCCCATTCCTCGTCCTCACTGATCTCACTGAAGGTCTGTTCTTCCTCCCAGCCACGTACAACACCACGGGTACCAGATAGGTGACAACGAGCACCCTGGGATGCCTTCTGTGGTTGGTCTTCCTCCTCCTCCTCAAAGCCACATTCCTCCTCTGACTCCTCTTCCTCAGACTCCTCTTCCAGCGTTGCCGCAGGTCCAGCAAGCGATGCTGATAAGGCTGTTTCTGGTGGTGGTGATGGTGACCACAACTCTTCCTCTTCACGCTCATCTACGGCCTGATCCAGCAGTCTTCGCAGGGCATGCTCCAGGAAGAAAACAAATGGGATGATGTCGCTGATTGTGCCTTCAGTGCGACTGACTAGGTTTGTCACCTCCTCAAAAGGACGCATGAGCCTACAGGCATTGCGCATGAGCGTCCAGTAACGTGGCAAAAAAATTCCCAGCTGCGCAGAGGCTGTCCTAGCACCCCGGTCATACAAATACTCGTTGACGGCTTTTTCTTGTTGGAGCAGGTGGTCGAACATTAGGAGTGTTGAATTCCAACGTGTCGGGCTGTCGCAAATCAAGCGCCTCACTGGCATGTTGTTTTGCCGCTGGATATCTGAAAAGTGCGCCATGGCCGTGTAGGAACGCCTGAAATGGCCACACACCTTCCTGGCCTGCTTGAGGACGTCCTGTAAGTCTGGGTACTTATGCACAAAGCGTTGTACAATCAGATTTAACACATGTGCCATGCACGGCACATGTGTCAACTTGCCCAAATTCAATGCCGCCAACAAATTGCTTCCGTTGTCACACACAACTTTGCCGATCTCCAGTTGGTGAGGAGTCAGCCACTGATCCACCTGTGCGTTCAGGGCGGACAGGAGTGCTGGTCCGGTGTGACTCTCTGCTTTCAGGCAAGTCAACCCCAAGACGGCGTGACACTGTCATATCCGGGATGTGGAATAGCCCCTGGGGAGCTGGGGGGGTGCAGTTGATGTGGAGCAAGACGCAGCAGCAGAAGAGGACTCAGCCGAGGAGGTTATCAAAGAGGATGGAGTAGGAGGAGTAGAGGAGGTGGCAGCAGGCCTGCCTGCAAGTCGTGGCGGTGTCACCACCAACTCCTCTGCAGAGCCACGCATTACATGCTTGGCAGCCGTCAGCAGGTTTACCCAATGCGCAGTGTAGGTGATATACCTGCCCTGACTGTGCTTTGCAGACCAGGTATCAGTGGTCAGATGGACCCTTGCCCCAACACTGTGTGCCAGACATGCCATGACTTCCTTTTGCACAATAGAGTACAAGTTGGGGATTGCCTTTTGTGAAAAGAAATTTCGGCCGGGTACCTTCCACTGCGGTGTCCCAATAGCTACAAATTTTTTGAAGGCCTCAGACTCCACCAGCTTGTATGGTAAAAGCTGGCGGGCTAAGAGTTCCGACAAGCCAGCTGTCAGACGCCGGGCAAGGGGGTGACTCTGTGACATTGGCTTCTTAGGCTCAAACATGTCCTTCACAGACACCTGACTGTGGGCAGATGAGCAGGAACTGCTCAAGGCGAGAGACGTAGTGGCGGATGGTTGAGAGGGGGCAAGGAGGACAGCAGTGGTTGACGTGGCTGAAGATGCTGGACCAGGAGGAGGATGGTGGCTTTGAGCTTGTGTGCTGCTTGTACTCATCATCATGTGTTGATCCCATAGGCGTTTGTGATGTGCGATCATGTGCCTTCACAAAGCAGTTGTACCTAGGTGGGTGTTGGATTTCCCACGGCTCAGTTTCTTTTGGCACAGGTTGCAAATGGCATCGCTGTTATCAGAGGCAGACACACAAAAAAAATGCCACACTGCTGAGCTTTGCAATGACGCCATTCTGGTGGTGGAAACAGCATGCGTTGATTGGCGTGCTGTCTGGCTGACCCCGGGTGCCGATACATGCTGTCTGACTGTGCCACTAGCTCCTTGCGACGACCTACCCCTGCTTCCAACTCGTCTCCTCCTCCTCTCTGTCTCCCCATCTGAACTTTCCCCCTGTTCTTCTTCTCTTCGAGCAGGCACCCATGTGACATCCACATCGTCATCATCAACCGCTTCACTTGTATCTGACAACTCAGCAAAGGAAGCAGCAGCAGGTACAACATCATCATCATCACACCGTACGTCCAAGTGTGTAATGCTGCCTGACTGAGACATATCCCTTTTATCTACATCCTCTGGCAATAATGTTTGCGCATCACTCATTTCTTCCAACTCATGTGTAAATAACTCCTCTGACAGATCAAGTGAAGCAGCTGTGGTGCTAGTGTTGGTGGTGGCGGCAGGCGGGCGAGTGGGAACTTGAGAGGTGCCCGAAGCTGAACTGGAGGAGGATTGTGCATCAAGGTTCCGAGCGGAAGCTGTAGAAGATTGGGTGTCCTGTGTTAGCCAGTCAACTATGTCCTCAGAACTTTTCGAGTTCAGGGTACGTGGCCTCTGAACACTGGGCAAGCTACTGTGACACCAGATATGAGTGGCACTGTGCACTGGCAGAAGTTGGCAGAGTAGACGCTGTAGGCCTGACACACACGCTGGCAGGCAACTGACTGCTATTCTATTGCAGTCCAAATTTATTTTTATTTTTTTAAATGTAATCTACTGTGACACAAGATATATGAGTGGTGGCACTGGGCAAGTGGGCACAGTATACGCTGTGAGCCTGAAACACACACGCTGGCAGGCAACTGCAATTAGATTACAGAGGAAAAAAAATAAAATAATTATTTACTAGCCCTAAAAAGGTATTTTTGGGTGCTGTCAGGAGTGGACGCTGTCCTTACAGCAGATATCAGATGAGTCTTTCAGGACTGGAGTGGACACTGAATACACTGGCCTAGCTATAGCTTTCCCTATTAAATCGGCAGCAGATACACTGTCCCTCCTCTCACTAAGACTGCACACACACACGCCGGCAGGCAACTGCAATTAAATTACAGAGGGAAAAAAAAAGCAGACTGATGTACTCGCCCTAAAAAGGTATTTTTGGGGTGCTGTCAGGAGTGGGCGCTGTCCTTACAGCAGATATCAGATGAGTCTTTCAGGACTGGAGTGGACACTGAATACACTGGCCTAGCTATAGCTTTCCCTATTAAATCAGCAGCAGATACACTGTCCCTCCTCTCACTAAGACTGCACACACACGCCGGCAGGCAACTGCAATTAGATTACAGAGGAAAAAAAATAATTATTTACTAGCCCTAAAAAGGTATTTTTGGGGTGCTGTCAGGAGTAGACATGTGCATTCGTTTTCGTCCGAATGCATTTTCGTCCGAATTTCAGGTATTTTCGTTATCGTTTTAACAAACGAAAACGAAAATGCAGAATCCGAAAACCGAAAGATCCGACATAAACAAATGCTTAATTTTCGTTTTCGTTGCAACAACAGTTCGATATAGATAGGAGATTTGACATGAGGCTGACAATAACAATCTGTGTCCATCGAACCTGTGGTCGAATGTGCCTAACCTTAACTCTATTAGTCCAAGATTATTCTACATAGAGAGAAAAGATTCGACATTATAGAGAGAAAAGATTCGACATAGAGAGAAAAGATTTGACATTATAGAGAGAAAAGATTCGACATTATAGAGAGAAAAGATTCGACATTATAGAGAGAAAAGATCACTGCTGGAATTGGGTGGGGGAAGTAAAATAAAAAAAATGATGATGATGAATGTTATTGGCTGATTGTAACCAAAGAGGAGGAGCAGTAAAATAGCTAGAACTAACTTGACAATTCGACATGAACGACGAAGATTCAACCAAATTGGGGTGTTCGCGGCAAATTCGAAAAATCTATGGGAGAAATCTAAAGTGCTAATTATAAAGGCTTATATGCAAGTTATTGTCCTAAAAAGTGTTTGGGGACCCGGGTCCTGTCCCAGGGGACATGTATCAATGCAAAAAGAAGTTTTAAAAACGGCCGTTTTTTCGGGAGCAGTGATTTTAATAATGCTTAAAATGAAAAGATTCAGATCTGGCATGGATTTTAAGGGGAACTCCACCCCAAATTTAAAAAAAATGGCGTGGAGTCCCCCTAAAAATCCATACCAGACCCCTTATCCGAGCACGCAACCTGGCCGGCCGCAGGGGAAAAGGGGGGGACGAGAGAGCGGGGAACTTCCTTCACTGTATAATTTAAATTTACATAGTGAAGGAAGTTCCCCGCTCAAGCCAATGACGTAGGCGGGTCCGACATACCGAGGGGGCGGACCTGATGGGGAACTGCTCTCACTTTGGTAATACATGTATAGACCCGCCCCTTCTCATGTTCTGCATCTGGTCCGCTGAGCGGACCTGATGGGGAACTTTAGAAGGGGCGGGTCTATACATTTAAAACACTGAGAGGGAGTTCCCCATCAGGTCCGCTCAGGCACAACCAATGAAGGACAGCGCTGGACATCGGGATCGCCGCGGGACACTGGATTTCACCGCTGGAATGTTTTTTTGTTTTTTTTTTAAATAAAGGACTTTTTCAAGGTGTTTGTGTGTTTTAAAAAAAAAAAAAATACGCTTTCTTCGTGAAATGGTAGGGGTACAATGTACCCCTTACCAATTCACATAGGGGGGGCCGGGATCTGGGAGTCCCCTTTGTTAAAGGGGTCTTCCAGATTCCGATAAGCCCCCCGCCTGCAGACCCCCACAACCACCGGGCAAGGGTTGTGGGGATGAGGCCCTTGTCCCCATCAACATGGGGACATCCTCCCCATGTTGAGGGCATGTGGCCTGGTACGGTTCAGGAGGGAGGGGGGGCCGCTCTCTCGTCCCCCCTCTTCCCCTGCGGCCGGCCAGGTTGCGTGCTCGGATAAGGGGTCTAGTATGGATTTTTAGGGGGACTCCACGCCATTTTTTTTTAAATTTGGGGTGGAGTTCCCCTTAAAATCCATGCCAGATCTGAAGGGCCTGGAATGGATATTTGGGGGAACCCCACGTCATTTTTTTTTTAAATTTGCGGCGGGGTTCCCCTTAATATCCATTCCAGACCTGAAGGGCCTGGTAATTGAATTCTGGGGAACCCCCACGCTTTTTTTTTATTTTTTTATCAATGACTTTTGTATGTATTGCCGGGAGCCGACAATTCATTAATAGCCGCGAGTCAGTTTTAAATGACTTTTTTTCTTTCAAAAATGACATTTCTTTTTCGTACATCACGGGACACAGAGCGACTTAGTCATTACTAATGGGTTATATAGATTACCTTCAGGTGTTGGCACTGGCCAATTCCAAACCGGAAGTACCCTCCCCTATATAAGCCCCTCCCACCCGGGAGCACCTCAGTTTTTTGCCAGTGTCTAAGGTGTTGGCCAAAGAGTAACATGTGTTTTCACTGGGCTTGCGTACAGGTTCTTTTGGGCCTTAGTAAGCTGTTCCGGATCCCACCAAAAAAGCTTCATAGCTAAACGGTCGGTACCCGGGCCTTGCAGCAGAAGAGCAAGGTTTTGCCTGTAATGCTTCTCTTAGGAGGGCTGGACCCTGGGATCCAGAGCTCTGGTCATACCCACGACCAAGACGCTGTCTGTGCAGGGTGCTATACAGGTCCAGGGGAGTGGAATCCTTGGGAACCCGGTCCCTGAAGGTTTAATTACAATGCCTGCCGTGATAGGTGAAGTTTGGACTTTTGTGGACCAAACAAAGTCCTGCGGCGGGGATCAGGTAAGTGGGGGCCCTCAGGAACTTGGTTCTATTGGGGGACCCCCAAGCCTAATTTGTCTTTCTGTCTGTTACCTAACGGTATTCCCGCTAAATATCTGTGTTTGCCTATAACTACTGAAAATGTAAAATTTTAATAGTAGTCAAGAAAAAAAAAAAAAACAGGGACCGCGGTACCTGTGTTAAACCACTAGAGGCCGCTGTAGTCCATTTTTCTTGTAAATGTGGATCTTTGGTTTTCTCAACTCAAAAGATCCAGGCAGCTGGTAAGTTTCTCTGAGGGAATCCACTTCCTCTGCCCTGTTGCTGCGTTCATCCACCGCACAGGCCCTCCGGCAAAAAGGGCCCTGGCTCCTAGTCCTCTGTTGGTTTTCGAAAAGGGCGCCATTGGCGCACGGGCGCGCGCGCGGGCGCGTGCACGCGCCTCCTATGAAAAAAAAGGGGCGGGGCGGGTGGATGACGCTCGATGCGCGCCGCGGCGCTTCTGCGCATGTGCGGGCGTCCCAGCATGGTTAAAAGACACAGTACAAGTGTCAGCTGCATGCAAACAGAGCTAGCAACAAACAGTGGCACACAGAGGCGGTTGATGCAGGCATCCCCATAGAAAGGCACTTTAGTGGACACCAGCTGGTATATAGCAGCACCTGTGTTAGACTATTACCAGCAAAAATTGGTGTATGACGACGGGAATACCTCAGCTTTGTGCTTAAAGGATATGTCGTCCAGACGCTCCGGAAATAATCTTCCAGGAAGCCAAAGGGGTCTCCATCGGGCTCTGAGGATATTGGGCATGCTTGCACTGCACCAATCTCCCCTGAGAATGCAGAGGTCAGTAGCCGTAGAAACCCCGCAGGAATGCCTGGTGCTGCGGCTGTCCCCAGTCCACCAGCTCCTGTATATATAACAGAGGAGGTTTTATCCTCAACTCTGGGAGGATTGGAAGAGAGATTAACAGCATTGATCGCTGCTTCCCTGTCACAGGAAAAGCGCGTCCGATCTCCGTCTCCTCCTTCAGAGTGCCTGTTAGTGGAGGAACAGCCCCACACAGAGATCGACCTACCTGAAGGGGATCAGGATGAGGTTGATTCACTTATAGAGGAATCAACAGTGGAAGAACCTTTCTCAGCTTCTCAGGCTGAAAGATTATGGGTTCAGTCTCTGACTAACATGGTCCGATCAGCATTTAAAATGCCTCTGGCGGAACCACCATCCACTACGGTTTCCTCGCTGGGGTCGCTAAAAGCTCCCCAGGCGGTCTGTTCCTTCCCAATCCACCCTTTATTAGAAGGGCTTATTTACCAGGATTGGGAGCATCCTGATAAAATATTTGCTCCCCCCAAGAGATTTCCGGTGATCTATCCCATGGAGGATAAGTTCATAAGAAAATGGAGGGTCCCTACAGTGGACGCAGCCATCTCTTCTGTTAACAAATCACTGACATGTCCAGTAGATAATGTTCCAATGTTCAAAGACCCAATAGATAAAAAATTGGAGTCTTTACTAAAATCTGCTTTCTCTACAGCAAGCATGGTGACACAACCTGCGGTAGCAGCGATTGGAGTCTGCCAAGCAGTGAAAGATCAGTTGAAACAAGTCTTAAGGGACTTACCAGATCAGCAGGCTCTTGCCCTAGCTGACCTGCCTAGAGCCTTGTGTTTTGCGGTGGACGCCATAAAGGATACAATCCAACAGGCCTCCCGCTTTACGCTGTCTATAGACATATGCGTAGGCTTCTGTGGCTCAAAAACTGGTCTGCTGAAGCTCCCTGTAAAAAACTGCTGGTTAGCTTCCCATTTCATGGAGAACGCTTATTTGGAGAAGATCTGGACAAATATATCCAGAAAATTTCTGCCGGTAAAAGTTCACTCTTACCGGTTAAGAACAAGGGTAGAAGTCCTTCTTTTAAGAGGCCTACTTCTCCAGTCCCTGGCACATCGGCTGTGAAACAGTTCCGACGGCCTCCGCGGTCAAATCCAGGGGGCAGAAATCAGGGACAATCACAGGGTATCAAGAAACCCTGGGTCAAGAGAGGTACAAAACCTCCCCCTAAGTCATGAAGGGTTGCCCCCACTCAGTCGGGTGAGGGGAAGACTTCAGTTGTTCACAGAGACCTGGCGGGACACCATCAGAGATGGGTGATCCCCGCAGTAAGTCTGGGATACAGGCTGGAGTTAAAAGACATTCCTCCTGCCCATTTTATAAGGTCAAACGTGCCAAGCGATCCCCAGAAGAGTGGATCCCTCCTTCTGGCACTAGAGCAACTATTGCCCCAAGGGTAATCATGAAGGTTCCCTTGAAAGAAAACGGGTTCGGGTTTTACTCGAACCTTGTCACAGTCCCCAAACCAAATGGGGACATGAGGCCCATATTGAATATAAAAGGGCTAAACAAGTTCCTACATATCAGGACTTTTTTCGGATGGAGTCGATCCGATCGGTGGCCACCGCCCTACAAGGGCAGGAATGGTTAGCCTCGATCGACATAAGGGATGCTTATTTGCATATTCCCATCTTTCCGGCCCATCAGAAATTTCTACGCTTTGCAGTAGAAGGGCGCCATTTTCAGTTCAGAGCCTTACCTTTCGGTCTGGCCACGGCACCACGAGTGTTCACAAAAATTCTGGCCCTACGATTGGCCAAACTAGGAACACAAGGTGTAACGATAATGGCATATCTAGACGACTTGTTGCTGATAGACCACTCAGTGGAAAAAACTAGAAGTGGTCGTTCACAAGATAATCAAGTATCTGGAATCTCACGGTTGCATTATCAACCGAGACAAGTCAGCCCTAAAACCAGTCAAAAGCCTGGAATACTTGGGGGCTAAGACTGGATTCAAAGCAGAGAAAGATTTTCTTACCTCCAGAGAAGATGTCGTCTTTGAAAGATTTGACCCACTTAGTGGGTACAAAAAAGAAAAACCATCCATACGCCTGTGTATAAGGCTGCTGGGAAAAATGGTGGCTTCATTCGAAGCGGTACCCTACGGTCAATTCCATTCAAGGAACTTGCAGAGGGCCATACTGTCAGCCTGGAACAAAAAAGTTCAGGCTTTAGACTTACCAATGTCCCTGTCCCCTTCCGTTCGCAAGAGCCTCCATTGGTGGTTGGTGCCCCAGAATCTGGGAAGGGAAACCCTTCAGTTCGGTTTCTTGGAAGGTGGTCACTACAGTTGCCAGCCTCATAGGCTGGGGGGCAGTACTGGAGCAATGGTCTCTCCAGGGCAAGTGGTCAGAAGCAGAGAAGGCCCTGCCCACCAATCTCTTAGAGATACGAGCAGCCCGGTATGCCCTAGTAGCATGGACATCCAAACTCCAAGGGTCACCTGTCAGAATTCAATCAGACAATGCCACAGCAGTGGCATATATCAATCACCAGGGTGGCACCAGGAGTCGTGCAGCCCAGAGGGCAGCGAAATGCATCCTGGAGTGGGCAGAAAGGTATGTCACAGCCATATCCGCGGTTTTCATCCCAGGAGTGGAAAATTGGAGAGCGGACTTTTTTAAGTCGCCAGCAATTATGCCCGGGGGAATGGTCTCTTCACCCCGAGGTTTTCCAGGCAATATGCCAGCGGTGGGGAACACCGGATGTAGATCTGCTAGCATCCAGATTCAACGCAAAGGTGGACAGATTTGTGTCTCGCACAAAGGATCTCCTAGCTTGCGGTTCGGATGCCCTAGTGTTCCCTTGGAATCAGTTCAAGCTGATATATGCATTCCCACCGCGATTAATCCGCAGAATCAGGGTAGAAAAGAAACCAGTGATTCTGGTGGCTCCAGCGTGGCCCCGAAGGGCATGGTACGCGGAGATTGTAAAAATGTCAGTGGGAAGTCCTTGGACCTTCCCACATCGTCCGGACCTGCTTTCGCAAGGACCGATATACTACCCTTCCTTACCAGCCCTAGGTTTGACGGCCTGGCTATAGAAGCCCACATTCTAAAAAAGAGAGGGCTCTCTAATCCTGTGGTATCTACCATGATCAATGCCAGGAAGCCGGTATCCAGGCAGATCTATTATAGGATCTAGAAGGCGTACATCACGTGGGGTGAGGCCAGGAAATGGCATCCACGTAAGTACGTAATAGGTAGGATTCTGGACTTCCTACAGTGGGCTGTACATAGGAAGCTTGCCTTGAGTACTATCAAGGGTCAGACGGCCTTGTCAATATTTTTTTTCCAAAGGCCCTTGGCTTTGCATTCATTAGTCAAAGCTTTCATACAAGGAGTGATGCGTATTAGCCCTCCGGTTAGTATTCCCATATGTCCATGGGACTTAAACCTGGTTCTGTCGGTTCTACAGAAACAACCATTTGAACCATTGCGGCACATTTTCTTGGTTCTTTTCACCAGGAAATTGATTTTCTTAGTAGCCATTTGTTCGGCTAAAAGAGTATCGGAATTAGCCGCCTTGTCCTGTAGGGAGCCATATCTGGTTGTCCATAAGGACAGAGTAGTATTACGTCCTCATCCAGCCTTTCTTCCTAAGGTGGTATCGAGGTTCCATTTGAACCAAGATGTGGTTCTTCCTTCCTTTTTCCCCAAACCTAGTTCGGTAGAGGAAAAGTTATTGCATTCTTTGGATGTAGTAAGAGCAGTTAAAGCTTATCTAAAAGCCACTGCTCAGATTCGTAGAACGGATACTTTGTTTGTTCTGCCGGAAGGCCCCAGAAAGGGTCAGGCAGCGTCAAAAATCTACTTTAGCCAAGTGGATTCGACAGGTCATAATACAAGCCTATGGCTTGAAAAGGAGACCGCCTCCGTTCAAAGTTAGGGCGCACTCCACAAGAGCAGTTGGAACTTCATGGGCAGTGCATCACCAAGCCTCCCTGGCTCAAGTACTGTAAGGCCACAACATGGTCCTTAGTACACACGTTTACTAGATTCTACCAGGTAGACGTCAGAAGTCAGGAGGATGTCGCCTTTGGGCGCAGTGTGTTGCAGGCCGCAAAAGAGCCTCATGCCTGATGGCGCCCAGCTTATGTATCCCTCCCCTCATTTGGCATTGCTTTGGGACGTCCCATTAGTAATGACTAAGTCGCTCTGTGTCCCGTGATGTACGAAAAAGAAAAAGGGATTTTTATAACAGCTTACCTGTAAAATCCTTTTCTTGGAGTACATCACGGGACACAGAGCTCCCACCCCTCTTTTTGGGACACTTATTGCTTGGCTACAAAACTGAGGTGCTCCCGGGTGGGAGGGGCTTATATAGGGGAGGGTACTTCCGGTTTGGAATTGGCCAGTGCCAACACCTGAAGGTAATCTATATAACCCATTAGTAATGACTAAGTCGCTCTGTGTCCCGTGATGTACTCCAAGAAAAGGATTTTACAGGTAAGCTGTTATAAAATCCCTTTTTTTTGCAGGGACAGTTCTAAGCACGGGAAACATGCGCCACTTTACATGCATATCATACACACCCCCCAGGTACGAAATTTAAAGGAATATTTCACTTTTATTTTTTCATTTTAAGCATTATTAAAATCACTGCTCCCGAAAAAACGGCCGTTTTTAAAACTTTTTTTTGCATTGATACATGTCCCCTGGGGCAGGACCCAGGTCCCCAAACACTTTTTAGGACAATAACTTGCATATTAGCCTTTATAATTAACACTTTAGATTTTGAACGTTCGAGTCCATTGTATTTAATAGGGTTCTAAAGTTCACACTAACATTTTGTCTGTTCGCAGGTTCTGGTGCGAACCGAACAGGGGGGTGTTCGGCTCATCCCTGTTGACTAGTAATAGTAATTAAAAAATATAATTATTACTAGTCATACAATAGAATTCATCTATAGCTTGTAGGCGGAACATTCGACCGGAAATGTACGATTGCAGCGTCGTACAGTTTCGCTGCTCCGTCGAATCTTCTTTGAACATTCGACAGACACCATAAGACTTCAATGACAGATTCGACCTTAATTAATTCAGATTTTCAGACGAATGCAATTTCTAACGAAAAACAAAATAAATAAAAACGAATTTCGGGAGTAACTAAATAAATTTATTTTTCTAACGAAAACGAAATTCCGAAACGAAATATTTCAGTGTGCACATGTCTAGTCCGGAGTGGACGCTGTCCTTACAGCAGAGATCAGATGAGTCTTTCAGGACTGGAGTGGACACTGAATACACTGGCCTAGCTATAGCTTTCCCTATTAAATCAGCAGCAGATACACTGTCCCTCCTGTCACTAAGACTGCACACACACGCCGGCAGGCAACTGCAATTAGATTACAGAGAAAGAAAAAAAAGGCAGACTGATGTATGTAGTAGCCCTAAAAAGGGCTTTTTGGGGTGCTGTCAGGACGCTGTCCTGACAGCAGAGATCAGATGAGTCTTTCAGGACTGGAGTGGACACTGAATACACTGGCCTAGCTATAGCTTTCCCTATTAAATCAGCAGCAGATACACTGTCCCTCCTCTCACTAAGACTGCACACACACGCCGGCAGGCAACTGCAATTAAATTACAGAGGGAAAAAAAAAGCAGACCGATGTACTCGCCCTAAAAAGGTATTTTTGGGGTGCTGTCAGGAGTGGGCGCTGTCCTTACAGCAGATATCAGATGAGTCTTTCAGGACTGGAGTGGACACTGAATACACTAGCCTAGCTATAGCTTTCCCTATTAAATCAGCAGCAGATACACTGTCCCTCCTCTCACTAAGACTGCACACACACGCCGGCAGGCAACTGCAATTAGATTACAGAGGAAAAAAAAATAATTATTTACTAGCCCTAAAAAGGTATTTTTGGGGTGCTGTCAGGAGTGGATGCTGTCCTTACAGCAGAGATCAGATGAGTCTTTCAGGACTGGAGTGGACACTGAATACACTGGCCTAGCTATAGCTTTCCCTATTAAATCAGCAGCAGATACACTGTCCCTCCTGTCACTAAGACTGCACACACACGCCGACAGGCAACTGCAATTAGATTACAGAGAAAAAAAAAAAAAGGCAGACTGATGTATGTAGTAGCCCTAAAAAGGGCTTTTTGGGGTGCTGTCAGGATGCTTTCCTTACAGCAGAGATCAGATGAGTCTTTCAGGACTGGAGTGGACACTGAATACACTGGCCTAGCTATAGCTTTCCCTATTAAATCAGCAGCAGATACACTGTCCCTCCTCTCACTAAGACTGCACACACACGCCGGCAGGCAACTGCAATTAGATTACAGAGAAAAAAAAAAGGCAGACTGATGTATGTAGTAGCCCTAAAAAGGGCTTTTTGGGGTGCTGTCAGGACGCTGTCCTTACAGCAGAGATCAGATGAGTCTTTCAGGACTGGAGTGGACACTGAATACACTGGCCTAGCTATAGCTTTCCCTATTAAATCAGCAGCAGATACACTATCCCTCCTCTCACTAAGACTGCAGCTTCAGAATGAATCTAAAATGGATGCTGTCCAGGAGGTGGGAGGGTCTGGGAGGGAGGGTATGCTGCTGATTGGCTGGAATGTGTCTGCTGACTGTGAGGTACAGGGTCAAAGTTTGCTCAATGATGACGAATATGGGGCGGACCGAACATTGCATATGTTCGCCGGCCGTGGCGAACGCGAACAAGCTATGTTCGCCGGGAACTATTCGCAGGCGAATAGTTCGGTACATCTCTAGCCATCAATTCACTACCTTATAATAAATCTCCAGGGGTGGATGGCTTTTCCACTGAGTACTACAAGACCTTTAAATCTATATTAGTAGGGATGAGCTTAGAGCTCGAGTCAAACTCATATTCGACTCAAACATTTCCTGTTTGCTTGTTCGCTGAACAGCGAACAATTTGGGGTGTTTGCGGCAAATTTGAAAAGCCGCTGAACACCCTGTAAAAGTCTATGGGAGATAGAACACCGGGCAAGGGTTGTGGGGAGGAGGCCCTTGTCCCCATCAACATGGGGACATGGTGCTTTGTGGTCCAGACCCCAAAGCATCCTCCCCATGTTGAGGGCATGTGGCCTGGTATGGTTCAGGAGGGGGGCGCTCTCTTGTTCCCCCCTATTTTCCTGCAGCCTGCCAGGTTACGTGCTCGGATAAAGGGTCTGGTATGGATTTTTGGGGGGAACTCCACGCCATTTTTTTTTTATTTGGCGTGGAGTTCCCCTGAAAATCCATACCAGACCTGAAGGGCCTGGTAATTGAATTTGGGGGGACCCCCACGCATTTTTTTATTATTTTTTTATCAATGACTTTCAATGACTGTTCTCAGTATTGCCAGGAGCCGACAATTCATTATAGCCGTGAGTGCTTTTAAATGACTTTTTTTCCTTCAGAAATGACAATTTGTGCAGGGACAGTTCTAAGCATGGGAAACAAGCGCTCCTTTACAGGCATACTATACACATCCCCTAGGTACGAAATTTAAAAGAATATATCACTTTTATTGTTTCACTTTAAGCATTATTAAAATCACTGCTCCCGAAAAAACTTCAGTTTTTAAAACCTTTTTTTGCATTGATACATGTCCCCTGGGGCAGGACCCGGGTCCCCAAACACTTTTTATGACAATAACTTGCATATAAGCCTTTAAAATTAGCACTTTAGATTTTTCATGTTCGAGTCCCATAGACTTATAACCGTAAACTCGGATGTTCGAACAAATTTATTGCCTGTTCGCATGTTCTGATGCGAACCGAACTGGGGGGTGTTCGGCTCATATCTATTTATTAGTACCAAACATGTGCAAGCTTTTTAATAATGCCATTACCTCCACCTCTTTCCCCAAAGAGATGCTCCAAGCTGTTATAGTGGCTCTTCCTAAACCAGGAAAGAAGCCGGACAGTCCTCAAAATTTTAGGCCTATCTCGCTTCTCAATAATGACTTAAAAATCGACTCTAAAGCCCTGTACACACGATCGGATATCCTATGGATTCTAATGCGATGGATTTTTCCATCGGAAATCCGATGAAACTGTCTTCCATCAGTCTTACCCACACACCATCAGTCAAAAAACCGACCGCACAAAAACGACGTGACGTACACCACGTACGATGGCACTATAATGGGGAAGTTCAAATCTAATGGCGCCACCCTTTGGGCTGCTTTTGCTGATTTTGTGTTACCGCGTGTTAGTAAAAGTTTGGTGAGCGCCGATTCGCGCTTTTCAGTCTCCGTGCTTTTAAGATCGTTTTCGGGTGTTCAGTTTGTGTTTGTGGGTTCGTATTTGTCATTCAGTGCATGCAGTCAGGTCGTTACTGTTTTGCAGTGCCTTCTTGGCCGTTCGTTACTGTTTTTCAGGTCGTTCTTCTCAGGCCTTGCTGTTCCTCGTTGCGTTCTGTTTGAGTTCGTTCTGACCAGCCGACCGGTTTAAAGCCATGTTTGAAGTACGTTCTCGTCGTAGAGCTCGTGCTGGCTATGGACTTGGTGTTGCGGTTAACACTGTAACCCGAGTTCAGTCCATGAACAGGGTGAGGAGGAGTTCATGGACCAAGAATTGGTTGCTCCAGCGGGACCAATTCTCTCATATGTCTCTGCTGCAGGCTCTTGGGATCATTATCCCTGAAACGTGTTCTGCCATCATACAAGTCATGCAGAAGGACTATATTAAGGTAATTTTTAAATTGTTATCCTTTAACATCACATTAGATGTTTTGATGGTTTGCTAAAGCAGTGTTTCTCAACTCCAGTCCTCAAGGCGCACCAACAGGTCATGTTTTTGGGATTTCCTGGCAGATGAAACGGCTGTGGTAATTATTAAGGCAGTGAAACTGCTCAAATCACCTGTGCAAATCAATGGGAATTCCAAAAACATGACCTGTTGGTGCGCCTTGAGGACTGGAGTTGAGAAACACTGTGCTAAAGTATTGTATTTCTTTCATCCTTCCCAAATTGCCATGATTGTAAGATTCTTGGAATGTCCCCTTTCTCCCCATGCGTGTTTTTTTCTTTTATATTGTGTTTTTTTGGCCTACATGCCTATTTCCCTTCACTAACCTCTCCTGCATGCTATCCTGGGCCCATATACACCTAGCCTAGTCTGTTCTTTAATGAACTTTTTCTCTGCGTCATTGTACATTTGAACCCCCCCTAAACTGTGTCATAAAGTTTTTTTGCACATTCAAGGTCAGCAGAGTGGTAGAGCCTTTTGTTGCGGGGCACAAAATCTTCTTAAACAACACCCCCCCCCTTATAATTTGTTCCAATGGCCCATCAGTGGGGGTGAGTCATCTGATAAGTGGGCCTTCTATTTTTGTGTTTAAATACTCCTAATAAATGTTATACTGACGTTGGCCAAGAATGTATTTGGGTATTGTAATGTGCAAAAGTACTAATTTCTTATTTTTGTTTGACTCCACAGTTCCTTTCCTCGCCGCAGACTGTGGCCTCCCAATTTGCCGAGCGGTGGGACTTCCCCAACTGCGGAGGGGCAATTGATGGGAAGCACGTCCACATAGTGCCGCCACCCCGTTCGGGGTCGTACTATTATAACTAAAAAGGTTTTAGGGTTGAAAATATATTTATTGGTATTTTAACAGTGAGTACATGGAAACATATATGAAGTCACAATCCGTAAGTAGTCACATAAGTTTGTGCAAAGAGTCAGCCAAACGGCTATCGCCCACAGCATAACTCATAATACATAGTTACACAGTATCAGATTCAGTGACCGGTACTTGGAATAGAAAACGGGTACAGCTAGAAGAGCCCCGTCGTCATATATGGCAGGAATGTAAACAGATACGTTAGGGATTAAGATTAAAACAAAAAAGGGGGAACAAAAGGAGTGGTAGTGGAGGTCAGGTGTTGGGAGTGGGGAGGGGTACAGGGGAGGAGAGGAAAAGAGAGAGAGATGAGAAAAGAGAAGGAAGAACAGAAGAGAGAAAGAAAAGTAGGCAAGGAGAAATCGTAAAAAAGTGTCAGAGCTACTGAGTCGGGGAACAGGGAGAGATAAGTAAGTGACCGTGGTGGGAGGGGGACCCTCAGATACATGTCTCGTTCGTCCCACTGTCACTTTAGGTGCAAGGATAATCAAGTTGGGGTCGACAACATGCTCGCCAGAGTGTCAGAAGAGGAGAAGCGGAGCCAGATGAACCATAGTGCTTTATATTTGTCAAAGGTATCGTTGTCAAGGGCTAGCATCTCCTCCATTCTCATAGTGTCATTCATAATCGAGACCCAGTGTGACAAGGGAGGAGTGGTGGTCAACTTCCAGTAGGAAGGGATGAGTTGTCTAGCTGACGACATAAAGAAATGGAGGAGGTTCTGTTTCTGGAAGGATATTGAACCCGGGAGAATAGAGAGAAGGGCAATCTTAGGGGAGGGCGTCAGCGTTTCATCATAGAGTTTGTCCAGGCTTTTCATCAGCCTTGCTGGCCGCGTGTGAGTGGCACAGAGAGAGTTGTGTGACCCTGTAAAGCCACCGAAATGTCTAGATTTTTTGCCACCGCCTCAGACAGCGAGTCGGAGGAATCGCTCTCTGGAGATGAAATCCTTCCCAAGCCAGTGGCAGGAACCTACGGCAAGCAGCCACTTCTTCTCAGTGATGATGAGGAGGATACAAAACGTGTGGTGCGCAGCGCCAAGGATAAAAGGTTTGAGGAACTGACCAACATCATCAAGACAATTCGGAACACCATGAAGATTCGAGACATGACCAAATGCTTGGAGGAGTTTGAGCAGCTGGGCAAGGCTTACATGAAGTCCAAGAACATCATAGACAAAGAGGGCGTCCCCCGATTCTACATCCGACTCCTGTCTGATCTGGAGGACTATTTGAACGAGCTCTGGGAGGATAAAGAGGGCAAGAAGAAGATGAATAAGAACAATGCCAAAGCTCTGAGCACACTGCGCCTGAAACTGCGCAAGTACAACCGGGATTTCGAAGCTCCGATCACTGCATACAAACAGAATCCTGAAGAATCAGCTGATGAGGATCAGGAGAAGGATGACGACGACGATTCAGAAGCTTCGTCTTCTAGTGAGGACGAGAAGGATGAAGGTATGAGCGCCAGCAAGTTCCTGAAAAAGATCGAATCTGCACCACCAGAAACCCTAAAAAAATTCTTGAAGAAGGAGAAGGCTGAAGATGATGAGGAATCCTCTGACGATGAAGACTGGGGCTCTGACTCCGAGGACTCCGACTCTGAATCTGAGGATGATGAGGGCAAATATACTTCACTGGCTTCCAAGTTTTTGAAGAAGACGGCTCCTCTTGAGGGGGAACGCCAAACGATAGACAAAGAGAAAAAGAAAGAGAAGAAGAAGCAACATCGTAAACTGAAGAAGGAAGAGGAAGAAGGTGAAGAGGAGGAGGAAGCAGGCGGAGGAGAGTGGGAGAAGGTCAAAGGAGGAGCCCCATTGGTGAAGGAGAAACCGAAGATGTTTGCCAAAGGCACAGAGATCACACCCCCCATTGTGGTCAAGAAGCTGAACGAGATCCTCCAGGCCAGAGGAAAGAAAGGCACAGACAGAGCGGCTCAGATCGAACTCCTGCACATGCTGGCCGCCATCGGCGCGGAACACAACCTCGGGCAAGGGATCACCGTCAAGATAAAGTTCAACATTGTGGCCTCTCTGTACTATTACAACCCAAACTTGGCTGCTTACATGAAGCCGGATATGTGGAAGAAATGTCTGGAATCTATTAATGAACTCCTGGATATCCTCTTTGCTAATCCCGACATGTTCATCGGGGAGAACATTGCAGAAGACTCGGAGAACCTCATTGTTTCAGACCAGCCTCTGCGTGTCCGCGGCTGTATCCTCACTCTGGTGGAGAGAATGGATGAAGAATTCACCAAAATCATGCAAAATACAGATCCCCATTCACAAGAGTATGTGGACAATCTGAAAGACGAAGCGCGCGTGTGCGAGGTGATCGAGCGCGTACAGAAATATCTGCAGGAGAAGGGCAACACGGATGAGATCTGCCGAGTGTATCTCCGGAGGATCATGCACACTTACTACAAATTTGACTATAAGGCTCATCAGAAATTGCTCAGCACCGAGCAGGAGTCTAAGTCAGAACAGGACCAGGCTGAGAATGAAGCTGAGGACAGTGCAATCCTCATGGACAGGCTCTGCAAATACATCTACGCCAAGGACAGGACAGACAGAATTCGAACCTGTGCCATCCTGTGCCACATCTACCACCATGCCCTCCACAACCGCTGGTTCCAGGCCAGAGACCTCATGCTCATGTCCCACCTGCAGGACAACATCCAACATGCTGACCCTCCAGTGCAGATCCTGTACAACAGAACCATGGTGCAGTTGGGTATTTGCGCCTTCCGACAAGGCATGATCCGCAATGCACACAACGCGCTCCTGGACATCCAGTCTAGCGGGAGAGCCAAGGAATTGCTGGGACAAGGTCTGCTGATGAGGACCATGCAGGAGAGGAACCAAGAACAGGAGAAGATAGAGAAACGCAGGCAGATCCCTTTCCACATGCACATCAACCTGGAGCTGCTGGAGTGCGTCTATCTGGTGTCCGCTATGCTGCTGGAGATCCCTTACATGGCAGCCCATGAGTTTGATGCACGGCGGAGGATGATCAGCAAGCAGTTCCACCATCAGCTGCGTGTGGACGAGAGGCAGCCGCTGCTTGGTCCACCGGAGAGTATGAGAGAACATGTGGTCGCTGCTTCAAAGGCCATGAAGATGGGAGACTGGAAGACCTGCAGGAACTTCATCATTAACGAGAAGATGAACGGAAAGGTATGGGACTTGTTCCCGGAGGCAGACCGTGTGCAGAACCTGCTGATCAGGAAGATCCAGGAGGAATCTCTAAGGACTTACCTCTTCACCTACAGCAGTGTCTATGACGCTATCAGGATGGGGATTTTGGGTGACATGTTTCAGCTGGAGATCCCCACAGTACACAGTATTATCAGCAAGATGATCATCAATGAGGAAATATGGCTTCCCTGGATCAGCCCACCCAGACGGTGGTGATGCACGGGACAGAGCCCAGCTCTCTGCAGAACACTGCCCTGCAACTGGCCGAGAAACTAGGCAACCTAGCAACAAGCAGTTATGGTGGATACTTCAATCGCGACCAAAAAGATTCTTACCAACGGAAGGAGGGCGGCTACCAGAGGAGAGGATACAGGAGAGACCAACCCAACCAGAGCAACTATTGATCTCCTGTCCTCCATCGTCATTCCCAGCTTTTATAGATTTCAGTGTTGGCCTCGGCTGACCACATTTTTCATCCCGTCTCTTATATATAATAAAGTTATTGCTGTGAATTAAAAAAAAAAAGAGTTTGTCATAACAATCAAATACCCGAGTCCAGAAGGGGCGGATCCTCTCGCATTCCCACCAGACATGTAAGTAGGTCCCTGTAGAGGTAGAACATCGCCAGCAGGATGCCGGAGTGGACGGAAAGATTTTGTGCAATGTATAGGGGATTTTGTACCATCTTGACAGAATCTTGTAATTTTTTTCCTGCGAATAGCAGGATATTGTAGGTTTATGAGTGAAATGGAACGAAGTCTGCAAATCGGAACGTGGGATGTCCTCATCCAGATCTGTAGACCATGTCCTGGTGTAAGAAGGTAAGTCAGCATGCGTAAGATTTTGTAAGAGACAGTAAATGGTCGAGAGAAGGTGTCTAGGTGTCTCGGAGAGGGAGCACAGCCATTCAAACTCGGTTTTAGAGCGGTGTATTTGGGAGGAAGAATGCAAGTGCTTTGCGAGTGTAGATAAGTGCAGTGTGGTGAGCCAATCGGAGGATCCCGTCGGCGTGATAGGTGTTCAGCGCGTGGGGTGTACGAAGGAGTGCGCCTGGGGCCAGTCAGTCCTTTTGAAGGGACCCAATGTTGTCGTTCCTATACCCTGGGGGAAGGCAGGGTTGTCAAATAGAGAGGATAATGGAGAGGGATCAGAGGACAGAATGGAACACAAACCCCTATTATACCACAGTCTAAGAGAGGCCAGCGTCAGTGGAGAGGAAGAGGGTATACGGGTGAGATCGGATTTCTATCCCCAAAGCAGTGCTCGGAGATCGACCGGAGCCAGGTCCTGTTCAATGGCAACAGAAGCCTTTAAGAAAGGGCGAGGGAACCATTCCAGAGTGCGTGCTACATGGGTGGCCTTGTAATAGAGTTTGAAATCAGGGAGGCCCGCTCCGCCCTGAAGTTTCAGACGGGAGAGCAAATTATATTTAACCCTAGGTAGCCCACGGCTCCACATAAATCTGATAGCGATAGAACGCAAGGATGTAAAGAAAGACTTGGGGATCAAGATGGGTATTGTTTGGAGAAGGTACAGAAGTTTGGGTAGGGTATCCATTTTTAGGGTATTGATTCGTCCGAACCAAGGCAAGGAAGATCCCCCCCACTCCTCAAGGTCCTTCCAAATGCGGGAGAGCAAAGGAACGTAATTCAAGGAGAAAAGATTAGAAAGGTTAGAGGGTACCCCTAGGTACGAAATCCCCTTCTTCTGTCACCGAAAAGAGAAGTTCGATCTAAGAGCGAACATCATAGTGGAGGTGAGGGAGATATTGAGGGCTTCAGTCTTGGAAAGATTAAGTTGAAAATTGCTATAAAAAAAAAAAATTGTTGAAATTCTGAGAAAAGAGAAGGTAAGGAGATATGGGGTGTTGCACGTATACCAGTAGATCATCGGCATAAAGGGATAATTTGTAGTGGGAGGAGGGCGTCTGAATACCGTGTATGGAAGAGTTTTGTCTAATGGCACAGGCCAGATGTTCAATAACAATCACGAATAGGAGAGGGGAAAGGGGACAGCCCTGTCGGGTGCCATTGGAAATATCGAACGGCACGGAGGTAGTGCCATTGACCAGCACCGAGGCCGAAGGTTGAGAGTATAAGGACATCACCTTGGAGAAAAAGGTCGTTCCTAATCCTAACTGTTCTAGGGAAAGTCGGAGGAATCTCCAACTGACCCTATCGAACGCCTTTTCAGCGTCGAAGGAAAGGAGACAGGCTTTTAGATCCTTGCGTTGGATAAAGGAGATGAGGTGAATAGTTTTGGTCGTATTGTCCCTTGCCTCGCGGCCCAGGACAAAACCCACCCGATCATTATGGATCACTCCAGGGAGAAGAGGGGATAGGTGTGTGGCCAATACCTTTGTGAACAGTTTGAGATCTATGTTGAGCAGGGATATTGGCCGGTAGCTGCTGCATTGGGATGGGTCTTTGCCCGGTTTGGGTAATACAGAGATATTGGTGGACAATAAGCCTTTAGGTGGCGTATGAGAGTCATCCACGCCATTGAATGCCTTAGCCATAAGTGGGGTGAGGAGGGTGGTGAAAGTTTTGTAAAAGCGGGGGGTGTACCCATCCGGGCGGGACATTTGCCCATCTTCAAATCTTTGATGGCGCCCAGAAATTCGGGCGCGACCAGAGGTTTGTCTAGTTCATCAGCATCTGGCTCATTGATATTGGGTAATGCTGTTTCCAAAATATAATCTCGCATGTCGTCGTTCGAGGGGGCAGTGCGTGTGTTTGGACCTGTGGGCTGTAGGTTATAAAGTTGGGAGTAGTACTCACGAAAGGCAGAGAATATGCCCTTCGGGGAGAACTTTGTGGTTTAATCAGGATGCGCAATAGAGGGAATGGAGTATCGGGATGGCCTGGGGTGGAGGACCCCTGCTAAGTGTTTGCCACATTTATTTGCTAAGGAGTAATGGAAATTGCGGGCCCTATCACGAGCTATTAAAGAATGCGCGTCTAGAAGTTGAAGTAGGTCCCTACGTGCATTCGACAATCGGACAAAAATGGTCGGGTCTAAATCTCGTTTGTGCAGAGGTTCGAGTTCTGCTATAGTAGAGAGGAGACGGCGGATATCGTCCGTACGTATCTTCTTGAGGCGCGAGCCATGTTGTATAAGTACGCCCCGAACCACACACTTCAGAGCCTCCCACTGAATGAGGGGGGAGGGGGTATCCGAGGAGTGATCGGAAACAAAGTTCCGAATGGTTTTGGAGACATCCGCTACAGAAACAGTGTCCCGCAGTAAATTGTCATTGAGCCTCCATTGCGTACCTCTATGAGATTTTGGGGGGTGTGACAGGGTCAAGTAGGCCGGGGCGTGGTCAGACCAGAGAAGGTGGCCCAACGACGCCTGGATGGGGGTATCTAGTAGAGATTGGGATATCAGAAAATGGTCAAGTCTACTATATGAATTGTGTGCCGCTGAATAGTGGCTGTAGTCCCTCTCCGTAGGGTGCTGGATACGCCAGACATCCACCAGGTGAGAGGAATGTAATAGGGATTTGATGCGTGCAAGTGTGGAGGATGGAACAGAGGACTTACCCGAGGATGAGTCTACAGACGGGGACATAACAACATTGAGATCTCCACCGATGATGAAGCAGGGACCCCCAAAGGAGGATAGTCTGGTGAGAACTGACGAGAGGAACCGAGCCTGATCCACATTAGGTACATATATGTTGGCCACTGTGAAGAGAAAATCGTTTAGTTTCAGTTTAAGAAAAATGAAGCGACCATTAACATCAACAACAGAGTCTAGGACCTCAGGTTTAAAAGATTTATGGAAGGCAACTGATACACCTTTCAATTTGGCTTGGGGGTTAGTACTGTGGTACCATTGTGAGTAGTACCTGTTACGTAGAACAGGTACAGAATCCGTACGGAAGTGGGTTTCTTGCAACAACAAGATACTGGAGCGTCGTTTATGAAAGTGATAGAGAATCTGGCTCCGCTTCTCTGGTGTGTTGAAACGCCTGCAGTTGAAGGACGCTAAAGATATTGGGCAAGCAGAAGCCATAATATATTCAGGTGTGGGGGGCGAGGGTAATGGAGGAAGCAAGACACGGTAGGTGGTTCATATTTCAGTAGCTCTTGAAGAAGAAAACAGTGCCATAGGAGGCCTAAAGATGGGAAGAGAAAAGATGAAGGCAGAGGAGGGGAGAAGAAGAGAGGAGAGAGGAGACAAAAGGAAAAAAGAGGGGGGGTGAAACTGGTCCGCAGGACCAGATGAGCATGTAAACAATTTGATTGGACATGGTCGTCATCCCCACAGCCCATGAGAAAAAGCATAAACATCAGAGCATACTCATATCGGGGCAAAGTGGAGGAAGACCAACATAGCTGGAGTAATAATGAGCAAAAAAAAAAAGGCCACTAGGTGGCTCCAAAAGACTGTAAGTAAAATAAAAAAATAAAACTTACAGTACGGCATGCAGCCGCATACCAGTCAGTGTCCATAATGACACTGATAAAAAAAAAGAAAACCCCTTGGGGGGGGTGCAGTGGAAACTCGCTGGGCAGGGCAGTCCCCTGGTCCCCAGCTCCACGGGAAATCAGTCAACAAACAGGACCAACAGACAAAAGTCACAACATGAAAATAGTTACGCATAAAATTGGTCATAAACAGATAATAGGGAAACTTAAGGATTGAAGAAGGCAGGCAACCTCGCTTAGGGCAACCACAGTAGAGAAACCATGGGTGAGAGGTGGCATGAGAGGTGGCAGCCAAATAGTGATACGGGAGCCAAGGAGTTAATACATATTAACACATTTCAATAGGTAGGCAGTCTGAGTCAAATATCCGGAGCAACCTGAAAGAAATATAATGGGGTTAACAAAAATAAAACAGACACTATAGTCCCGGGCTCAGGGTAGTAGGACCAGAATGGAGAAGCAACAAGGAGATGAGGGGATCAAAACAGGCCTCAAAAAAAAAAAAAAGGAGAGGCAAAAAAGAAACAATGATGGTGTTCCAGAAACAGGGGGGGCAGACGGCAACAGGATCACATACGTTTCAGTCCTGCGGTGTCCCAGGAGGGACCCCAGGAAAGTCATTGCAAGTGAAGGAACAACTGCGATCAAGTCTGGTTCAATCATTGGGGTCCAGTTGAGACTGGGGCTTGGAATTGCGTTTGCGACCTTGCGATTGCCATTGTGGCGCAAAAGGCAAGCCAGGAGTAGTCGGTGTGAACGGCCAATCCGGGATAGATACCTGTGGAAGATCCAGCGTGCCGAGGAAGGACGGCAGGTCTCCCAGTGTGCGGAAGATTGCGGTTTTGCCCTCGTGGTGTACTCTGAGATGGAATGGGAACCGCCATTGATATTTCATCTGCTTGGATTGCAAAAGCTGTGTTAGCGGCTTAAGTGCTTTTCTCATCGCCAGCGTCTGACGGGACAGGTCTGGGAGAAGCATCACGGGGGTGTCATTAAAGAGTATGGTGTCCTGCGAGCTAGCAGCTCTCATGATGTCTTCCTTAATCTTGTAGAAATGAACCCGGCACAGCGTGTCCCGTACAAAGGAGGGGTCCGGGGTCCGCGGGCCTGAGGTTCTGTGAACGCGGTCCAGCTCAATAGGGTCATCTTTAGGGCGCTGCAGCAGTTGGTTAAAGATGGTGGTCACAGCCGCAGGCAGATGTTTGGCATCTACAGACTCGGGGATCCCGCGGATGCGGATATTATTGCGGCGATTGCGATTTTCGATGTTGTCCTACTGATACGCGTTTTGCTGCAGCATGACGGTATGGGTATTAAGTATTTTGTCGTGCGACTTCATGGCGGTGCTGAGACTGTCAGTGGTAGGGTCCAGATCTTCAAAGCGTGCATCCATGTCTCTCTTGAGGTCGGAGACCTCTTTCCTGTATGCTTTCTCAATTCTGTGGACACATTGCTCAAGATCAGCTTTAGTGGGCAGGGATCTAATGTAGCTGTGCAGCGAACGAATCTGTGCCTCCATGTCCCATCTGTCACCAGAGCCCAGGGATGCATTAGAGCAGCTTCTGGTGAGCACATAATCAGGAAGGGGGAAACGGCTGTGGGAGCTCACCTGGGAATGCAGGGATGATTCCGAGCGGGCTGGAGACGGAGGTCCCGGCGCCATCTTGGATTCGGAACGGCGCTGTGATGCGGCCCGGGATCGGGCAAAAAAGTCCTCCAAATCGCCCCCTTTTAGATTCCCAGAGGTGCCCTTCTGTGCCCGGGTCTTATCCTTCCCCATGTGCCGAGTTTGGGTGAGTTTCAAGTAGTTTCAAGTCCCGTGGAGCCGAAAGACCAGGGAGCTGTGAGGAAACACGTCTCACTGCTCCATGCGGTAAGCCACGCCCCAACTATAAAGGTTTTAATAGTATAGTGTTATTGGCGGTGTCGGCACGCTATGAGTTCCTGTATGTGGACGTGGGGAAGAACGGCCGGATGTCCGATGGCGGAGTGTTCGCTCAGACGGAGTTCGCTCACTGCCTGCAGTCTGGGGGCCTGGCACTGCCTCCAGATGCAGACAACGTGGATGGACTTCCCTTTGTTTTTCTAGCGGATGAAGCCTTTGGACTTGGACCACTGACCTGTTGTGGTGATAAGCTCCACCTCTGCTTACTCCACCTCTCCTTCCTCCACCTCTGCTTCCTCCAAATGCTGATCTTGGGGTTCTTTTGGATCTTGGTTTTCTTTATGTGGTCTGTGCTTCCTAGGCTCCTCACATTGGTGTCCTCTCAGTCTCCTCTCCCCTATGAGAAAGAAACAATCAAAAGGTATCCTTTAGCATACATAGATTTGAGGGCATAATTTTATAAGTTTGCCTGGAAGTGGGGTACAATTGTTGGTTTTGCCAGAGTTCCAAGATGAACATATGATATTTTGGGAATTCAACAAAGCAAGAATACTTTCATTCTTTCATTCCTCAAAAAAAAAAGGAGACAGCCCAAGGTATCCACTGGAGCACCTGTGTGTGACACCCTGAAAAGGTTGTTCGGGTGGCCCACACTATAGTGCTCCTGAGTCAAGATGTGTAACCAGCTGCTTGAGTGTCCTCTCCTTTACCCAGAATCTAGTTTACCATTTAACATTCTACAATGTATATATAAACGTTGATTTATGCCAAATAGTAGTGATGAGCCGAACACCCCCGGGTTCGGTTCGCACCAGAACCCGCGAACGGACCGAAAGTTCGCACGAACTTTAGAACCCTATTAAATACAATGGATGCGAACGTTCGAAATCTAAAGTGCTAATTATAACGACTATTATGCATGTTATTGTCCTAAAAAGGGTTTGGGAACCCGGGTTCTGCACCAGGGGACATGTATCAAGGCAAAAAGAAGTTTTAAAAATGGCCGTTTTTCTGGAGCAGTCATTTTAATGATGCATAAAGTGAAAAAAATAAATAAAAATATTCCTTTAAATATCGTACCTGGGGGGTGTCTAAAGTATGCCTGTGAAGTGCCACATGTTTCCCGTGTTTAGAACTGCCCCTGCACAAAATTACATTTCTAAAGGAAAAAAAGCCATTTAAAACTGCTTGCGGCTTTAATGTAATGTCTGGTCCCGGTAATATGGATGAAAATCTTTAAGAAAAATGGCATAGCTACCCCATCACACACCCCGCCCCCTACCCCAGCCTATTACCAGCCCCTTTGGGTCTTGTATGGATATTAAGGGGAACCCCGCACACAAAATAAAAAAGGCCCTATATACTCTGAACAGCCGTATACAGGCGGTGCATACAAGACAGGGACTGTAGGTTTGTTCTTATGTAGAATCTGTTTGTAATTTTGAACAGGTACATTGTTTAAGTGTAGCTCCAGCCAAAAAATCAATTTTTAAGCTTTTTGGAAAACATAGGGAAGGGTTATCACCCCTGTAACATTTGTTTTGCTGTCTGTGCAGTGTGCACCTGTTCAGAACAGTTCACCTCACTTTCTGTCCTAATGACAAATGTTTTTTGAAAATTTGGGGTTTTTATTGAAACAAGAATTGGTGATAAAGCATCAGTGGAGAGGAGACACTTTTTTTCCCATATTAAGTCTTACAGGAGAGAATTTGCCTTCCTAGGGGTAGATTTCCTCTCACTTCCTGTTGTATCCTTCCGTTTGCAAGGAGGAGTCGTTTGTAAGTTGGATGTTTGAAAGTAGGGGCCTGCCGTATATACTCAGCTGAAATTTGCCCCTTACATGTTGGTGTTGCCACAACACTGTGAGCCCTCACAGTTACTCTTGGTGGGCGCGTGAATGGGCCCTGCTGTGAATTATTAGATCAAGAATTGTAATTGCATGCCCCTGTTGAACAGGGGCTGAAAAATTGGGCCTTTGGTGGTGGTGGTGGTGGTGGTGTTGACACAACACTGTAAGGCCTCACAGTTAGTCTTGGTGGGCGCAGGAATGGGCCCTGCTGTGAATTATTAGATCAAGAATTGTAATTACATGCCCCTGTTAAACAGGGGCATAAAAATTGGGCCTTAGGCACTGGTGCCACAACACTGCAACCCCTCACAGATACTGTACTAGGAGCACAGCAATGAGCCCTGTTGCAAAGTATTGCATCAAAAATTGTAATTACACGCCCCTGTTAAACAGGGGCTGAAAAATTGGGCCTTTGGTGGTGGTGGTGGTGGTGGTGTTGACACAACACTGTAAGGCCTCACAGTTAGTCTTGGTGGGCGCAGGAATGGGCCCTGCTGTGAATTATTAGATCAAGAATTGTAATTACATGCCCCTGTTAAACAGGGGCAGAAAAATTGGGCCTTAGGCACTGGTGCCACAACACGGCAACCCCTCCCAGATACTGTACTTGGAGTACAGCAATGAGCCCTGTTGCAAAGTATTGCATCAAAAATTTTAATTACACGCCCTTGTTAAACAGGGGCTGAAAAATTGGGCCTTAGCCACTGGTGCTGGTGCCACGACACTGCAACCACTCCCAGATACTCTAGTTGGAGTGCAGGAATGAGCCCTGCTGCAAAGCATTGCATAAAAAATTGTAATAACACACCCCTGTTAAACAGGGGCTGAAAAATTGGGCCTTAGCCACTGGTGGCGGCACCCAGAAACAAAAAAGTTCTTCCAAGCTATCATCGTCAATCGGATCATTGAGGAGGAGGAGGATAGTCAGTCAACATAACAGGACAGTCTCTCAGCATCAGCATCAGTCTTGAAGGGATGTGACATTTGAAAATAAATTAGTCTGTTATATCAGCTTCAGGTGTTTAGTAGCTGGTGGTGATCCAAGACTGGTTCATCTTTATGAAGGTCAGTCGATCAACAGAGTCGGTGGACAGGCGCACCCTGTGATCCGTGACAAATCCTCCAGCAGCACTGAATGTGCGTTCTGAAAGAACGCTGGATGCAGGACAGGCCAGTAGCTCAATTGCATACTGTGCAAGCTCTGGCCAGTGATCCATCCTCAAGACCCAGTAAGCCAGAGGATTTTCGGTGGGGAAGGTGTCCAAGTCTGACCTTGCCCCTAGGTATTCCTGCACCATGTATATCAGACGCTGGCGATGGTTGCTGGAACCGATCATACCTTGGGGCTGCGGACTAAAGAATTGTCTGAACGCTTCGGTCAGACGGCCACCTTCCCCACCGCTCCTTCTTTGACTGACCGAAGCCTCAGCAACTCGTTGTCCAGGACCAGGAGTTTGTAACCTCCCAGTCTCTGGGAACGCGTTGCACAGACCTTTCTGCAAGGCCTCCCGGAGTTGTCTCATCCTCTGCTCCCTCTGCGACGGTAAGATAAGGTCCGCAACCTTACCCTTGTACCGTGGATCAAGGAGAGTGGCCAGCCAGTAATGGTCCCTCTCCTTGATCCGAAGAATACGAGGATCCTTCTGCAGACTTTGCAGGATCAGGGAGGCCATGCAGCGTAGGTTAGCTGAGGCATTCGGTCCAGAGTCCTCTGGGTCACTAAGGACGACATGATCCGCAGCCACCTCCTCCCAGCCACGTACAAGTCCACTGGTTTCTTGGGACTGTAAATCATCCCTAAAAGACTGCTGCTGATGATGCTGAGTGCCAGGCTCCACCTCCATGCTGACACAATCCTCCTCCTCCTCCTCTTCTTCCTGTGCGATGGGTGGGACAGAAGGAACACTGTCTGGGTAAAGGGGGCCTTGAGAGGCAAGGAATTCCTCCTCTTCCTGCCTCTGTTCTGCCTCAAGTGCCCTGTCCATTATTCCACGCAGCGTATGTTCCAACAGGTGGACAAGAGGTACAGTGTCACTGATGCATGCACTGTCACTGCTCACCATCCTCGTGGCCTCCTCAAATGGTGCCAGGACAGTGCATGCATCCCTGATCATGCCCCACTGGCGTGGTGAAAAAAACCCGAGCTCCCCTGACCCTGTCCTGGTGCCGTAGTCGCACAGGTACTCATTGATGGCCCTCTGCTGCGTGTGCAGCCGCTGCAGCATGGCCAACGTTGAGTTCCACCTGGTGGGCATGTCACATATAAGGCGGTTCTTGGGCAGGTTCAACTCCTTTTGCAGCTCAGCCAGGCGAGCACTGGCATTATAAGATCTGCGGAAATGCATACAGACTTTCCTGGCCTGCCTCAGGACATCCTGTAAGCCCGGGTATCTGCCCAAGAACCGCTGCACCACCAGGTTAAGGACGTGAGCCACACAGGGCACATGGGTCAGTTGTCCCTGTCGGAGAGCGGAGAGGAGGTTGGTGCCATTGTCGCAAACTACCATTCCTGACTTAAGCTGGCGTGGCGTCAACCACCTCTCGGCCTGCCCCTGTAGAGCAGACAGAACCTCTGCCCCAGTGTGGCTCCTGTCCCCCAAACACACCAGCGCAAGCAGGCATGGCATCTTTTTGCCTGCGTACTTGCGTAGTCCCTTGAACGCCTACGGAGCACCGCTGGTTCCGAGGACAAAGCTCAGGAAGAGGCCACGGAGGAAGAAGAAGAGGAGGGGGTGGAGGACAGAGGTGTGTCACAACCAGTAGTAGCATTTTTGAGGCGAACAACCTCCAACACTACTGCACCTTGTCCTGCATCCTTCCCAGCTGCCAAAAGAGTGACCCAATGGGCCGTGAAAGAAAGGTAACGTCCCTGTCCATGCCTGCTAGACCATGAGTCAGCGGTAATATGCACCTTACCGCTAACTGCCCTGTCCAGCGAGGCCAAGACATTGCCTTCCACATGCCGGTAGAGAGCCGGTATCGCCTTCCGTGAGAAAAAGTGGCGTTTGGGAACCTGCCACTGAGGAACCGCACATTGCACAAACTCAAGGAAGGGGGCCGAGTCTACCAACTGAAAAGGCAGCAGTTGAAGCGCTAGCAATTTAGCCAAGCTAGCATTCAACCGCTGGGCATGTGGATGGCTGGGAGTGAACTTCTTTCGACGGTCCAGCAGCTGGGGCAGGGAAATTTGCCTGCTAGAATCGGACGTTGGTGTACTGCTAGCAGAGTGCCCGCAAGTACTTGGCTGTGACACACCTAATTCTACACCTTCATTCCTCTCAGAGCAGGTTTCAGAGAGGACTGATGGTATAGTGGGGTTGGAGATCCCAGCTGATTCGGTGCAAGAAGAGGTCAGCTTTGTTCTTTGGTGTGGGTCTTTAAGGTAGGCTTGCCAACGAGCTGCATGGCAGGTCAACATATGTCTGGTCAAGCATGTGGTGCCCAAGCGGGTGATGTTTTGGCCACGCGATATACGCTTGAGACATATGTTGCAAACAGCAGCTGTGCGATCTGATGCACTCGACTCAAAAAAGGCCCACACCAAAGAACTTTTTGAATAACGGGCAGAGGCAGCGCCCTGCACAGGCGGAGCTCTGCGGTGTGATTCCGTTGGTGTGCTGCCCTTACGCTGGCCCCCCGAGGGCATCCTGCCTTATTGTAGATGTGCCTCCTCCTCATCCTCCTCCTCCTCCTCTCTCCTATTAGGCACCCACGTGGAGTCAGTGACCTCATCATCCCCTCCCTCCTCATCACTGGAGCCAATCTGGCAGTATGCTGCAGCTGCTGGAACATGACTGCCAGATTGGTGTCCTTCTTGAGCATCCCCTCTCTCTGCTCTCACGCTACTGCCTTCCTCTAGCTGGGTATCATCATCAGACCCTTCGAAACGCTGGGCATCCTCCTGGAGCATGTACCCAACTCTGTGCTCAAACAGTTTGGGGGACTCCGAAGGAGGACATGGTTGGTCTAGGGAAGGAGTGACTGATGATGACATTGATACCAGGGAAGAGGACGCTTTGGCAGCTGCTTTGCCAGTACCCTGAGCCTGGGTGAGAGAGGATGAGGAGGATGAGGAGGGCTTGGTCATCCACTCTACCAAGTCTTCGGCATGATGCGGCTCAACACGTCCAGCTGCCGAAAAGAAGGACAAGCGTGTCCCATGGCCACGTGCTGATGGCGATGCACCGCGTCCACGACCAGCACTGTTGTCTCTAGATAAAGAGCCTGCTTTCCCTCTTTTATTGGCTCCTGACTGTCTGCCTCTCCTTGTTTGCCTTCCAGACATTCTAATGGCCTGCAGGGAAATGGGAAAAGCAGCAATACAGGCTAAGTTAAGGTGTAATATGGTCAGGAGGTACACTCCGCCCGCTGTAAGTGCCGCAAAATCCTGTTGGTGTAACACACCAGGAAAAAGCAGCACTACAGGCTAAGTTAAGGTGTAATATGGTCAGGAGGCACACTCCGCCCGCTGTAAGTGCCGCAAAATCCTGTTGGTGTAACACACCAGGAAAAAGCAGCAATACAGGCTAAGTTAAGGTGTAATATCGTCAGGAGGCACACTCCGCCCGCTGTAAGTGCCGCAAAATCCTGTTGGTGTAACACACCAGGAAAAAGCAGCAATACAGGCTAAGTTAATGTGTAATATGGTCAGGTGGCACACTCTGCCCGCTGTAAGTGCCGCAAAATCCTGTTGGTGTAACACACCAGGAAAAATCAGCAATACGGGCTAACTTCAGGTGTATAATGTGCAGGAGGCTTAGCAACAATGACACTGACACTGTCCCCTGCCTATCCTTCTCTCTCCCTGCACACAAGGTTTATCAAAGTATATGACACTGACACTCTCCCTGCCTATCCTTCTCTCTCCCTGCACACAAGGTTTAGCAAAGAATATGACACTGACACTGTCCCCTGCCTATCCTTCTCTCTCCCTGCACACAAGGTTTATCAAAGTATATGACACTGACACTCTCCCTGCCTATCCTTCTCTCTCCCTACACACAAGGTTTAGCAAAGAATATGACACTGACACTCTCCCTGCCCATCCTTCTCTGTCCCTACACACAAGGTTTAGCAAAGAATAGATTTGACAAGATTTGACACTGTCCCTGCCTATCCTTCACTTTCCCTGCTCCGGAACACACTACACAAGGCCGCCGCGCTGGCGGCCTTTTATAGTGTGGGGCGTGTACTAAACCCCCTCAGCTATAATTGGCCACAAGCATCCTGCCTGTGGCCAATCATTGCTCTCCTCACTGCCGGCGCTGTGATTGGCCAAGCATGCAGGGTCACAGTGCATGCTTGGCCAATCACAGCGCCGGGATTACACTGCGATGGCGCAGTGTATTGTGGGCCGTTCACGTCACTCGAATTTGGCGCGAACGGCCCAAATCGTTCGTTGTTCGCCGAACGTGCGAACAGCCGATGTTCGAGTCGAACCTATGTTCGACTCGAACACCGAGCTCATCCCTACCAAATAGGCATGACAACATGTGGTTTACGTGTATATGTGCAAAACATGTTCTTTTTTTTCACGTTCGCTGCTTACTAGGAAACATTCCCAAAAATGAGTCCACTCAACTTCACATGAAAGTTGCCATTCTACAATATGAAACCAGACAATCCAAGCACATGGAGCAAAACATGCAAGAATAAATATTCCAATTTGATTAAAGACAGTAAAACAAAAAACATACTTTTGTCCAGGAATTTTTTAAGCTTCCTATACTGGTCCGGCTCCCTCAGCTTCAGGTCAGACCACCTTTTACGGAGCAGCTCCTTGGATCTCCTCACCCCAAATTTATTATAGAGACTCCTCTGCACTTTGTCCATTATTTTAGACTTCCTGAAATTAGGGTGTCGTATGGCCCATGCTTCCCATCGTTATCCTTCCTCCGCAGGATGTCCACCATCTCCGCCATCTCAGCAAATGACACATTAGTTGCCTTGAATCTTTTATTCCTGGATCGGGACGTTCCCGCTTCCGGGCTTTCCTCGTTGGTACTTATTAATAAAGCACGCACCTGTGTCACCGCCATGTCGTCGTCTCCCACTGTGCACTGAGCGAGAAGGGGCGGGGAAAGTCTGAAAAAGACCGTCATGGGCGGGCGACGCGGCCGGAGTTTCACGCATGCGAAGGGTATATAAAGGGTAAACGAGGTTGTGATTGCGCGGAGTAAGGACGACCAGAAGTGCCAAGCGAATCCTACGAAGGTAAAAAATTCACTTGGGGCATCAGTGGCCTATACTGGTTCATGATTGTAGAGGCCTATATTGGGCTATGATTAGGACAATTGAAGCTGACCTCCTGTTTTTGTCTTGTGTTTTATCTTGTAGACTGAACTATGCATAAATTGAGTGAGCCTGACATCATGTTAATTTTTATAGAAAAGTATAAGGAAATGCGCAACCTCTGGGAGCTAAAAAATAGCTCCTACCATAATAGCCAAGTACGCAAGACAACAATTGTTAACTTAGCAGAATATATGAAGACCTGAATCCCAGAGGCAGACTATACTATGATGAATAGTAAAATCAACAACATGAGGAATGCGTACAAAAAAAGATATAAAGAAGTGTGTGCTTCTATGAGATCAGGTGCAGCAGCAGACAAAGTAGTTCAGCCCAAGCTGTGGTACTACAAGCATCTGCAATTTCTGGATGAACAGATTGAGGCCAGGGAACAACTTTCTACCCTTCCCTCAACCCTTCCTTCCACCCTTCCCTCCAGGGTTCCTTCCACCCTTCCCTCCAGCGTTCCTTCCACCCTTCCATCCACCCCTGCAGAGGGGGAGGATGAGCCACCTGAGCTTGAAGAGCCGGATCTGCGCATCTTCAGCAAGGTATATTACTTTCTATGATATTTATTGTCCTTAATTGATTTTTGAGAACTAGATGTTATTATTCACAAATGACAAAATTTAAATGTGGAAATTTTTTTTTTAAATAAAAAAGGATTGGTGCAGTATATCAAAAATCAGGGGTCACAATGAGAGTCTTTTATATTTTGTACAATTCAAATTGCAACAGTCATGAGAAGAAAATTGTGTGTGATTGATTCAACAAAAATTTTAACTATGTCCCTTTTTTCTACACAGGATGAGCTCAGCCAGGAGGAAGAGGCTCCGGAATGTGGCAGGCAGGAGGAGGCAGGGGTGAGTGGCAGCCAGGAGGAGGCTGGCCCAAGTGGCACTCACCAGGTCCCCAGGCCTAGTGGCAGCACACAGTCCCAAGTGGCTCCCCTCCACGTCCGACCCACAAAACATCCGCGGATGTCAAAGGTGGAGGAGGAGTCAGTTAAGATGATAAGGGACGCTGCTGCCATAATGAGGGCACCCCTCAACCCAGTTGAGGGCTTTACTAACTATCTGTCTGAAAAGCTGATGAAACTGGGGGAGGGACAACATGCCCTCTGTGAGCACCTGGTTTATACGGCCATTCACATGGCGGGGATGGGGCAGTTGACAGAGGCCACTCATCTCTGCCATCTGCCCCATCCTTCTCCTCCTCCTCCTGCCACATTACCACCAACAGAGCCACAGCCTGGAAGGGTGCGTGGACGGGGCTGTGGAACAAATGCTGGAGGGAAGCATGGAGGGAAGGCTACCAAGAAGAGCAGAAGGTGATTCCCTGGATTCAAGCTGCTCTTCCAGAAGTAGCAGTTTGTAGGAGTACCACAGCTTGGGATGATGTATGTCTTCGGCTGCTGCTCCTGATTTCCTCATGTTGTTGATTTTATTGTTCATCATAGTAATGTCTGCCTTTGGGGTCCAAAGTCTTCATAAATTCCCCTAATTTAACAACTGTTGCCCTTCCTGTTTATTTATTTTTTGCCAGAATAAATGGATTTTTGATTTCGGAAAAATACTTGCCTATTTATTTTTATTGGGAGTAGCAATAAGGGCTCTTTCACACGGAGGTCCGTTCCGGTCCGCCTGTCAGTTTTTTAGGCGGACCTGAAACGGATCCTCCATGCACCCCTATGGAAGCACGGATGTCAGCGGTGACATGTCCGCTGACATCCGCTCCGCTCCGAAAAAGTGTGACGGAGGAAAATCCTATTTTTCCTTCCGTCTGCGGAGCGGATCGGATGACAACGGACTCTACTCTAGGGGAGAGCGGCGCTCTGACAGGGCGGTCCCTGCACAGTGTGCGGGGACCGCCCAGTCATCCGTCGGCTCAGCGGGGATCAACAGAGTGATCCCCGCTGAGCAAGCAGAGCTTCACGGGGCGGAGCTTCACGGGGCGGATCTTCACGGATCCGCCCCGTGTGAAAGAGGCCTAAGATGTCATAAATACAATGTGTAATTAACAAGGGACACCAACCTCCTTGAGGATTTTTTTTTAAACAAAATATGTTGTTGGGAGAACTTGACACCCAAAAAAATGAGCCCACAAGAACCAAAATCTAAAAAAATAAAAAATGGTACATCTTGATTCTAAATAACAATTAAAATTAGGGAGAACTGGCTTTAAAAATATCTAAAATTATTCTAGAGATGACAAGAAACTATAAAGAAATAAGTTTGTCAGAACTCGGGATAAAGATCTGCAGCCAAAAAACATTTTAAAGACCATTATAAGGACGAAAACAATGCGCTGCATTAAACGAAGGGCAAAAATTGTCAGAATGACGAATGTGCTCTCTCCATTAGGAATGCTAGTTTTACCAAAACGAGCGCTTCCGTCTCATAATTCAGTCTGAACATGCGTGGGTTTTTTTAACCGATGGACTTGCCCATAGACGATCGGAATTTGCTATCGTTTTTTTATCGGAAAAATTGAAAACATGTTCTATTTTTTGACACCGATGGAAAAAAGACCGATGGGGCCCATACACGATCGGTTTGTCCGATGAAAAAAATCCATCGGACTGTTTTCATCGGTAAAACCGATCGTGTGTACGCAGCTTAAGATTTTGGCCAACAGACTAGCGGAAATAACTCCCCATTTAATAAAAGCAGATCAGGTAGCTTACCTGCACCTGCGGTACCCGCAGAATGTATAATATCCTTAAAATTGTAAAGACCCGTAAAGGGGGGCGTGTCCAAGATGGCGACGTGAGCGGTCGCATCCTCCATGAGCTCCGCTGACCTTCTTCTACTTACCCGGCTCCACGGCCTGCCTAACCCCTGATTCCTTCCCTGGCGACACCTGGATGAGGCGGAGATCTTCCAGGACACGGTCCAGTAGGGGCAAACCGCTGAAATTCCCCCCGATCCCGGAGGACACGCCATCACCTCCCGGCCTACACGTGGAGCTGCGCGCCAGACCCGCTCCCCTCATGGCCTCACTGACTACTCCTGCGGAGTCCCCTGACTCCAGGCCGCCCTGGCTAGCGGAGGTGATGGCGGCTATTGCCACCTGCCAGTCCACCCTTACGGCCAAAATAGAGGAGGTGCAGCTGGATGTCAGCCTCATCTGTCAGGACATTGATAAGCTCCGCTCCAGGGTCACGGAGACGGAGCAACGAATAGGGCTGGTGGAGGATGAGTCCTTGGAGCACTCGGCGTCTCTCAGCTCCCTCCATACTAGAGTGAAGATCCTGGAATACAGAGCGGAGGATGCCGAGAACAGGAACCGGAGGAACAACCTCCGAATCATCGGCCTCCCGGAGGGGGCTGAGGGGGGGACCCGACGACCTTTGTTGGATCCCTGCTGCGTTCCCTCCTCCCTGAAGCATGCTTCTCACCCCACTACACTGCTGAAAGAGCGCATTGGGTCCCGCCGAAGCCAGGCCCTCCGGGGACCCCCCCGAGAACCTTCATACTTCGCCTCCTCAATTTCCGGGATCGGGACAAGGTCCTCCGGGCTTCCAGGTTGAAGGGTGACCTCCGCTATCAAAATGTCCGGCTGATGATCTTCCCAAAATACTCCGTCGAGACACAGAAGCTCCGTAAGTCCTTCGATCATGTGAAGGGTGCTCTTAGGGCCCGAGGCATCAAGTACTGCGTATTGTTTCCGGCCAGGCTCCGAGTCCAGGACGGTGAAACATCTTGGTTCTTCCAATCCCCTGATGAGGTCTTGACCTGGCTGGATTCCTTGCCCCCACACCGTTGACTGCACAAACTGTGAGTACTTTCTACCCTGTTTGGGTCATCTGGCGGTGATCCTGCCTAAGATTGCTGATTTGCCCCTTTTTTTTTTCTCTTGCTATGGCCGCATGTTGACCCCCACTCCACTTGCTGTTTTCTGCCCCCCCTTGCTCACTGACTTCAGTGCCCCCACTTGAAGTTACTGTTAAACTGCTGCACCCCTCCTGGATCTGGAAACCTGTGACTGCTCACTCTGCTGTGGGGGTCTCTCGGCACTGCTGCCCTGGGGTTCTTGGGGGAGGAGGGGGGGGATTTTGTTTTCTTCTTGGTTTTTGTTCTTTGGGGAGTTTTTTTTTGTTTTTTGCTTTTTGTTTTTTTGTAACACACAATTTTTCGGCCCCTGACAAGCTCAGGTGAAACTTTATTAAGCATCTTTTTATTGTTCTGCTTCCGCCACCTGTCCCGCACGGACTTTGTATACCCGTTGGATGTCGGTTATCCTGCAGTGGGGTCCATGGAGACTTTTACCCCTTGACTAACTCTTATCTAATTCATACAGCCCCACTGCTTCTTTTGATTTGAAGGAGGAGTTGGCGGAGGAGGGAGGACGTGCTCACTTGGACACCCCCGGTTGAGATCCGGTGGGCTCCAGCTCGCCTCTTGGCCTTATCCCCCCTTTTGCAGCCCGTGTGCTGAGTTGGGTTTGGGGAATGGAAGCTCTTCTCGGTTTTGGGGGAAAGAGCAAGGTGGGGGGAGTTTATTGCCCTTTTTGGGCTTTCTTGGTTTTGTTTTTTGTTAATTTGTTTTAAGTTTAGATGTTTTATTGCTTATGCACTATTTAACACACTGTACTGGTTTAATTTCATTGGGGTGCGGGATTCCGTCCTTGTCCCACCCCGGACTTCACCGCCAGGTCGCCTGAGCTTCTCACTACCGCATCCTATTTTTCCCTCAAAATTTGGCCTCCATGTCGGCTCTTAATATTCTATCTTGGAACACCAGGGGCCTCAACCCTCCGGTCAAGAGGTCACTGGTGTTTCAATTCATAAAATCGAATAGTCCCCAAATATGTATTCTTCAAGAGACCCACCTGGTGGTTAGTAGAACCCTAGCCCTCAAGAAACCGTGGGTGGGCAGCCACTACCATGCTACCTACTCTACCTTTGCTAGAGGGGTGAGCATCCTGGTTAATAAATCACTGCCGTTTAAGCTCCTTGACCTGGCGCTGGACCTGGACGGCCGTTATGTCATTCTTCATACCAGAATCCTATCTCAGACTTGGTCTATTGTGGGCTTATACCTGCCTCCCCCGGCTTCGCTGACGCTGTTGAATAAAATAACGGCTATCTTGGCTGATTTTGCCGCAGACCACATGATGCTGCTGGGTAGGGATGAGCCGAACACCCCCGGGTTCGGTTCGCACCAGAACCCGCGAACGGACCGAAAGTTCGCACGAACGTTAGAACCCTGTTAAATACAATTGATGCGAACGTTCGAAATCTAAAGTGCTAATTATAATGACTAATATGCACGTTATTGTCCTAAAAAGGGTTTGGGAACCCGGGTTCTGCACCAGGGGACATGTATCAATGCAAAAAGAAGTTTTAAAAACTGCCGTTTTTCGGGAGCAGTCATTTTAATGATGCATAAAGTGAAAAAAAAAAAGACAAATATTCCTTTAAATATCGTACCTGGGGGGTGTCTAAAGTATGCCTGTGAAGTGCCACGTGTTTCCCGTGTTTAGAACTGTCCCTGAACAAAATGACATTTCTAAAGGAAAAAAAAAGCCATTTAAAACTGCTTGCGGCTTTAATGTAATGTCTGGTCACGGTAATATGGATGAAAATCTTTGAGAAAAATGGCATAGCTACCCCATCACCCCCCCCCCCCTCTACCCCAGCCCATTACCAGCCCCTTTGGGTCTTGTATGGATATTAAGGGGAACCCCGCACACAAAATAAAAAAGGCCCTATATACTCTGAACAGCCGTATACAGGCGGTGCATACAAGACAGGGACTGTAGGTTTGTTCTTATGTAGAATCTGTTTGTAATTTTGAACAGGTACATTGTTTAAGTGTAGCTCCAGCCAAAAAATCTATTTTTAAGCTTTTTGGAAAACATAGGGAAGGGTTATCACCCCTGTAACATTTGTTTTGCTGTCTGTGCCCCTGTTCAGAACATTTCACCTCACTTTCCGTCCCAATGACAAATGTTTTTGAAAAGTGGGGTTTTTATTGAAACAAGGATTGGTGATAAAGCATCAGTAGAGAGGAGACACCCTTTTCCCATATTAACTCTTACAGGAGAGAATTTCCCTTCCTAGGGGTAGATTTCCTCTCACTTCCTGTTGTCTCCTTTCGTTTGCAAGTAGGAGTCGTTTGTAAGTTGGATGTTTGAAAGTAGGGGCCTGCCGTATATACTCTGCTGAAATTTGCCCCTTACATGTTGGTGTTGCCACAACACTGTAAGCCCTCACAGTTACTCTTGGTGGGCGCATGAATGGGCCCTGCTGTGAATTATTAGATCAAGAATTGTAATTGCATGCCCCTGTTGAACAGGGGCTGAAAAATTGGGCCTTTGGTGGTGGTGGTGGTGTTGACACAACACTGTAAGGCCTCACAGTTACTCTTGGTGGGCGCAGGAATGGGCCCTGCTGTGAATTATTAGATCAAGAATTGTAATTACATGCCCCTGTTTAACAGGGGCAGAAAAATTGGGCCTTAGGCACTGGTGCCACAACACTGCAACCCCTCACTGATACTGTACTTGGAGCACAGCAATGAGCCCTGTTGCAAAGTATTGCATCAAAAATTGTAATTACACGCCCCTGTTAAACAGGGGCTGAAAAATTGGGCCGTAGGCACTGGTGCTGGTGCCACGACACTGCAACCTCTCCCAGATACTCTAGTTGGAGTGCAGGAATGAGCCCTGCTGCAAAGCATTGCATAAAAAATTGTAATTACATGCCCCTGTTAAACAGGGGCTGAAAAATTGGGCCTTAGGCACTGGTGCTGGTGCCACGACACTGCAACCTCTCCCAGATACTCTAGTTGGAGTGCAGGAATGAGCCCTGCTGCAAAGCATTGCATAAAAAATTGTAAATACATGCCCCTGTTAAACAGGGGCTTAAAAATTGGGCCTTAGGCAGGGCTTAAAAATTGTGCCTTAGGCACTGGTGCTGGTGCCATGACACTGCAACCTCTCCCAGATACTCTACCTGGAGTGCAGGAATGAGCCCTGCTGCAAAGCATTGCATAAACAATTGTAATTACATGCCCCTGTTAAACAGGGGCTGAAAAATTGGGCCTTAGCCACTGGTGGCGGCACCCAGAAACAAAAATGTTCTTCCAAACTATCATCATCAATCGGATCATTGAGGAGGAGGAGGATAGTCAGTCAACATAACAGGACAGTCACTCATTAACAGCATCAGTCTTGAAGGGATGTGACATTTGAAAATAAATTAGTCTGTTATATCAGCTTCAGGTGTTTGGTAGCTGCTGGTGATCCAAGACTGGTTCATCTTTATGAAGGTCAGTCGATCAACCGAGTCGGTGGACAGGCGCACCCTGTGATCCGTGACAAATCCTCCAGCAGCACTGAATGTGCGTTCTGAAAGAACGCTGGATGCAGGACAGGCCAGTAGCTCAATTGCATACTGTGCAATCTCTGGCCAGTGATCCATCCTCAAGACCCAGTAAGCCAGAGGATTTTCGGTGGGGAAGGTGTCCAAGTCTGACCTTGCCCCTAGGTATTCCTGAACCATGTATATCAGACGCTGGCGATGGTTGCTGGAACCGATCATACCTTGGGGCTGCGGACTAAAGAATTGTCTGAACGCATCGATCAGACGGCCACCTTCCCCACCGCTCCTTCTTTGACTGACCGAAGCCTCAGCAACTCGTTGTCCAGGACCAGGAGTTTGTAACCTCCCAGTCTCTGGGAACGCGTTGCACAGACCTTTCTGCAAGGCCTCCCGGAGTTGTCTCATCCTCTGCTCCCTCTGCAACAGTAAGATAAGGTCCGCAACCTTACCCTTGTACCGTGGATCAAGGAGAGTGGCCAGCCAGTAATGGTCCCTCTCCTTGATCCGAAGGATACGAGGATCCTTCCGCAGACTTTGCAGGATCAGGGAGGCCATGCAGCGTAGGTTAGCTGAGGCATTCGGTCCGGAGTCCTCTGGGTCACTAAGGACGACATGATCCGCAGCCACCTCCTCCCAGCCACGTACAAGTCCACGGGTTTCTTGGGACTGTAAATCATCCCTAAAAGACTGCTGCTGATGATGCTGAGTGCCAGGCTCCACCTCCATGCTGACACAATCCTCCTCCTCTTCCTGTGCGATGGGTGGGACAGAAGGAACACTGTCTGGGTAAAGGGGGCCTTGAGAGGCAAGGAAGTCCTGTCCATTATTCCACGCAGAGTATGTTCCAACAGGTGGACAAGAGGTACAGTGTCACTGATGCATGCACTGTCACTGCTCACCATCCTCGTGGCCTCCTCAAATGGTGCCAGGACAGTGCATGCATCCCTGATCATGCCCCACTGGCGTGGTGAAAAAAACCCGAGCTCCCCTGACCCTGTCCTGGTGCCGTAGTCGCACAGGTACTCATTGATGGCCCTCTGCTGCATGTGCAGCCGCTGCAGCATGGCCAACGTTGAGTTCCACCTGGTGGGCATGTCACATATAAGGCGGTTCTTGGGCAGGTTCAACTCCTTTTGCAGCTCAGCCAGGCGAGCACTGGCATTATAGGATCTGCGGAAATGCACACAGACTTTCCTAGCCTGCCTCAGGACATCCTGTAAGCCCGGGTACCTGCCCAAGAACCGCTGCACCACCAGGTTAAGGACGTGAGCCACACAGGGCACATGGGTCAGTTGTCCCTGTCGGAGGGCGGAGAGGAGTTTGGTGCCATTGTCGCAAACCACCATTCCTGGCTTAAGCTGGCGTGTCGTCAACCACCTCTCGGCCTGCCCCTGCAGAGCAGACAGAACCTCTGCCCGAGTGTGGCTCCTGTCCCCCAAACACACCAGCGCAAGCACGGCATGGCATCTTTTTGCCTGCGTACTTGCATAGCCCCTTGAACGCCTACGGAGCACCGCTGGTTCCGAGGACAAAGCACAAGGAAGAGGCCACGGAGGAAGAAGAAGAGGAGGGGGTGGAGGAGAGAGGTGTGTCACAACCAGTAGTAGCATTTTGGAGGCGTGGCGGCGGAACAACCTGCAACACTACTGCACCTTGTCCTGCATCCTTCCCAGCTGCCAAAAGAGTGACCCAATGGGCCGTGAAAGAAAGGTAACGTCCCTGTCCATGCCTGCTGGACCATGAGTCAGCGGTAATATGCACCTTACCGCTGACCGCCCTGTCCAGGGAGGCCAAGACATTGCCTTCCACATGCCGGTAGAGAGCCGGAATCACCTTCCGTGAGAAAAAGTGGCATTTGGGAACCTGCCACTGAGGAACCGCACATTGCACAAACTCACGGAAGGGGGCCGAGTCTACCAACTGAAAAGGCAGCAGTTGAAGCGCTAGCAATTTAGCCAAGCTAGCATTCAACCGCTGGGCATGTGGATGGCTGGGAGTGAACTTCTTTCGACGGTCCAGCAGCTTGGGCAGGGAAATTTGCCTGCTAGTATCGGACGTCGGTGTACTGCTAGCAGAGTGCCCGCAAGTACTTGGCTGTGACACACCTAATTCTACACCTTCATTCCTCTCAGTGCAGGTTTCAGAGAGGACTGAAGGTATAGTGGGATTGGAGATCCCAGCTGATGCGGTGCAAGGAGAGGTCCGCCAAGCGGCTGATGTTTTGGCCACGCGATATACGCTTGAGACATATGTTGCAAACAGCAGCTGTGCGATCTGAGGCACTCGACTCAAAAAAGGCCCACACCAAAGAACTTTTTGAATAACGGGCAGAGGCAGCGCCCTGCACAGGCGGAGCTCTGCGGTGTGATTCAGTCGGTGTGCTGCCCTTACGCTGGCCCCCCGAGGGAATCCTGCCTCGTTGTAGATGTGCCTCCTCCTCATCCTCCTCCTCCTCCTCTCTCCTATTAGGCACCCACATGGAGTCAGTGACCTCATCATCCCCTCCCTCCTCATCACTGGAGCCAATCTGGCAGTATGCTGCAGCTGCTGGAACATGACTGCCAGATTGGTGTCCTTCTTCAGCATCCCCTCTCTCTGCTCTCACACTACTGCCTTCCTCTAGCTGGGTATCATCATCAGACCCTTCGAAACGCTGGGCATCCTCCTGGAGCATGTACCCAACACTGTGCTCAAACAGTTCGGGGGACTCCTCAGGAGGACATGGTGGGTCTAGGGATGGAGTGACTGATGATGACATTGATACCAGGGAAGAGGACGCTTTGGCAGCTGCTTTGCCAGTACCCTGAGCCTGGGTGAGAGAGGATGAGGAGGATGAGGAGGGCTTGGTCATCCACTCTACCAAGTCTTCGGCATGATGCGGCTCAACACGTCCAGCTGCCGAAAATAAGGACAAGCGTGTCCCATGGCCATGTGCTGATGACGATGCACCGCGTCCACGACCAGCACTGTTGTCTCTAGACACAGAGCCTGCTTGCCCTCTTTTATTGGCTCCTGACTGTCTGCCTCTCCTTGTTTGCCTTCCAGACATTCTAATGGCCTGCAAGGAGATGGGAAAACCAGCAATAAGGGGTAGCTTCATGTGTATATTTTGCAGGAAGCACACTCCGCCCGCTGTAAGTGCTGCAGATGACTGCCTGTGTTACACAACAGGAAAAAACAGCAATAAGGGCTAGCTTCAGGTATTTATTTTGCAGGAAGCACACTCCGCCCGCTGTAAGTGCTGCAAATGATGCCTGTTAGTGTAACACAAAAGCAAAAAAGCTCCAGCAATAAGGGCAAGCTTCAGGTGTATAATGTGCAGGAGGCACACTCTGCCCGCTGTAAGTTCTGCAAATGCCTGTTAGTGTAACACACCAGGAAAACACAGCAATACGGGCTAGCTTCAGGTGTATATTTAGCAGGAAGCACACTCCGCCCGCTGTAAGTGCTGCAAATGCCTGTTAGTGTAACACACCAGGAAAACACAGCAATACGGGCTAGCTTCAGGTGTATATTTAGCAGGAAGCACACTACGCCCGCTGTAAGTGCTGCAGATGACTGCCTGTGTTACACAACAGGAAAAAACAGCAATAAGGGCTAGCTTCAGATGTTTATTTTGCAGGAAGCACACTCCGCCCGCTGTAAGTGCTGCAAATGCCTGTTAGTGTAACACAAAAGAAAAAAAGCTCCAGCAATAAGGGCTCGCTTCAGGTGTATAATGTGCAGGAGGCACACTCTACCCGCTGTAAGTGCTGCAAATGCCTGTTAGTGTAACACACCAGGAAAACACAGCAATACGGGCTAGCTTCAGGTGTATATTTAGCAGGAAGAACACTCGCCCGCTGTAAGTGCTGCAGATGACTGCCTGTGTTACACAACAGGAAAAAACAGCAATAAGGGCTAGCTTCAGGTATTTATTTTGCAGGAAGCACACTCCGCCCGCTGTAAGTGCTGCAAATGATGCCTGTTAGTGTAACACAAAAGCAAAAAAGCTCCAGCAATAAGGGCTAGCTTCAGGTGTATAATGTGCAGGAGGCACACTCCGCCCGCTGTAAGTGCTGCAAATGCCTGTTAGTATAACACACCAGGAAAACACAGCAATACGGGCTAGCTTCAGGTGTATAATGTGCAGGAGGCACACTCCGCCCGCTGTAAGTGCTGCAAATGCCTGTTAGTGTAACACAACAGGAAAACACAGCAATACGGGCTAGCTTCAGGTGTATATTTAGCAGGAAGCACACTCCGCCCGCTGTAAGTGCTGCAAATGCCTGTTAGTGTAACACACCAGGAAAACACAGCAATACGGGCTAGCTTCAGGTGTATACTGTGCAGGAGGCTTAGCAACAATGACACTGACACTGTACCCTGCCTATCCTTCTCTCTTCCTGCACACAAGGTTTATCAAAGAATATGACACTGACACTCTCCCTGCCTATCCTTCTCTCTCCCTGCACACAAGGTTTAGCAAAGAATATGACACTGACACTCTCCCTGCCTATCCTTCTCTCTCCCTGCACACAAGGTTTAGCAAAGAATATGACACTGACACTGTCCCCTGCCTATCCTTCTCTCTCCCTGCACAAAAGGTTTAGCAAAGAATATGACACTGACACTGTCCCCTGCCTATCCTTCTCTCTCCCTGCACACAAGGTTTAGCAAAGAATATGACACTGACACTCTCCCTGCCTATCCTTCTCTCTCCCTGCACACAAGGTTTAGCAAAGAATATGACACTGACACTCTCCCTGCCTATCCTTCTCTCTCCCTGCACACAAGGTTTAGCAAAGAATATGACACTGACACTGTCCCCTGCCTATCCTTCTCTCTCCCTGCACACAAGGTTTAGCAAAGAATATGACACTGACACTCTCCCTGCCTATCCTTCTCTCTCCCTACACACAAGAATAGCACAAAGAATAGCACAATGACACTGTCCCTGCCTATCCTTTTCTTTCCCTGGGCCGGAACACACTACACAAGGTCGCCACGCTGGCGGCCTTTTATAGTGTGGGGCGTGTGCTAAACCCCCTGAGCTATAATTGGCCACAGGCAACCTGCCTGTGTCCAATTATGGCTCTCCTAGCTGCCGGCGCTGTGATTGGCCAAGCATGCGGGGTCACAGTGCATGCTTGGCCAATCACAGCGCCGGGATTGCACTGCGATGGCGCAGTGTATTGTGGGCCGTTCGCGTCACTCGAATTTGGCGCAAACGGCCCAAATAGTTCGATCTCCGTCGAACGATCGAACAGCCGATGTTCGAGTCGAACGTATGTTCGACTCGAACACCGAGGTCATCCCTACTGCTGGGGGATTTCAATATGGCCCCTGATCCGAGTGTTGACAGACTGGTGGGTGCGGGTCCCCTTAGCCCTGGGTTGTCAACCTGGGCGGCAACCTACGGCTTGACAGACGTCTGGAGGTGGAGACACCCTCAGGCGCAGGCCTACACCTGCCACTCTGCTTCACATGGTTCCTTCTCCTGAATTGATTTAGCCCTTGCTGGTCAATCGACTCTGTCCAAGGTCAGGGACGTTAGGATACTGCCTAGAGGTATTTCAGACCATGCTCCACTGTTGGTGTGTGTGGGTAACCCGGGGTCCCCGAGCAGGCTCTGGCAGCTATCGCGGTTTTGGATCTCAGACCAGGACGTGGACTCCCAGTTTTCCGGGGCGATGGGGGAGTTTTGGGCAGTCAACCCGGACTCTTCCTCGCCCATGGAGGTGTGGGACACCTTCAAGGCATTTACGAAGGGTCAGTATCAGGCCATAATAGCTAGGATTAGAAGGGACAGACGGTCTGCTCTGGTTGACGCCAAAACGGCAGCTAGTACCCAGGAGGCGCTTTTCATTCAAACACGTGACCCCCACGACTACATCAGACTTCAGACTATGACCAGAGAGGCTCTCTCCATCCGGACGTCCCTGACTCAGAAGAGGCTTCTCGCTCAATCCCATCGGATATTCGAACAGGGTGAGAGATCTGGTAGGCTCCTTGCTTGGCTCCCCAGGGAGCACTCAGGTGGGTTCAGCGTTCCCCACCTCCTAGGACCTAATGGAGATCTCCTCTACACCTCTGAAGAGATCAACAAATGTTTTGTCGCTTATTACCAATCGCTTTACACTTTCAAAATGACGTTCAGGGATGACGAACTGGTTAGCTACCTTTACGAGGTTGACGTTCCTGTCCTGACTGACAAATACAGGGATGGTCTGGACAGGCCTATCTCCCTGGATGATATACTTAAAGCTCTTAAGTCTATGCAACCGGGCAAGACACCTGGCCCTGACGGGATTCCTGTAGAGCTCTACAAACAATACCCTGACATCCTGGCCCCTAGACTTCATACAATGCTGACGGCTGCTGAACAACTGCATTCACTTCCGCACTCCATGAGCGATGCGGTCATCATTGTTATACCGAAGCCGGGTAAAGACCCTTCTTTGTGCCCCTCCTATAGGCCAATCTCACTGTTGAATATCGACGCTAAATTACTGGCCAAGGTTCTGGCGAATAGATTAAATACGATCATCACAGCACTAGTGCACCCCCGATCAAATAAATCTCAGAAGATTATTTACCCACATAGCTAGGGCAGATGGGGTGGGGCAGAGTCTCATGGCCTCTCTGGATGCTGAGAAGGCCTTTGACTCTGTTGAGTGGAGGTACTTGTGGGTGGTTCTTTCTAAATTCGGTTTAGGTAACAACTTTATCTCATGGGTGAAACTACTCTATGTGGCTCCCCAGGCCAGGGTGTATACCAATGCGTGTCTCTCAGAACCGTTCCCGCTGGGTCTTGGCACACGTCAGGGCTGTCCCCTATCCCCAGGCCTGTTCGCCCTGGCGATAGAGCCCCTGGCTGCCCTTATCAGGGCGGATGCTGAGATAAGAGGTATACAGGTTGGGACTCTCCACGAAAAAATCTCCCTTTACGCAGATGACGCCTTGCTATACTTGGCAGACTCTTTTGCTTCCCTTGATAGAGTCTTGGCCCAATTTGACCGATTTAGCGTTTTTTCGGGGGTATGCATCAATTGGGACAAATCTGAACTGTTCTCGCTCCATCTTTCCCCCATCATGTCCAACTCCCAGACGCGACTCAACTGGGTGGCGGAAATTAAATACTTGGGGATAAAGGTCACAGCGGACTTGGGGAAGTATATGGCCCATAATATCCACCCTCTTATGCAGCAGGTCACCATCAAATGTGCGGCGTGGCGCTCCCTTCGCCTGACTCCTGTGGGCCGGGTTAACCTCCTCAAAATGGTGCTAATGCCCAAGTTCCTTTACCTTTTTAGGAACACCCCCAAGGCATTTTTCCGGAAGCTGGAGGGGCAGTTGGGGACTTTCATCTGGGCCAGGAAGACTCCCAGGGTGGCGAAGCGGACACTCCATCTCCCCCTTTCTGGTGGTGGTTTGGCGCTTCCCAACTTTCAAATTTATTACTGGGCAGCCGTTTTGGTCACTGTCCGTTGGTGGTTCTCCCAGCCCAGACTGAATCCAGCGGTTACGTTGGAGGCTGCTGTGCTTGGGTCATATGCCGCTCTTAGCAATCTTGCATTTTGAGGTGAACGGGCCGCCCCCTCTGTTACTACTCCCATGAAGACCATGATTAGAGCCTGGCGCGAAGCCAGAGTCATTTATGCAAAACCCTCTCATGTTTCCCCTCATACGCCCCTCTGGGGCAGCCCTACCCTGCCTCACTTCCACTCCCTACCAGATCCCTCGGTGTGGGCTGGGAAAGGAATAATGACCCTGAAACACATAGTCAGGGAGGGCAAACTTATGAGCTTCCAAGATCTGAAGGCCCTGTATTCACTCCCGGCGAGGTGGTCATTCCGCTATTGTCAGCTGAAGCATGCATTCACTGGCCAATTTCCGGACGTACTGATGATGGAATCGTATTCCGTTGAGCGCCTCCTGACTTCCAGTGCAATGGGACGGCCCCTCTCCTCCTTGTACCTCTACCTGAAGGTAGCCTATGACACCAAGCTGACTAAAACCCTTCTGAAGTGGCAGGCGGACTTACCCGATCTTGATGACGAGACCTGGGAGGATTGTGTGTCCACGTATATACCGACCCTAATAGCGGCTAGAGACAGATTTATACAGCTCAAGTTTTTGCACAGGGCCTACTGTACTTCACCCCGCTACAGTTGGCCCGAATATTTCCGGATAAGGACCCCCTCTGCCCTAGGTGTAGGCGTGAGGTTGGCTCCTTCTGGCACGTGGTTTGGTCGTGCCAGGAGATCCAGCCTTTCTGGACACAGGTGGTGGACACTTTGAGCGCGATTTCTGGCCTCAAGGTCCCCTTAGACTCCCTGACCCTTCTCCTGAGCCACTTGGACGAAAATATAGGGGACAGATACACCAAACTTTTTCTGACTTTCTCCCTGTTCTATGCTAGACGTGAAATTCTTCTCAAATGGAAGTCGGGGGACCCGCCTAGACGGGAATCCTGGACTACTACTGTCAACTCAGTGCTGCCCCTTTACAGACTTACTTATGAGAGCAGACAGAGCCCAGCGAAGTTTGATAAGATTTGGTAGGGTTGGATTGATGCTAATGGTTGAGGTAGACCGCCAGTGGGCTCACATGGTTATACACACGAACATGCCTTCCTTTTTCTTTTGCCCACCCCCCCCCCCAAAAAAAAAATGGAATTCACCTGTCTATTTTCCGGTTTAGTAATCTCGTTAGGGAATCTACAATAAACATGCTGATTAATTACCCTAGTTGAAGATGGGGCCTGGTTACCCTCCCTACTGTGGGAAGTTGCGAGATGCGCTTGTAACTTGGGTATATTGCTTAACCTTACTAAGTCTGCTGTAACTGTCTGATTGCGATTTATTCTGCATGTGTTACTGTAATCCTGTTTTGTCTTCCAATAAAACATCTCTGTTAAAAATTTTAAAAAAAAGACTCGTAAAGTATCAACTGTGTTCCTAACACTGGATGCTGAAAAAGCATTTGATCGGGTTCACTGGGGATACTTGAGAGTGACACTTAACAAATTTAGATTCTCTGGCCCTATCTTCTCATGATTTTGGCACTGTACACAGTGTCAACCGCATGTGTATATACATCCAACGCTATGTCCAATAAATTTTATATTACTAATGGTACCTGACACGGATGCCCTCTGTGTTCTTTGATTTTTTCATTGGTGATGGACGGACACCATTAGAACATTAGAACATATAGCCTTATTAAAGGTATTCGTATAACTGATCAGGACTAGACATGTGCAAAAGGAAAAAATTTGTTTTGTTTCGTTTTAATTTGTTAATTAATTAATTTCGTTTAGTTAGATTCGTTAAATTTGGTAACTTCATTTTCGGATTTCGTTTAGTTTATGACCGAATTCGAAAAATCGGCCGCATTCGAAAATATTTAAACCGAATTCGAAAATATTTCTACTGGATTCGAAATTATTTCAACCGGATTCGAAAATATTTCAACCGAATTTGAAAAAAATTCAACCGGATTCGATAATATTTCAATCGGATTTTTTGCAGATTACTATTTATTTCCATCAGATCTCCTGCAGTATATTAACATCTATTTAATTTTTTTTTTTTTTTTGCAGGACTCATCCGAAACAAATAGTAACCTGCAAAAAAATTAAAAATGAAATAGATAGTATCTATATTCTATTCTGTTGTTCTATTGTTTTTTTAGTCTATTTTATATTTCTATTCTAATCTTTTCTAATTGGAATTCGAAAAATCGGTCGCATTCGAAAATATTTCAACCAAATTCGAAAATATTTCTACCGGATTCGATAATATTTCATCCGCATTCGTTAATATTTCAACCAAATTCGATAATATTTCAGCCGGATTCAAAATTATTCCAACCGAATAGAAAAGATTATAATAAACCATGTTCCGACATTCGAATTTCGTATAGAATGAATTCAAATTCCAATTAGAAAAGATTAGAATAGAAATAGAAAATAGACTAGAAATAGACTAGACTAGGGAAATGGCTGCTAATGGTTTGCAGGAGACCTGCAAAAAAAATATGAAATAGATGCTTATAGTCTGCAGATCTGATAAGAAAATGAAATAGATACTAATAGTCTGCAGGAGATCTGCAAAAAAAAATTATATAAATGCTAATAGTCTGCAGGAGATCTGCTGAAATAAAGGAAATGGCTGCTCTAATGCAAAACAAAGAAAATAAAAATGAAATAGATGCTAATAGTCTGCAGGAGATCTGCAAAAAAAATGAAATAGATGTTAATATACTGCAGGAGATCTGATGGAAATAAAGAGCATCTATTTCATTTTTTTTTTTATTATTTGCAGATTACTATTTATTTCCATCAGATCTCCTGCAGTATATTACCATCTATTATTTTTTTTTTTGCATTAGAGCAGCAATTTCCTTTATTTCAGCAGATCTCCTGCAGACTATTAGCATCTATTTCATTTTTTATTTATTTTTGCCGATTACTATTTATTTCCATCCGATCTCCTGCAGACTATTAGCATTTATATAATTTTTTGCAGACTATAAGCATCTATTTAATTTTTTTTTTGCAGGTCTCCTGCAAACTATTAGCAGCCATTTCCCTAGACTAGTCAATTTCTAGTCTATTTTCTATTTCTATTCTAATCTTTTCTAATTGGAAGTTGAATTCATTCTATACGAAATTCGAATGTCGGAACATGGTCTTTTCTATTCGGTTGGAATAATTTCGAATCCGGTTGAAATATTATTGAATTTGGTTGAAATATTAACGAATGCGGATGAAATATTATCGAATCCGGTACAAATATTTTCGAATTTGGTTGAAATATTTTCGAATGCGACCGACTTTTCGAATTCCATATAGAAAAGATTAGAATAGAAATAGAAAATAGACTAGAAAAAAATAGAACAGAATAGAATAAAATATAATATATATATTGTATTTTATTCTATTCTATTCTATTGTTTTCTATTCGATTCTTTCCAATATTTTCAATTCTATTCTAATTGTTTTCAAATTCGATTCGACTACAATTTTTTTCGAATTCGATTCAAATTTTTTTCGAATTTGATTCGAATTTCGTCCGTGGTTTTTCGTTTCGAAACGTTCGGATTCGGTTTAATTTGTTAGCATTGTAATTCGTTAATTCGGATGCATCCGAACGTCCGAATAATGAAAATTTGTCCGAATTTCGATTCGGAACTAAACAAAATGCACATGCGTAATCAGGACCACAGGTTTGGCCTATTTACTGACGATGTGGTACTAACCCTGACAACCCTGGCTTGTTCCCGGGTTAGGGTTCATAAAATACTGAACTCTTTTGGTTCCGTGTCATATTACAGTATAAGCTAAATGTCACAAAGTCCTCTATCTTACCTATGGTTTTTGATGATTTCTACCTTAAAAAAGCTAAAAGTGTTGTTTCCATTTCAATGGGCTACCAAAAACCTTTATTATTTATTTACATCTGATACATATAAAAATATCTACCCTGCCCTACTAAATATAATAAAAAAGATTTAGAACAAATCTCCACGCGTGAACTTACCTGGCTAGGGAAGATTGCAGCTCTAAAAAATGACTCTACTGCCAAAAATTATCTATGACTTTTGCACCATCCCTATAAGCCTACCGTAAACTTTATTTTCTAAGGCAGAAAAACTGTTTAGGAAGTTCTTGTGCTCCATTCCTAAAACCAAAAACGTGAAACAGTGCGAGAAGAGAAGACAGAGGAAGCCACCGAAGAATGACATAATGTGCCATCTACATTGAAATATTATCTGTGGGTATTTGATCTGAATAAACGATTATGGACCCTAGACCATTTGTAAGCCCTTCCACTTTGAAAAGTGAATTCCTCATGAGCCATCTTCTTGTCCTCCTTTTGGATTATTTCTTTACTATGCTTCTCAAGTTCCAACCTTATCTTGGTGTTCTTCTCTCCATAAATCAACCTATCTTGATATACTGCCAATTTTATCACCACCTCCTGAATTTCTTTATCTAGAATGAATGCTTTATTCTCATAATATTGTTGTAACAATTGCATCATAAAAAGTGAATATTGGGTAAGATTGGACTCCTATTTATGTTTAAGATCATTAGACACCTTCTGTAAAGTAGGAAAATCTAAATTTCTAGTGCCATAGCGATTTTTTTTTAGCAATATATTACTGAAAATAATGTGCGTGCCAAAAAATGTGTTAACATATGTGTTAATACACATCCAAATATCATCATCCATCAAAAGTAGATGACATTGATTTTCGGTTAGGTTGCTGTTTCCACGCTTTTATTTCAACATGTTTTGCCATACAGGCAACTTTAGGAAAAGGTATGGTATAATGACTACTAAACAAACAAAAAAAACATATATCAGAAAACTACACATATACAGTAACTAGGGATGAGCTTCGAGTTCGAGTCAAACTCATGTTCGACTCGAACATTGCCAGCGAACAATCCCCCCGCCGCAGACCCCCACAACCACCAGGCAAGGGTTGTGGGGATGAGGCCCTTGTCCCCATCAACATGGGGACATGGTGCTTTGAGGGGTCACAGACCCCCAAAGCATCCTCCCCATGTTGAGGGCATGTGGCCTGGTACAGTTCAGGAGGGGGAGCACTCTCTCGCCCCCCTCTTTTCCTGCGGCCTGCCAGGTTGCATGCTCAGATAAAGGGTCTGCCATGGATTTTTGGGGGGAACTCCACGCCATTTTTTTTTTTTATTTGGCGTGGAGTTCCCCTTAAAATCCATACCAGACCTGGATATTTGGGGGGAACCCCTGGTCTTTTTTTTTTTCAAATTTGAAGCAGGGTTCCCCTTAATATCCATACCAGACCTGAAGGGCCTGTTAATTGAATTTGGGGGGACCCCCACGCATTTTTTTTAATCAATGACTTTTCTCTGAATTGCCAGGAGCTGACAAATCATTATAGCCGCAAGTGCTTTTAAATGACTTTTTTTTCCTTCAGAAATTACACTTTGTGCAGGGACAGTTCTGAGCACGGGAAACAAGCGCTACTTTACAGGCATACTATACACACCCCATTAGGTACAAAATTTAAAGGAATATTTCACTTTTATTGTTTCACTTTAAGCATTATTAAAATCACTGCTCCCGAAAAAACAGCAGTTTTTAAACCTTTTTTTTTTGCATTGATACATGTCCCCTGGGGCAGGACCCGGGTCCCCAAACACTTTTTATGACAATAACTTGCATATAAGCCTTTAAAATTAGCACTTTAGATTTTTCATGTTCGAGTCCCATAGACTTTAACAGTGTTTGGATTTTCGAACAAATTTATTGCCTGTTCGCAAGTTCTGGTGCGAACCGAACTGGGGGGTGTTCGGCTCATTCCTACATATAACACATAATACAGTACATATATGTTATTGGATTCATCATACACGAGATGCAACAATACAGCAAAAATGAAGATACACCCCACCATCAGGCAAAAGTTTCCAAATGTGGCTTCCTACCTCAATTTTAATGGAGTGATAAAAGCATAAAAACAGATTCAGAGTGAAGGGAGTCTGTCCATGATGGCCGTTTGCACCAACTGACTGGAGTGTAATACCCCCCACACACCAGATCTCCTGCAGAAAGAAGTATATGACCACAGAAAGTCTGGTTCAGAGCATAAGCCATTACACAGATAGACTCTAAATTTAAAATAAGTAAACACATTGTGTTGATATAATATCAGGGACATAGTCCTCCTGTCCACCTGGTGCGGTCGATGTATGCAGGCCCTGTAGATGAACGTGGACCATCTGCTGGGCTTGTGTTCGCCCATGGGATGACCTTGGCTGGATGGGGTGTTGCCATACATGCGGCCTTGGTGCACGCTGCATATTCACGGCCCCTCGCATAGCATCCACATCCCGTTATGGCGTGAGCACATCGGTGGGGTGGGGAGGGGTATATAAGGACCCACGTATCAGTGGCCACCACACGCAGGAAAGAGGTCTGTAAGTTGAATTGGCAACTTAACCTCAATAGTATTATTATTCATGTATATGCCTTAGAGATTTGACTGATGGTATGCCCTTCATTTCTTCTTAGAATTGGACTGGCAGTCTCCATCGTCTCTCTGACTGACCAACCTTTTGTACATTGAGAGGATAGGTCCTATTGTGACTGATTCCAAGTTTAATTTGTTTTGAACATAGTTTTGGTGAAATCTATGGATATGTACAATATACAAAACCGGATGAAGCCCAATATGGGCTGCTCCGAGCTTGCGGCAGTGTCTAACTTGTTTTCGTTATTATTTAAATTGTATATTTTAGTGTTTGTGGACAAGTCACTATGACACCCTTGTGCCACCTAATGGACATTTAGGCTCCTTACATCTGCAGTTCAATCTATTTAAAAGTAAGTAATGACTAGGAGTGGCTATAATCACAAAAAATTAGAAGACTATGTCCCTGATATTATATCAACACAATGTGTTTACTTATTTTAAATTTAGAGTTAAAAAACGGACGTGTTTCGAGGGATTTCCCCTCTTATTCAGAGCTGAATTTGGAATGCAGGTGACTGGTGTTTATATCATCAATATGATTCAAAGCATGTCCCATGTGACCTCTGGTTTAAGCCCCTCTCTTCTATGGGATGGCTGGTGCAATCAAATCATACAATTAGATAAGTACACATTTGAATAAATAGAATACGGGAAAAAACGCACTAAAAATTCTTAATTAGCACAAGCAGCAGCTCTACTGTGAGATACACACAGTCATACAACACAATTAGAACAATAGAGCTGCGCTAAACCTGAAAATAAATACAGAGAATGAACCAACAATGAAAAAAAATTTTTAGTCCATAGTGGGCGTCAACACCACTCCTGAATAAAGGTGAAAATGTGTGTATCACTTAAAGGTTTTAAAGGATATTGATGACTCACACCATGACAAGAAGTGTGCCTCCACAACATAGAATACATGCTTATCAGATAGCAAGCATTTAAAGCTTGCGGCTAATACTCAGCCAGGGCCTTTTTCCTCAAGAGGGAAGTCAGATGGCATCTCACATAATATGAAAATAACAGTGTAATAAGGAACAAACTGCCCTCTTTCCCCAATACACTCCACTGCGCCTTGAAGTGATGTCCGAAAAAATTCCGGACAATGTAACCCTACCAGCTGCTACTTTAAAAAAAATTGAATGAAATGTAATTTTGAATAACCAAAATAGTAGCGCTCAGTGTATAACAACACACCTCTAAATATAAATTATATACACTCTATAACCAAATGCATACATATAAATTCATAAATATACACCCTGTGAAAGAATGTGCATATAATAAACTCAGCAAGTGTCCATAACGTTCAGAACAGTGTTTTTAAATAATTGCTACAAAGTGCTTATGAAGAAATAAGAAGGCCATAAATAAAATTGCATTCAAATGGTGGCTTCAAATCAAAATTGTGTAGACTGTATTTTCCTGTGTTTGCTTGAAAACCTTCACCCCACCAATGTGCTCAGTGATTCCACTCCCTAAGGACTTGCACTCACCAATATGATATGCCTCGCACTCTCATGCTTGGCTAATCAACTTAATTACCCCCCAGGGTATCAAAAACGGATCCAGATGAAATTAGGTCAGTCAAGTCTCCCACATGAAAAAAACAACAAGTATCTCCGATAGTGAAGTATGTCACAACTTTAATAAAAATAGCACAGCACAAGTGACCCTCAATGGTTAAACTCACATTAGGCAGATCAAAATCAAGCCCTTCAATAAAACTTCTCCAAACGCCAGGCAAGTATACAGCAGGCAGCCGCAATGTATTGCGGTCTCGGCGGACCAAACAACTATGTGTGTCTCACCCTCCTTCATGTAAGCTTGCCTCTCCACTGCAATCGAACCACCGCAAACTCCCGTCCAAACACCAAACTATATTCGACGAGTGGTCGAAAGATCCAAACGCTGCACACCAGGTGACTGTCGTGTAGCTCCTCCCAGACTAGTTTCGTCTTACAAGACTTCTTCCAATGGGATCAGTCACGCGAACTTACACCTCCCTCTTTATACTCCGACCGTGATTGGTCACGGGCATGTCTCCTACTGCGCATATGCGTGCTTGCCGTCCCCATGACCTCAATACATCGGGCATGACCCCTGTCATCACATACATGGAGGGCAAATCTGAATGGTACAACAAGATGTGATCTACATTTAATCTCTGTTCACTGCAGATACTGTTCATATTGAGCACCATAACTGCCAGTACATTGAGAGAATATCGCTTGGTTATAAATATAAAATATATACACATATATAATTATATACATATGCATTTATCACTAAAACATATATTATTTCCAGAATTGCGATGAAGTCACCGACAACTCTGAATATACTTTAAATAAAAAAGGGAAAAGGTATTAAATTAAAACATGCGGAAAACAAGTAAATAGAATTTTCAATTACTTTATATCAGAGCATAAGGTCAAGAGACTAATGTACCACCCTACAGTTATCAAACTGATGGAGATGTGAATCAATAAATTACTTAAAAAATAAAATTAACTAAAAATACATGTATATGGTAGACATCTAAATTAAATATCCACCACAACCCCACATGGATACTAAATAAGTAATCCCTTACATATACTGAAAAAGTGTGTCCATCTATCTCAATATGTACATATATTTGCATACGTGGACGCTTAGTATGCATCCACATAAACATGGGTATAACACTATTCAAGTGTGTGTTTTTAAAAAAAATGTTTTAAAAAAAATATTTAAAAAAATTACTAATAAAACAATTTAAATCAAGTTCAATATTTAACCCTCTCGGGTGGAGACTCCTTAATAGGAAGATCCACTTAGTTTCTCTCTGTGAGAGTTCTCTGACTCGATTCGAACCTCTCCAAGCAGGATGCGTGCAAACAATTCCACAAAACTGTAGAAGAGTGGGATCCTGACTATGCTTCTCCCTAAAATGTAGGGAGACACTGTGATACCGAAAACCTTTCTTGATGTTAGCCAAGTGTTCCGATATTTGTACTCGCAAGAGTCGTTTAGTTCTCCCCACATAATACAACCCACATGGGCACCATAATAAATAAACCACAAAGGATGAGTTGCATGTGATGAACTGTTCAATCTCAAAAACATCACCATCCTTATTCATAAAGCTTGTGGTTCCTCTGTTGTCCGTTTTCACTGTCCTGCAACAGATGCATTTACGACAAGAATAAAAACCTTTAAAGTTTTTATTTAAATCTAGGCAATTGGGTGGATCTAGAATTTTTTGTACCACCCTATCACCAAAATTAGGTGCCCTCCTATAAATAAACTTAGGGTTTTCTGATAGAATTTCGCATAGGTGTCTGTCTCTGCACACTATGTGCCAGTATTTACGAAAAATTCCCTCTATCTCTTTATATTGATAATGAAAGTCAGAAATAAAACTTAACTGAAAAATGTTATTAGTGGTTCCATCCTGCTTCTTTTTCAAGCATTGCATCCTTGGAATCTGGGCTACCTCACTAATAGTATTCTTAATGATCTCATCCTTATAACCTTTCTCCAAGAACTTGTTACCCAAAATATTGGCCTGTGTATAGTAATCAGTTGTTGATGTGCAATTTCACCGAATCCTTAGCATTTGTCCTTTCGGAATGTTTCTGATCCAAGATGGATGATGTCCACCTCCGATGGACAAATAACTATTCCGATCAGTCGGCTTAAAATAAGCCTTAGTACTGATAATGGTGTCGGATTTCATAATGGTAAGATCCAAAAAATTAACCTCCTCCTCACTGATAACATAGTCCAAAACTATATTATTAGTGTTATTATTCAGATGTATTATGAATTCCTCCACTGATTGTCTGGATCCTTCCCAGACAAACAGGAGATCATCAATAAATCTTCGATAGAGTTTTAATTCTGGTCTAAGCACATTGAAGACATGTCTGTCCTCCCACTCCGCCATAAATAGGTTGGCGAGGCTAGGGGCAAATTTAGCCCCCGTAGCGACGCCAACCTTCTGGGAAAAGAGCTGGTCACAAAACCAAAAATAATTATGGGCCATACAGAAATCCAAAACCTTGCCCAAAAAACATTTCTGTAAATGTGATATATCATCCCGTTTACAAAGCGCCCAATTGAGCGATAAAAGGGCGTCATCATGTTGTATAATCGTATACAATGAGCTTACATCAGCGATAACCAAAAAAGTGGAAACAGCCGGTGTAAGCTCCACCGCATCAAGTGATCGTAAAAGGTCACTAGTATCTTTCAGGTAGGCTTTCGTAGTTTTAACACTTGGTTGGAGAAACCGATCAAGGTATTCTCCCAACCTTGCAGTGATGGAGCCTATCCCGTTTACAATCGGGCGCGGTGGGGGATTCTCAACATTTTTGTGAATCTTGAGCAAAGTGTAGATTACCGGTATTCGGCATGAACTCGGATTTAAATACTGATTCTCCTTTACATTAATAGCCCCCTTCTTAAATCCCCATTCAACCAACAAATTAAGCTGTTTCTTATATTCTTCTGTTGAATCCCGAGGTAATTTTCTATATGTGTTTTGATCATTTTAAAGTTCCATTAATTGGTTGTGATAAAAGGATTTCTCCATCAACACCCCCCTTTATCAGCCGGCCGGATAATAATTCCTTTTCTATCTTCCAGGGATTTGATACCCTCTTGGATATACTCAGGATTAATCCGTTTCTTTACTGGGAGTTCCTCAATGTCTTTTAACACCATATTCTTAAATACCTCTACAAAATGGTTATTCGTATTTTGGGGATTGAAGACTGATTTATTTCGTAGGCCACTATCAGTATGCATAGAAACTTGATTAATTTTTTTAGATAGATCACTAGGATGACTTAAAAAAAAAAATTTCATATTGAGTGTGCGGATGAATTTGTGTGTGTCGATGTATACATCAAACTTATTCATTCTTTTTTTAGGGGCACACTTGAGTCCTAAATTCAAAATATTTTTCTCACTATCACTTAATGTTGCATCGTTTAAGTTATAAATTCCTGTTTTCAATTGGCCCTTCTTCTTTTTTTTGGGATTGAATTTGTTTCCCTGCCCTACAACCTCTCCTTCTCGTCGTGGTGGTCCCATGCTTCTGTTGGGGTATTGGGTGCCAGGGTTCCTCCCCCCCCTCTGTTGTTTCCAAACTGAGGATGATGGTAGGGCACTCCGTAACCCCTCTCCCCCCCCATGCTGTTCTAAAAAAGACTGCTGGTAACTAACCATTATTCCTCCCACAATCATCATACTCAAGAGCTTGATATCTGTTCTGAACAGGAATTGGATACCTGCTATCCATATATTGGTTAGACGGTGGTGGATTCCATTGCTGATATCCAACCTGTGTATCCGGGCCATAGTCACCTCCCCTATTGTATTGAGTGTATCCATAGTTTTTGGGGATAGCATCATACTGATTGATAGCATAATGATTTCCCCCCTGATCTCTGGTCCCACTCCTCATATTACCTTTGGGGGTATTGGCTGCACTATTTTTAGAGGGATTATTCTTTCCTTTAGTGTTCTGTGTTTTATCATTTCTTCTTTGATTTGTTCTAGATGGGGCTTTCTCAACAGGGATCTCCCTATTGATGGGATTAGAGCTTCCAGCCCCACTGGTTACAGTCTCACTATTAACATTACTCCCATCACTAATATTATTAGCAATCACATTCTGCCATAAATAAACATTATTATTTTTAAAATCATTCAAATCTCTAGTAAATTTCTTGACCTTCTTTCTCTGTATATCTCTGTCGAATTTTTCCAATTTCTTCCGCATGTTAATATTAGACTCTTTCATCTGATTAGATTCACTGTGAGAGGTCATCACTGCAAGGTTGGGAGAATACCTTGATCGGTTTCTCCAACCAAGTGTTAAAACTACGAAAGCCTACCTGAAAGATACTAGTGACCTTTTACGATCACTTGATGGGGTGGAGCTTACACCGGCTGTTTCCACTTTTTTGATTACCGCTGATGTAAGCTCGTTGTATACGATTATACAACATGATGACGCCCTTTTATCGCTCAATTGGGCGCTTTGTAAACAGGATGATATATCACATTTACAGAAATGTTTTTTGGACAAAGTTTTGGATTTCTGTATGGCCCATAATTATTTTTGGTTTTGTGACCAGTTCTTTTCCCAGAAGGTTGGCATCGCTATGGGGGCTAAATTTGCCCCTAGCCTCACCAACCTATTTATGGCGGAGTGGGAGGACAGACATGTCTTCAATGTGCTTAGACCAGAATTAAAACTCTATCGAAGATTTATTGATGATCTCCTGTTTGTCTGGGAAGGATCCAGACAATCAGTGGAGGAATTCATAATACATCTGAATAATAACACTAATAATATAGTTTTGGACTATGTTATCAGTGAGGAGGAGGTTAATTTTTTGGATCTTACCATTATGAAATCCGACACCATTATCAGTACTAAGGCTTATTTTAAACCGACTGATCGGAATAGTTATTTGTCCATCGGAAGTGGACATCATCCATCTTGGATCAGAAACATTCCGAAAGGACAAATGCTGGATGGTCTCAGTGTATTTTTATTAATTTTTTTACAATTATTTTTTTAAATTATTTATTGCAATTTTTTTTTTTATTTCTAGCCCTGTTGGGGGGCTTTGGTGAGATATCAGGGGTCTTAACGGACCTCTGACATCTCCCCTTTGAGACAGAGAAAGGGACTAAGGACACAGCTGCACTGAAAATGAATGGAGAGGAGACAACGGCTCCTCTCCATTCATAAACTGAAGCATCATAAACACACTGGTTACAATGTTTCAGTTATATGAATGAACAGAGTCAGTAATCACTGACTGTTCATTCGGAAAAGGTAGGAGCCGGGTTTAGCGGCTCCTACCTCCGCTCTCCATCCTGACAGAGGGAAGCGGAGGAGGATATGGAGGGTGGCACGGAGCTGAGAACAACATCAGCGAGGAGGGGGGAGAGCAGAATAACGGAGGACAGCAGCAGCATGGAGGGGGGACACGGAGCGCACGGGGGAGAGCTGAATAACTGATGACATCAGCAGCATGGAGGGGGGGACACGGAGCGCACGGGGGAGGGCAGAACGGAGGGGGGAACTGGAGTAGAATACAGGGACAGTCAGCGGTGATCGGTGCGGCTTTGGGGGGAGTTACGAGCACCGATCACCGCTGTATAGATTTCACTAAAACAGCTGAAAAGAGGGGGGGGGGTCGGGAGAAGCTGTCGGGCTGTATTGAAATCTATACAGCGGTGATCGGTGCTTGTAACTCCCCCCGCCACACCGATCATTACTGACTGCCTAAGTATCGGGTGAAGCATCAGAGCATTTTCCCCGAGTACAAGTACTCGGGGAAATGCCTGGTATCGGTACCGATACCGATACTAGTATCGGTATCGGGACATCCCTAGTAAAAAGTTCTTGGAGAAAGGTTATAAGGATGAGATCATTAAGAATACTATTAGTGAGGTAGCCCAGATTCCAAGGATGCAATGCTTGAAAAAGAAGGAGGATGGAATCACTAATAAGATTTTTCAGTTAGGTTTTATTTCTGACTTTCATTATCAATATAAAGAGATAGAGGGAATTTTTCGTAAATACTGGCACATAGTGTGCAGAGACAGACACCTATGTGAAATTCTATCAGAAAACCCTAAGTTTATTTATAGGAGGGCACCTAATTTTGGTGATAGGGTGGTACAAAAAATTCTAGATCCACCCAATCGCCTAGATTTAAATAAAAACTTTAAAGGTTTTTATTCTTGTCGTAAATGCATCTGTTGCAGGACAGTGAAAACGGACAACAGAGGAACCACGAGCTTTATGAATAAGGATGGTGATGTTTTTGAGATTGAACAGTTCATCACGTGCAACTCATCCTTTGTGGTTTATTTATTATGGTGCCCATGTGGGTTGTATTATGTGGGGAGAACTAAACGACTCTTGTGAGTACGAATATCGGAACACTTGGCTAACATCAAGAAAGGTTTTCGGTATCACAGTGTCTCCCTACATTTTAAGGAGAAGCATAGTCAGGATCCCACTCTTCTACAGTTTTGTGGAATTGATTGCACACACCCTGCTTGGAGAGGTTCGAATCGAGTCAGAGAACTCTCACAGAGAGAAACTAAGTGGATCTTCCTATTAAGGAGTCTCCACCCGAGAGGGTTAAATATTGAACTCGATTTAAATAGTTTTATTAGTAATTTAAAAAAAAATTTTTTTTTTTTTTAAAACACACACTTGAATAGTGTTATACCAATGTTTATGTGGATGCATACTAAGCGTCCACGTATGCAAATATATGTACATATTGAGATAGATGGACACACTTTTTCAGTATATGTAAGGGATTACTTATTTAGTATACATGTGGGGTTGTGGTGGATATTTAATTTAGATGTCTACCATATACATGTATTTTTTGTTAATTTTATTTTTCAAGTAATTTATTGATTCACATCTCCATCAGTTTGATAACTGTAGGGTGGTACATTAGTCTCTTGACCTTATGCTCTGATATAAAGTAATTGAAAATTCTATTTACTTGTTTTCCCGCATGTTTTAATTTAATACCTTTTCCCTTTTTTATTTAAAGTATATTCAGAGTTGTCGGTGACTTCATTGCAATTCTGGAAATATTATATGTTTTAGTGATAAATGCATATGTATATAATTATATATGTGTATATATTTTATATTTATAACCAAGCGATATTCTCTCAATGTACTGGCAGTTATGGTGCTCAATATGAACAGTATCTGCAGTGAACAGAGATTAAATGTAGATCACATCTTGTTGTACCATTCAGATTTGCCCTCCATGTATGTGATGACAGGGGTCATGCCCGATGTATTGAGGTCATGGGGACGGCAAGCACGCATATGCGCAGTAGGAGACACGCCCGTGACCAATCACGGTCGGAGTATAAAGAGGGAGGTGTAAGTTTGTGTGACTGATCCCATTGGAAGAAGTCTTGTAAGACGAAACTAGTCTGGGAGGAGCTACACGACAGTCACCTGGTGTGCAGCGTTTGGATCTTTCGACCACTCGTTGAATATAGTTTGGTGTTTGGACGGGAGTTTGCGGTGGTTCGATTGCAGTGAAGAGGCAAGCTTACATGAAGGAGGGTGAGACACACATAGTTGTTTGGTCCGCCGAGACCGCAATACATCGCGGCTGCCTGCTGTATACTTGCCTGGCGTTTGGAGAAGTTTTATTGAAGTGCATGATTTTGATCTGCCTAATGTGAGTTTAACCATTGAGGGTCACTTGTGCTGTGCTATTTTTATTAAAGTTGTGACATACTTCACTATCGGAGATACTTGTTGTTTTTTTCATGTGGGAGACTTGACTGACCTAATTTCATCTGGATCCGTTTTTGATACCCTGGGGGGTAATTAAGCTGATTAGCCAAGCATGAGAGTGCGAGGCATATCATATTGGTGAGTGCAAGTCCTTAGGGAGTGGAATCACTGAGCACATTGGTGGGGTGAAGATTTTCAAGCAAACACAGGAAAATACAGTCTACACAATTTTGATTTGAAGCCACCATTTGAATGCAATTTTATTTATGGACTTATTATTTCTTCATAAGCACTTTGTAGCAATTATTTAAAAACACTGTTCTGAACGTTATGGACACTGGCTGAGTTTATTATATGCACATTCTTTCACAGGGTGTATATTTATGAATTTATATGTATGCATTTGGTTATAGAGTGTATATAATTTATATTTAGAGGTGTGTTGTTATACACTGAGCGCTACTATTTTGGTTATTCAAAATTACAGCTCACATAATATGAAACATTCAACCATGTAGTAAAACAGAGCAGATGATCTCAGCCTGGTGACCTATCAGGCTCTTTTTGGATACTTCCCCTTGTTATAATTTTAATTAGTCCAAAAAACTATTTAGTAAAAAATCCTATTAGGTACTCAATTACTTGCTCCGGTACAGTTTTCTGAGTTTGGGATAATATTTGGTGTTCGTAATTTAGTTACAAGTAATAGGTTCCAATTTTCATTATGCAGTTCCCAATTTACAAGTAATTTTTAATAGCCATTAAATGTTTTCCATAGTTTTTCATTTATCCCCTAAATAGGGTGAGATTCCCTCTTCAGATATGAAGGATTCCTGGCTGACCGCCCGAGGCTCAGATCGAGGTGTGGTTTTTATTGTTTGGGATATATAACCAGTGATTCAGCACGCCGCCCATGCCCCAGGACAACGTTGGTTTGTGATGAAACATGTCAGAAGGAGGGACGTGCTGACGTCACTGCGCTGTTATGATCCCGGAAGGACGGGTGTTTTATACAAACCGGACAGCTTTTTTTTTATACATATGCTGTTATATGCGCCTCTAACTGTAAGTGCATTACTATCAGATCACCTGGTGACAGATGCACACCGTAGGGGTCAGGAGTGCACTGCTAAGGTAGTGGACCCTACGGATGACTGCTGTGGATGGAGCTCTGGGTGGTTTAGGAAAGCATGTCCTCTAGAGTACCAACACGGATCACCCTGGAAGCTAGAGCATGAGATCCCCCAGGGCGTGAAGTCTATAAGCCAGCAGGTGTTCACCAGGGACCCTAATTAAGGGAATGGCTCCAGGTCACGGCCTCCGGGGTCTCCCAGCTCACGCTCACGGTAGGCAACTGGAGGATAGAGAGGAAGCAGCAGACCGGGACAACAAGGAATAGTGAAGAGGTAAGCCAAAAGGTTAAGGCAACGAGCAGACAGGGATAGTCAAAGAACACGCCAAAGGTCAGGGTATGAAGCAGACAAGGAAATCAAGAACAAGCCAAGGATGGTAAACAGAATCAAGCCTCGTACACACGGCCGGTTTTCTTGGCAAGAAAACTGCTGGGAGAGCTTTTTGCAGAGAAAAATGGTCGTGTGTATGGTTTCTCTGCCGGGAATCTCGGCGAGAAAAATAGAGAGCCTTCTCTCTCTTTTCTTGTCGGGATTCTCGTCAGCCTGTTTCCCGATGAGAAAACTGTGCGTGTGTACGAGGCTTGTGTGCTTACCTGTCCCCAGGTAAGCCCGCGCATGCTCGATGAGACTTTGGCGCATGCGCGGTAGCTTACAAGGGTAGTGTAGGGTGAAGCAAGATGGCGGCGACAGCATCGAATGTGACGAGCGCATGCTCATTGTAGTCGATGACGTCACGGTGTTCTTGCCATTCAAAAGAACGGCGGTTCTTTTAAATGTGCGTGTGTACACAGGGCTTGGCAAGAAAAGCTTGCCAGGAATCCCGTCAGGAAAAACAATGTTTTTTTCCTGACGGGATTCTCGCCCGTGTGTACAGGGATTAAGACGTAGAGCACACGGCAAGCAGCACATGGGAACAAACACACAATATTGCTTGGGCAAGGCAGGCTTGGACAGCACGGTGTTAAATAGTGTATCCTGTAGAGGTTAGGGTGGAGCAACGCTGAGGGAAGATTAATTAACCATGCAGGCAGTGCAGGCCCTAAGGCTGATACACAGATCAGAGGTAAGCAGACAGACAGGGCATGAAAGTATTACTGCAGGGAGGCGCATGCGCGGAGTCTAGCGGTGCGGTAATGCAGGGCTAGAGCTCCGTACCGTTCGGGAGGAGAGCTGATATTCGAGATAACCCGCAAGTATTTTATCATATACTAGGGGTGGAACAAGTGCCAGAGACCCTGCTGACCAATTTTGGGGCAGAAATATGGCTCAGAGAGGCAGCGGTGCCAGAATGAAAAATCCTCTCATGAAGGCTTCAAAGGGGAGAGCTGCGGCTAAAATGGCGCCGCCCCCCGCTTCATTCACAGCATCTATGCGCTCTCATAAACAAAGCCTGTCACAGGCTATATCCCCAGCTGATTCAGACAATGATTTATTCTCCTCACAAGACTCTCCTCAGACCCCTCAGATAACCCCAGCCATGTTTAAACAATTTGAAAATATGCTTCACAGAGCATTAAAACAGACTTCAGATCAAATTACATCCAACCTCACAAGAGAGATAAGAGAAATTGGTAAACGCACAACAGCTTTAGAAATTAAAGCTGAAGATTTAGAAAATGCTACCTTGGAACATACAATGGAATTAGAAAACCTCAAAGAAGAAAATTTATTGCTCCAGAATAAACTTGAAGACCATGAGAATAGGGACAGGAGGTCTAACTTGCGTGTCAGGGGAATTCCTGAAACAATCATTGACCTTCAATCCACCATAACTGCACTGTTTCAGGAATTGCAACCAGCTATTCCCATTGAAAGAATGGAATTTGACAGGATTCATCGGGCACTTGCTGCAAAAAAAGTTGACGGTCCCCCACGAGACGTTATAGTGAAATTGCACTACTACCGTACTAAAGAGCAACTTTTGTCCTCGGCCAGAGATAAAAAAACAACTGAATTTCCAAGGAACTGAATACCAATTGTTTGCAGATTTGTCCCAAACTACAATTGCTAAAAGAAGAGCATTGAAGCCCCTTCTTCAGGAACTGCAACGTCATGACATCGCATACCAATGGGGGTTTCCATTCTCTTTACGCTTCGCCTAAAAAGGGAAAAGATACACTAGCAGAGCCTATGCTGAACTTCAACAAACACTCATAGACCTTAAATTAATGGATCCAAACCCGCGATTTACACAAATGCATAGTAGTTCAACACCTCATTCATCAAAAGTGAACCACTCTCAACAAAGTCTGAAAAATGGCAATCACCCATCCCACAAAAGAGGTCGCTACGCATCACCTCCACAGGAAAGAGAAGACTCCATGGACTGACAGAAATCTCAAAATGATCGTTTGGCTCATTCATTACCCTGATACCAGTCTTTTTAAAGACTTGTTGTGCAATAAAATGCACTTACTACCTAATTAATGCACAATACTGAGCTTTATCACATATACAGTTTTATTTTACTCGTTGCTCCCCAAAAGTATATGCGCAATGTTTGCTCAAGTTTTCCTTTAGTTCAGTCTAAGTTTCAAGTTTTTCACTATCACTATAGTAAAAACTCTAATGCCTTTGTATAGCTTAAGGTATCAACATGGATATTGAATCCAGACTTCCGGGTCCCATATAAGAGGCATCTATATAAGTCCTACTGGTACCCATTAGATTCATTAGAGACATAGGTCTTACATCTCCTACTAGTTCCCCCCTTTCATTTGTTAAGAAATTTAACACCCTGAAATACAAATTGGGAAATTATAAAGCAACAATGTTATTCTCTTTCGGAGATTCTGGTCAGTATTTCTCCCAGCCAGAACTTTAGATATAAGCTCTATATTAAGAAAGGACCCCCTAAACCCTGCTCTACCCTCATCCCTTATTACTACTCCTTAGGCTTAGATTACATCCCCACCGGGACATCTTGGGGCAATCAGATGTCTCTTTTAACTTCACTACCTTTATAGTCCCTCCCCTGGTGTATTTAACTATAATACTAATAGTTTTGATACAAGTTACGAAGTTTACAATATTGTACATTAATGTATTGTTCTTTTCAGATGGCTCTCCCCCCTTGAGCGGGAGATCCGTGTGCCCCACTCAGCCTCCCTCACCCGGCCACATATAATATGTGGAAGTTTGACGGAGACACCCTTTCCCCAGTGGGGGATTTTTGCCCCCATTCATGGGAAACACTTCAATGTGTCTTTATGTTGGTGTATATATTATTTTTTCTAATTATTAGCCTTTAATTTCTTTCTCTCTCTCTAGTACTTATCTTCAATCCTCCTTTCCCCCCCCCCCTTCGAGTTCACTTGGATGGCATCGAATGACCTGAATAACCTGGTAACGGGTAAGTCCCCTTTGTCCATCCGACTGCCATGGCACCATTAAACATTTTGTCCCTGAATGTTCAGGGACTAAACATCCCCCAGAAACGAACCAAGGCATTTCGTATATTTCATGCCAAAAAGGCTCACATAGTTTGCTTACAAGAAACCCACTTCACAAATACCTCCACACCAAAATTTATTTCCAATTTCTATCCGCAAACATATACGGCCTCAGCTGCCTCCAAGCAACGGGGTACTCTCATAGCCTTTCATCGCTCTACCCCATTTACACTTCAATCTCAAATAAAAGATCCTGAAGGACGTTATCTGATTCTTACAGGCCACATTGTTGACCAGGCAATAACAGTAGTTTCCTACTATGCACCAAATAAACAACCTAATCCATTTATGTCACACTTACTACAAGTTGTGAATGATCATAAGATAGGAACAGTTGTGCTGTGTGGTGACTCTAACCAGGTCCTCCTCCCATTTCTGGATAAATCCCCATACACACCATCCCAAATTATGTCTAAAAAATCTTTTTCACAAATTCTATCCAAATATAACTTGGTTGATTCATGGAGAGAAGTTAATCCAACTAAACGGAAATATACCTACTATTCCCACCCACATAAAACATTTTCAAGGATTGACCATATATTCCTGACCATAGGTATGCTCCCTGAAATCATTGCAGCAGATATAGTACCTATCCCATGGTCCGACCATAATGCAGTACTTACTTCCATTAAATCAACATTACCCAAAGGCCACGACCCTACATGGAATCTCCCAGATATCCTACTCAAACACCCATCTCATCGCCAAACCATTGAACAAGCTATTAAAGAATATATAACCCATAATTCTAGCCCAGAAATTAGCACACTAACTCTTTGGGAAGCCCATAAACCAGTTATACGTAACACAATTCAGAAACAATCAGCCATATTTAAACGTGAACGGAAAACACTAGCTCGTAAACTGGAAAGGGAATTTAATACAGCCTTTATAGCCCATCAAGACAACCCATCAACAATAACAAAATCCCGATTAGACAAGACTCGAGTTGCATACAATCTATTTCTTACTGAAGCAGTAGAAAAGTCCTATTAACGTTCAAGACACAACTATTTTATGAAAGCCAATAAATCGGGTACATACCTTGCACGTACACTCAATTCTCTGAACAAACCCTTCAAACCAATTCGCCTAAAACTGGCAAAAGATGTCTATACTTGCAATCCCAACAAAATAGTTCAGAAATTTCATTCCCATCTGACCTCATTATATACTTCATCTAATAACTTCAACCCGGGAACAGCAGATGCATTTTTCTCTGATATACATCTACCAGAACTTTCCCTTGACCAAAAGAAGTTATTGGAAGATAATATTACATCTAATGACGTCATTGAAGCCATCAAAGATCTTAAAATTAATAAGAGGCCAGGCCCAGATGGCTATTCAACCTTATATTACAGAACCTACGCAGACATACTATCACCAATCTTAGCGGAAGCTTTCAATGTATTATTAGAAGGGAAATCTTTTAGACAAGAAACTTTAACCGCCATTATTTGCATGATTCCAAAACCTCTTACTGATGATACCTTATGTACAAATTTTCACCCTATTTCCCTTCTGAACTTAAACATTAAACTTCTAGCCAAAATATTAGCGAAAAGACTAAATAGCATAATAGCATAATAGGTAAGCTTATCCACAAAGATCAAGTAGGATTCATGCCAAAGCGCCAGGCAAGTGATAATGTCCGCCGGGCTGCATAGCTAAAAAACGTTGTATACCCTCCTGTTTTCTATCCCTTGATATAAAAAAACCTCCATATCGTGGCCTTACCTCCGCTACATGTTGCAAAGATGGGGCTTTGGCCCTCACTTCTTTTTTTTTTTTTAAACAAAAAAGGTTTTTATTTGGCAATATGTACATACAGGTTATACATGCAGGTCAATAACATGTAAACATAAATGGCAAACTTGAGTGCAGTATAGTGAAAGAGGGTCACATATATATCTGGGGGTACACTGAGAACCACTAAGAAAGGGTGTCTGAAACTCCTAGCCACCGGTCCCATATCTTATTGTACTTAGTCGGGCACCCTCTATTAATATACATAAATCTGCGATAAGAAAGAGCACCGTTAACATCAGCTTTCCATTCAGCCATAGTCGGTGGGGATGATCTCATCCACTTCCTCGCTATCATTTTCCTTGCTGAAAAAAGTGTTTCCTGAAGAAACACTTTAGTAAACTTATCCATTTCAGGGCCTGGGTAGATGCCCAGTAAGCATGCCCGTGGGTCCAACGTAAGAGGTGAGCCCATATTGTCATGTTGGAAGTCCACTATTTGTTTCCAGAAGCCCTGGATCACAGGGCAGGACCAGATTAAATGGAAGAACGTACCCAGCTCCCGCGTACACATGGGACAGGTGTTGGGGAGGTCCCTCTTATATCTGGACACTCGAAGCGGAGTGAGATAAGATCTATGAGTAATGTATATTTGGGTGAGTCTATCCGAGAGTTTTGGGGAAGCCTCCTTGCAGGTGTCTAGGGCCTCACTCCATTCCTCATCCCCGAGGTCCCCCACCTCCCTCTCCCATCGGGGCTTGAGAGCATACGCTAGTTTTGTAGAGGAAGGTATGAGCAGCATATTGTAGAAGTAGGAGATGAGCTTCTGGGGGTCTGTGCCCTTAACTATGGCCATGATGGAGTTAGGGGAAGGCTGCGGCAATGCCCCCCGAAATTGTGTAGTGAGGGCATGGTGTACCTGAATGTATCTAAATTACATACTGTCGGGGAGCGCAAACTCATCTTGGAGAGCAGGGAAAGATTTAATGTTGCCGCCCGCAATGATTTGTGAGAGGTAGATCACCCCCCGAGAGCACCACAGTTCAGGGTCAGGAATTCGGGAGAGCTCAAGCAGGTGACCATTATGCCCAGAGGGGAGTGTAGTCATTGAGCGGGTCTATGGTCAGCTTAGTCATAGCAATGTCCCAGATTTTTCTATATTGGTATAGAGTGGATTTGGCCTGTGTAGAGCGGGTGCCTCGTGTTCCTAGTGCAATTGCTGCAATAGGGTCCCGTGTGTGGTGTGTTAAGCGAGGGCATAGTAGGCTCCCAAACCTGTCCCTGTCGGTTTTATCAACGTGGAACAGTTGGGAGAGCTGTGATGCGGTGTAGTATAGGTGTAAGTCAGGCATGGCAGTTCCTCCCAAATCCGTGGGATTCTTAAGGGTCTGCCAGGCCAGCTTATGTCTGTTCCCACCCCACACGAAGGGCTTGAGTAGGGAATCAAAGCATTTAAAATATTTGAGAGGGATGTATACCGGGGAATGCCAAAGTACATAAAGTATTTTGGGGAGCAACACCATTTTTATCAGGTTTATTCTGCCCCATTTTCCAAGAGGCAATCGTGACCATATTTGTATTTTATCCTTCACTAAAGAATAGAGAGGGTCTATGTTAAGGGTAATGTAATCTGACGGCGACCTAGTGATCTGAATTCCCAGATATTTCACAGCACTTACTCGCATTAGCGGGAGCTCCGACTGCTCCCGAGGGGGTGCATAGGGGTCTATAGGAAGGATCTGTGACTTTCCCCAATTAATTTTTAAGCCCGAAAAGGTCCCAAAGCGTTTAATGGTGTCGAGTGCGTGCCGCAGGGAGGGGCCCGAGTCGGCTAGGTATAACAGGGTGTCGTCCGCGTACATACTAATCTTTTCCACCAGTCCCCCAGAGGTCAGCCCGCGTATCTCAGGATTCTCTCGAATGGAAATGGCCAATGGTTCTGCCGCAAGGGCATATAGCAGGGGAGATAGGGGACACCCTTGACGGGTGCCCCTGGTGAGCCCAAAGGATTCAGAGGGCCATCCATTCACCACCACTCTGGCAGTAGGATCCTGATATAGGAGACGGACCCACGTGAGGAATCTGATGCCAAAGCCATAGCGCTCGAGACAAGCCCAGAGGTATCTCCACTCCACGGAGTCAAACGCCTTGGCGGTGTCAAGTGTCACCACCACGCGTTCTCCAACCATGTCATGTGAGGCCTGAAGGTTAATATACAGCTTACGGAGGTTAAAAGAGGTGTTACGGCCAGGCATGAAACCCGCGTGATCAGCGTGTATCAGGGATAGAATAACTTGATTCAACCGATTGGCGAGGATTTTAGCTAGGATCTTGATATCCACTTGGAGGAGGGAGATGGGCCTATACGATTCCGGATATCCCGGATCCTTCCCCGGCTTGGGGATTAGTACTATTATGGCCTCTCTCATGGATGGGGGCAACGCCTGGTTATCGAATAAGTAGTTGTATAGGGTAAGGAGCTTTGGAGTGAGTATGTCACTAAACTGCGCGTAGAACTCAATGGGCAGTCCGTCTGATCCCGGGGCCTTGGACTTGGCAAAACCCGCTATAGCCCCAGTAATTTCCTCTATTTTAATAGGTTCTTCCAGAAGGGTTACTTGTTCGTTAGTCAGCCTAGGGATCGGAATGCCCGTCAAAAATTTTTCCATCTCCACATCGTCAGGGGGAGTTCTAGAAGTGTAGAGGTCTACAAAAAACTCGCGAAATCGTTTGGTGACACCTGGGGGATCCGTTATGCGTCCACCCCCCTGACCGTGCAGCGAAATTACAACAGAGGGTCTATCTTCTCTGTGAACCATATAGGCCAATAGCTTGCCAGCCCTTTCTCCATGCTCAAAGAGCTTCTGTTTGGAGAAGAACAGCTTACGGCGGGACTTTTCGTAGTGCAACTGACTAACCACTCGGGCCCGCAGTTTCATAAGATCTGCCTGGGCAGGGGAAGGGTCACCCAAAAATCCACGTTCGGCTGCAGCCAGTTCTGCCTCAGCTTTTTCGAGAATATCAGCCGACCCTTCCTTTATTTTATTAATCTTGTGTTTGAGGAGTGAACGAGCATGCATTTTGTGAAGGTTTCCCAGACTGCCAGGGGGGATGCAGAGGTGTCATTATCTGTGAAGTACTGATCAAGCTCAGTCGGGAGCGGATCTTCCTCCGGCAGCAGAGTGAGCCAGAAGGGGTTAAGGCGCCATGAGCCTGGGGGCTTGTTAACAGGGACAGACAGCAACGCCCAGTACGGGAAGTGGTCCGAGAGAAGTCTCGGGCCAAAACCTGCAGCCCGCACTCTGGGCAGCAACCGTCTTGAGGTCAGTATATAATCAATGCGGGACATGGTGCCGTGAGTTGAGGAAAAGCAGGAGTATGACCGCGTCTGAGGATGGAGGTGTCTCCAGGTGTCAGCCAGGTCAAATGAAGCGAGGATCCTAGAAAATCTGGTGGCTCGGGGACTAGGGACCCGTGGGACAGTGGGTGTGAGCTAGGGATGGGTCAAGCGTTTCATTGAAGTCGCCCAACCATATAGCCTGAACTGTGGGGTGACGGGACATATATGCAAGGCCCTCTACAATAATCTTGGCATTAAAGGGGGGCGGGACATAAAGTGCCAGTATGAGGAAGGGTTCACCATACAACTTGGCGTGCAGGAACACATAGCGACCTTGGGGATCGGTGCAAATGTCACAAAGTTCGAAGTGTAGTGATTTAGCCACCAGGACTGAGACTACGCGAGCATGAGACGTATGGGTGGAGTGAAAGGCCCACCCTATCCATGGCCTGCGGAGTGCCAGCTGTAACCTGCCCTCAACATGGGTCTCTACGAGTATGATTACATCAGCCCTCTGTTTCTTGAGATATGCAAGGGCCGCCGAGCGCTTAATTTTGTCTCTGACTCCCCTCACATTCCAGGTAAGGAATTTAATACTCGCCATAGTTCAGGCGGATGTGCATGAAGTGCAGTATGGGTCTGCCAGAGCTCCTCCGATCTAGTGAACTAAGGGTGAAGTGAAATAGTATACAAAAAAAGAAAAAAATATACAGCGAAAGAGCAGCACAACAACATATGGTAAAAAAGGGAGACCACAAGTATATAATCAGCACAATGAGTAGTAAATCAAAATGTACCCAACCAGCATAAAATATCTTAGAACAGTATATAATCATTGACTGCATGTGAAACGTAGCATTGCCAATCAAAAACACAAACTTTGTTGGTGTTGGGCCCCTCCCGAGGAGACTGAGGGTCACTATAGAGACCCCGCAAGTGGCAGTTCACATAGGAATGCATCCGGAAGCAGGGGCAAGATGGCCGCAAAACAAGACAGGGCAAAAGCAAAAAGTACTCACGGGGACCAAGGAGAGGAATCAGGGCCGGGGCCTCCAGATGCTTTTCTTGTAGGAGCAGGACTATTAGCGTGGCGGTTCACCTCGAGCCTCCTTGCGGTCCAGCCAAGCAGTAGCGTCCCCGGGGTCCTCAAAGAAGAGGACTTTGTCGCCAGCTTCTATCCGCAGCTTCACTGGAAATAGCATGGTATACTTCAGATTCTTCACTCGGAGCCTGCGTTTCACCTCCATGAAGGTCTGCCTGCGACGCTGCACCTCTGCCGAGAAGTCCGGAAACACCGCCACTCTGCCATTTCCAAATGGAATGTTCCCCTTTTCCCTTGTCAAACGCAAAACGGCATCGCGGTCCTTGTAATTAAGGAATTTGGCTATAAAGGTTCCGGGGGGGGGGGGGGGCCTGCGGCGGGGCCTTAGCAGGCATGCGGTGGGCCCTCTCCACTGCCAAGATGGCCGAGAAGGCCTCACGGCCATAGGTGGTAACTAGGAGCTGTTCAAGAAATACAGTGGGATCCCCCCTCTCCGCACCCTCAGGCAGGCCGATGAACCGGAGGTTGCACCTTCTCAGTCTATTCTCCATATCATCTTGCTTTGCAAGAAGTTGATTGATCTGGAGTTGCATCCTATCTGAGCCTGCCTGGAGTGGCTGCACTGCATCCTCCACCATGCCGATCCTGACCTCTGCCTCCGTGACCCGACCACGGAGGGCCTGAATATCTTGCCTGAGGAGGGAGATGTCCACCTTCACCTCCTCCATCTGTGCAGTCAGCGCAGTGCGGCAAAGGGTGATGGCCTCAAGGAGTGTGGTTGTATCTGCACTCTGTACAGGAGGACCTCCGCACGTGGCGCCGCCATCTTCCCCCCCCCTCCTCGTTCAGTCGGCGGAACTGCGCCAGCTTGTCTTTCGCTGCCTTCTGCACTTTGGTCGGTGACATGGAGCTAGGAGTGCCTGGGGGTCCTCCGGAGGCGATGGGGTCAAAAAAAGGGGTGACTGTATGTCTAAGGATATGGTGCCTTACAGGATCACAGGACGGAGCTCCCTCTCTGTGCGACCTACTCCATGCCGCGCTGGCCACGCCCCCCGGCCCTCACTTCTTAACATGGATCGCAGCGCTTTACAACAGACCAATCGCATATATTAAATATGCAGGATACAAATCTAATTCCTTCAATATAGAAAGAGGAACACACCAGGACTGCCCACTTTCCCCCCTCCTATTCGCCCTCTTAATAGAACCCCTAGCCCAAAGAATCCGCACAGACCCAACAATTACGGGCATAGAGACTGCTGGATACCATCATAAATTATGTCTATTTGCGGATGACATACTCCTATTTCTATCGTCCCCACAAGTTTCTGGTCCCAACCTACTTCTTATTTTAGACAAATTTGCAATGATTTCGGGGCTTACAATAAATCTCAAAAAATCCAAAGCCTTATGCCCCGTACACACGATCGTTTTTCATGCCGTTAAAACTGCCATTTTAAAAAATGGCCCTGAAAAATGATCGTGTGTATGCTCCAGAGCATTTTTAACGACGTGAAAAACGGCCATTAAAAACTCCGGACATGCTCTCTTTTTTCACGTCGTTTTTCATGTCGTTTTTTTTAACGACGTGAAAAACGATAGTGTGTATGCTTTAACGACGTGAAAAAAAACGCGCATGCTCAGAATCAAGTATGAGACGGGAGCGCTCGTTCTGGTAAAACTAGCGTTCGTAATGGAGATAGCACATTTATTACACAGTAACGGACTGAAAAGCGCGAATCGTCGCTCAACAAACTTTACTAACATGAAGGGTGGCGCCATTCGAACGGAACTTCCCCTTTATAGTGCCGTCGTACGTGTTGAACGTCACTGCGCTTTGCTTGATCGTTTTTTTTAATGATGGTGTGTACGCAAGGCAGGCTTGAGAGGAAACATGAAAAAAACGAGGAGAAAAACGTTGGTTTAAAAAATGACATTAAAAACGATCGTGTGTACGGGGCATTAGACATATCCCTCTCCAAAGTGGAATCCGACTCGGCTAAAAATGCATTTCCTTTCATATGGACTGAGAGGTCAATCCCCTATTTGGGGATTCACCTGACAGCCTCATATTCAGATATTTTTACAGCAAACTATCCCCCACTCCTCAAACAAATAACAACACTTTTACAACAATGGTCACATCTCCCAATTTTATGGATAGGTAAAATTAATGCAATCAAAATGACAATCCTTCCAAAACTACTTTACTTATTTAGAGTCTTACCGATCCCTATCCCACCTTATTATCTTAGAATTCTCCAGAGACGAACATCAACATTTGTCTGGGGCTCCAAAAAACCCTGTGTATCACTTCATACACTACACTTACCAAAACTCAAAGGAGGCTTTGGGTTTCCGAACTTCGCTAACTATTATAGAGCCGCACACATTGCTAGCCTCACTAAATATCATGCTACATATGAAATACCCCTATGGGTACTAATAGAAGCGTCAGAATGTGACCCTCTTTCTATTTCCAATCTATTATGGCTCCTACCTAAGGAACGGAAAACCCTACGTAGCCCCATTACTAAATACTTTTTATCTATATGGGACAAACTCAGAGTTAAGCACCAATTACAATCTTCACACAATCCTCTCTTGTCATTCCTGAAAAACCCTGCTTTCTACCCAGCATGGGTCTCTCCTAAATCATTTAAGGTCTGGAATTCCTTAAATATTACTCGGCTTAGTAACTTGACTTCTCATTCATCCTTCCATACATTTCCTATACTCTGTGATATCTACAACCTACCGAACTCTGAACTTTTCAGATACCTCCAAATTAAAAACTTACGCACCTTTGCTAAATACAGATGTCTCCTTAACCCAACTTATGATTTTTGAATCTACGTGCATGAAAGATCCTCACTTAAAAGGCATTATATCTTCTATATACTCCCACATTTCCACTTATCCCGATCTAGATAAACCACCTTATGCACGTAAATGGGAGGAGGACCTGAGGAGAACATTCAATATGAATGACTGGTCCAAAATATGGTTTGTAACAAAATCTTCTTCACCAAATATCCTGGCGGTTGAAACCAATTACAAAGTTTTGTCTCGTTGGTACCTCGTTCCCTCCAGATTGGCCAAATTCACACCAAACCAAACAGACCTATGCTTTCGGAGTTGCCCAGATCCGGGCACCCACTTACACATTTGGTGGTCTTGCCCGTTGGTGCAATTATTTTGGGAACGGATATTTGAAACTGCCTCCAAGATATTTGGTTTCACTGTGCAACCAGACCCAGCCACAGCCTTGCTCAATCTAAAACCTGATCTCATTACACATAAACAATTCAAACTCCTCATTCAATTTCTTACAGCAGCGAAGCAAACAATAGCAAAGGCATGGAGGACCCCTAAATTGGAGATATCCGAGACCATAAACAGAGTAAATGACTTTATGTCTCACGCCAAAATGTTAGCTATAGAAAGAAATCAAATTCCAATCTTTGAAAAGATCTGGGATCCTTGGATTAAATTTCACCTACCTTCTATTAGTGACAACTTGATTCTCATGCCATGGTAGCCGGAGGACTCAATCGGTTAATCTAACTACTAAACCAAATTTCTGAAGCTTGGGCGCTACCCTGCTCAAAATAGTGAACACAGTGTTTTACCTAAACCCTCAAGCCGCGGACCGATTCATTCATACCATTCAGGTGAACTCCTACACACCCCCCCCCCCCCCCCCACTGGTTTCCTACTATTCTATCCCATCTATTTTATTTTATATTATCTATCTAATTGTATTTTACCTTATTTTATCTTGATATCTTTACTTCTTTTTCTCCTTTCTTTTCTCTATTATTCTTACGTCATTACACACTTATTGCAGCTACAAAAAGTATTACTCTGCAATATTGTTTCAAAGATACAGATCAATTTATAATTAATATGTTCAATATCTCTTTCAACTACAGTCTTGAATTTATTAGTACAAGGATTTTTTTTTACTTTCTATCTCATTTAAGTCACTATAATTTTTATTAGGATATATGCTGTAGACCATATTATTTGTTATTTTTCTATATTTGTAATAATTGGTCAATTATCAACAACACGAATTACATATGATCTGTATATGACAAATATATATATCCAATAAAATACTTTGACAAGGAAAGTATTACTGCATAGTCATGACAATTACTTTCTTATATTAAAAGGTGGAGTTGGTTTTACACCATGGCAAGCTTTTTCTTTTCAGGTTACCCTTCTGATTATATCCATTGAAAATATATATGGATCCCGGGAAAGGCTAAGATCATCTGCTCTGCTTTACTACATAGTGGAATGTTTCATAATATGCGAGCTGCCATCTCACTTTCCTCTTGAAGACAAAGACCCTGGCTGGGTATTAGGCACAAGCTTTAAATGCTTGCTATCTGGTAAGCAAGTATTCTATGTGGTGGAGGCACACTCCTTGTCATGGTGTGAGTCATCAATATCACAAGAAAGACCTTTAACCACTTGCCGACCGCCGAACGCACTTATACGTTGAGAGAATGTCACTCCTGGGCAGAAGGACGTATATATACGTCAAATTTAAGGAAGCGGCATTGTGGACGCGTGCACGCCGCCGGCGGCGCTCGCGCGCCCGCTTGCCGCGAGCTCCGTGAACCCAACTGCGGGTCCTGCGGACTCGATCACCGTGGGGATACCCGCGATCGTCTCGCTGTGAGGAGGAACGGATGATGCTGATGTAAACAAGCATCTCCCCGCTCTGCCTAGTGACAATGACAATGATCACCGCTTCCTGTATTCGGAAGTGGTGATCACTGTCTTGTCACACACAGCCCATCCCCCTACAGTAAGAATCACTCCCTAGGGCACACGTAACCCCTACAGCGCCACCTAGTGGTTAACCCCTTCACTGCCAGTGTAATTTTCACAGTAATCAGTGCATTTTTATAGCACTGATCGCTGTAAAAATGACAATGGTCCCAAAAATGTGTCAAAAGTGTCCGATCTGTCCGCCATAATGTCACAGTCACGATAAAAATTGCTGATTGCTGCCATTACTAGTAAAAAAAATATATTAATAAAAATGCAATAAAACTATCCCCTATTTTGTAGATGCTATAAATTTTGCGCAAACCGATCAATTTTTACCAAAAATATGTAGAAGAATATGTATCGGCCTAAACTAAGGAAAAAAAATTTATATCTTTTTTGGGGATATTTATTATAGCAAAAAGTAAAAAATATTGCATTTTTTTCAAAATTGTCACTCTATTTTTGTTTATAGCGCAAAAGATAAAAACCTCAGAGGTGATCAAATACCACCAAAGGAAAGCTCTATTTATGGGGAAAAAAGGACGTAAATTTTGTTTGGGCGCGACGTCGCGCGACCGCGCAATTGTCAGTTAAAGCGACGCAGTGCCGAATCACAAAAAGTGCCCCGTTCTTTGACCAGCAAAATGGTCCGGAGCTTAAGTGGTTAAAGTGATGCACACATTTTTCACCTTTATTTACATGAGTGGTGTTGATGCCCACTATGGACTAAAATTATTTTTTATTGTTGGTTCATGATCTGTATTTATTTTCAGGTTTAGCGCAGCTCTATTGTTCTAACACACGTAAATAAACCTCAATTGTCCAGGCATCGCAAGATATTGTATGTAATTAAAAATATAGGATCTAAATGAAAAAAACATTTAAGATACATATATTAGGCTCTGTACTTTCAAGCACCATGTGCTCTGCACCAGACATTGTTTGCAATTAAATGAGAATGGGTACTCACAATCATCAGATGTAGTGCTGGGGTATACAGAAGTCCAGGGCACCAGAGTGTTCAAACGGGGGGGGCATGCTGAAGTTTGGATGGAAGGCCTGAGACGGCACTGTCATAAATGAAAAGTGTCATCTGAAGCATGCCATGCAGCTGTTGGAACGCACGCAAACAGAAACTAGGAAGTATATTTGTAATTACATACAATATCTTCCGATGCCTGGACAATTGAGGTTTATTCACTTGTGTGCTCATCTAATTGTATGATCTGATTGCACCAGCCCTCCCATAGAAGGCAGGGGCTTAAACCAGAGGTCACATGGGCCATCCTTTGAATCATATTGATAATATAAAGCCACTTGCATTCCAAAATCAGCTCTGAAGAAGAGGGGACATCCCTCGAAACGTGTCAGTTTTTGGACTCTTCATTTTACGATTGTTACTGGCAAGCGTTCATGCTGGATGGAGCATCTGGTGGACTGTATATTTTGCTTGATTTTTTTATTTGTTTGTGAGCATGTTTTATACAAAAATAAATAAAAATAAATGATCGCAAAGGTAATGTGCTAGGCTGGTGCACCCTCTGTTCCTTTCTTTTCATGAAATAGGATGTGAACTGCTCACGAACAGTCACACCATTGCTGTTGCCCCTACTAGTACACCACTGTGAACTCTCCATAGCGTGCATGAGTATGTATTCAAACAGGTACCCATCACGAATCCTCACAAAGTTGTGGAGTACATGTGCTTTTACAGATGCAGCAGTCTCCACATTTAAATGAATTGTAGTATATAGGAAATGCTATTTATTTGATAAAAATGCAGAATGCAGACTTCACAAATCTTCTTGCCCATGTTGGGCGATAATTGAACACTCTCTGCTCCAAAGCAGGCTGCAGACACAACTGCTGCTAATGAAAGGCAGGCTGAAACTCACAGGAGATCACAGAAGTGTAGTAATTTTGAAAACTCACAAAGGTACACAAGGGAAACAGAAGCACAAGAACACTGGAATGCTCAAGGGACACATCAGATGCAAGGATAGGGACACACTGACAGTCATTGGGAAACGACTGAAGACACTTGGAACATAGATCATACAGAGATCACACTGAAAGGCACTGGGAGATATTTGCAAACAAACATTAGAAACAAGGGGGGGCAACTATAGGAACACTTATGCCGCGTACACACAATCGTTTTTTCTGATGAAAAAAGACCAATGGACTTTTTTCATCGGACAAACCGATCATGTGTGGGCCCCATCGGTCTTTTTTCCATCGGTATAAAAAAATAGAACATGTTTTAAATTTTACTGATGGAAAAAAAAACTATAGCAAATTCCGATCGTCTGTGGGGAACTCCATCGGAGAAAAAACCCATGCATGATCAGAAGCATTGAACTTCATTTTTCTCGGCTCTTTTGGAGTGTTTTACGTCACGGCGTTTGGGACGGTCGGATTTTTGACTGATGGTGTGTAGGCAAGACTGATGGAAGTCAGCTTCATCGGATTTCCGATGGAAAAATCCATCGGATTTTATTCCATCGGAAATCCGATCGTGTGTACAGGGCATAAGAGTCTCCCAGAAAATTATGGACACTAGGAGTCTTGAGGTCACTTAAAATCTTCTTGAAACCAATAGGATCTGAATCTGTCAAATGAAAGATTAGAATTTTTGGGGCTAATAGATAAAGGAGTGCAACTAATTGTACTGGAATGGGTACTACACTTTGTTTTTGTTTTTCCATAAAGGGTACTACACTTTGTAACATGTACCAATGCAAACATTAAAAAAATTTAATAATCCATGCAGCCGTAAACAGTGATTTTTAGCACTGACATTTACAAAGGAGAAAATTGTTTTAATTTGCTGGCATATGATATCTCCTTCTTGCTTCTTTTTAAAGGAAAAATTTGCACACAGACCCAAAATACATAGTAGACCACTAAGGGTCAGTTATGTATTGTGGGAGGATCTGCATGTGTGTATTTTCTTTTGTTTTGTTTTTATAAAGAAGCCAGAAATACAGTTTTGTTTGCCAGCACATCCTACAGGAAGAATGGACTAGGAAGGCTTAAAGCTTTCAGCCTGACAATCACGGGCATGCGGTTGCCCCTCCCTTTATAAAACATAGGACAGAGTTATATAGTAGGATAATGATAGGTAGTTATGCACAGGTTAATGTATGAGGGACAGGGCCCCTTTAAGAGGTTTTCAAATATGAATGGGGGTGGGATTAAGGTGAACAGGCTGATTGGGGATTGCCCAGATGGTCATGTGACCCTTGCTGAATGTTGTGGAAACGGGCTTATTATATATAGGACCCCTCACACAGGTATTCCCGCCAGTGCCCACCTAGTCAGTGTAGGTGCAACAAGCACCTGAGAAGGACTGTATACTGGGGATATGAAATCCTTCATGAGGCAAGTGCTGGAAAGAGATGGTGAAAACGGAGGAGAAGACTGGCTCAGGAGATGTCTTGCCCTGTCTGAAAAAGCTGCTGAGCGGAGGTAAGATGAAGAGCAGATGGTACAGCGAGCTGTGGAAGTGCCCTCAATTCCCCATGGAAGCAGAGGCAGAACAGCTGTAAGCAGCCTGCAACTCCGCCAGACACTTCGGCATGGCTCTTTGCCTCGGGCGCCTGTGACACAGGTAGGAGGAGAGAGCAGCGCAGCGCAGCAAGAAGAGCCTGCTTCTAATTTTCAGTGGCGTGTCAGCCTGAGAGAGAAGAAGAAGAGGAGGGTTCGGTCCCCATCGCCACCCATTAATCGTGGTGGGCGGGCGGGAGGAGCGCCAGCCAGGAAGAGGACAGAGGCGGTGTCTGAGGTAGGAGTTTTGGAGAGACAAGCCCTGCCGAGTACATCACCCTTACACAGTGCAGCGTCAGGCAGTGTGAGTGTCACGGACATACCGCTGACGGCCATGGGGGACAACAGAGAGCTGACTAATGTTGTTTCAGCTAATACTATTCTTCATTCGCCACCTGGTGGTACAGGTGAGTTAGCACACACACTGTATAATATTATGGAATCCATTAATAGATAAGCAGATTAGCTGACAGTATTAACACTCCAGTGAATGATAGAAGTAATTATGGAATTGTTTGGTCAACGGATAGTAGAAATTCTGTCAGCGTTAGCAATATGTGTAGCAGAAATATTGCTCAGCCAGTTAGTGTTGAGCCTCAGAATGTATTACCTGCTGAGATTGGTGTGGCTAACACATTAGTCCCAGAGGTACTGTATGTTTTAAAGAGACATTGCCATGCGAGATCTCGCCACTAGGATATCATCTTTCTCCTCAGACTAAAGAGAAAATTTGGAAAGGTCAGTTTGTTGAAATTCTGTCACTTCTTCCATCTACAAAGGAATTTATCAGCAGAACCGTCAAAAAACCTGATGATAAATCTGAGGATGACAGGAGAAGGCCAGTGGCGTGGTCTTTTAATAATTGGCTTCAGTCATTTGCTATATACGCCAGTGTATTAGGTGAAAAACATCCAGAATATTGCAGTGGGCTCTTTCAACATATGGGACACGTGTTAGAAGCGTATAAAAGTTTTGGAGGTCTGGGATGGTTCCAGTATGATGAAACATTTAGGCAGAAGTTATCTATATACCCATCATTGAAGTGGGGTAATAAAGATGTGGGTTTGTGGCTGAACCTAATGGTACCACAGAGAGCAGGCTATAACAGACAGCCAATGCCACAAGCTACAGTGTCCCCTTATAAAAGGGGGTACTGCTTCGCCTATAATGAGAACCTGTGTAAATGGGGAGGGTCTTGCAAATATAAACATGAGTGTTTACACTGTTCAGGACCCCATTCTTTACTCCGGTGTTTCAAAAGAAATGTCAATTTTCAAAGCTCACAGAGAGATAATTACTCGAAAAGCTTACACTCTGGTGAAGCTAATAAACATGCAACAATAGTTGGAAATATATCCAGACCAGGAGACAGCCAAGTTCCTAAATGAAGATTTTGCAATAGGTTTTCCTTTGCCCGTATTTCAAGGTGAAGGGTGTGAGCTGGTTAAAAATTTGAAGTCAGTTTCCATTTATGCAAATATAATTAAGGAAAAATTAAGTAAAGAGATTAAGGAAGGTAGGATAGCGGGTCAATTTGGTTCCCCTCCTTTTATGCAATTTAGGGTTTCTCCATTAGGCATCATACCCAAGAAGGAGCCAAATTCGTTTCGCTTAATACACCATTTGTCATTCCCTAAAGGTGGCTCTTTAAATGATGAAATAGATTCTGACATGTCACCAGTATCCTATTGCAATACCTTTTATAAACAAAGAAGAGGTGTTGCAATGGGCGCTAAATTTGCGCCCAGTATTGCCAACTTGTTCATGGGGGAGTGGGAGGATAATGTTGTGTTTCAGAATAGAAGGGCGGAGCTCCTTTTTTATAAACGCTACATTGATGACCTTTTGTTTTTATGGGCAGGACCAGAATCCACATTATTGGAATTATTGGACCATTTGAACAACAACTCACAGAATATTAAACTTACTAGCCAGTGGAGCAAAAAAGATATCAACTTCCTGGACGTTAACATCTTCCGGGGTGATGATATTCTTCAGACAAAAGTCTTCTTTAAGTCCACTGACAGGAATAGCTACCTGCCTACACACAGTGGCGATCGAGTCCACGCGCGACCACATGGACAGGCACTTAAAGGAGATGTACAGGTACGTTGAACTGGTAAATTTTTAAAGTGTAGCTCCAGCCAAAAAATCTATTTTTAATCTTTTTGGAAAACATAGGGAAGGGTTATCACCCTGTTACAGTTGTTTTGCTGTGTGCACCTGTTCAGAACATTTCACCTCACTTTCCGTCCCAATGACAAATTTTTTTTGAAAATTTATGGGTTTTATTGAAACAAGAATTGGTGATAAAGAATCAGTGGAGAGGAGACACTTTTTTTCCCAAATTAACTCTTATGCCGCGTACACACGATCGATTTTCTCGACGGTGAAAACACAGTCAAGAAAATAGACGGGAAAAACGAGGATCGGCTTGTTCCCCTACACACGGCCGGTTTTCCCGAAATTTTTTCTCTTGGTCGAGAAAAAAGACAGTGTGTAGGCTCCCCGGCAGTATTTCCCTATGGAAAAAAATGCAGTGAATCACGACGAGAAAAATTAGAGCATGTTCTAATTTTTCTCGTCGTGATTAATGCCGTTTTTCTCATCGGGAAAAATGATCAAAAGCCCCCACACGGTCGTTTTTCTCGTCAAAGAGAAAAAATTTCATTTTTCCAGATGAGAAAAATGGTCGTGTGTACGCGGCATTACAGGAGAGAATTTCCCTTCCTAGGGGTAGATTTCCTCTCACTTCCTGTTGTCTCCTTCCGCTTGCAAGTAGGAGTCGTTTGTAAGTTGGATGTTTGAAAGTAGGGGCCTGCCGTATATATACTCTGCAGAAATTTGTCCCTTAGGTGTTGGTGTTGCCACAACACTGTAAGCCCTCACAGTTAGGTTAATTGGCTTCTGTCCAAAATTGGCCCTAGTATATGAAAGTGAGTTGGGGACCTTGGATTGTAGGCTCCTTGAGGGTAGGGACCGATGTGAGTGTGGAGCACTGCGTAAATTGACGGCGCTATATGGGTACCTTAAATAAATAATAATAATATAGCTGAGCATCTTAATGAGACACAATGTACAAGGATAGGGAGAATTGTAGACACGCACCCACACTCACTCAGGTTGAACTGGATGGACTGGTGTCTTTATTCAACCTTACTAACTATGTAAGTAACTATGTAAGTTACTCTTGGTGGATGCTGGAACACCCTGCTGTGAACTATTATATCAGGAATTATAATTACATGCCATTGTTCAACAGTGGTAGGAAAAATTGGGCCTTTGGTGGAGGTGCTGGTGCCACAACACTGTAAGTCCTCACAGTTACTCTTGGTGGGAGCAGGAATTGGCCCAGCTGTGAAATATTATATCAAGAATTGTAATTACATGCCCCTGTTGAACAGGGGCAGAAATATTGGGCCTTTGGTGGTGGTGTTGCCACAACACTGTAAGCCATCACAGTTACTCTTGGTGGGCGCAGGAATTGGCCCTGCTGTGAAATATTAGATAAAAAAAAATAATTACATACCCCTGCTGAACAGGGGGAAAAAAAATTGTGCCTTAGGCACTGGTGCCACAACACTGCAACACCTCACAGATACTCTATTTGGAGGGCAGGAATGAGCCCTGCTGCAAAGTATTGCATCAAAAATTGTATTTACACGCCCCTGTTAAACAGAAAAATTGGGCCTTAGGCACTGGTGCTGGTGCCACAACACTGCAACCCCTCACAGATACTGTAGTTGGAACGCAGGAATGAGCCCTGCTGCAAAGTATTGCATCAACATTTTTAATTACACGCCCCTGTTAAACAGGGGCTGAAAAATTGGGCCTTAGCCACTGATGGCGGTGCCCAGAACCAAAAATGTTCTTACAAGCTATCAGCATGATCATTGAGGAGGAAGAGGATAGTCACTCAGCATAACAGGATAGTCACTCAGCATCAGCATAGGCAGTCTTGAAGGGATCTGACATTTCAAAAACAATTATTCGGTTACATCAGCATCAGGTGCTTGGTAGCTGGTGGTGATTAAGGATGAGCTCGGTGTTCGAGTCGAACATAGGTTGGAATCGAACATCGGCTGTTCGCATGTTTGGCGAACAACGAACGATTTGGGCCGTTTGCGCCAAATTCGAGTGACGCGAACGGCCCACAATACACTGCGCCATCGCAGTGTAATCCCGGCGCTGTGATTGGCCAAGCATGCACTGTGACCCTGCATGCTTGGCCAATCACAGCGCCGGCAGCGAGGAGAGCAATGATTGGCCACAGGCAGGATGCCTGTGGCCAATTATAGCTGAGGGGGTTTAGTACACGCCCCACACTATAAAAGGCCGCCAGCGCGGCGGCCTCGTGTAGTGTGTTCCGGAGCAGGGAAAGTGAAGGATAGGCAGGGACAGTGTCAAATCTTGTCAAATCTATTCTTTGCTAAACCTTGTGTGTAGGGACAGAGAAGGATAGGCAGGGAGAGTGTCAGTGTCATATACTTTGATAAACCTTGTGTGCAGGGAGAGAGAAGGATAGGCAGGGGACAGTGTCAGTGTCATATTCTTTGCTAAACCTTGTGTGCAGGGAGAGAGAAGGATAGGCAGGGAGAGTGTCAGTGTCATATACTTTGATAAACCTTGTGTGCAGGGAGAGAGAAGGATAGGCAGGGGACAGTGTCAGTGTCATTGTTGCTAAGCCTCCTGCACATTATACACCTGAAGTTAGCCCGTATTGCTGCTTTTTCCTGGTGTGTTACACCAACAGGATTTTGCGGCACTTACAGCGGGTGGAGTGTGCCTCCTGACCATATTACACCTTAACTTAGCCTGTATTGCTGCTTTTTCCTGGTGTGTTACACCAACAGGATTTTGCGGCACTTACAGCGGGCGGAGTGTGCCTCCTGACCATATTACACCTGAACTTAGCCTGTATTGCTGATTTTTCCTGGTGTGTTACACCAACAGGATTTTGCGGCACTTACAGCGGGCGGAGTGTGCCTCCTGACCATATTACACCTTAACTTAGCCTGTATTGATGATTTTTCCTGGTGTGTTACACCAACAGGATTTTGCAGCACTTACAGCGGGCGGAGTGTGCCTCCTGACCATATTACACCTGAACTTAGCCTGTATTGCTGCTTTTTCCTGGTGTGTTACACCAACAGGATTTTGCGGCACTTACAGCGGGCGGAGTGTGCCTCCTGACCATATTACACCTGAAGTTAGCCTGTATTGCTGCTTTTTCCTGGTGTGTTACACCAACAGGATTTTGCGGCACTTACAGCGGGCGGAGTGTGCCTCCTGACCATATTACACCTGAACTTAGCCTGTATTGCTGCTTTTTCCTGGTGTGTTACACCAACAGGATTTTGCGGCACTTACAGCGGGCGGAGTGTGCCTCCTGATCATATTACACCTGAAGTTAGCCTGTATTGCTGCTTTTTCCTGGTGTGTTACACCAACAGGATTTTGCGGCACTTACAGCGGGCGGAGTGTACCTCCTTACCAAATTACACCTGAACTTAGCCTTGTGAGGGGGTTAGCTCGGCAGCGGGTGTGTGTGACCCCCGGGATGGGCTCCCCACACAAAAACAGGCCCAGCAGACGGAGGTTGTGGTTTTCAAAATCAAAAAGGTGTGGTTTATTTTCTATTTACAGTGACAAAAACACAGCAAAGTAAAAGAAACATAACCAAAATAAATCCTGGTCAATTTGACCTCTGACTAAACATACAGGTTTCCTAACTAACAACTGGGATCAGCCTAGTGCTGTCCTAGTCCCTAAGTCCCTGGTTTTAAATGTCCAAGCAAATAGCCACACAGGCTTTGTCTCACCGCACAAGGGTTCACTCTCTCCAGGAAGTCCACACAGGTCTGGGTCCAGGCATGAGCTAACATCTAATGAAGCTGGGAGTTCTTATAGAGGCCTAAATGAGCTGACAAGCTTCAGCTGGTCTCATCAACTCCCTGTCTGCACGACGCCCCACACTCTCCCTAGAGGTATGAGTCATCCATGAGCCCACTATCCTCAGCTGGGCTTATACAACTCTCCACCTAGTTGTATAAGTCGGCGTAAAGCCTGAATCTGGGCGAAATATATCTACCCCCCTGGATGCAACCAGGTGACTTTACCTTCCTGCTGTCACATACCCCCCCCTCTTGTTTTAACCTCGGGGTTGGAACACCAGCAATCAGGCATTCATGTACTCGAGACAAAGCATCCACATTCCCCATTTGAACGCCAGGGCGATGCTTTACTGTGAAGTTGAATTCCTGGAGGGCCAGGAACCACCTATTCACTCTTCTATTTGTTTCCTTGTTTTGAGCCATCCACTTTAACGGAGCGTGATCCGTAACCATGTCAAAGTGCCTACCTAGCAGGTAGAACCAAAGGGAATCTAGAGCCCACTTCACCGCTAAACACTCCTTTTCAACGGTGGCGTAATTTACCTCATGGGACTTCAACTTCCTGCTGAGGTAAATGACTGGGTGCTCTTCCCCGTTCCAGACCTGGGACAATACTGCTCCTAACCCCACATCTGACGCATCACTTTGTACGACAAAGTCTTTAGAGAAGTCGGGTGAGTACAACACTAGCTGGCTACATAAGGCTTGTTTCAAGAATTGGAATGCTGCCTCAGCCTCGGGGGTCCATTTAATCATGACCGACCCTTTCCCCTTCGTCAGGTTGGTTAGGGGCACAGCCTTAGAAGCAAAGTGGGGAATGAATCGCCGATAATACCCAGCGATTCCCAGAAAGGCTCGTACCTGCTTCTTGCTGTTGGGACGTGGCCAACTCTGGATGGCCTCGACTTTGTTGAGTTGGGGTTTTATTACTCCCCTCCCAATGGTGTACCCAAGATATTTGGCCTCCTCCTGCCCAATGGTACACTTCTTGGGGTTAGCCGTAAACCCCGCTTCCCGAACAGAGTCCAGGACTGCTTGCACTTTTGGCAGATGTGAGGCCCAATCTGTGCTATGGACAATTACGTCATCCAGGTAAGCCGCAGCATACTTCCGATGGGGCCTCAGCATCTGGTCCATTTTCCGCTGGAATGTGGCCGGCGCATTCTGTAACCCGAACGGCATTCTTTTATATTGGAACGCCCCGTCTGGGGTTACAAATGCGGTTTTCTCTTTGGCCGACTTGGCCAGGGGGATTTGCCAATACCCTTTTGTGAGGTCAAGAGTCGTCATGTATCGGGCTGTTCCCAGCCGGTCGATCAACTCATCTATACGTGGCATGGGGTAGGTGTCAAATTTTTTAACTTTGTTCAACTGACGAAAATCGTTACAAAATCGCCAGCTCCCATCCGGTTTAGGCACCAACACAATGGGACTAGACCAATCACTTTGGGACTCCTCTATCACCCCTAAGTTCAGCATTTTCTGTACTTCCTCCCGTATTGCCTCCCGTCAGGCCTCTGGGATCCGATAGGGTTTTAACTTCACCCTTTCACCGGGCGGGGTAATAATGTCATGCTCTACCCCAGATGTTTGTCCCGGCAGCTCAGAGAATACCTCCTTGTTGCGAAGCACAAACTCCTTAACCTCCTGTTGTTGGGGTTGTGACAAGGTGGCTGCGATTCCAACCTCAGGAATCACGCAACCAGTTTGAGCTGGTGACCAAGTGTCTGCGACTAGGGACTCTCTATCCCTCCAGGCTTTCAACAGATTAACGTGATAGATCTGTTCGGGCTTTCGCCTTCCTGGTTGTCTGACCTTGTAATTCACTTCGCTCACTTTTTCCATTATCTCGTAGGGGCCTTGCCATTTGGCAAGGAATTTACTTTCAACCGTAGGGACCAGTACCAGTATCCTATCCCCCGGGGAAAAGGTACGGGTCTTGGCTCCACGGTTGTACACTCTCTGCTGTGCTAACTGCGCTTGGGCCAAATGTTCCTTCACGATGGGCATTACCTGTGCAATTCGGTCTTGCATCAGGGCGACATGCTCAATCACACTCCTGTGGGGAGAACTCTCACTTTCCCAAGTTTCCTTGGCAATATCCAACAGCCCTCTTGGGTGTCTCCCATACAGTAACTCAAAGGGGGAGAATCCCGTAGAGGATTGGGGCACCTCCCTAATAGCAAACATCAGATAAGGAAGTAGACAGTCCCAATCCTTTCCATCTCTATCCACCACTTTCTTCAACATTTGTTTTAGGGTTTTGTTGAATCTTTCAACCAGCCCATCGGTTTGGGGGTGATACACAGATGTACGTAATTGCGTCACTTTGAACAATTTACATAGCTCCTTCATAACCCGGGACATAAAGGGTGTACCTTGGTCCGTAAGCAGTTCTTTACAAATACCCACCCGGCTAAACACAAGAGATAGCTCTTTGGCTATGGTTTTGGCCGAGGTATTTCGGAGAGGGATCGCTTCTGGATAACGGGTGGCATAGTCCATTATAACTAATATGTACTGGTGCCCCCTAGCGGACTTGATTATAGGACCTACCAAATCCATGGCGATCCTCTCAAACGGGACCTCAATGATGGGTAGAGGGACCAGCGGGCTACGGAAATGTGGCATCGGGGCCGACCTCTGACACACAGGGCAGGAGGAACAATAATTTTCTATGTCCTTCATCACCCCCGGCCAATAGAATCTCTGTAATACCCTCTCTCGGGTTTTCTCTGTCCCCAGATGACCTCCAAGAATGTGCCCATGGGCCAACTCCAACACCAACTTCCTGTACGGTTTGGGCACCACAAGCTGCTCAACGGTTTCTTCTGCCCTTTTTGCCACCCGATACAGTAGGTCCTTCTCTACGCTGAAGTATGGGTAAGTGCAGGTATTATCTGGGTTCACTAACTCGCCATCTATTTTCACTACGTTTTCCCGTGCCTTTATTAGGGCGGGGTCTTTCAACTGTTCTGTGGCAAAGTTTTCCCTGTGAACCTCAAGATCAGAAAACTCCACAGACGGTAGGTTTTCGTCTGAGGAGGTGGGCTCCTCTCCAGTTTCTTGAGTCTCCCCTGCCAATACTGACAAGGGAAATTCCGGAGAGTCCTCACCACTCTCAGGGGAGTTCTGGCTATCACATTCCTGGTACATAGGGGCACCAGTGGGGGGCTCAGGATCATCCCACAGTTCCCAGAACTTCGGAAAATCCCTTCCCACAATGGCGTCATGCGGTAACTGAGATACTAAGCCCACTGGATGAGAGAGGGTACCTTTGGGGGTCTCGAAACACACTGTAGTCACTGGATACTCTCGGGTGTCCCCATGCACACAAATAACAGCTACCTTGCTATTCCCAGAGACCTCTGTTTTAACTAACTCAGCCTTTATCAGGGTCACAAGGCTACCTGAATCCAGCAATACCACAACATTTCTACCATTAACACACATTTTGCATAAATGTTTCTCAGTTCCTCGAATGGCAGTGCATGCGACTGTCGCACACAGCGACTGACGTCTGCCCGTCAGAAAGTCACACTGCATGGGTTCCTCCACAACCGGGCAATTTGCTGCAATATGTCCCGCTTGCCGGCAGCGGTAGCAAACGATCCTTCTTGCCGCCTCTTGAGCCGCTGATTTCCCAGGCTGTTCTCGCCAAACTTGGGGTAGAGCTCCCACCCTCTCACTCTCTCCACCCTTACCCCTTGGAATCATCTTATCCGCCCCTGGGGATGGTCTGGTCTTAGGGTGGAAAGTCCGAGTGTCTCTGGAAGAGGCCGTCAGGTTCTCTGTAGCCAAGTATTTCTCCACACGATCCACAAGACCATCGGCCGTCTCTGGGTCTCCATGGCTTACCCACTTTTGGATGGCAGTAGGAAGAGCTCTCAAAAACCGATCCATTACAACACGTTCCACAATCTTTGGTGCGGACAAAGTCTCTGGCTGTAGCCACTTTCTGCTCAGGTGAATGAGATCATACATTTGAGACCTGGGGGGTTTTCCAAGCTGGAAAGTCCAGTTATGCACACGCTGAGCCCGGACAGCCAGGGTGACACCCAGCCTTGCCAATATTTCAGCTTTTAGCATCACATAGTCTTTTGCTTGGTTAGGCTCTAGGTCATAGTAAGCTTTCTGCGATTCACCAGTTAACAGAGGAGCCACTAGTCCAGCCCACTGCTCCTCAGGCCACTTTTCTCTTTCAGCGGTCCTTTCAAATGTGGTCAAAAATACCTCTGGATCATCCTCTCCAGTCATTTTTGTCAATAAACGACTCACCCCAAAGGACGCGGTATTAGTGGGACGGCTTTCCTCACTGGTCTGCGGACGTTGCTGCATTACTGCTTCCATCTGTTGTTGTAGTCTCTGCTCTTGCTTCTGCAACAGGTCTATGAAGCGGGCCTCAGATTGCTGCTGGGCTTGTTGCTGAGCCTCCAGACTCTGTTGCAAAGTTGCATTTGTCTGCTGCTGGGCTGCAAGGCTCTGTTGATGAGCTTGCTGCTGGGCTGCAAGGCTCTGTTGTTGAGCTGCAAGGCTCTGTTGATGAGCTGCAAGGCTCTTTTGCAAACCTGCATTTGTCTGCTGTTGATTGGCATTTGCTAGAGCCAGCTGTTTCAGTATCTCCTCCATGCTGGCTTAAAAAAAACTGCCACTGGTTCTCCACCAACTGTGAGGGGGTTAGCTCGGCAGTGGGTGTGTGTGACCCCCGGGATGGGCTCCCCACACAAAAACAGGCCCAGCAGACGGAGGTTGTGGTTTTCAAAATCAAAAAGGTGCGGTTTATTTTCTATTTACAGTGACAAAAACACAGCAAAGTAAAAGAAACATAACCAAAATAAATCCTGGTCAATTTGACCTCTGACTAAACATACAGGTTTCCTAACTAACAACTGGGATCAGCCTAGTGCTGTCCTAGTCCCTAAGTCCCTGGTTTTAAATGTCCAAGCAAATAGCCACACAGGCTTTGTCTCACCGCACAAGGGTTCACTCTCTCCAGGAAGTCCACACAGGTCTGGGTCCAGGCATGAGCTAACATCTAATGAAGCTGGGAGTTCTTATAGAGGCCTAAATGAGCTGACAAGCTTCAGCTGGTCTCATCAACTCCCTGTCTGCACGACGCCCCACACTCTCCCTAGAGGTATGAGTCATCCATGAGCCCACTATCCTCAGCTGGGCTTATACAACTCTCCACCTAGTTGTATAAGTCGGCGTAAAGCCTGAATCTGGGCGAAATATATCTACCCCCCTGGATGCAACCAGGTGACTTTACCTTCCTGCTGTCACAGCCTGTATTGCTGCTTTTTCCTGGTATGTTACACCAACAGGATTTTGCGGCACTTACAGCGGGCGGAGTGTGCCTCCTGACCATATTACACCTGAACTTAGCCTGTATTGCTGCTTTTCCCATTTCCCTGCAGGCCATTAGAATGTCTGGAAGGCAAACAAGGAGAGGCAGACAGTCAGGAGACAATAAAAGAGGGCAAGCAGGCTCTGTGTCTAGAGACAACAGTGCTGGTCGTGGACGTGGTGCATCGCCATCAGCACGTGGCCATGGGACACGCTTGTCCTTTTTTTCGGCAGCTGGACGTGTTGAGCCGCATCATGCCGAAGGCTTGGTAGAGTGGATGACCAAGCCCTCCTCATCCTCCTCATCCTCTCTCACCCAGGCTCAGGGTACTGGCAAAGCAGCTGCCAAAGCGTCCTCTTCCCTGGTATCAATGTCATCATCAGTCACTCCTTCCCTAGACCAACCATGTCCTCCTGAGGAGTCCCCCGAACTGTTTGAGCACAGTGTTGGGTACATGCTCCAGGAGAATGCCCAGTGTTTCGAAGGGTCTGATGATGATACCCAGCTAGAGGAAGGCAGTAGCGTGAGAGCAGAGAGAGGGGATGCTCAAGAAGGACACCAATCTGGCAGACATGTTCCAGCAGCTGCAGCATACTGCCAGATTGGCTCCAGTGATGAGGAGGGAGGGGATGATGAGGTCACTGACTCCACATGGGTGCCTAATAGGAGAGAGGAGGAGGAGGAGGATGAGGAGGAGGCACATCTCCAACGAGGCAGGATGCCCTCGGGGGGCCAGCGTAAGGGCAGCACACCGACAGAATCACACCGCAGAGCTCCGCCTGTGCAGGGCGCTGCCTCTGCCCGTTATTCAAAAAGTTCTTTGGTGTGGGCCTTTTTTGAGTCAAGTGCATCAGATCGCACAGCTGCTGTTTGCAACATATGTCTCAAGCGTATATCGCGTGGCCAAAACATCACCCGCTTGGGCACCACATGCTTGACCAGACATATGTTGACCTGCCATGCAGCTCGTTGGCAAGCCTACCTTAAAGACCCACACCAAAGAACAAAGCTGACCTCTTCTTGCACCGCATCAGCTGGGATCTCCAACCCCACTATACCTTCAGTCCTCTCTGAAACCTGCTCTGAGAGGAATGAAGGTGTAGAATTAGGTGTGTCACAGCCAAGTACTTGCGGGCACTCTGCTAGCAGTACACCGACGTCCGATTCTAGCAGGAAAATTTCCCTGCCCCAGCTGCTGGACCGTCAAAAGAAGTTCACTCCCAGCCATCCACATGCCCAGCGGTTGAATGCTAGCTTGGCTAAATTGCTAGCGCTTCAACTGCTGCCTTTTCAGTTGGTAGACTCGGCCCCCTTCCGTGAGTTTGTGCAATGTGCGGTTCCTCAGTGGCAGGTTCCCAAACGCCACTTTTTCTCACGGAAGGTGATTCCGGCTCTCTACCGGCATGTGGAAGGCAATGTCTTGGCCTCGCTGGACAGGGCGGTCAGCGGTAAGGTGCATATTACCGCTGACTCATGGTCCAGCAGGCATGGACAGGGACGTTACCTTTCTTTCACGGCCCATTGGGTCACTCTTTTGGCAGCTGGGAAGGATGCAGGACAACGTGCAGTAGTGTTGGAGGTTTTTCCACCGCCACACCTCCAAAATGCTACTACTGGTTGTGACACACCTCTGTCCTCCACCCCCTCCTCTTCTTCTTCCTCCGTGGCCTCTTCCTGTGCTTTGTCCTCGGAACCAGCGGTGCTCCGTAGGCGTTCAAGGGGCTACGCAAGTACGCAGGCAAAAAAGATGCCATGCCGTGCTTGCGCTGGTGTGTTTGGGGGACAGGAGCCACACTGGGGCAGAGGTTTTGTCTGCTCTACAGGGGCAGGCCGAGAGGTGGTTGACGCCACGCCAGCTTAAGCCAGGAATGGTAGTTTGCGACAATGGCACCAACCTCCTCTCCGCTCTCCGACAGGGACAACTGACCCATGTGCCCTGTGTGGCTCACGTCCTTAACCTGGTGGTGCAGCGGTTCTTGGGCAGGTACCCGGGCTTACAGGATGTCCTGAGGCAGGCCAGGAAAGTCTGTGTGCATTCCTGCAGATCTTATAATGCCAGTGCTCGCCTGGCTGAGCTGCAAAAGGAGTTGAACCTGCCCAAGAACCGCCTTATATGTGACATGCCCACCAGGTGGAACTCAACGTTGGCCATGCTGCAGTGGCTGCACACGCAGCAGAGGACCATCAATGAGTACCTGTGCGACTACGGCACCAGGACAGGGTCAGGGGAGCTCGGTTTTTTTCACCACGCCAGTGGGGCATGATCAGGGATGCATGCACTGTCTTGGCACCATTTGAGGAGACCACGAGGATGGTGAGCAGTGACAGTGCATGCATCAGTGACACTGTACCTCTTGTCCACCTGTTGGAACATACGCTGCGTGGAATAATGGACAGGGCACTTGAGGCAGAACAGAGGCAGGAAGAGGAGGACTTCCTTGCCTCTCAAGGCCCCCTTTACCCAGACAGTGTTCCTTCTGTCCCACTCATCACACAGGAAGAAGAGGAGGAGGAGGAGGAAGATTGTGTCAGCATGGAGGTGAAGCCTGGCACTCAGTATCATCAGCAGCAGTCTTTTAGGGATGATTTACAGTCCCAAGAAACCAGTGGACTTGTACATGGCTGGGAGGAGGTGGCTGCGGATCATGTCGTCCTTAGTGACCCAGAGGACTCTGGACCGAATGCCTCAGCTAACCTACGCTGCATGGCCTCCCTGATCCTGCAAAGTCTGCAGAAGGATCCTCGTATTCTTCGGATCAAGGAGAGGGACCATTACTGGCTGGCCACTCTCCTTGATCCACGGTACAAGGGTAAGGTTGCGGACCTTATCTTACCGTCGCAGAGGGAGCAGAGGATGAGACAACTCCGGGAGGCCTTGCAGAAAGGTCTGTGCAATGCGTTCCCAGAGACTGGGAGGTTACAAACTCCTGGTCCTGGACAACGAGTTGCTGAGGCTTCGGTCAGTCAAAGAAGGAGCGGTGGGGAAGGTGGCCGTCTGACCGATGCGTTCAGACAATTCTTTAGTCCGCAGCCCCAAGGTATGATCGGTTCCAGCAACCATCGCCAGCGTCTGATATACATGGTGCAGGAATACCTAGGGGCAAGGTCAGACTTGGACACCTTCCCCACCGAAAATCCTCTGGCTTACTGGGTCTTGAGGATGGATCACTGGCCAGAGCTTGCACAGTATGCAATTGAGCTACTGGCCTGTCCTGCATCCAGCATTCTTTCAGAATGCACATTCAGTGCTGCTGGAGGATTTGTCACTGATCACAGGGTGCGCCTGTCCACCGACTCTGTTGATCGACTAACCTTCATAAAGATGAACCAGTCTTGGATCACCACCAGCTACCAAACACCTGAAGCTGATATAACAGACTAATTTATTTTCAAATGTCACATCCCTTCAAGACTGATGCTGATGCTGAGAGACTGTCCTGTTATGTTGACTGACTATCCTCCTCCTCCTCAATGATCCGATTGATGATGATAGCTTGGAAGAACATTTTTGTTTCTGGGTGCCACCACCAGTGGCTAAGGCCCAATTTTCCAGCCCCTGTTTAACAGGGGCGTGTTATTACAATTTTTTATGCAATGCTTTGCAGCAGGGCTCATTCCTGCACTCCAACTAGAGTATCTGAGAGTGGTTGCAGTGTCGTGGCACCAGCACCAGTGGCTAAGGCCCAATTTTTCAGCCCCTGTTTAACAGGGGCGTGTAATTACAATTTTTGATGCAATACTTTGCAACAGGGCTCATTGCTGTGCTCCAAGTACAGTATCTGTGAGGGGTTGCAGTGTTGTGGCACCAGTGCCTAAGGCCCAATTTTTCTGCCCCTGTTTAACAGGGGCATATAATTACAATTCTTGATCTAATAATTCACAGCAGGGCCCATTCCTGCGCCCATCAAGACTAACTGTGAGGCCTTACAGTGTTGTGTCAACACCACCACCACCACCACCACCAAAGGCCCAATTTGTCAGCCCCTGTTCTACAGGGGCATGCAATTCCATTTCCTGATCTAATAATTCACAGCAGGGCCCATTCATGCGCCCACCAAGAGTAACTGTGAGGGCTCACAGTGTTGTGGCAACACCAACATGTAAGGGGCAAATTTCAGCTGAGTATATACGGCAGGCCCCTACTTTCAAACATCCAACTTACAAACGACTCCTCCTTGCAAACGGAAGGATACAACAGGAAGTGAGAGGAAATCTACCCCTAGGAAGGCAAATTCTCTCCTGTAAGAGTTAATATGGGAAAAAAAGTGTCTCCTCTCCATTGATGCTTTATCACCAATTCTTGTTTCAATAAAAACCCCAAATTTTCTAAAAACATTTGTCATTAGGACGGAAAGTGAGGTGAACTGTTCTGAACAGGTGCACACTGCACAGACAGCAAAACAAATGTTACAGGGGTGATAACCCTTCCCTATGTTTTCCAAAAAGCTTAAAAATAGATTTTTGGGCTGGAGCTACACTTAAACAATGTACCTGTTCAAAATTACAAACAGATTCTACATAAGAACAAACCTACAGTCCCTGTCTTGTATGCACCGCCTGTATACGGCTGTTCAGAGTATATAGGGCCTTTTTTATTTTGTGTGCGGGGTTCCCCTTAATATCCATACAAGACCCAAAGGGGCTGGTAATGGGCTGGGGTAGGGGGGGGGTGTGTGATGGGGTAGCTATGCCATTTTTCTTAAAGATTTTCATCCATATTACCGGGACCAGACATTACATTAAAGCCGCAAGCAGTTTTAAATGGCTTTTTTTTCCTTTAGAAATGTAATTTTGTGCAGGGACAGTTCTAAACACGGGAAACACGTGGCACTTCACAGGCATACTTTAGACACCCCCCAGGTACGATATTTAAAGGAATATTTGACTTTTTTTTTCACTTTATGCATCATTAAAATGACTGTTCCCGAAAAACGGCCGTTTTTAAAACTTTTTTTTGGATTGATACATGTCCCCTGGTGCAGAACCCGGGTTCCCAAACCCTTTTTAGGACAATAACATGCATATTAGTCGTTATAAATAGCACTTTAGATTTCGAACGTTCGCATCCATTGTATTTAATAGGGTTCTAAAGTTTGTGCGAACTTTCGGTCCGTTCGCGGGTTCTGGTGCGAACCGAACCCGGGGGTGTTCGGCTCATCACTAGTGGTGATCAAAGACTGATTCATTTTTATGAAGGTCAGTTGATCGACTGAGTCGGTGGACAGGCGCACCCTGTGATCGGTTACAAAGCCTCCAGCAGCACTGAATGTCCGTTCCGAAAGAACGCTGGATGCAGGACAGGCCAGTAGCTCAATTTCATACTGTGCAAGCTCTGGTCAGTGATCCATCCTCAAGACCCAGTAACCCAGAGGATTTTCGGTAGGAAAGGTGTCCAAGTCTGATCTTGCCCCTAGGTATTCCTGCACCATGTATATCAGACGCTGGCGATGGTTGCTGGAACCGATCATACCTTGGGGCTGTGGACTAAAAATTGTCTGAATGCATCGGTCAGATGGCCACCTTCTCCACCACTCCTTCTTTGACTGACCGAAGCCTCAGCAACACGTTGTCCAGGACCAGGAATTTGCAATCTCCCAGTCTCTGGGAACGCGTTGCAAGGCCTCCCGAAGATGTTTCATCCTCTGCTCCCTCTGCGACGGCAAGATAAGGTCCGTAACCTTGCCCTTGTAACGTGGTTGCCAGCCAGTATTGATCGTTCTCCTTGATAGCACGAATACGAGGATCCTTCCGCAGGCTTTGCAGGATCAGGGAGGCCATGCAGCGTAGATTTGCTGAAGCATTTGGTCCGGAGTCCTCTGGGTCACTCAGGACGACATGATCCGCAGCAACCTCCTCCCAGCCACGTACAAGTCCATGAGTGTCTTGGGACTGTAATTGATCCCTTGAAGACTGCTGCTGATGCTGAGTGCTAATCTCCACCTCCATGCTGACACAATCCTCCTCCTCCTCCTCATCCTGTTCCTGTGTGATAGGCGGGCCAGCAGGAACACTGTCTGCATAAAGGGGGCCTTGAGAAGTAAGGAAGTCCTCCTCTTCCTCCCTCTGTTCTGCCTCAAGTGCCCTGTCCATTATTCCACGCAGCGTGTGCTCCAACAGGTGGACACGAGGGACAGTGTCTCTGATGCATACACTGTCACTGCTCACCATCCTCGTGGCCTCCTCAAATGGTGCCAGGACAGTGCATGCATCCCTGATCATGACCCACTGGCGTGGCAAAAAAAAAACAAGCTCCCCTGACCCTGCCCTGGTGCCATATTGGCACAGATACTCATTGATGGCCCTCTTCTGCATGTGCAGCCGCTGCAGCATGGCCAACGTTAAGTTCCACCTAGTGGGCATGTCACAGATTAGGCGGTTCTTGGGCAGGTTAAATTCCTTTTACAGGTCAGCCAGCCGAGCACTGCCATTATATGACCGGCATAAATGCCCACAGAGTTTCCTGGCCTGCTTCAGGACCTCCTGAAAGCCCAGGTACCTGCCCAAGAACCGCTGCACCACCAAGTTAAGGACGTGAGCCAAACAGGGCACATGGGTAAGGTGTCCCTGTCGGAGGGTGGAAAGGAGGTTGGTGCCATTGTCGGAACTTGTGTAACTTCTGTAAACACAGGAAATTCCTGTCTGGACATTAGATTTCCCAAGAGTCCTTTGCAAACGCTACCTAATGCTACCTAACGCTTAAAAACACTAATGAAAAACGCGGTAAAAATCGAGTTTTTAACGCCGCTTTTTCCAGGCATCCAACCTAGCTTTACAGCTCGTTTTCGTGGGCATGAGGCCTAATACTAATTGATATTAAAGTGACAGTGCTGCAAATATAAAGATAACTGGAATATTCAGTAATATAAGTATGTAAAAAAGTAAAAATAGATGCACAACCTAAAATATTGCAAAACACAGTGCAAAAAATTAAGATTTTTTTTTTTTTTATATTCTGAAATAAGTGGATATAAAGAAAAAAAGTCCATAGGGAACAATAAAGATGCAAAGGAAAAGTCCAATTAAGAACAGCTCCTAAAGCTTGGTGGTGATCCAGGAAGCAAAGATACAAATCTTCCTCCTTTGTTTCCAAGCTGCAAACACAGGATACTAAAAGTGCAAAGTGGCCGCTTACCAGATAGGTTGGATCTCTATAAACTGAGATCTTATGGGCTCAGTATCAAACGATATCCTCCTGGTAACAGCAGCGATCTGGTCAACCTTCCATCACTGAATCCACTGGTCAGCTGGGTGTGTGTTTAGCAAAAAATCCTTCACCGTCTCAGTGCAGGTGGCATGGTTCATGCAGCAATACAAGGGACCATATGTATGAAGAGGAAAGATAAAAAACACTTCATGGTGCAGTACTTTGATAAAAATGTGTACCCTATAATCGAATAGCTGGGCAACTGACATCAAACAAGGTTTTAAAGCGTAGGTTAAAAAACAGATATTCACACAGCCGTGGCTCAGGCTAACACAGCTGTGGGTGTGGTGACATCAGGATCTCCGGCTCCATCTCCGGCTATTCGATTAAATCAGTCCGTGTACTGTCCGTGTCGCTTCCAGATTCATTCCCTGTTTACGTTAACACTGTGCAGCAATGACGGCATCCACAACACATTCCCATGTATTAGCCCCAGTCACATGATTTCAGCTGTTTTTAATGCTATTGAAGTGCCTGGAGCGTTCACGTCATTTATGACGGCGCTACGTCGGCCACGTACATCTCGTTCTTCACAAACATTTTAGCTGTTAACTTCCAGCCTCCACATTGAGGCTTGGAGCTCAGATTACATATCCTCTCTTTTTTCCACTTCTTTCATTGGCTATCGGCTGACGTAACGTGAGTGCCCTTGATGGCGCTGTCATGATTGGCGGATAGACGAGAGGTGCGAAGCAAAAGCTGTTTTTCACTTCCGCACACGGGGTGTTTGCCCGATGGCAATTAATTAATCAATATCAGTCATTGTATATATAAGCGCAGTATATAGCAAGCATAACTATACCCCAGTGGAAGTCCCATAGGATGAAACGCGTCGGATTTTATGCTTGCTACAGCCCCTTTTACTGCGCACATTGCTATTTTTATGTGATCACTTTTTACCTGTACACATCCGACTGATGCTTGTACTTTTACCTTTATTTTATTAAAACCTTTTGCCATTTTTGACCTATGCTATGTGGAGGCTTCTCTTTTTTTCTCCTTTGGGCCATCATCTTCCTTATCTATCGTGTGTGGCTCTTTCCCCTTGATGGGTGAATGACCCCTTCTGGATATCGTTCGATACAGAGCTTCTGCTGTGCATGTTACCGGCTCCTTTCTCTGCTACCGTCCAAGGGAAGGTTCGAAGGTGTTCTCGTGACCGTGTGAGGAGGTCGTAATCCACACAACAAGCACTTACAACTTTGCTGTTACGACTCACCACTTATCCGTGGATGAGTCCACATCTCACGGTAAGAGTACCTACCCCTTCCCCAGGTGGTGGAATCACAAATTCCTATTGGTGACAGCATATTGGAATTCCAGGAGCACCATCATTCACAGGCTATGTTTGAAGGAACTGTTTGCTATCTGTATACCATAATATCTATTGGAGGACTTTCACCATATATTGTTTGAGATATCACTTCTTATTCAGTTCATGAACATTTTATTATATGATTATTTATTTCAGTGTACTCGCACTTTAATACTATCATATTGTACTTGTCATATATTTACTATTTCACGTCATTGCATGGACCAGCTCAAGATCTATTTATATGTTTGATTATATACAAGAGTTTCTGCATCAAGTACAGCCAGTGTGACCACTGACGCTGCTCAATGCATTTTAGTATCGCAGTGATATTGCTTGGTCCATCTACACGTTTGAATTTGTACATTCATGTCGTTTTTTGCTGGTTATTTTCTCAGTGTTATAGAGATTTTGTACGGATGAGTTCTTCCTCCATTTCATTTATTTGAATTTGCACATTTATGTTGTTTAGGCGCTAATAGTGAGACTATCACTAATGTTGAGTTTACAATAAGTAGGTATTTCCAGACCCCAACACACCCTTTACACACATTGGCATAGCACTACATATTTCTCTTTCACTTTACTGTAGATTACACTGTTAACTGAACTATCCCTGAGGAAGGAGACAAATGCATACAAAATGCGTCAGGTGTTCTATGTGATTTTGATTATGTTGAACTATGTACAAATACGTATAAGTATATTGTACCCTTGCATACTTGTATCATCTACTCTTATATGTGATAAAAGTTTTTAACGTATTCTTTTATGTGATTAAAATGATGCTTATACTATTTTTAAACAAAAACACTTTTTGAACCGCTAAAGTCCCATTTTATAGGGGAATTTCATTGATTTATATTGTCATTATAAGGATGTTGGCTAGTATAACAGAAAACCTCTATTTTTACAGTACACTTTGCAAAGTATGATTGTACTCTGCAAGTTTTCCTTGCTCGTGATTGGGTAGTCTTTAGTAAATTAGGTAAAGCTTTACTTTGCAAATTCTGGAGCAACTGCACTTTGCAAAGTACACAGTCTACTTGCCTTCAGTAAATCAACCCCACAGAGGGTTTTTTTCCGCTTCATTCATTGGCTATCGGCTGACGTAACCTGCGTGCCCTTGGTGGCACTGTGTCAGGAAAGGCTTCACCCGTTGGTGGTGCTGTTGGTCCTATGGACTGCAGTACTAGTGTCCGCCAGCACCTGTTTGGTCTCCTCTGTGCAGTCACACAGTCTGGTTTGCTAGCATTCTATGACAGTATACCAGGGCCATCCCTAAACCAGACGTGGCTGCATTGAGGGACCATCCTGGTTTGTTAAACCCGGTTGAGATGGATAATAACAAAATAATTTATTATTCTCTGTTGGCAGCAGAGGATAACGAATATTGTTGTCAGATTCTAAAAGATTGAACCAGTGACCAGCTGATAGAAACCATCCGATCAGCTTATTCCCTAGTGGGGCAGGCTCAAATATCCTTTGAGGATATTCAGCCATTAGTTCGGTTATGTGAAAAGCCAACCCTGACATTTATTCCCGATGGGAGTGACGATTTTTCACCCCCTTTCTGATTGCATCCATTCAGTGCAATCCCTGGTGTGTGTAAGACAGTTTTTGCTCAACCTGTGCTACAGGCATGGTCAGATCTCCTGAACTTAGCCAAGCCACAACATTCCAGCCCTGCCATTATTCACCTGCCTCCCCAAGAATGTATCCGCCCATCGCCTATGACAACCCCAGATACAGCCCTGTTTGCTCAGCCCCCCGCCAAATATTACTACCCAGTCTCTACCTGTCGCACCTACCCTGCCTTCAATCCACCTGCTTCTTCTCTTCTACCTGTAGCCAATCCACAAGAACCTCCTCCAGACACTATCCCCGTATCTCTGCCGCATTCTAGTCCTTCCACTTACTCGATTCCATCCTTTTCATCATTCCCCCCGTTATTTGCAAGCCTGCAGTGACTAAGTCTAAGAAGAAGCGGAAGTACTTCCCGACCCACACAATCCAACCAGTAACCCAACATACCTCCACACCCACCAACCTGCTCCATCCTGCGTTCATGCCAGTAGAACTTGACGACCCACCTAAATCTGACGTCCCCGTGCCTTTTACCCAGTCTGACGTCCCAGTGCCCTTTACCCAGTCTGAAGTTCCTGTACCAGTCTGCCAGCCTGAAGTTCCTGTGCCAGCCTGCCAGCCTGAAGTTCCCATGCCGGTCTGCCGGCCTCAGGTTCATGTGCCAATCTGCCAGCCTGAAGTTCCTGTGCCAGTCTGCCGGCCTGAGGTTCCTGTGCCAGTCTGCCAGCCTGAGGATCCTGTACCAGTCTGCCAGCCTGAAGTTCCTGTACCAGTCTGCCAGCCTGAAGTTCCTGTACCAGTCTGCCGGCCTGAGGCTCCTGTGCCAGTCTGCCAGCCTGAGGCTTCTGTGCCAGTCTGCCAGCCTGAAGTTCCTATGTCGGTCTGCCAGCCTGAAGCTCCTATGCCGGTTTGCCATCCTGAAGTTCCTGTGCCGGTTTGCCAGCCTGAAGTGCCTATGCTAGTCTGCCGGCCTGAGGTTCCTGCACCAGTCTGCCAGCCTGAGGTTCCTGCGCTAGTCTGCCAGCCTGAAGTTTCTGTGCTAGCCTGCCAGCCTGAGGTTCCTGTGCTAGCCTGCCAGCCTGAAGTTCCTGTACCAGCCTGCCAGCCTAAAGTTCCTGTGCCAGTCTGCCAGCCTAAAGTTCCTGTGCCAGTCTGCCAGCCTGAGGTTCCTGTACCAGCCTGCCATCCTGAAGTTCCTGTACCAGCCTGCCAGCCTGAAGTTTCTGTGCCAGCCTGCCAGCCTGAAGTTCCTGTACCAGCCTGCCAGCCTGAAGTTCCTGTACCAGCCTGCTGGCCTGAGGTTCCTGTGCCAGTCTGTTAGCCTGAGGTTCCTGTGCCAGCCTGCCAGCCTGAAGTTCCTGTGCCAGCCTGCCAGCCTGAAGTTCTTGTTCCAATCTGCCGGCCTAAGGTTCCTGTGCCAGTTTGCCAGCCTGAAGTTCCTGAGCCAGTGTTCCAGCCTAAAGTGCCAGAGCCAGTGTTCCAGCCTGATGTTCCGGTGCCTGCCTTCCAACCAGAAGTCCTGATGCCAGTGCCCCAGTCTGAAGATCCAGTGTCCCCGCCAGAAGATTCAGTGCCTGTGTCCTCACCTGAAGATCCGGTGCCCGTTTCCCGGCTTGAGGTTGTGGTGCCCGTTTCCTGGCCTGAGGTTGTGGTGCCCATTTCCCGGCTTGAGGTTGTGGTGTTCGTTTCCCGGCTTGAGGTTGTGGTGCCCGTTTCCCAGCTTGAGGTTGTGGAGCCTGTTTCCTGGCCTGAAGTTATGGTGCCCGTTTCCCGGCCTGAGGAGCCTGCTGCCAAGCCTGAGATGTTCCTGACTGCTGCCCTGCCTGGTGTGCCCCTGTCTGCTGCCCAGCTTGTTGTGACTGTCTCCTGCCCGGATGTGCCTGTTTCCCAGTTGGATGTGCCTACTGTTTGCCCGTGGTTGCTCGCTGTCTGCCTGGATGTGACCTTGCCTGTTGCCCAGCTTATTGCCATGAATTTTCCCCAGCAACAGTTAGTTGGAGCGTCCGAAGGCCGCTCCTTTGAGGGGGGGTACTGTCAGGAAAGGCTTCACCCGCTGGTGGTGCTGTTGGTCCTATGGACTGCAGTACTAGTGTCCGCCAGCAGGTGTCCTCTTGCAGCCAATATCTTTGTTGGAGGATCTCACCTGCTGGTGGTAATGCATGATCCATGGACTGTAGTACCGGCGTCCACCAGCGGGTGTATTCCGGCAGTGTGGGACAGGCAGCACTTCCTGCGCTCAGCTGTGACCTGAAGCCTGATTACAAGACTTCCTATAAATACCCGGCAAATACAAACACTCCTTGCCCTGATATCTCTCTCCCTGATCTAGGACCTGTGATCTGGACTTGAACCTGCATCCTGCTTGACCCGATCCGACCTGATCCCTACATTGAGCCCATCCTGCATCTGCCCCTCCTGTTACCTGGAACCCTGCACTGCAGTCAATCGATTCGTCCCCTCCCTGTTCCTGTTTGATTCACATTCATACCCATCTGCTTCGATCCCCTTGTGTATGACCTCTGCCTGGCTTTCACTACGATTCCGGCATTCCCCCTTATTGTATATATTTTCTATAAGTCACTGTTATTTGGTTAGGTTACTGCACTGTGTTCTGTTGGAGGTGTTTATTTGTCTGTTTACTTTCCTTAATAAATTGTTACACTTTCACCTACACCTGTTTGGTCTCCTCTGTGCAGTCACACAATCTGGTTTGCTAGCATTCTATGACACGCTGTCATGATTGGCGGATAGACGAGAGGTGCGGAGCGCAAGCTGTTTTTCACTCCTGCACACAAGGTGTTTGCCCGATGGCAATTAATTAATCAATATCAGTCATTGTATATATAAGCGCAGTATATAGCAAGCATAACTATACCCCAGTGGAAGTCCCATAGGACAAAACGCGTCAATTTTATGCTTGCTACAGCCCCTTTTACTGCGCACGTTTCTATTTTTATGTGATCACTCTTTACCTGTACACATCCGACTTATGCTTGTACTTTTACCTTTATTTTATTAAAACCTTTTGCCATTTTTGACCTATGCTATGTGGAGGCTTCTCTTTTTTTCTCCTTTGGGCCATCATCTTCCTTATCTATCGTATGTGGCTCTTTCCCCTTGATGGGTGAATAACCTCTTCTGGATATCGTTCAATAAGGAGCTCCTGCTGTGCATGTTACCGTTTCCTTTCTTTGCTACCGTCCAAGGGAAGGTTCATAGGTGTTCCCGTGACCGTGTGAGGAGGTTGTAATCCACACAACAAGCACTTACATCTTTGCTGTTATGACTCACCACTTATCCGTGGATGAGTCCACATCTCACGGTAAGAGTACCTACCCCTTCCCTAGGTGGTGGAATCACAAATCCCTATTGGTGACAGCATATTAGAATTTCAGGCGCACCATCATTCACAAGCTGTGTTTGAAGGAACTGTTTGCTATCTGTATACCATAATATCTATTGGAGGACTTTCACCATGAATTGTTTGAGATATCACTTCTTATTCATTTCATGAACGTTTTATTTTATGATTTTTTATTTCAGTGTACTCGCACTTTAATACTATCATATTGTACTTTTCATATATTTACTATTTCACGTCATTGCATGGACCAGCTCAAGATCTATTTATATTTTTGATTATATACAAGAGTTTCTGCATCAAGTACAGCCAGTGTGACCACTGACGCTGCTCATTGCATTTTAGTATCGCAGTGATATTGCACGGATGAGTTTGAATTTGTACATTCACATCGTTTTTTGCTGGTTATTTTCTCAGTGTTATAGTGATTTTGCACGGATGAGTTCTTCGCCCATTTCATTTATTTGAATTTGCACATTTATGTTGTTCAGGCACTAATAGTGAGACTATCACTAATGTTGAGGTCTGGAAGTACATTGGCATAGCGCTACATATTTCTCTTTCACTATTCTATTATACAAATTATCTTTTGTTTATGTCAGCAGCTTTGTCACATTCACATAGGTAGCGCAGTAATTTTTCCCTATTTTTCCCTAATCTACAGTAAAATCAAATATACATTAGAACAAAAAACACCATTATTATAACATCCAGGGATAATGCACCATACTCACAAAGATAGTAATCTATCTCACAACTAGAGATGGGTCGAATGACCCCCTGTTTGGTTCGCAACAGAACACTTTTGAACATTGCGAAAGTTCGGAGCCGAATAATGAACCCTATTGAAGTTTATGAGACCCGAACTGGACAAAATCAAAAGTGCCCATTTTGAGGGCTTGGATGCAAGTTATTGGGTGTAGAAAATGTGTGGGGGTCCGGGTACTGCCCTGGGGGACATGGGTCAATGAAAAAAAAAGTTTGTAAAAAAACATCATACACATTCCCCTTCTCTTCCCCTTTCCTCCCCCCCTTCCTTCCTGCTTTTCGCTGCCTTTTCTTTTTCTTTTTCTCCTTCTGTTTGTCCCCGCCCTCTCCCTCCCCCCCTTTTTTTCTCTCTTTTTTCCCCCTTCCTTTTCTTCCCCTGACCCCCCCCCCTTTTTCTTACCCCCTCCCCTTTCTTTTCTTCTCCATCCCCCTCCCATTTTCCTTCGTCCTCCTTTCCCCTCCCCCCTCCCCCCTTCCCTTTCTCTCACCCCCCCTTCCCTCCCCCCCTTTTTCCGCCCCCTCCCCAACAACAACCCCCCTCTCCCTCCCTCCCCCCCCCCTCACTCACTCTTTATCACATCCATACCTGGTGTCCAATAATTCAAGACCACACTTGTTATACTATATCTCAACATTACTCTATTTATTATTTTTACCAGAGCACCATATATATTTCCTGAAGAAGCAGTGTTAACCGCAAAACCGGTTGAGGCTCTGCCTCTCTCCACCTTAAACAGATTGTAACGGTGGCTCCGTTACCTACTGTACATATGCTGTTTCATTGTTGTGGGGTTTGGTTTATGTTTTTAATTGTACAGTCTTTCTTTATGTAATATTTATATGACTTGGTTGTCGTTATATCAGTGCCTAGAAAAATCCAACCCACATCCTTTCCTAATTTACCAATTACGGGTGGGATGGCATTAGCAGCCACCACCCTATGTTCATGAGGTTTTTCTTTTAATCATATTTAAATAAGAAGTGATTTACTGATGCTTAAAGTGAAATAATAAAAAATATATTTTTTTTTAAATACATTGCCTGCGGGGTACCCTAAAGTGGTGCATCTGTACTGTGCATAGAACCTGCTACAGCAAAAATGACATTTAGAAAGGCAAAAATTACATTTTCTCTGCAAGCTTACTTTATTTTATAAAACAACAGCTTAGGAAGCACGTCTGAAGCACGTCTGTATGATGAGGACACAATTTAGTGCACTCAGAACAAGATTAGAGATTTTTTGGGATAAATTCTGGTGTCTGTTTCGCAGACTTTGGATAGAAGTAACAGGTGCGGAAAAATTGGGCTTTTTGGTATTGGTGGTCCCTTCACACTGTAACCCTATATAGGTACTCTTGATGAAAGTAAGAATTGGCCTTGCTGTCAAAAATTTAAATGATATGCCCCGGTCAAACAGGTGTGTAAAAATTAGGCTTTGAGTGTTGGTGGAGCCTTCGCACTGTAACCCTATAGAGTTACTCTTGATGAAAGCAAGAATTGACCTTGCTGTCCAAAATTTTAATGATATGCACCTATCAAACAGGCAAAGAAAAATTGGCCCTTGGGTGTTTATTGTGTCCATGAAATCTAAACCAAAAAATGTCTTCACAATGAAATCAACACCCATAAATTTAGGCAGCCTAGACAGTCTTGCACAGATTCCTCATCCCAAAAACACTTAATCTGCAACATCGACATCAGGGGCTTGATAGCTGCTGCTAATCCAGGAAGGATTGATTTTGATAAATGTCAGCCGGTCAATGGAGTCTGTGGACAGACACACTTTTTTATCTGTCACAAAACCTCCGGCAGCACTGAATGTCCGTTCGGAAAGCACGCTGGATGCAGGGCAGCTCAATTGTATACTGGGCAAGTTCTGGCCACTGGTCTTTTCTCATGACCCAGTAACCCAGTGGATCGTCAACTGGAAATTTCTCCCACTATATGCAGACGCTGCCGATGGGATGTGGAAGCTGACAGCCCTGGGCACCGAGGACTATAAAAATGTTGAAATGCATCACTGAGGTGGCCCCCTTCTCCACAGCTCCTTTCTTGACCAACAGAAGCCTTAAAACTAGCCTTTCCATGAGACTGTAACCTAGCAGAGTCTGGAAAGGCATTACATAAACTCCTCTTTAAGGTGTCCTCAAGATATTTCATCCTCTGCTCCCTCTGAGGACAGGATGAGTTCTGAGACATTTCCCTTGTAACTGTGGTCAAGGAGGGTTGCCAACAAATAGCGATCCTTCTCCTTGATGCCACAAATCCTCGGGTCCTTTTGTAGGCTTTGAAAAATGAGGGAGCCCATGCACAGGAAGTTTGTGGAGGCATGATAAGAAGACTCTTTGGGGTCACTGAGGATTACAGTATCTGGAACTGCCTCCTTCCAGCCACATACTACTCCCAAGGGTTCTGGGGCTGGAAAACCATCTCAAGGTTTGACGTTTGTTTTCCTCTGCTTCAATGCCTCCAAAACTGCCAGAGTCCTCCTCTTGTGTGTTCTGGGACGTCGCAAGAATGGTGTCTGCATAAATCGGGCCTTGAGAGGAAAGGAAGTCCTCCTCTTCCCATCGCTGCTCTGCCATGAGTGCCCTGTCCATAATGCCATACAGAGTTTGCTCCAGCAGGAACACAACAAGGTGTCACAATTAGGCATCAGGCTTGAAGACCAGTTGCTATAGCAGTTGCAGGACTACCACCGACCAGCAGGATAGGTGCACAGGCAGTCACCCTGGCAGATGACACAGGCACACCTGAGGTGTGGAGTCTATATACTAGCCGGTGTTCAACAGAGCTCCTGATGGTGGAGATGGATTTAGCTGCGTGCTAGTACCAGGTCGCGGTCCTCAGGTTTGCCCCACAAGGCTGTGAGCAGGCCGGGGTCCAGTAGCGGATGAGCAGATAAGGATCAAATGGCAGCATGGTCAGTAAACAAGCCAAAAGGTCGGAAATAAATAGTTGCAGGTTGGGATCAGGTAGTAGAGTAGTCAAGGAACAAGCCAAGGGTCGATCACGAGTGGTAGCAAAATACAGACGACAGCAGAAGGGAAGACAAGAGCAAGGCACTGGCTGAGAAGGCACAATAATCTGGCAAAGAGGAAGTGCTGAGACAATGCTTATATAGGAAGTTCATGGGAGGAACAAGGAGTTAAAGTTTCAACAGCAATCAAGACACAAGGCAGGGTTGTCCAATGAATCAGATAGGATTGTCCAATAGATCAGGCAGGGAGTTGTCCAGCATTCCAGATAGCTCAGTGGGAAGAGTCAATGCCGAACACAGAAGAGGTCCCAGGTTCAAGCTCAGGTCCTGACACAGGGATTGTGTCACTGATGCATGCATTGTCATGGCTCACCATCCTTGTGGCCTCCTCAAATGGTGACAGTATAGTGCATGCATCCTTTATCAGCAGCCAATGGCATAGGGAAATAAGCTGAGCCAGCCTGAGCCTGTTGTTGTGCCATACTGACACAGGTACTTGTTGACGTCCCTCTGCTGCATGTGCAGCCACTGCAGCATTGCCAGAGTTGAGTTCCACCTGGTAGGCATGTCACACATCAGGAAGTTTACAGGCAGGTGGAATTCCCACTGAATTTCAGCCAACCAAGCCCCGACTGTATATGACTGCCTGAAGTGGCTACAGACTCTTCTGGCCTGCTTTAGCTTCCAACTCTGGGTACCTGTTCAAGAAATGCTGCACCACCAAATTGAGGACATGTGCAGGCATGGCACATGTGTCAACTTTCCCTTTTGAATGGTGGACAGGAGGTTAGTGCCATTATCGCACACCACCATCCCAGGCTCCAGCTGGCATGGCATGAACCACTTCTGGGTCTGCCCCTGCAGAGCTAAAAGAATATCTGCTACAGTGCGGCTCCTGTCGCCTAGGCAGACCAGCTGAGTCTTTTAGCCTGACTAATTGAAAAGCCCCTTGAACGCTTAGGGGGTACTGGTGGATCATTGGACAATTCAGCAGAGGAGGGCATGGAGGAGGAGGATTAGGTGGTTGACCTGACAAATCTTGCACCATTACCACCAGCTGTATGGAAACGGCACAGCAAAACAAGCTGCAGCACTGAGCCCAGTCCTGCATCCTTCCGAGTTACAAGCATAGTTACCTAGTGTGCTGTGAATTGCGTCCCTTTTGTGTTGCTTTCAGGTGCTCTTGCCGAAGGGCTGAGTGGTGGGAGGTTAAATGCCTTGTCATTGTGGTACCCAAATGGCTGGTGTTTTTGCCACGCTTGAACTGCTTGAGGCAAATTTTGCAAATTGCAACAGTGCAATCAGCTGCACATGTCCTTAAAAAGGCCCAGACAGCTGAGCTGTGGGAAGTGGTACGGGAGATAACAGCTCTACAATGTGATAGGGTGACTGCTCTCTACTCTTCCATGATGGCTGCCTCATTGGGGTTGTGCCTCACCCTCACTTTACTCCTCTGCTCTATCCGGCACCTAAGTCACGTCAGAGACCTCATCATCGTCACCCCCCTCCATCCTCACCATCACTGGAGCCAACGTGGCAATACACTGTGACTGGAGGAACATGACTTGCAATTTATTGCCAGTGTTCTTCCCTCTCTGTAGGCTCATGTTTCTACCTTCCTCATCCTCAGAACCAACATCAGAATCAAGTAATGCCTGTGCATTGTCAAAGAGCAAGTGGCTGATGCTGTGTTTAAATAACTCAGCTGACTCCTTCATGCCTGATGCTGGGGATATGGCAGAAGTAGCTGTGAATAAGCCGCAGCTGCGGTGGACTGCGCACTAGTCTCTGCTTAGGTGGCGGAGAATGAGGATGGTTTAATAGACCAGTAGACCACCTCCTCTGCATGCTGTGGCTGAATAGCACAGGCAATATCACTAAACAGAGGAAATTGTGCCCTGCCTAAGGACAAACCACGTCCACCTTTGCCTGTGGATACAGACACTGCTGGCCCCCTCACAGTGCCATGGGAACATCTGCCTCTCCCTGTTGGCCTCTCAAACATGATCGGGTGGCTAATTACTGAAATGTAATAGAGAAGGGGAAATGTGAACCCTGCTATGGAAAGCATTCCCACATGATGCTGCCACCACCATGTTTCACAGTGGGGATGGTGTGTTCAGGGTGATGTGCAGTGTTAGTTTTCCACCACACATAGCGTTTTTCTTCTAGGCCAAAAAGTAAAATTTTGGTCTCATCTGACCAGAGCACCTTCTTCCACGTGTTTGCCGTGTCCCCCTCATGGCTTTTCGCAAATTGCAAACGGTACTTCTTATGGCTTTCTTTAACCACTTGCCGACCACCGCACGAAGATGTACGTCGGCAGAATGGCATGGGCAGGCACATTGGCGTACAGGTACATCCCTTTAAATTTTCCGCCCAGCGGGCGCACGTGCCGTGTGCCTCGTGAGCGTGCTCGCGGGTCCCTGGAACTCAATGTTCCGGGGGCGGCCCACGATTACGGTCGGCGAAGGCAAAACGGGGGGATGCCTTTGTAAACAAGGCATTCCCCTATTCTGCCAAGTGACACTGTCACTGATGGCTGTTCCCCGTGATCGTGTCATGTGTAGCCACGCCCCCTAACAGTAAGAATCACTCCCTAGTACTGACTTAACCCCTGCACCGCCACCTAGTGGTTAACCCATTCACTGCCAGTGTCATTTTTACAGTAATCAGTGCATTTTTATAGCACTGATCGTTGTAAAAATGACAATGGTCCCAAAAATGTGTCAAAAGTGTCCGATGTGTCCGCCATAAAGTCGCAGTCACAATAAAAATCGCTGATCGCCATCATTACCAGTAAATAAAAAATAATTCATAAAAATGCCATAAAACTACCCCCTATTCATATAAAATATGTAGAAGAATACGTATCGGCCTAAACTGAGGAAAACATTTTTTTTTTATATATATATATATTTTTTGCGGATATTTATTATAGCAAAAAGTAAAAAATATCATTTTTTTTTTTAAATTGTTGCTCTATTTTTGTTTATAGCGCAAAAAATAAAAACCGCAGAGGTGATCAAATACCACCAAAAGAAAGCTCTATTTGTGGGAAAAAAGGATGTCAATTTTGTTTGGGAGCCACGTCGCACCACTGCGCAATTGTCAGTTAAAGCGACGCAGTGCCAAATCGCAATAAGTGGCCTGGTCTTTGACCAGCAAAATGTTCGGGGGCTGAAGCGGTTAAACAATGGCTCTCCTTGTTGGCCTCCCAGACATGATCGGGGGCTTATTAATGAAATGTAATAGAGAAGGGGAAATGTGTACTTGGATGCATTTTAATCAATGGAAAATGGTGTTTGGTGCACTTTAACTTGACACTACACAGACACATTGCAATATGCTGCAGTAAAACTGCACAGATGCCCTTCAATATACTGCAGTAAAAGTGCGTTAAGGCACTTCAATATACTTCTGTAAAAGTGCACTAAGGCACTTCAATATACTGCAGTGAAAGTGCACTAACGCACTTCAATATACTGCAGTAAAAGTGCACTAATGCAATTCAAAATACTGCAGTAAAACTGCACTAACACACTTCAATATACTGCCATAGAAGTGCACAAATGCACTTTGATGTACTGCCTGTAAAAGTGCACTAATGCACTTCAATATACTGCCGTAAAAGTGCGCTAAGACACTTCAATATACGGCATTAAAAGTGCACTAATGCAGTTCAAAATACTGCAGTAAAACTGCACTAACGCACTTCAATATACTGCCGTAAAAGTGCACTAAGGCACTTTAATATACTGCAGTAAAAGTGCACTAAGGCACTTCAATATACTGCAGTAAAAGTACACTAATGCAATTCATTATACTGCAGTAAAAGAGCGCTAGCGCACTTCAATATACTGCCGTAAAGGTGCACTAAGACACTTCAATATACTGCTATAAAAGTTCACTAATGCAGTTCAAAATACTGCAGTAAAACTGCACTAACGCACTTGAATATACTGCCGTAAAAGTTCATTAAAGCGGAGGTTCCGTGGTCCCTCGTTTTTTTTTTTCTAGGTGCATGTAATGGGGTTACAGAAAACATGTAAGCACTCACTTGTCCTGCGATTAGAAACAACCCCCGTCTATTTCAGTTATATATTCTGACTTTTATAAATTGATCTTCTTTTTGCCATTTTGCTTGTGGGCACTGTGAAGCCCACAAGCAGAGACTTCCGGGATGCGGTGAATGCATCCCAGCATTCACCGCTGTATCATCAGTATTGTCGGCGAGCGAGCGAGGTTGCCATGATAACGGGTGACGTCATTCAAAGGGCGCCGGAGAAAGAAAAAGATACGCCCACTCCCGCGGGAGGAATACCCGGAAGTCCTGATTCGGAACGACTGATTCACGGTAAGTACAAGCGCAAAAAAAAAACAATAGGCATATGTATATGTATCTGCTACATAGATTAGTATAATATAATGTCAGTATTTAGGGTGAACCTCCACTTTAAGGCACTTCAATATACTGCAGTAAAAGTGAACTAAGGCACTTCAATATACTGCAGTAAAAGTACACTAATGCAATTCATTATACTGCAGTAAAAGTGCGCTAGCGCACTTCAATATACTGCTGTAAAAGTGCACTAAGACACTTCAATATACTGCAATAAAAGTTCACTAATGCAGTTCAAAATACTGCAGTAAAACTGCAATAATGCACTTCAATATACCACCGTAGAAGTGCACTAAGACACTTCAATATACGGCATTAAAAGTGCACTAATGCACTTCAATATACCGCTGTAAAAGTGCACTAACACAATTCAATATACTACAGTAAAACTGCACTAACACACTTCAATATACTGTTGTAAAAGTGCACTAACACACTTCAATATACTGCCTCAAAAGACTAACGCACTTCAATATATTGTAAAAGAGCACTAAGGCATTTCAATATACTGTAAAAGAGCACTAAGGCACTTCAATATACTGTAAAAGAGCACTAAGGCACTTCAATATACTGCCGTAAAAGTGCACTAATGAAATTCAATATACTGCAGTAACAGAGCACTAACACATTTCAGTATACTGCCGTAAAAATGCACTAACACTCTTCAATATACTGCAGTAAACATGCACTAACCCACAACAATATACTGCAGTAAACGTGCACTAATGCAGTTAAATATACTGCAGTAAACTTGCACTAACACACCCCAATATACTGCAGTAAACCTACCCTGAAACACTAAACTGTCACTAAAGTAAAAATTAATGATCACACTACACTCACACTGCAGTATCACTATACTCACACTAAACTGACACTAAAGTAAAAATAAATGGTAGCAATACACTCATGCTGCACTATCACTATATTCACACTACACTTGCACTCTACACTCACAATAGAATCACAATAGCACACAAACGGCTGCTCTGGGAAAGATCCTTTTAAAGTAGGGGGTGGGTCTATGAGCAATGAGCCTTGATTGGGCACAGTCATCATTACTTTTTCAAATCATGGCTCTGACAGTGTTCTGTGCCGATTGGGAAAATCCTTCATTGCTTCAGCCAATCAGGGCTTCCAATGCACTGTGGCACGCAGCACATTGTGGTCGAAAGCCCTTGTAATTCGGGTGTTCGGTGAACGGGCGAACAGACAATGTTTGGCTCAAATTCATGCTCGGCCCAAACCGTTCGCCCAACACTACTCACAAGCCCAGAAAAGTGCACAGTCTATTTGCCTTTAGTAAAGCAACCCCTGTGTATCACGTTTCACCTTTTTGTTGTCCTTTGGTTTATGAATGGCTTCAATTAGCTAAGTTCTAACTCAAATCTCTTACCAAATACAGTACTCAAATAAGGATCTTGCAAAAGTGTGGGTTAAACAGTACTTTCCGCATCTCAAAAAAGAAAACACTGATCCACGAAAGGGGTAGACTCTGTACTTTTGGCCTGGGAGGTAAAAACAAAAGCAGCTGGCCTATTTATGATAGAGATAATTTCTTGTGGGCTAAAAGTACACCACACCACAAAGTGTGCCACAATATTGTAGTGACTGTTGACATGGTAAAAGATGGGCACTACTACTGTTTTTCTAGGGGGCTTTCTCAGGGCCCATTCTTTCCAGAGACTATGTGTGGTATACTAGTGAGAAGGTAACATGTGTTCACACGTACTGTATGCCAGGGATATGCCTTTGCCTATTTAGACTGCTTTGTTCTTATGCCTGCTGACTACTGTGGGGGGGGGGGGGGGAGGGTGGACTCGGCTCCTGGCAGCTAGAGGAATGTCTCTACAATCCAGATATATTACCTTTTATATTGGCCCCTGCTGTAGGAATATGCTAATGTCCTTACCAAACTAGACTACCGTTTTACACGGTGGGGGCCGGGTCCAATCTTCCACTTTCCCGTTTTTTTTTTTCTTTTGGGTTTAACCTGTGGTCATTCTGTGGTTTGTGTTACGCTCTCCATGCTAGGCATTTACCTCTTTCATAATGAGAACTACCTTGAGCTAAGTTCATGATTAAGCGGGTTGACATAGGGTCTCAGGGGAAGAGTATACCTTTACTATGAACACAGATCGGGGGTATCTCAGGAGATTGGTCCTAGACCTGGATAATGACTTCCCAGATGGGGGTCCAACTGGATTAACACACAGTCCGAACTCCTTGGGGGGTGGGGGAGGGCAGTGTTGCAGTGTTTCAATGTCTATTTGTTTATCTGTTCCTATGTTTCTGGATCGGTGAGTTCAGGGGCCTATGTATTTGTAAGCCCAAGAATTTATCGATCTCTAGAAATGTTTGATAAAGTTTAAGGATGTATATTATCCACTCTGATCCCTAGTTAGTGGTTCCGTTTATATTCCGGTTACACTAGGTTTTGACAGGTCTCTTATTTAGTTCAGAGAGGTTTATTGATCGCCCCTTCTACCATTATGCAATAGTGTTACCCGAATTAACAACCTATGTATGGTAAATTCACATCCCAATATCCTTTGTCGATCCCTCTTGTACCTTTCGATTTCCATCCCATGATTCTCATACACTCCACCCAATGTCTTTTAAGCACCTTTTTATCTCCTTACGTCCACCATTATGCGGGATTCCAGTGTCCCGTTCTAGGTTTCCTATCCCCCCACAGCTTCCCAATTGGAGTGAAGCTGACACTCCGGATTTTCCCCCATTAGGTGGTTAGATTTATATTTAACTGCCTCCGGTATTCTCACGCACGCGTGGTAGGTCCTCCCCACGTTAGTGCATTGTCCTTTTCCGTACGTTCCCCCCCCCCGTTTCTTGACTCCTTCACTTACTCCCTCCCATCTTCCTCTAGATCCTACTTGTTCCCCCCCTTTTTTTCTTTGTTTTGTGTTTTGTGTTTTTTGTCTTTTTTCTCCTTTTTCTTTTTCTTTATTTTCGTGGGGGCCGCTCCTCTTCCCTCTCTCCTGTCAAGGACTGCGTGGTAGCTCCTGAATACCACATTAGCACTCAGACTTCGCACATACATATTATATTCTCCTTTAGATTACACCATGCAGACAGAGATTATAATTTAACAAAATCTGTCACTGAAATGTCTTTCACTCAATGTCAAAGGCCTAAATCTCCCTGAAAAAAGAACACAGGTATTGTCAGCATTGACTAAACACATTGCTCACTTTCTTATGTTCCAAGAAACTCATTTCAGATCTGATGCAATCCCCAAACTGGGGAACCATGTTTACAAACAGGCAATACATTCTACGAACCCAGAGTCCAAAACAAAAGAAGTTTCCATACTGGTCTCCAAACGTGCTGATTACCGATTGTTGGATTCGATAATCGACCCTGAGGGCAGATACATTTTTATTGAAGGCACCTTTGCCTCTAAACCAATCACATTAGCCAATGTGTACTGTCCAAGCGAGCACCAATCGTCGTTTTTCAGGAAAGTCTGTGACCTGCTTGCCACGTTCCAAGAGGGTATTGTACTCTTGGGAGGGGACTTTAATGTTCTATTAAACCCAACTCTAGACTCCTCTACGGGCACATCTACCCTCACACACCGGGCCCTTCGCCAGATTAGACTCCAAATGCAATACTTAACGCTCCATGACACATGGCGTACCATGTATCCTACCGATAAAGATTACACTTTTTTCTCTCCTCCCCACCAGAAGTACTCCAGGATAGATTATTTTTTTCACAGACAGACCTATCCTTTCTTTCGCAGGCCACTATAGAGCCAATGTTCTTATCAGACCACCATCCCATAACAGTAACTCTTACGTTTCCTGAAGTCCATAAGACAACGAAAACCTGGAGACTAAATCCATCAGTGTTCAAAGACCCTGAAAATATTAGACAAGTGCGTACCCGAATCCAAATGTATTTCCAAGAAAACTCTACCCCAGATGTCTCTCCCATCATGCTTTGGGAAGCACACAAATGTGTCCTAAGGGGAAAACTGATTTCTCTAGCTACGATAGCCAAAAAAAGCACCAGGAAGTCATTAAATCATTAGTTGAAACAATTAATCGCCTGGAAAGAGCCCATAAACAGTCATACATGCAAGCTACACTACAGGAGCTTTTGCAGGCGCGTTCTGCATTGGTGGAAGAGCTGGGGAAGCACACTAAAAGGCGATATGTCCTCAGACAGAAAGTGTTCTATGAACACGGTAACAAAAGTGGGAGACTGCTGGCTCGCACGATACAGACAGATAAGGTCTCGTCTGTGATTCATCATATTCGAGATACCCAAGGTGCACTCCTTTCAAAGAACGAAGAAATAACCAAATACTTTGACATTTTTTACTCTAAATTGTACAATTTGGCGCAAGAAAAGGGCGAGGTAACCAATATGGCCAGGCGTTCCTCCCAAATATCGGACTTCCTAGCGGATTATTGCCCTAAACCTATCACCTCCCAGCAGGCTGAAGCCATGGAGAGCCCATTCTCCATGGACGAACTCCACTTAGCAATCAAACAGATGAAAGTGAAAATAGCTAGGTCCCAAACACAATCCCCAGCCATCGGTGCTATACGCGCCTCTACTGGTAAAGTGGTTAATTCCCCTGAGGCCATTATATCCAAGCTGGCATCCTTCTATGAGGGTCTATATGGGTCGAGGGATGCCTACTCGGATGAGGATCTGGGTGCCTATATATCTAGCATTGATTTGCCCAAGATTTCCACCACAGCTAGAGAACAACTTGATGCCCCCATCACTTTGGGCGAGCTGCAGCTGGCAGCTGGCTCTTTCCCTACTTGTAAAGCCCCCGGGGAGGACGGCCTACCAATGGAGGTGTACACTCAATTTGGGGAGCATTTGTTACCAGAACTGTTGAGGGTCTTTAATGCCGCTCTGGATGCTGGCCAGCTCCCTGGCTCTATGGCCAGGGCAAATGTCATATTACTGTTGAAGCCGGGGAAGGATCCGGTTGACCCTGGCTCCTATAGACCTATTTCTTTATTACAGAGTGATGTGAAAATCCTTGTCAAGGTCCTGGCGCGTAGGGTCAATGGGATAATCTCCTCAATTATACACCCGGACCAGGCTGGCTTCATGCCGCAGAAGTCCACTGCTACCAATTTAAGACGGATGTTCCTAAACATGCAATTGCAGGCGGATAATGGAGGTCCTGTCCCTGGATGCCAACAAGGCATTTGACAGTGTCAGTTGGAGGTTTCTATGGGCAGTGCTGGAGGAGTTTGGTTTCGGGGAAAAATTCATTGCATGGGTCAAGTTACTGTATGCTTCCCCCCAGGCGACTATCAGGGTGGCGGATAGAATGTCACCGGCTTTTGCTCTGGGCAGGGGGACGAGGCAGGGCTGTCCCCTGTCTCCCCTGCTCTTTGCGATTGCCATAGAGCCGTTGGCGGCCCTGGTGCGAGCTAGCCCTCGGATTCAGGGGTTCCAATATGGCACGCTTGCAGGAAAAGATCATGTTATATGCAGATGACATGCTACTTTTTCTTGGGGACCCCACGGACTCCATTCCTGGGGTTATGTCAATTATCACGCAATTTGGTCACTTTTCTGGTTTAACCATTAACTGGTCGAAATCAGCCCTGATGATGTTGGATGAAGATGGTGGGGTTACTCTGCCTGACTCATGTCCCATTCCAGTGGTGTCTGGTTTTAAATACTTGGGGGTGCAGGTGTTGCCCAGGTTGGGGGACTACTGCTCCCTTAATGTGCACCCATTGTTGTCAAGGTTTAGGGATAAGATTAATACATGGAATACCCTAAAAATGTCACTGGCCGGTAAGGCCAATTTGATAAAAATTATCTTAATGCCCCAACTCCTGTACTTTCTACATAACTCACCTGTTGTGATTCATTTGAAAATCTTTAGGATAGTGAATACACTTTTCAGGCGGCTGCTCTGGCATACTAAGCCCCCCCGGATCAGACTGGAGCATTTGCAGCGATCCAAGGACAGTGGAGGGTTGGCGGTCCCCAACCCTTGGCTGTATTATATCGCAGCACAGTTGCAGCATTTGATCGGCTCTATGTCCCAAGACCCGGGGAGCTCGGCGGCACGGCTGATGCTGTTGGCCACTGGTGCCGAGACTGTTCCGCTGGGGCTGGAGGCGCAAATGTTCCTAAAATCTAATAAGCAAACCCCGACACTATCACTTATCCAAAAGGTATGGAATAAGGGCAGACAACTTCAGGGAGTGCAGGGATTTACGGAATATAGTCCAATATGGGGCAATAGGTCATATGTGGAGCTGGTCAAGCTGCAGCAGGGGCCAAGATGGCGTGCCCATGGTGTAGCTCTGTTATCCCACATATTCGAGAATGGTAAATTGCTCACTTTCCCCAAACTGAGGGCCAAATTTGGCCTCCCAGCTAACATGCACTACTACTATCTTCATCTCCAGCATGCAGTCGCCGCACAGGGCGACGCAGTGGAATGGGTTCAGTCACCTGCCCCCGTGTTCCATGTGTTACATACTAGCACTGAAACAAAGGGATTCATTTCCCAATGTTACCAGATGCTGCTGACAAAACATCTACGAGTGTTCCCGAGTAAGGCGGAATCTCTGTGGGAGAGGGACCTGGGTCCACTGACGGGGGATCAATGGGAGGAGGCATGGCAGTAAGTCACCAACTGCTCCTTGAATGTCGCACAAAAAGTATCCCAGCTGTATATACTGATGAGGGTCCATTACACCCCGACGAAATTACACAAGATTGGTAAGCTACCAGACCCTCTGTGTGGTAAATGTCAAAGACATAACGGAGACCTTATCCACCTCCTGTGGAGATGCCCGAAGCTCCACAGGTATTGGAGTGAGGTGGTGGGCACACTGAATGGCGTATTTAGAATGGTGATCCCTGTGGATCCTATGTGTTGCTTATTGGGGGTCCTGGAGGATGTGATCCCGGAGGAGTTGGCTAGGATCGCAGTCTCAAGAGCTCTATTTCAGGCTAGAAAACTCATTCTAATGGGATGGAAATCGGTTTCACCGTCTACCACCGCCTCATGGGTAGCGCACATGGGACATACTCTGACTATGGAAAAATACATATACCAACACAGAGGTAGCCCGGGAAGGTTTGAGAAAATTTGGTCCCACTGGCTGGATACCCCAGGCCTCAGGCCCAGGGAGTTAGTATTGTCCCGACTGTTACAATGCCCATAATATTGTGATGCTAATGTCTGATGTACTTATTAATGCAAGATTGTAGTGGTGCACTGAAGTGTTCTTTTGAAGTTTGCCAGCAGAGGGAAACCTTTGCAACTTTGTGTGTACAATGGAAACTGCTGTGATTCATCTTATGTTCAATAAAAAACCTTTAGATTAAAAAAAAAAAAACAGATGAAAGTGGGAAAAAGCCCAGGTCCCGATGGCCTCCCTCTGTTATACTAAAAATGCTTTCAGGAGGATCTTACCCCCAAAATGCTAAACACATTTAACTCCCTTTCGTCCCCTCACACTTCCCTAGGCAGATTATTGGAAGCCCATATAGCAGTTATCCCAAAAGACGGGAAAGATATCACACAAGTCTCTAACTATAGGCTGATCTCTCTGCTTAATGTAGACATAAAAATCTACGCTAAGATGCTAGCAAATAGGTTACTCCCTTTGATCCCTGGCCTCATATCGTCTGACCAAGTGGGCTTCATCCCGGTGTGGCAGAGCGAGGCTCTGTCCCTATGAAAATGAGGTTAAAGTGGACACAGAGGCTGCATATCGCCTGAGTGCAGAGCTACAGAGCGTAAATTTAAAAACAGAGAAAACTGCTCTGGCAGTTTTCTCAGATTTTGCTATTTCTGCATGGGGTTCTGTGGCTTGGAGATCCTTCAGAGTCTTGGGTGGGATGGGATCTCCAACCCTGTGTCCGGGTCTTGTGGACAGCCAGCATGGTGTGTGCTCAGGTGCACATAACCAATATAATGAGGAGCTGGTGAGAGCAGAGAGTGGAGGATGGTGAGCAGCTTGCTAACTGCAGTGGCTGCTAGTGAGTGTCTCTGTGTGAAGATAAACGCTGTGTGCGTTGAAGGGCTTTAAGCTGTGTGCATCCAAGGAGCCAGAAGCTGTGTGCAATAAGGGACTTCAAGCTGTGTGCATTTAAGGAGCCCAAAGCTGTGTGCATCCAAGACTGTGAGACTGGAAGATCTAGTGGTTTAAAGGTATCAGTACCTAAAGCAAGCAGAGGAACTGCTAACAAGAGAGCCAGGTGGCTTGGTATGTTTTTCTTATTTTTGGACTGCTAAATGAAGTTAAACCCCTGCGTGGGAATCCTGAAGGGACATTTTTGCTTTTGTTTTTCTGTTCAAATAAACGTGGGCTACCAGGCCCTTAACTAGAATGCCTGTCTGATATGGACTCACTGCATAAAAATGCATCTATCCACTTGAGCTAAAACACCCCAATATCGCAGTGGAGGAGAATGCAGGCACAAGACGGTGGAATCCGGGTCCTTGCTCCATAGTGAGTTCAGTTCAGGAACTGTTGGCTGTCTATGGAAGTGCAGCCAGGCAAAAGGCATTGCGTGTTGCAGGTGGTGTACCTGTAAAGGAAAAGTTTAAAAAAAATTCTCTCTGCGGTGAACTGCTGCTAGCTGTGTGTGGCAGCCAGGCGAACTGCATTGCTCAGAAGTTTATTTGATGGACTGTTGCATGCAGGTAGTGCACCTGTAAAAAAAAAATGTTTTTACTGCTGTGAACTGTGTAACAAACTGCTGTGCATGTGACTGCAAGGACGAGGCAGTCAAAACACAAGAAGTTCATGTTAAATCAAGTTAAAAGGGAAGTGAGCTCAGCGTGGCCTGAGAAGATGTCTCCGCCTAGGAGGGCCAGTCAAAAGGGGCCAGTGGTGTATGAGACCGTGAATGAGTGGTTCAAGCGCAACCAGACTAAAGAGTCGGATGCAGTTCAAGGGGCTATGATCATGGCCTCTGATTACATACAACCCATGCTACCTACAGAGGAGGTTGGAGACTTCCTGGAAAAATTTGAAAAAGTCGCTGTAAGGAGGAAATGGCCTAGAGACCGGTGGCCAAAATTGCTGCAAACCTTATTACTGATAGAGTAACGGTCAGTTTACCATTTGATGGACGGGGACCAGGATGACTACCGCTAGTTTAAAGAGAAAATCCTTCTTATAGGAGAGTTCAATCGCATCATGGGCTGCCAGCAACGCTCCAGCAAAGGGAGGTCATCACCCATAGCAACGGGAGAGGCAATACTGCGACAACAAAGCACCAATCAAGCAATGGCTCAGGAGAGCATGAGTGAGCATCAGTATATCAGCCCTGTGTTTTCTGAAAACATATCAGTTGTCACCCCTGTCAACAGTGGCAAGAAGTCTGTGTGGCCTGCAGGGAGTACTAATGAGCATGAGGAATATAAAGCTGTGTATTATGGCCGCTTATGTGAAGTGGTCAGCCGAGAAAGAAGGGCACAACAGTCTGTGACCACCATGAGGTGTAGCCAACCATCTTTGGAGTGCTGGTCTGCTGTTACCCCTAGCAACAGGGATCCTGTGTTACAAGCAGGGGGTGTTGGTGGGTCTGGAAAGGCTGCAGTGTTGCTCCATGACCACATGGAAGAGTCAGCCTGTGGAGACTCCACAGATGAGAGACAACGCACTCAAATGAAGGCTATGACAACGGCTACAGGAATTGGTAAGACTGTTGCAGTTTATGGGTCAGAACCCAATGAAATTGAAGTGTGTTCAGCGGGGAGATCTGCAGTACAGGAGGACTTGCTACAGTGTGCTACCCCGAGTAGGGGGAAGGCACAGGGTAAAGCCCAACTGGCAGCAGGACTAAAGACTAAAAAGGACATGAGGACTCTGTATGTACCTGGTGGAATCCAGCAGAGAGCTGGAAGAGCTGTACTAGGGGTGACCAAAGAAATCCATATACCATGTTCCCTAGTGACAGAGACAGGTGCTGCAGGGTTGCCCAGGGAAACCTCCCAGGAGCCCACAGTGTTGGAGCAGAGGGTTTCCCAGGTCAGCTGTGGAGCTGCTCGAGTGGGTAAAGGGCCACCCACAATAGCTATAGCTATGTCTAAGTGTCATGATGATCCTCTAAAGGTTGAGAAATGTATTTCTGGAAATGTCATGTTTGAAAATAATGTTGGTAATGTGTTTACTAAAAAGGTTGGAGGCAGAGCTGCTGGGTTGTCTGTGGAAACCTCCAGGGATCTCCCTGTGTTGGAACAGGAGGTTATCCAGGACCGCTCTGGCACTACTCTGGGGGAACAAGGAGGGACTGCACCACACAATGAGAGTGTGTGGGTGCAGACCACCCGCCTGGTATGTGACCAGATTGGTGAACAAGTTATTCACCCTGTTAAAGCTGGTAGTGTAAAGCTGGATGTGATGGTAGCGCCGCCAGAACAATCTGGTCAAAATAGTGTATTGCACCCTGCGTTCTGTGACGAAGCATCGTGACATAAGTGAAACTGTGCTTGTACAATGTGATGCGTATAGAGATGACAAATGTACAGTATTGGGTAATGAGTCCCAGGTTCCTTTGGTGCCTCTTGGAACAGGTGATGCACTGCTTCAGGATACCTGTCAGGGAAGTACCACTGACTGGGACAGCTGGGTCAAACAATTGCTAGCCATGCTGGATAAGGCTAGGTTACATAACACAGGTGTGGACATGACACCTGCTAGGCCCAATGGAGGGATTGCAGGGTGGCCAGTGGCCAAGGGCGTGTTGGCCCCGGCAGAGATTAGCCCCCTCCAATCAGAAGGACCGGTTAAGGGCGCATGCATGGCAGTTGGGTTATATGCAGCCCAACCGCTGGAAAATAGTGAGTGCAAAAATGGCAATGTGATGTATGACCTGTAGCAGCTCGCTGATGCTGGGACAGAGAGGGTAAATGTGAGACGCACATCTCACAACGCTCCAGTTGAGCACCAGGCTGTGAAGACCGATACCACCTGTAACGGGAAGGCCCGGGTAACCCAGAAGCTCTTAGAAAGTATGAGATACCCTTGCTTCAGCTTCCCCAATGCCTCTTATGTGTAAACCACCCTGTGTCTCACTTGGGGCACAGGGTGAATGAGAACCCCACCATGATCTGTGATAGCCATATCCCATACTGTATATACATAGCAGATTGGGTATATACTGTGTGTGGGCTGTTTATGTAATACTTGCTGTGATGATGTGTGATTACATTCTATTGTTTATTGTGGCTTGTAGGAGTTAAGCCTGTAATTATAGGTTGTGGAACTAGCAGACAGACAGGTTAATTGAATAGATGCTGAGGTGTCACCTGTCTGCTTGTGTAATGTTAATGAACCTCAAATATGCTACAGATCCTTTATTTCTGTGAAGTCTTTTGATAATGTGGATTGGGAGACAAAAGCTAAACACAAAAGGTCATGCATAACCATTTAAACTGAAATGTAAATTGGGCCTGGTCAGAGGTGTATGATGGGAGGAGGGTCAGAAGCTTCTCTCTGTGTGTATAAGAGTTGTAGTACTTTTGCAATAAAGGGTCAGTTCATTTTGGAAAGATACAGAGCGTTTTGTCTCGTTCTTTTGGAAGGATTAATCCTATGGGAAGTGGTCACCTGACTGTGGAGTGTCAGTAGTGGATGTGTGTCCAGGAGAGGGAAGATATCTAAACGGCGTTACCCCCTTTCATACTTGGGCAGTCCTTACATTGGTTGGCAGCGGTGGGATTTTCCCTCCAGTTCCTGGGACACTCCAAACCACCACAGTGAATGACCAGCTATGCAACCTGCAGGAAAGCCACGCTGAAAGACCTACTTGAGAGCCGTGGAGGGACCAGTGGGACAAATAACAAGGCCACCTTGATCAGGGAGTTAGCCGAGATGGACCAGAAGGATGGTGATGCAGGACCCCGGTCAATTGAAGATTTGTTTCAGCAACGAGTTCGACAACGCTTGGCATTATATGGTGCTAACCCATCAGAGACCGCCATACAGGAAGCCATTAAAGACATCCAGCTGCAGGATGAGCGACAAGAGAAAAAACTACAGCGACAACAGAGAGAACGAGAGCGACAAGAGAAAGAACTAGAGCGACAAAAGAAAAAACTAGAGCGACAAAAGAGAGAACTAGAGCGGCAACATGAGTGGAGAATGGCGGAAATACGGCAATCGGAGATCGCCTACAGACAGCTGCTAGAATCTTCTCAGCAGCAGGGTGGTGCTACCTTTGCCTGGGACTATCAGGAAATACCAGTGGACAACTCTGAAATCCTGGCTGAAGAATCGGCAGAGGAAAATCTGAAGATTGCCATTCCAAAAGCCAAAGTGGATGATATGGATTTCCAGGGAGCTAGGGCAGTTGGCTCATCTCCCCAGCCACAGATTACAGAAGGTATGGACTTAAGGGACTGTTCAGAGGATGTTATGGATTATGCATCGCCTGCTCAAGTACTGGCAGCAGGACAGAGTACTGCAGACGCCTGCTCTACACCCGTGGCAGTTTTGGAGGCCCGAGGTGAGAAGGTGATGGTTCCTCTTTTCCAGGTGATTTCAGAGATGCAGGGAGGAGAAGCAGCCCTTTTCCCTCCCCAACAGTTAGCCAGAGCAGATGGTGTGGAGTCCCCAGCAGAAGTGCTGGCAACAGGGCAGAGTGATAGCAACCTCTGCCCAGCACCGGAAACAACTGTGGAGTTTCAGGAAGCCGGGGCAGTTGGCCCATCTCTCCAGCAACAAGCTGAGGTGGTAAAGCTTTTACCCCCAGCTGAATCACTGGCAGCAGGGCAGAATGCTACTGGCCGCTGCACACAACTGCCACTTGAGCTGATATCGGTGGATGAGACTGCGGTCTCCACTCACAGCAACCCAGCAGAAGAGCTGGCAACAGAGCACAGTGCCGCGGGCCTCTGCTCTCAACTAACAGAAGAGGGAGTTCCTGTGGTACTGGATGGGACTTCGGTCCTCACTGACACAACCCCAGAAAATGGTGTGACACTGAGACAGGGGGATGTCAGCCTTGCTTTGCAAGCACTGGGGGATTTTCAACTACCACAAGTGGATGGGACTTCAGTCTCCACTTGTATACCCCAGGGATGTTGGGCAGTTGGCCCAGATCCCCAACAGCATGACGGACTGAGCCCAGTCACCCTGTCTTCTCTCCAGCAACTGAAAGGACCTCAGGGAGAAGGGCCTATCCAGGCCTCTCCCCAGCGGCGGGTATGTTCTCTGAGAGAGGCAGAGGTTGGCTGGGTAAGTAATGCTCTGTGTTTGAGCAATTTATTTGGAGTAATGTGTGGATACCGGCATTAGGGGAATGGAACTATGGACTACCTTCGGAGTCAACCCGTCTGGGGTCTCCTCCTGTGTTAGTCTCCTGCCGAAAGGGGAGAGATGTAACGGGAAGGCCCGGGTAACCCAGAAGCTCTTAGAAAGTATGAGATACCCTTGCTTCAGCTTCCCCAATGCCTCTTATGTGTAAACCACCCTGTGTCTCACTTGGGGCACAGGGTGAATGAGAACCCCACCATGATCTGTGATAGCCATATCCCATACTGTATATACATAGCAGATTGGGTATATACTGTGTGTGGGCTGTTTATATAATACTTGCTGTGATGATGTGTGATTACATTCTATTGTTTATTGTGGATTGTGGGAGTTAAGCCTGTAATTATAGGTTGTGGAACTAGCAGACAGACAGGTTAATTGAAGAGATGCTGAGGTGTCACTTGTCTGCTTGTGTAATGTTAATGAACCTCAAATATGCTACAGATCCTTTATTTCTGTGAAGTCTTTTGATAATGTGGATTGGGAGACAAAGGCTAAACACAAAAGGTCATGCATAACCATTTAAACTGAAATGTAAATTGGGTCTGGTCAGAGGTGTATGATGGGAGGAGGGTCAGAAGCTTCTCTCTGTGTGTATAAGAGTTGTAGTACTTTTGCAATAAAGGGTCAGTTCATTTTGGAAAGATACAGAGCGTTTTGTCTCGTTCTTTTGGAAGGATTAATCCTATGGGAAGTGGTCGCCTGACTGTGGAGCGTCGGTAGTGGATGTGTGTCCAGGAGAGGGAAGATATCTAAACGGCGTTACCCCCTTTCATACTTGGGCAGTCGTTACACCATCAGTGAGGTGGAGGTCACTGTAAATGTCCCTACCTTTCCAGCTTCAGTGGATGAGCCCCTCCACGTCATTGATAAGGGAAAAGTCCCTAGAAAGGTCTTGTATGTTGATGTGGATCGCATTAAGATGACAAATGTGTTGTTGAAAATTCTTAAAGTCCAAAAAACACACCTGTACACCTGGGTGTCTCCACCGTGGTCGGACAAGGTGGTACTACATAGTACCAGTAGGTGGAGCCAAGTAGTACAAGCCATGCTTGATGTTAATCATGAGAGAAACTGGGTGGTACCATATTTATTAGCAGTGTGGCAAATGGTCTCAAGGTTCTCTGAGAGTTTGCTTCCAGTTACCGGTTTGGATGGAAGGCGCTCAGGAGAACATTTGAAAACATCAGAGGTCTCTCCGCATAATGCGGTGACTAGGAAAAGTTCTGCTGGTGCGGTCCAAAGTGCGGCTAAGCAGTGGTCAGCAGAGGGCACGGACACTGCCTCACACACTAGACCTCACGTGAAGCAAGGGACCGAAATAGACATGGCAGTAGCAGAGATTTTTCATGTCATTCGCACAAAGGTACAAATTAAAGTACCCGGAGACACTGTGGGGGGAAGCACTGATGGTATTGGAAGTGGCAACATCAGAATTTTTGGTCTGTCACTGGTTGGTACTGATAAGAAGGGTTTAATTGCCGTGGGTAACCTCAGAAAAGTTGTTAAACCAAAAAAACCTGTTGTGATGGGAAAAACTGGTATCGGTAAGGGAAAAGGTGGTTCCCCATCAGACAAAGTATTAGGAACAGGTCCCCTATATCAAGAAAGTGAGGGTATTAGGGAAGGCAGAGTTCCCCCGAGAAAAGCAAATAAGCTCAGAAACCCCAGAAGAGGGAGAAAGCGTAGAATAAAAATTAGTGGGATCCCATGGAGAGTGAAGGAAGGACTTACCTGGAAACGCACCCGAAAAAAAGGTTGGGCCTACGCGGCCGACAGCCGACACAGAGGTGTCCCAACCCTGATGACGTGTGCTGGTGTTCCTCCCTCCGGATCGAAACAAGAGGGGGGGGTATGTGGCAGAGCGAGGCTCTGTCCCAATGAAAATGAGGTTAAAGTGGACACAGAGGCTGCATATCGCCTGAGTGCAGAGCTACAGAGCGTAAATTTAAAAACAGAGAAAACTGTTCTGGCAGTTTTCTCAGATTTTGCTATTTCTGCATGGGGTTCTGTGGCTTGGAGATCCTTCAGAGTCTTGGGTGGGATGGGATCTCCAACCCTGTGTCCTGGTCTTGTGGACAGCCAGCATGGTGTGTGCTCAGGTGCACACAACCAATATAATGAGGGGCTGGTGAGAGCAGAGAGTGGAGGATGGTGGAGGATGGTGAGCAGCTTGCTAACTGCAGTGGCTGCTAGTGAGTGTCTCTGTGTGAGGATAAACGCTGTGTGCGTTGAAGGGCTTTAAGCTGTGTGCGTCCAAGGAGCCAGAAGCTGTGTGCATTAAGGGACTTCAAGCTGTGTGTGTTTAAGAAGCCCAAAGCTGTGTGCATCCAAGACTGTGAGACTGGAAGATCTAGTGGTTTAAAGGTATCAGTACCTAAAGCAAGCAGAGGAACTGCTAACAAGAGAGCCAGGTGGCTTGGTATGTTTTTCTTATTTTTGGACTGCTAAATGAAGTTAAACCCCTGCGTGGGATTCCTGAAGGGACATTTTTGCTTTTGTTGTTCTGTTCAAATAGACGTGGGCTACCAGGCCCTTAACTAGAATGCCTGTCTGATATGGACTCACTGCATAAAAATGCATCTATCCACTTGAGCTAAAACACCCCAATATCACACCGGGTAGGGAGGCTAGGGATAATACCATCCGCACTTTAAATGTACAACACTGGCTGGCTTCATCGGAGTCCAGGGGATTCCTCCTATCTCTTAAAGCTGAGAAGGCGTTTGACAGGGTGTCATGGGATTACATGCGGGCGGTCTTGGAGGGCATAGGCCTCCTGCCACATATGCTTGCACACATAACTGCCCTCTATACTAATCCCTCGGCAAGGGTGAGGGCTAATGGCCTCCTGTCAGACGCCTTCTCAATAAGCAATGGCACCCGTCAGGGCTGCTTGTTATCTCCCCTGATCTTTGATTTGACGCTAGAGCCCCTCCTAAACAGACTAAGGTCCAACACGGAAATCAAAGGAATCTCCATTGCCCATAGAGAATTTAAAGTAGCGGCCTTTGCTGACGATATCTTACTATCCTTACAATCCCCTTGGATATCGTTACCTAATCTTTTGAAAGACATAAAACACTTTGGCGAGTTATCAAATCTCAAAATCAATTTCTCCAAATCGCATGCCCTAAATGTATCCCTTACCCCTCAGGAAGTCACTCATTGCCAGGAATCCTTTCCCTTTCATTGGCAGAAGACAGCCATGACCTATTTAGGCATCCAGGTCACTAAGAACATAACGGATCTTTATAGCCACAACTTTCTTCATGCCTTCTCTAAGCTCCAGGCAAATTTGAGGGATTGGGCCAACCTCAACATTTCTTGGTTTGGGCGCTCGGCCTTCATTAAGATGGTTGTTCTCCCCCGTCTATTGTATATAATGCAGACGATTCCGATTCACTTACCCCCCTCATTTTTTGCGGCATATAAAAAAGCCTGCACTAGCTTCATATGGAAGAATAATGCCCCACAAATTAAATACTCACAGCTGACATGCTCCAAAGCAACAGGTGACATTGGTTTGCCAGATCTTTATAAATATTATCTGGCCTGCCACCTAACTAGAGTGGTGGACTGGAAACTTCACAAACTAAGGAAAGCATGGGTGAAGGCTGGAAAACTCTCTCACGCGAACCCCGATTGCCACACTACCTTGGCTGTCACCTCGATTCTGGCCCCTGACCCTCAAGACACACCCGCTCATTGCACCCTCCCTATCGGCCTTTAGGAAAGCAGTCACTCTCTTTAACTTATCCTCACAACCGGGTCCGCTAACTTCTTTGAGAGGTAACCCTGAGTTCCCTCCGGGAGATTCAAACGCATTCCTCCACATGGAATGGCAACACGAGGAGGTTCTAGCGTGTCATTTCTTTCACAAAGGCCGTAGGCGATCCTATGAGGAGCTTACCTCTGAATCACGTACTAACACTTTTCCTTTTTGGTCTTTTAGACAGCTGACTCACTTTCTTACCTCTAAAGATGCGAATGTCACATGGGATAGGCAACTTACACCACTTGAAGCACTTTGCTCACGCAATGCACCACAACGACACCTTGTGTCGTACATTTACACCCTACTGCAGGACGTTCCTGGTACTCCCACGATGCAGACTGTACGTGCTTCTTGGGAAAGCCATATGCAAATGACACTTCAGGACGATGACTGGGAATCCATATACACTCTTGCGCATAAAGGCTCGATGAACGTAGCGATCCAAGAAAACGGTTATAAAATGATCAGGAAATGGTATAGAGCCCCAGCTCGTTTACATAAATTCTCACCCTCAATCCCGAATACATGTTGGAGGTGTACAGAAGGGGTAGGATCCATGATCCACATTTGGTGGGAGTGTACCTTGCTCCAGCCTTTTTGGAGGTAGGTCCACTCCATCATTACCCGGGTCACCACTTTCACTCTAGACTATACCCCTGCTCAATACCTCCTACACCATACTACTCTACCCAAACAAAATTACCAAAAATCATTGGCTATGCATATGGTGAATGCAGCCAGACTCTGCGTTCCTACACATTGGCGTTCAAAAGATATCCCGACCATTTGAGAATGGTTAATCAGAGTCGCCAAGATAGAGGAGATGGAGGAATTGATACATACAGCCCATGACCGTTTACAGAAGTTTAGTTTGACCTGGTCCTGTTGGACGCATATTAGGACCACGGATTACTATAAATCCTTCTTCTAAACGCTGTCCTAAAGTATTTAACCACTTAACGACCGCTCACTGTATATATACGTCGGCAGAATGGCACCGACAGGCACAATCACGTAGAGCATACGTGATTGCCTTTGTATAGTTGGGGGGTCCAATCGGACCCCCCTTCTGTACAGTGAGCGGTGGCTAAGTGTCCGGGAGCGTTTCGGGATGAGGGGGCAGCCTATCGTTTCTGGCCACCCCCTCGCGATCGCTCCCGGCGAATGGAAATGCCCCCTCTGTCTGTGTCAGACAGAGGGAGCAGGAGGAAGTGATGTCATCTCTGGTGCGGCGCTCACATATACCGAGCGCCGTACAAGAGAAGACATCAGGTCAGTGCACACAACACTACACTGACACCAGGACACATAGGGACATAAATCGCCCCCCCAGCCCCCCCAGACACCCCAGATCACCCCCCAGATCACCCCCCCAGTCACAGTGTCACTGATTGCAGTGACCATTTATTTAGTGATCACTGCAATCAGTGACATTTGTGACTGTAAAAGTGTCACCAAAGTTTAGTCTTAGGTCCAGTGTAGCCCCCTAACCCCCCCTAATAAAGGTTTAACCCCCTGATCACCCCCCAGATAACCCTTTCACCGCCTATCACCACTGTCGCTTAGCGATCATTTTTCTGATCGCTGTCTTAGCGTCAGTGATGCCGATCGGCAGCCAGTAATTTTTTTTAGGTTCGCCGCAGGTTTTTATAGCGTCAGGTACCCCAATATATTATCTAATAAAGGTTTAACCCCCTTGATCGCCCCCCCAGGTAACCCTTTCACCCCCTATCACCACTGTCACTAAGCGATCGTTTTTCTAAACGCTGTCTTAGTGTCTGTGATGCAGATCGGTAGCCGGTAATTTTTTTTAGGTTCGCCGCAGGTTTTTATAGCGTCAGATACCCCAATATATTATCTAATAAAGGTTTAACCCCCTTGATCGCCCCCCAGGTAACCCTTTCACCCCCTATCACCACTGTCGCTAAGCAATTGTTTTTCTAAACGCTGTCTTAGTGTCGGTGATGCAGATCGGTAGCCAGTAATTTTTTTTAGGTTCGCCGCATGTTTTTATAGCGTCAGGTACCCCAATATATTATCTAATAAAGGTTTAACCCCCTTGATCGCCCCCCAGGTAACCCTTTCACCCCCTATCACCACTGTCACTAAGCAATCGTTTTTCTAAACGCTGTCTTAGTGTCTGTGATGCAGATCGGTAGCCGGTAATTTTTTTTAGGTTCGCCGCTGGTTTTTATAGCGTCAGGTACCCCAATATATTATCTAATAAAGGTTTAACCCCCTTGATCGCCCCCCAGGTAACCCTTTCACCCCCTATCACCACTGTCGCTAAGCAATTGTTTTTCTAAACGCTGTCTTAGTGTCGGTGATGCAGATCGTAGCCAGTAATTTTTTTTAGGTTCGCCGCATGTTTTTATAGCGTCAGGTACCCCAATATATTATCTAATAAAGGTTTAACCCCCTTGATCGCCCCCCAGGTAACCCTTTCACCCCCTATCACCACTGTCACTAAGCGATCGTTTTTCTAAACGCTGTCTTAGTGTCGGTGATGCAGATCGGTAGCTGGTAATTTTTTTTAGGTTCGCCGCAGGTTTTTATAGCGTCAGGTACCCCCATATATTATCTAATAAAGGTTTTAACCCCCTGATTGCCCCTAGTTAACCCTTTCACCAGTGATCACCATATAAGTGTTACGGGTGACGCTGGTTAGTTAGTTTGCTTTTTATAGTGTCAGGGCACCCGCCGTGTATATAACCCAATAAAGGTTTAACCCCCTGATCGCCCGGCGGGTGATATCAATTAGGTTTTAGCGTCAGAGAGGGTCTGAGTCACACCCCAGGCAGCGTCAGGTTAGTGCCAGTAACGCTAACACCCACGCGTGAAGCATACACCCCCCTTAGTGGTATAGTATCTGAACAGATCAATATCTGATCTGATCAGATCTATACTAGCGTCCCCAGCAGTTTAGGGTTCCCAAAAACGCAGTGTTAGCGGGATCAGCCCAGATACCTGCTGGCACCTGCGTTTTGCCCCTCCGTCCAGCCCAGGCCACCCAAGTGCAGTATCGATCGATCACTGTCACTTACAAAACAAAAACACACATAACTGCAGCGTTCGCAGAGACAGGCCTGATCCCTGCGACTCCAGTGCTGTAGGAGGTGATTTCACCACCACAGTTAAAAAAAAAAAGCAAATATGCCGAAGCATTGGGGCAGCAGGGGCGGAGGAGCGATTTTGCTCCTAATGCCGCGTACATACGGTCGAAATTCCGACGGAGGCTTGCCCGTGGAAAAGTCCGACCATGTGTGTGCGGCATAACTTTTTTGCGGGAGGATGCCCCCATGCTTCGGCATATATAAATGGTGCGTGTATGCCCATCATTGGAAGTGGGTGGATGAAGGGCGGTATTCTAATGGTGGGCATACCCACCGATCAATCTCTTTTTTCGTTCAGCCAACTGGCTGCATGAAATAAAAAGATTACAATACATGTCCAACAAGGACCAGCAACGTACTGGTATGTTGCTGGACTTTGAATGTTTATACCAGAATGATGCCTGAGGGTTTAGGTATCATCTTGGTATCATTCTTTTCAGCCAGCGGCCGGCTTTCATGTAAAAGCAATCCTAGTGGCTAATTAGCCTCTGGACTGCTTTTACAAGCAGTGGGAGGGAATGTCCCCCCCCCGGATATAAAAAGCGCCATTGGGAAATTGGGAAAGCATTTTATCACACCGATCTTGGTGTGGTCAGATGCTTTGAGGGCAGAGGAAAGATCTAGGGTCCAATAGACCCCAGTTTTTTCAAAAAAGAGTACCTGTCATTACCTATTGCTATCATAGGGGATATTTACATTCCCTGAGATAACAATAAAAAAAAAAAATACTTGGAAGGAACAATTTAAAAATAAAAGAAAAAAGCAAAATAATAATAAAAAAAAAAGAAAAAAAAAAAGCACCCCTGTCCTGCCCTGCTCTTGCCCAATGGCGAACGCAAGCGTCGGTCTGGCGTCATATGTAAACAGCAATTGCACCATGCATGTGAGGTATCACCGCGAAGGTCAGATCGAGGGCAATCATTTTAGCAGTAGACCTCCTCTGTAAATCTACTGGGGTAACCTGTAAAGGCTTTTAAAGGCTTTTAAAAATGTATGTAGTTTGTCGCCAATGCGCGTTTGTGCGAAATTTTAAAGCATGTCGTGTTTGGTATCTATGTACTCGGCCTAAGATCATCTTTTTTATTTCATCAAACATTTGGGCAATATAGTGTGTTTTAGTGCATTAAAATTTAAAAAAGTGTATTTTTTAACCCAAAAAATGCGTTTGAAAAATCGCTGCGCAAATACTGTGTAGAAAAAAAAAATGCAACACCCACCATTTTAATCTGTAGGGCCTTTGCTTTAAAAATATATATAATGTTTGGGGGTTCAACATAATTTTCTTGCAAAAAAAAATAATGTTTTCATGTAAACAAAAAGTGTCAAAAAGGGTTTTGTCTTCAAGTGGTTAGAAGAGTGGATGTAAGCTTCCTAATGTTGTGTATAAAATGCCAGAACAGTTCAAAACCCCCCCAAATGACCCCATTTTGGAAAGTAGACACCCCAAGCTATATACTGAGAGGCATGTCGAGTCCATGGAATATTTTATATGTTGACACAAGTTGCGGAAAAACGACAATTATTTTTTTTTTGCACAAAGTTGTCACTAAATGATATATTGCTCAAACATGCCATGGGCATATGTGGAATTACACCCCAAAATACATTCTGTTGCTTCTCCTGAGTACGGGGATACCACATGTGTGAGACTTTTTGGGAGCCTAGCCACGTACGGGACCCCAAAAACCAAGCACCGCCTTCAGGCTTTCTAAGGGTGTAAATTTTTGATTTCACTTCTCACTGCCTATCACAGTTTCAGAGGCCATGGAATGCCCAGATAGCACAAAACCCCCCCAAATGACCCCATTTTGGAAAGTAGACACCCCAAGCTATTTGCTGAGAGGTATTGTGAGTATTTTGCAGATCTCGCTTTTTGCCACAAAGTTTTGAAAATTGAAAAAAAATAAAAATATATATATATATTTTCTTTCTTCATTTTCAAAAACAAATGAGAGCTGTAAAATACTCGCCATTCCTCTCAGCAAATAGCTTGGGGTGTCTATATTCCAAAATGGGGTCATTTGGGGGGGTTTTGTGCGATTTTGGCATTTTATGGCCTTCGAAACTGTGATAGGTAGTGAGGAGTGAAATCAAAAATTTGTGCCTAGAAATCCTGAAGGCGGTGCTTGGTTTTCGGGGTCCCGTACGCGGCTAGGCTCCTAAAAAGTCCCACACATGTGGTATCCCCGTACTCAGGAGAAGCAGAAAAATGTATTTTGGGGTGTAATTCCACATATAACCATGGCATGTGTGAGCAATATATCATTTAGTGACAACTTTTTGTAATTTTTTTTTTTTTTTTGTCATTATTCAATCACTTGGGACAAAAAAAAATATATTCAATGGGCTCAACAGGCCTCTCAGCAATTTCCTTGGGGTGTCTACTTTCTAAAATGGGGTCATTTGGGGGGATTTTGTGCTATTTTGGCATTTTATGGCCTTCGAAACTGTGATAGGTAGTGAGGAGTGAAATCAAAAATTTGCGCCCTTAGAAATCCTGAAGGCGGTGCTTGGTTTCCGGGGTCCCGTACGCGGCTAAGCTCCCAAAAAGTCCCACACATGTGGTATCCCCGTACTAAACATGTGGTATCCCCGTACGTAAGTAGAAAATATCATTTTTTTTCAAAATTTTCGCTCTTTTTCCGTTTATATCGCAAAAAATTAAAATCGCAGAGGCAATCAAATACCATTAAAAGAAAGCTCTATTTGTGGGAAGAAAAGGACGCAAATTTCGTTTGGGTACAACATTGCATGTCCGCACAATTTACAGTTAAAGCAGCGCAGTGCAAAATTCTGAATTCACCTCTGGTCCTTTAGCTACCAAATGGTCCGGGGCTTAAGTGGTTAAAGTGCTCACTGCGATCTCTCCTGCGTTTTGAACTGGTGTGGGGGCCCGGGACGGAGAGCGGTCCCCACTTCTCCCCACTACTCTCTATTTTCTCTTCTTGACTGCTACCCCTTACCTACACTTCTTCTTCTTCTCTTACTCCTTTCCCACATCTATGTCATTGTAAACCTCTTTTTTGTTTACTTTTACCCCCCCCTTTTTTTTTATTATTATTATTATTTTTCTTTATTTGTCTTTCCGGATTGTGATGTAACTGACCAAATGATAGCCTGGAGCTTTGCTAGGGGTTCCCAACATCTATACGACCATTGCAATTTCCGAATTGAGAAGTTTTACCATGACCCCAGATAGGCCTGCTGATATTGGTCTACAGTGGGTCTTTGCACTCTTACGCAGGTTTACTTGCTCTCATTCAGTTTTCGGACATTGCTTTGTTTAAGTGTTGGTTATTCTTGAAATGTTCATGAGCTTGTATGTCTTGTATGTACATGTAACCTTATTTTTCTTTCAATAAAATCATTTATGGAAAAAAAAAAAAAGATGGGCACTAGACATGTGCAATTCGTTTAGAATTCTTTTTTTAACAGATTTTTAAAAATTAGTTCATTCCGAAATTTCTAATTTCCGAATTTCTGAATTTCGAATTTTGAAAATTTTGAATTTCCAAAATTCCAAAATTTCGAATTTTCGACATTTCGAATTTCTGGAAATTCGAAAAATTTTGAAAATTCGAAATGAGGAAATTCGAAAATTCGGAATTCGATAATTCGGAAATTCGAAAGTCCAAATTTTCGGATTTCTAATTTCCGAATTTCCGAAAAAAGCAAAAAGACTAATGAAATGAAAACTAACAATTTTTTTGTCAGTGCACATGTCTAATGGGCACTGTCTTAAACAATGTTGTTATTGGTAACATATCTGTAGCGGCCTCCACTCTCTCCTCTCTATTCTTCTTGCTCTGGCTTTTGTCTAGGAGTACTCTGAAGGAGAGAGTGCGGGGTCACCACGCCAAGTCCCCCTGCAGATGTATGTGCAGTGAGAGACAATCCTCTTTTACCTTAGGGTCGGTGTTCTGCATCTGGAGACCTCCTCCTGGTTTTCTCGAACAGTGTCTGCCAGTAAATGAGCCCCACACCACTAAAGTCCAACACTCCTTTATTCTTCCTGATAACAGAGTAATGCACAGACAGTTGAACTCCCTCAACGAACAGAACAGACAGGGGGGGTGTGGATGCGAGTAAGCCCAGGCACAATGAACTCTCCACTTTCCTTCCTGAAAGTGGGTTGCGGTGTCCGAGCGAGGGGGGATTTCCTTCCAGGCGGTCTCCGATGGAAGGCTCACCTGTTACTGGCAATATGCTGCACCAGGTCTTCAAGCAAGTATCTCCCACCGGTCCATTACGCCCTCCGGATTTGGGTACCCACTCCCGGGGTCCCCTAGGATCTCCTTCCCTTGCGGAACTCAGTGTTGGGCACTGAGCTCCAGACCTCCATCCGAGTACCTCACCCCAGGCTAAAGGTGCCTGGGATGGAACACGACCTTCGAACGTCCTCTAGGCCTAGGCCGCCTATAGAGGACCGACGCGAACCACCGCCCACAGGCTGAAGGTGCCCGGGACTCCACTCCCTGACAAAGATGGCCGGCCCCTTTATACCCTCTCCCAGCAAGCACGGCGGGTTCCCCGCCCCACCATACCGCTGCTGAGGGAGGACAAAAAGGGAGCATGGCACACAGCAATGGCTCAAACCCCAGCCCAAGGCGACAGCGCCACCCGCTGGGCTGCAGGGAACTGCACATCACTGGTGTCTCTGCCAGTTTTAAATACACAGAAAAGTGTATACCCGCTACATATCTTTACACAATATATAATGTATTAAGCACATAACCAAAAAGGTAATATATATTGCAGCTTACTATGCATTAGATGTCTTTTTTTACATATTTTTTCCCTCTGTTTTCACCTGGTGATCTTGTCAATAACGCACCTCCTGTATTACAGTCCCCTCATTCTGCATCATTGAGCACAGGAGTACCTTTAGACAGCAGAATTGTCAGTCTGAAGGAAGTGAGGTGTTAGATCTACCTACTAGCAGATTTAGATACACTAGCAAATTGAAGCCAAACTCCAGTTCACACTTTATAAGCAGTGACAGTAACCATTTCTCCCTTTGGGATAAAGGTTTACATAAATAAATAAAAGCTGATCATTGTAATCACCCCGGTCAGTAGTAAATGATTTGTCTCATCCCTCTAACTGCTACATCTGAAAGAGTGCTTGTTCTTTTAAAAAACAACAGACTTACTGGTCCGATCACCAGGTGAAAATAGAAGTAAGAAAGCCTAAAAAATAAAACTAATACAGCCACCACATCTAAGAATTGGTAAACTGAAGTATAATAAATGTTATCTTTTGGGTTTGAAACAGCTTTAAAAAGGGGGATTGTATGGATGAATTGTAAATGATGAAGTTTTTATGAGCCAAACCAAAGCCTAATAACACACAGCTTCTCCATACGACCCAGCTACTGTGGGGAGTGCCTCCCTGATTGTCGCCAGACACAAGAGTAATCCAGTTCCAGCAGGATGGCCCTTTATCATTGAATAATATCTGTGTTATCAGAGCTACTCTGAACTTAATTGTGAGGGTTGTTTTCTATGAAGATATTTTGTAACTAATGCAGACCTCGATACACTATATAATTGGGTAACTACTGTATGTAACTATGATATAGGGTTCAATTCACAGAGATTTACTGCATGCAATATTACTTATTTGCATAAATTATTGCATGCGGTAAATTAGGTCCTATTCACAAAAAAAAAATTGGCGGCATTTACTAAAAAAAAAAAAAAAAGCGCTGATAAATATTGCATAAAAAGCTCTTCTGTCCAATTCACAAACGGACCAGAGAGTAAAAAAGCATGTGGTAGTTTAGCTGGCGGTATCACATGCAGTATTTTGACAACTAGCTGGTTGCTAAGGATGTAGCCAGGGGGCTAATTAGAGTCTGGAAGCCCTCTTTAAAAAGAGGGCCCCCAGATCCCTGCCCCCCCATGTGAATGAGTATCTGGTACATTGTACCCCTACCCATTCACCAAAAAAGTGTCAAAAAGTAATAAAAACAAGAGACAGGTTTTTGACAAACCCTTTATTAAAAAAAAATTGTGTTCCCCGATGTAAATCCACCAATGTAAATCCACGTCACCAACCCAGCATTAACTGGTCCATGACATTGCAAGGGGCGGGACCACCAGGTGACATAGCCAGTTGGCCCAGCCCCTTACCTATATCGGAAATGTCAGATGGCGGAGCCTGCAGTAGGCAGCCAGCCTTCATCCACCGTGAAAGCGTCTTTGTCTTTTTTATTTTCCAGGTCCAGCGGGCGGCGTGGTTGACGCTGGATTTACAATTGGGGGACACTATTTTATTTTTATATATACCGTATATACTCGAGTATAAGCCGACCCGAATATAAGCCGAGGCACCTAATTTTACCACAAAAAATGGGAAAACTTATTGACTCGAGTATAAGCCTAGGGTGTCCATCTGCATGCCTCACTGTACCTCAATTTGCCTCACTGTGTCCATGTGCATGCCTCACTTTGTCCATACCTCACTGTGTCCATGTGCATGCCTCACTGTGTCCATGCCTCACTCTGTCCATGCCTCACTGTGCCCATGACTAGACTGACATTTAACATGGGAGTCTATGGAAGGGGAGCCCGGGTTTGAAAAATCGGTGCTCACCGGCCATAGGTCCCCCAGACAACAAACTTTGCACACATGTAGAGGAGAAATTGGGCTACATGTGTGCCAAGTTCCGGGTCCAGGGGACCTACGCTTGGCCGGTACCGGGTTCCCAAAGTCACCAGAGAAATTACCATTTAACATGGGAGTCTATATAAGGGGTGTCCGGCTTTGAAAAATCGGTGTTTTCCCGGACAACAAACTCTGCACACTTGTAGAAGAATAGTGGGGCTACATGTGTGCCAAGTATGAGGTCCAGGGGACCTACGGCCGGCCAGTACCGGGTCCCCAAAGTCTGGGAGATCAGGCGCAAAAAGGTAACTCGAGTATAAGCAGAGGGGGGCATTTTCAACAAATGTGCTGAAAAACTCGGCTTATACTCGAGTATATACGGTATATATTTTTTTTTATTAACCTGCCTAGCGGTATTCCCGAGTCTGGCTCGGGGTGAAGTTTCAGAACCAAAAGCGGTAACCCCGAGCCAGACTCGGGATTGCATTGCAGTGATCCAGGCAGAGTTACTTACCTTGTCCCCTGGATCCTGCGATGCCTCTCCGTTGTGTGATCGAGCTGTCTCCTCGCTCGATTCACACAGTGCCCGAGTGCCGCCGAGCTCCATTCCCTGCGACGTTACTACGCACGGGGGCGGAGATCGGCGCCAAATTCAAAAAAGTTAAAACACAGTACACATACAGTACACTGTAATCTTACAGATTACAGTACTGTATAAAAAAATTACACACCCCCTTTGTCCTTAGTGATCTGCCCAGTGTCCTGCATGCACTTTTATATAATAAAAACTGTTCTTTCTGCCTGGAATTTGGAGATTGTCCTTAGCAACCAAAAAGTGTCCCTTTACAGTATGTCAAAAGTGTTTTTAGACCAGCTAGAAAACAGCGATAATAAATTAGAATCACTCGCAGAATTAAGCAATAGCGATTTGTGGGGAAATTCGACATCAAACACTGAAAAACACTTTTATTATTATTATATTATTATTTGTTATAATTATTTTATAGTTATTTATTATATTATAATTCATGATTTTGTTTTTTGAACTTTATCATACCCGGGATGTCTACTAGACTCTGGATTGGACAGATTTAAGTGAGTTATTCCTAAGAATTACAGGCCTGCAATATAAAACGCCAAATTTCCATGCAGAATAATGGTACCGCTTTCAGCACCTAAAATCTGCCAGAATCATACTGCCAGGGAGGTTAAGGATTTGTCAAAAACCTGTCTGTTTTTATTACTTTTTGACACTTTTTGGTGAATGGGTAGGTACCTGATACTAATACACATAGAGGGGGCAGGGATCTGGGAGCCCCCTTCTTAAAGGGGGGCTTCCAGATTCCAATTATCCCCCTGCCTGCAGACCCCCACAACCACGGGCTATGGTTGTGGGGATGAAGCCCTTGTCCCTATCAACATGGATGCAATGTTACCGGATGCAATATTTTACTGCATTTTATTAGCTGTTATTTAACTCTTAGTGAATTGACCCCATTGAGTCGTATAGAGAGTATGCCATGTAGCCACATGTAATCCTAATTAAATCACAGAGACATTGCTTCAAGGACACCATGTTTGTGCAGCTTTCATTATTCTGTAGTGTATGCATATTTTGTTACCATTCTGAACCTGTTTTGCATGATTTCTTCTAATACGTACACACAAATAGTGATGTGGCGAACGCGAATTTCCGCAAATGTTCGCGAACTGGGCGAACCGCCATAGACTTCAATAGGCAGGCGAATTTTAAAACCCACAGGGACTCTTTCTGGCCACAATAGTGATGGAAAAGTTGTTTCAAGGGGACTAACACCTGGACTGTGGCATGCCGGAGGGGGATCCATGGCAAAACTCCCATGGAAAATTACGTAGTTGACGCAGAGTCGGATTTTAATCCATAAAGGGCATAAATCACCTAACATTCCCAAATTGTTTGGAATAGCGTGCTTTAAAACATCAGGTATGATGTTGTATCGATCAGGTAGTGTAAGGGTTACGCCCGCTTCACAGTGACAGACCAAACTCTGACAGACCAAACTCCCCGTTTAACGCACCGCAAACAACTGCAAACAGTCCATTTGCAAAACCGCAAGGCTTTAATGATCACCTTAGATGATCACAAAGAAAATTTATGTTTTTTCTATGCAAAATTATCCAGCCGATCGCTTTTGGTCTGTTCACAATGAAGCAACGACCTTATCATCTGGGGTGTGCCAACATTGCCATTGCCAACACACTGGAAAATTTTGTATCCCCCTCCAACCAGCAGCAATTCAGCATTGAGCAATTCATTACCTGCAACACTAGCCATGTAGTATATGCGCTGAAATGTCCATGCGGACTTCTCTACATTGGGCGGACTAAGAGACTCCTTAGAATAAGGATAGCAGAACACATTCATAATATTAAGATTGGCTTCAAAGACCACAATGTGTCGTTACATTTTAAGCTCAAACATGATCAAGACGCCTCAGGGCTACAATTTTGGGGCATAGAATGCCTAGAAGCTAATTGGAGAGGCTCGCACAAAATACGAGAATTGTCTAAAAAAGAAACCAAGTGGATTTTTCTTACTGACGTTTTAGTACCTAAGGGCCTCAACGTTGAGCTTGACATTAATTGTTTTATAAGTAACTCTTAATTAAGGATGAACTACCTCTGCTATTACTAATTGTTGGTGATCAATTTAAATTAAACAGTGTCCACAAAAATAAGGCATCACACTAACAGGATAATGACTAATGCATATGCATGTACTATTGACATATAGATTTTATATAATTTTGATATATATTTATATACTCTATATTTTAGTTTTATCTATTTATGTTTTATATGCATATTTTAGGAAATGAGCATGGGTTTTATTGGTGTCCCCCTTTTTTAGGCTCTCTCTTTTATAGGTTTTTATACATATACAGGGCTTGATATTGGCCTCTTATGACTTTGGGTGTCTTTCCATCCATTTGTTTGGTATTTTAGAAACCTATGGACCACACAGAACTTTTTATAGTATTTATGGTATTTTATGGTATTTTTATTTATGGACTAAAAAGCATACATACTCTGTAAAATTGGAATGATGTATAGACCCTCAGATAGCGGTCTTCCAGTGCTTAGCATGAAACTAGTTTTCTTATTGCAATATACATATGCTTCAATATTATATGGAGAAATGTCTGTCACACAAAAGGGGTCCAAACATAGTAATACCAATGACTGCCATACCATTGAAACAAACGGTGTTTTGACACACTGACATAAACTGTGTTTCTCAGCAGGAAATGACAAGTATAGAGTTTATGCATTTTCATGACACACTTGCTCTTATTGAGCTAATCGCACACACAGGGTCATCACCCATATTGTTGTTATGTATTTTTGCAATGTCTTTGTTTTATTATTGCACATAAATAGGCTCCATCCCATCGGATCATGTATTGGGGATGCGCGCCAATCACGGCAGCGCATCCACGATATGACAACAGAGCTTCCGCCCACAACAGGGCATAGACGTGGGGCTGAAGTGCGCATGCGCGGTGACGCAGACGCAACCCGAACGCTCCAACGTCTATAGTGGGGCGGGATCAGAGGAGCATATTTAGTCCGGTTGTTGCGGAGACTGGTCACGCCCTCGGAAGAAGTCAGGAAGTGACGAAACGTCAGGGCGTGACCAGCAATACCCAGCAAACCGGTAGTGACGCATCTGCGCTCCAGGACCATACCAGGAAGACGCCAGAGGAACCAGGAAGTGGCGTTCTCTAGGGGCAAGTCTGAAAGCGCTGCAAGCGTCCATTTATCTCATATACATTATATACGCCTGTTTTATTCTTTTTATTGGTACGCACATATGCAAAGGGGCTTGTTTGTTTTGGGGAATATTAATAAAAATTACCAAACAGTACTACCCTATGTAGTTTGTTCCTTTCTCCTCACATATGCCAGAAGTGCCTGTACAGTAGAAGAAGACAGAACATACTAAAGAAGGATGGTTTATACATGCCTTTATTGTTTTAATATCTGGTGAGTGCATCCCCATTAGGGGACCCTAATCCCCCCACGTGGTGAAAACACATATTGGTGATAAGGAGCACAGGAACTAAGATTTAAACCAGCTATAACCACATTCTTCATTCACTATCTACACCACCTATATAAATTGGATTATATAGAAGACGTACATTTGAACTTTTGTCCGTAGCGCTGCTGCAGTTTATTCTGAACTTTTTATTTTAAGTTTTTATATATACTGCTCTTTTTATACACTCATAGAGGTGGTCGCTTCATTGTGATACGCAAGCCCCTTCACCACAACAAGGTAACGATCACAAAGGGGAATTGACACATGTATGTGCTTTTTTTTTGTTTTGTTTTTGCAGCCACAGTGCAGCACCAGAGGCCAGAAAAATTAGGCATGTACACATGCCTGAAAAACTAGGTATTGTTGCAGCCGCTGCTGTAGCAGCGGCCAGAAAAATTTATGTTTTCCAGGCAGGAAGTGCCCTAAAACATTGCAGCATGAACCATAGTTGGTGGCGGATAAGTCACACAAGTCATCCGGCATGCAGAGATAAAATACAGCAGCGTGTGGACCATTTTTAGCCCAAGGCAGCTCACCTCATCAGGCCTTTTTTAGTCAAATGTATCAGTCCCTTCGGTATCCATGCCTCATTCATCTTAATAAAGGTGAGGTAATCTAGACTTTTTTGACCTAGGAGACTTCTCTTCTCAGTGACAATACCTCCTGCTGCACTGAAGGTCCTTTCTGAAAGGACACTTGAAGCGGGGCAGACCAGAAATTCTATCGCAAATTGGGATAGCTCAGGCCACAGGTCAAGCCTGCACACCCAGTAGTCAAGGGGTTCATCGCTCCTCAGAGTGTCGATATCTGCAGTTAAGGCGAGGTAGTCTGCTACCTGTCGGTCGAGTCGTTCTCTGAGGGTGGACCCCGAAGGGCTGTGGCGATGCGTAGGACTTAAAAAGCTCTGCATGTCCTCCATCAACAACACATCTGTAAAGCGTCCTGTCCTTGCCGGCGTGGTCGTGGTAGGAGGAGGATTACTTTCACCTCTTCCCCTGTTAGATTCCCGTTCTGCTGTGACATCACCCTTATACGCTGTGTAAAGCATACTTTTTAATTTATTTTGGAACTGCTGCATCCTTTCTGACTTCCGGTAATTCGGTAACATTCCTGGCACTTTCTGCTTATACCGGGGGTCTAGTAGCGTGGCCACCAAGTACAGGTCGTTCCCCTTCAGCCTTTTTATACGAGGGTCCCTCAACAGGCACGACAGCATGAAAGACCCCATTTGCACAAGGTTGGATGCCGAGCTACTCATGTCCCGTTCCTCGTCCTCACTGATCTCACTAAAGGTCTGTTCTTCCCCCCAGCCATGTACAACACCACGGGTACCAGATAGGTGACAACGAGCACCCTGGGATGCCTGCTGTGGTTGGTCTTCCTCCTCCTCCTCAAAGCCACATTCCTCCTCTGACTCAGACTCCTCTTCCGTCGTTGCCGCAGGTCCAGCAAGCGATGCTGATAAGGCTGTTTCTGGTGGTGGTGATGGTGACCACAACTCTTCCTCTTCACGCTCATCTACGGCCTGATCCAGCACTCTTCGCAGGGCACGCTCCAGGAAGAAAACAAATGGGATGATGTCGCTGATGGTGCCTTCAGTGCGACTCATTAGGTTTGTCACCTCCTCAAAAGGACGCATGAGCCTACAGGCATTGCGCATGAGCGTCCAGTAACGTGGCAAAAAAATTCCCAGCTGCGCAGAGGCTGTCCTAGCACCCCGGTCATACAAATACTCGTTGACGGCTTTTTCTTGTTGGAGCAGGCGGTCGAACATTAAGAGTGTTGAATTCCAACGTGTCGGGCTGTCGCAAATCAAGCGCCTCACTGGCATGTTGTTTCGCCGCTGGATATCTGAAAAGTGCGCCATGGCCGTGTAGGAACGCCTGAAATGGCCACACACCTTCCTGGCCTGCTTGAGGACGTCCTGTAAGTCTGGGAACTTATGCACAAAGCGTTGTACAATCAGATTTAACACATGTGCCATGCACGGCACATGTGTCAACTTGCCCAAATTCAATGCCGCCAACAAATTGCTTCCGTTGTCACACACAACTTTGCCAATCTCCAGTTGGTGCGAAGTCAGCCACTGATCCACCTGTGCGTTCAGGGCGGACAGGAGTGCTGGTCCGGTGTGACTCTCTGCTTTCAGGCAAGTCAACCCCAAGACGGCGTGACACTGTCGTATCCGGGATGTGGAATAGCCCCTGGGGAGCTGGGGGGGTGCAGTTGATGTGGAGCAAGACACAGCAGCAGAAGAGGACTCAGCCGAGGAGGTTTTCAAAGAGGATGGAGTAGGAGGAGTAGAGGAGGTGGCAGCAGACCTGCCTGCAAGTCGTGGCGGTGTCACCACCAACTCCTCTGCAGAGCCACGCATTACATGCTTGGCAGCCGTCAGCAGGCTTACCCAATGCGCAGTGTAGGTGATATACCTGCCCTGACCATGCTTTGCAGACCAGGTATCAGTGGTCAGATGAACCCTTGACCCAACACTGTGTGCCAGACATGCCATGACTTCCTTTTGCACAATAGAGTACAAGTTGGGGATTGCCTTTTGTGAAAAGAAATTTCGGCCGGGTACCTTCCACTGCGGTGACCCAATAGCTACAAATTTTTTGAAGGCCTCAGACTCCACCAGCTTGTATGGTAAAAGCTGGCGGGCTAAGAGTTCCGACAAGCCAGCTGTCAGACGCCGGGCAAGGGGGGGACTCTGTGACATCGGCTTCTTACGCTCAAACATGTCCTTGACAGACACCTGACTGTGGGCAGATGAGCAGGAACTGCTCAAGGCGAGAGACGTAGTGGCGGATGGTTGAGAGGGGGCAAGGAGGACAGCAGTGGTTGACGTGGCTGAAGATGCTGGACCAGGAGGATGGTGGCTTTGAGCTTGTGTGCTGCTTGTACTCGTCATCATGTGTTGATCCCATAGGCGTTTGTGATGTGCGATCATGTGCCTTCGCAAAGCAGTTGTACCTAGGTGGGTGTTGGATTTCCCATGACTCAGTTTCTTTTGGCACAGGTTGCAAATGGCATCGCTGTTATCAGAGGCAGACACACAAAAAAAATGCCACACTGCTGAGCTTTGCAATGACGGCATTCTGGTGGTGGCAACAGCATGCGTTGATTGGCGTGCTGTCTGGCTGACCCCGGGTGCCGATACATGCTGTCTGACTGTGTCACTAGCTTCTTGCGACGACCTACCCCTGCTTCCAACTCGTCTCCTCCTCCTCTCTGTCTCCCCATCTGAACTTTCCCCCTGTTCTTCTTCTCTTCGAGCAGGCACCCACGTGACATCCACATCTTCATCATCAACCGCTTCACTTGTATCTGACAACTCAGCAAAGGAAGCAGCAGCGGGTACAACATCATCATCATCACACCGTACGTCCATGTGTGTAATGCTGCCTGACTGAGACATATCCCTTTTATCTACATCCTCTGGCAATAATGTTTGCGCATCACTCATTTCTTCCAACTCATGTGTAAATAACTCCTCTGACAGATCAAGTGAAGCAGCTGTGATGCTAGTGTTGGTGGTGGTGGCAGGCGGGCGAGTGGGAACTTGAGAGGTGCCCGAAGCTGAGCTGGAGGAGGATGGTGCATCAAGGTTCCGAGCGGAAGCTGTAGAAGATTGGGTGTCCTGTGTTAGTCAGTCAACTATGTCCTCAGAACTTTTTGAGTTCAGGGTACGTGGCCTCTGAACACTGGGCATTATTCTAGGGCCAAAGGGAATCACAGCACCACGACCACGACGGCCCCTGCGGGGTGGCCTGCCTGTAATTTTTTTTAGATTTGTTTAGTTGTACTATGCGTGCAAGCTACTGTGACACCAGATATGAGTGGCACTGTGCACTGGCAGAAGTTGGCAGAGTAGACGCTGTAGGCCTGACACACACGCTGGCAGGCAACTGACTGCTATTCTATTGCAGTCCAAATTTTTTAATTTTTTTTTAAATGTAATCTACTTTGACACAAGATATATGAGTGGTGGCACTGGGCAAGTGGGCACAGTATACGCTGTGAGCCTGAAACACACACGCTGGCAGGCAACTGCAATTAGATTACAGAGGAAAAAAAAAAAAAGCAGACTGATGTACTAGCCCTAAAAAGTGCTTTTTGGGGTGCTGTCAGGACGCTGTCCTTACAGCAGATATCAGATGAGTCTTTCAGGACTGGAGTGGACACTGAATACACTGGCCTAGCTATAGCTTTCCCTATTAAATCAGCAGCAGATACACTGTCCCTCCTCTCACTAAGACTGCACACACACGCCGGCAGGCAACTGCAATTAGATTACAGAGGAAAAAATAAATAAAAATTATTTACTAGCCCTAAAAAGGTATTTTTGGGGTGCTGTCAGGAGAGGACGCTGTCCTTACAGCAGATATCAGATGAGTCTTTCAGGACTGGAGTGGACACTGATTACACACACGCTGGCAGGCAACTGCAATTAGATTACAGAGGAAAAAATAAAAAAATAATTATTTACTAGCCCATAAAAGGTATTTTTGGGGTGCTGTCAGGAGTGGACGCTGTCCTTACAGCAGATATCAGATGAGTCTTTCAGGACTGGAGTGCACACTGAATACACTGGCCTAGCTATAGCTTTCCCTATTAAATCAGCAGCAGATACACTGTCCCTCCTCTCACTAAGACTGCACACACACGCCGGCAGGCAACTGCAATTAGATTACAGAGAAAAAAAAAAAAGGCAGACTGATGTATGTAGTAGCCCTAAAAAGGGCTTTTTGGGGTGCTGTCAGGACACTGTCCTTACAGCAGAGATCAGATGAGTCTTTCAGGACTGGAGTGGACACTGAATACACTGGCCTAGCTATAGCTTTCCCTATTAAATCAGCAGCAGAGATCAGATGAGTCTTTCAGGACTGGAGTGGACACTGAATACACTGGCCTAGCTATAGCTTTCCCTATTAAATCAGCAGCAGATACACTATCCCTCCTCTTACTAAGACTGCAGCTTCAGAATGAATCTAAAATGGATGCTGTCCAGGAGGTGGGAGGGTCTGGGAGGGAGGGTATGCTGCTGATTGGCTGGAATGTGTCTGCTGACTGTGAGGTACAGGGTCAAAGTTTGCTCAATGATGACGAATAGGGGGCGGACCGAACATCGCATATGTTCGCCGGCCGCGGCGAACGCGAACAAGCTATGTTCGCCGCGAATAGTTCGGTACATCTCTACACACAAACACACATTTAAAGATGGGCAGCAGTCTACATCGACACACAAAGCTCAGTGATGTGTAAAAAACTGTAGGCACAGCATCATAAAGTAAACATTTTTGCCTGGACACTGTGCCAGTGACATAGACAGGTGCAGTGGGCAACAACTTTGCATAGTGACTCTGAGCCTGCACTGTTAACAGGCTGTACATCACCAAAGTACCTTTTTGTTTGACAGGCACAGTAGCTGGGAGTTCAGTAAGGCTGAGTCTGAGTCAGGCTCAGCAATTACAATCTGCTCTGAAGATGAAGTCTCAAGTATGGATCCTCCTGCCTCAGTGCTGTCCACACACCATACGTCCAATAATGCCACCAAAGGCAGCCACCTCAATTGGCCTTATTGGTGGCAGTACTGTAGTTGCAGCCTCTTTTATTCTTTTGTTTTCTTTTTCTTCTGTACACAAAGACCAAAGTCCTTTTCCTAAATATTTGTTACTCTCAGAGGCATATTTAGTATAAAAAAACTAGGTTAAAATTTATTTTTGGGGTTAAAGATTTCAAAATCTGACATACAATGCTTCAGTTTTTCCATCATCTGTTGCAGGCACTTTTATGTATTTATATGAATGGGTACATGAAGTAAATATTTTGGATTTGATTATGCAGAGCATCACTTAATATGAATGTCATAGTAATTTCTCTATATTGTAATGCTTCAGATTAGAGCATATGGTAATAAGGAGATTAATTGGAAAACCAATTCTCTAGCACAGCAATCAAACTTTGCTGATTTATGGCAATAATTAGATGATACTGTTTGTTTTGTCACGCTATAACAGGGATCTTTGATAAGGATCTGTAATGCCAGACTAGTTTCTATTGTTTTCCACTCCCTTTCAAATTAACCCATTAAGAAAACAAATCTTGAACTAGTAATAATTAATAACTAGTAGATTTAGTGATAAAAGAGGAACTTCATTCAGGTTGTAAAAAAATCAAGAGTCAGTAGCTACAAATATTGAATCTGCTGACTTTTAAAGTGGAAGTAAACTTCCATCACTAAATTGTACCTATAGCTAAGCCTATAATAAGACTTACCTATAGATAGTGTAAATATCTCCTAAACATGCACCGTTTAGGAGATATTTACTGTACATGCAGCCAGTAACATCAATGGTGCATACACTCAGAAGGAACAGCCAACCATGCCGTTGCTTCAGAACCCTGTGCTGTGAAAGGATGCAGCCGTGCGCATGCATGGGAGTGACGTCATCGAGGGTCCGGCTCTGTGACAGTCACAGAGCCAGAGTCCGCAAACCCATAAGCAAGATGGGCAAAGTTGAAAGCAGCCTCCAGTGATGAATGCTTTGTTTTAAGGAAAGTTTCACATAATGTGCTAGTATGCGATGCATGCTAGCACATTATGACATTACCTTGTGTAGCGGGTATGTACTTTCCCTGGTGTAAATTTGAACTTGACAGAGACATTGGTGATGTGTAATTCCCTGCAGCCCAGCGGGTGGCGCTGTCGCCCTGGGCTGGGGTTGAATCATTGCTGTGTGTCGTGCCTCCTTTTTGTCCTCCCTCGGCAGCGGTATGGTGGGGCGGGGAACCCGCCGTGCCTGCTGGGAGAGGGTATAAAGGGCCGGCCATCTTTGTCACGGGGTCGGAGTCCAGGGCACCTTCAGCCTGTGGACGGTGGTTCGTGTTGGTTCTCTAGGCGGGCCTAGGCCTAGAGGACAGTCGGAGGTCGTGTTCCATTCCAGGCACCTTTAGCCTGGGGTGAGGTACTCAGATGGAGGTCCGGAGCTCAGTGCCCAACACTGAGTTCCGCGAGGGAAGGAGATCTGTCACGTTCTAGGTAAGAGGCCGAGATGCTGGGAGGGCTCCCCTTGCGGCCGAGCGCAGCACAGCCCTGGAGATGATACAGAGGGTGTGGTGCCCACAGAAGCACGGGTTGCCTGGTAGGTAGTGCTGGTTGCCAGGAGCTTGGTAGAACAGGCAGACTGCAGGGAAGCAGGCGTGCTTAAGAGGTCCAAAGGGTAAGGACCAGTGGAATGTCCAGGTAGCAGAGTCAGGAGCCAGGCCAGGGGGTCAAACACAGCAAGACAGTCCGAGATCACAGCAGCGCCGGGTCTTAGCACAGAAGACAAGGTAAGCGAAGTCCGTTGGCCGGGCCGGGGTCAGGTGCAGGGAGCAAACAGCAGAAAGCCAGGTACACGCCAGGAAGTCAGCAGGAACAGGTCAGGCAAGCCGGGTTTGGTACACAGGAGATCAGACAGGCAGGAGTTACAGGGCACAGGAACACAGTAGGAGCTGAAGATAATCCAGCAACTTGTATGTGCCAGTGACATGCTTAAATAGGCCGCGGGTGCGCCCACACCGTCTGTTTGCGTCTGTACGCGCCGTCCGTGCGGCGCAACTGCGTGCGCGCATGGCGCATCTGCGTGCGCACATGCGCATAGGGGTGAGTCTGGTGTGGCCATGATGGACACTGGCAGGAATGCCAATAACTCTGCTATTTCCCTTGTAGTGCCCCCCCCAAGGGGCAGCCTCCGGATGCCCAACCGGGCCCATCTTTTGGGGTAACGGGCTCGGAAACTCTGCAGAAGTCTAGGAGCGTGCACATGGTTTGCAGGCTCCCAAGAATTTTCTTCAGGAGAATACCCCTTCCACTTAATTAAGAACTGAATTGTCCTACCTCTCCGACGACAGTCAAGAATGGACTCCACTTCAAATTCAGTTCCATCACCAACCTGGCCCGGAGGCGGGGGCACTTCTTCTCTCCCTGGAAAAGGACTAGAAATCACAGGTTTAAGAAGAGAAACATGAAATACCGGGTGGATCTTAAAAGACTCTAGCAAGGCAAGTTCAAATGCTACAGGATCGATTACACGTTTGATTTCAAAAGGACCCAGGAACTTGCGTCCCAATTTCCGGGATGGACATGATAATTTGAGATTTACAGATGACAGCCATACTTTGTCCCCTAATTTAAAGGTAGGGTTTCCCTTTTTTCTTTTTATCATATTGTTCCTTGTATACTTCCTGAGCTTTCTTCATTGTGTCCTGGAGCATTTGGTAATTTGTCTGAATGAAATTTACTTTGTCCTGAACTGCCGGTACCGATGATTCTGGAATAGTGTTAGGTAAGAATGAAGGATGAAAGCCGTAATTTGCCCAGAAGGGTGATTGGTTGGTAGTAGCGTGCACGGAGTTGTTATATGCAAATTCTGCACAAGGTAATAATGGAATCCAATCATCTTGAGAGAACGAACAGAAGCATCGCAGATATTGTTCTAAAGTCTGATTGGTCCTTTCAGTTTGACCGTTACTCTGAGGATGGTAGGCTGAGGATAAACATACCTTGATTGAAAGTAATTTGCAGAGATCTCTCCAGAACCTGGAGGTGAATTGTACACCTCTATCAGATACGATGTTGTCTGGTATGCCATGTAATCTGACGATTTCCTTTATAAAGGTCTTTGCTGTGTCCATGGCGGAAGGTGTGCCCATCATTGGTAGAAAATGTGCCATCTTGGACAATCGGTCCACAACGACTACGATGGTTGTAAATTCCTCTGAGGGGGGCAAATCCACTATAAAGTCCATAGAAATTTATTTCCAAGGTTGTTCCGGGACTGGCAGTGGTCTTAGCAGGCCCCACGATCTGGTGTTGGACCCCTTGCTCCTCTGGCAGGTTATACAGGAGTTGACGTATTCTTTACAGTCAGACCTCAAAGTAGGCCACCATAAGGACCGTTGAACAAGTTCGGTCGTCTTACGGACCCCAAAGTGGCCAGCCAGCTGATGGTCATGGAATGTCTTTAACACTTGTAGCCTGGCTTGCAGTGGGACAAAAATCTTGTTCTGATGCCATAGAAGGCCCTCCTGACTCCTTAAGGAAGAGACTTCTGCTTCGGTGCATTGGGAGGAAGCCTGTTCAATTGAAGTCCTTAAATCAGGCTGAATCAAGAGAAAGTTCTGTGAGGACAGAATTGTACTGGGCATGATCTCTTCAGGAGTGTCTGGGAACATTCGGGACAGGGCATCGGCTTTTCCGTTTTTTAGAGCCTGGGCGGTAGGTAATATGAAAATTGAACCTTGAAAAGAACAGAGCCCACCGAGCCTGTCGGGGTCTTAATCGATTGGCTGTGCGAAGGTACTCCAGGTTCTTGTGGTCCGTAAAAATTAAGATGGGATGTGTGGCACCTTCCAGGAGATATCTCCATTCCTCTAGAGCAGTTTTAATGGCTAAGAGTTCTCGATCCCCCACATCGTAATTTTTCTCTGGAGGACTCATCTTCCGTGAAGAGAAAGCCACGGGGTGCAATAATGCTTTGGGGCCCTGACGTTGGGATAATACCGCCCCTGTGGCTACTTCCGAAGTATCAACCTCCAAGACGTAGGGCATGGCGGGATCAGGATGCAGTAGGATTGGTGCCGAGGTAAAGAAGGCCTTAAGTTGGTCAAAGGCGGTTTGTGCTGCTGCGGACCACTGGAATTTGGTATGTTGGCGGGTTATCTGGGTAATTGGTGCTACAATGGTGGAGAAATTCTTTATGAATCTTCTGTAGAAATTTGCAAAGCCGATGAATCTTTGTACGCCCTTCTTGTCAGACGGAACCGGCCATTCAAGAATAGCCTTCACTTTTTGTGGATCCATAGCTATCCCGCCTGTGGTGATGATGAGCCCCAGGAATTGGATTGACACTTTTTCTAAATCGCATTTCTCGGCCTTGACATATAACCCATGTGTTCTGAGGATGCACAGCACTTTCTTGACATGCGTTCTATGGAGTTCCAGGGTGGCAGAAAATATAAGAATGTCGTCGAGATAGACGACAACAAAGTGATCCAAATGTTCTCTGAAAATATCATTTATAAAATGCTGGAATGTCGCTGGGGCGTTACACAATCCGAATGGCATTACTAAATATTCGAAATGTCCGAATCTTGTTCTAAAGGCTGTCTTCCACTTGTCCCCCTCCCGGATGAGGACGAGGTTGTAGGCTCCACATCTGGAAGAGTTCGGGAATGAGGGGAAGCGGTTAGCGATTCTTAAGGGTAATTTTGTTTAATTCCCTGTAATCTACACATGGTCTCAAAGTCTTATCCTTCTTCTCAACGAAGAAAATGCCAGCACCGGCAGGAGAGGAGGAGGGACGAATAAACCCTTATTTTGAGGTTCTCATCGACATATTTCCTTAAAGTCTCAAGCTCAGTCTCAGAAAGAGGGAATATATGACCGAAAGGGATTTCAGCTCCTGGCAGTAACTCGATGGGGCAGTCGTATGGACGATGTGGAGGTAGCGTATCTGCTTTCTTCTTGTCGAAGACGTCCAGGAATTCCTGGTAGGCTGCCGGTATGTTCGGGTCCACTTGGGACGTGGGTAATACAGTCAGGCAACTGGAGAAGTCCTTGGGTACAGGAGCAAGACAATGTTGCCGGCAGTAGGAGGATGTGAAGAGTACTTCTTTCCTGGGCCAATCAATCTGAGGATTGTGCGCCTGTAGCCATGGAATTCCCAAGATGACCGGGAAGATGGGGGAGCTCAAGACGTGAAATCGAAGGAATTCCTGATGACCTGAGTTGGTAGAGGTAAGAATAGGCACTGTTTCTTGGGTGACATGCCCAGAACTCGTCATTGAGCCATCGGCCAGATGGACGGTCAGTCTCTGCTTCTTGAGATGAAGAGGAATAGCGAGTTTTTTTGCTAAAGCCAGATCCAAGAAGCAACTACAGGCCCCAGAATCCATTATTGCCTGGAGGTGAATTTCTCCTCCTGCCACCGTAATGTGACAGGATGGGCAATATGAGCCGAGGAGGACTTGGCTACCTGGAAGTTAACTGGAGTGCGGGGGGTTGGCTTCCTAGGTTTTATGGGGCAATTGTTTATGAAATGTCCTGTACCCCCACAATAGAAGCAGAGATTCGCCTGTCGGCGGTGAAGTCTTTCCTCAGTAGTCAGTGCTGGGCGGACCATACTAAGCTGTACAGGAACTGATGAACACAGGGCTTCAGGTAGTGTCTGGGTAGGCATGAAGGTTCGGGCCCGTTCAGACTGATTTTCCCGCAAGCGTCTGTCAAGCTGAATGGTTAGCTGGATGAGACCCTCCAATGTAGGGGGGTCTCTACCCTGGCCAGTTCATCTTTAAGAGATTCAGACAACCCCATCCGATACTGATATCTCAAGGCTGCTTCATTCCATCTAGAGTCTGTGGACCATGTACGGAATTCTACCGTATAATCCTCTACAGGGCGCTGACCCTGCCGGAGAGCATGCAGAGTGGCTTCCGCCGTGGTAGTTCGTAGGAGGTGATCATACAAGCGGGCCATGGCTTCAAAGAACTGATCCACGGAGTTAAGGGTAGGGCTCTCTTGCTCCAATAGGCCATGGGCCCAGTTCTGAGGTTCGTCACTTAACAGGGAAATTATGAATCCCACTTTCACCACTTCAAAGGAAAATGTCCGTGGCTACAAGGAAAAGTACAAGTTGCAGGCGTTCCTAAAGGACCGGAACTTCTCTCGATCTCCACGAAAACGTTCTGGTACTGGGACTCGTGGTTCTGGAGGGGAGGTAACTACAGTAGGGGCAACTTTAGGAGGACTGGCTGAAGGCGGACCTTGACCTGTGGAGGTGGATGATTGTGACAGGTGCTGCAAGCGATCCTCTAGTTGAAGGTATCCCTCCTGGAGCTTTTGGATGACCTGAGTCAGAGCTGTGACGTGTTGCATTACGGTTTCCATCAGGGAGACACCTCCGTCGGCCTCTGTCAGTGGCTGGATTATACTGTCACGTTCTAGGTAAGAGGCCGAGATGCTGGGAGGGCTCCCCTTGCGGCCGAGCGCAGCACAGCCCTGGAGATGATACAGGGGGTGTGGTGCCCACAGAAGCACGGGTTGCCTGGTACGTAGTGCTGGTTGCCAGGAGCTTGGTAGAACAGGCAGACTGCAGGGAAGCAGGCGTGCTTAAGAGGTCCAAAGGGCAAGGACCAGTGGAATGTCCAGGTAGCAGAGTCAGGAGCCAGGCCAGGGGGTCAAACACAGCAAGACAGTCCGAGATCACAGCAGAGCTGGGTCTTAGCACAGAAGACAAGGTAAGCGAAGTCCGTTGGCCGGGCCGGGGTTAGGTGCAGGGAGCAAACAGCACAGGCAGGAGTTACAGGGCACAGGAACACAGTAGGAGCTGAAGATAATCCAGCAACTTGTATGTGCCAGTGACAGGCTTAAATAGGCCGGGGGGTGCGCCCACACCGTCTGTTTGCGTCTGTATGCGCCGTCCGTGCGGCGCATCTGCGTGCGCACATGCGCATGGTGCATCTGCATGCGCACATGCGCATAGGGGTGAGTCTGGTGCGGCCATGACGGACACTGGCAGGAATGCCAATAACTCTGCTATTTCCCTGACAAGATCCTAGGGAACCCCGGGAGTGGGTACCCGAATCCGGAAAGCATAATGGACCGGGGGGAGCTCCTCATTCGAAGACCTGGTGCAGCAGATTGCCAGTGACGGGTGAGCCTCTCAACGTAGACCGCTTGGAAGGAAATTCCCCCCTCGTTCGGAGACTGCAACCCACTTTCAGGAAGGAAAGTGGAGAACACATTGTGTCTGGGCCTATTCGCATCCACACCTCCTTTTCTGTTCTGTTTCTACTAAGGGAGTTCAACTGCTTGTGTTCATTCAAGAAGAATAAAGGAGTGTTGAACTTTAATGGTGTGGGGCTCATTTCCTGACAGACATTGTTCAAGGTAACTCTTGGTGGAGGCTCCAGGTGCACAGCACTGACCCGAAGGTAAAAGAACTTTGCTTATATCACACTGACACCTGTGATAAAGGCCTGGCGTAGTGTCCCCGCTCCCTTCCCCTCTAAAAGATACCCCTAGACAACAGACAGACGAGCTGAAGAAAGAGAGGGGAGTGAGGAGGCCGCTACACGTGGGGGCTCGGGTCCGGTATAGTGTTTGAGTGTTTGTGCACCACAGTATTGAACGTGTCTGTTGGAAGAGTAACGTGAATAGGCAGGCCTTCATTGGCCGAAGTGCATCCCTGCTCGAAGTCGTGGACATGACCCAATGAAGGGAAAGGCCTGCGCAGAAGAGTGGAAAGAGGGGGAAGTTCAGCCATGTGAAGTACTACACGTGGGGGCTTCTATTGCACTGCCCAGGCACACCCCCATCGCTGGAGCAAAGGGGAGGATTCCAATACGCGTGAAGGACTACACGTGGGACATTGGTGCAAATAACTCTGCAGTGTGCAATGGATCAGCAACAGGTCGCCATGTTCGGACATACGTTGTGGATTCCAGTTCACCCTTCTACCACGACATTGACTGCTGCTGCTTCGGTAACAGATACGGGGATCCGGCTAAAGCCAAGGGGTCGATTCGCCCTGTATTCGTGCATGGACCTTGAGGCCCTGGGTGTGATTTGTCCCAGCTGTTCAGGACTGGTGTGCCAGCTGAAGCCGTTCGGGCGATGTGAGGCCTGTGGGGAGTTCCTGTTCGAAGTGGATCCGGCAGTTGAGAAGCCGAAAACCATCTACCCTGGCCATGCTGCGGGCAACACCACTCAGAGAGGAGGAATCACTGCTGTGACAGCCATCCCTGCACACACTGCAGCGAATGCGGAGGAGGTCGTAAAAACTCAACGGGAGAAATCCGAGGATGCTGACTCGGTCACCACTGTCTCGCAGCGTCCACCACCGAAGAGAAAGACCGGCATGGTAGCCCCGACCAGCGGTTGTGGTGGACCGTCTCACCCGCTTACGCCCGGTCAGGATGGATCCGTCGACAAAAGCTCCGGATGTTCCGTTTCAAGTAAAGGCCGAGGTAAGCCTGGCGGAGAGATATGGTGTGTGGGAAGAGGTGAAAGCTCGGTCTCCACTACAGGATACCTGCCTGCGGAGGAGTGTGACACCTCTGACCTAGAGTCGATCTCGGACATGGGAGACGACGTTGCTATAGACAAACTGTTTGCAGAGAAAGGCTGGGACAAAGTACCTCTCGCTTCATTCCGGAGGACCAGGGAACCACCCATGTCTACAGGGCAAAGTACACCCCGGGTGGAGGCACCAGCGCCTGAAGAGAGGTCCCATCACCAGCCTGCTTCTGCATCCCCGGTGCCATCTGTACCGAAGACCGGGGAAAAGAGACTGTTGCTGCGGGCGCCAATGCCCAGATCAGATGTGATCAAGGTCCCTCGCCACCCAGACTCGATAGTTTTGCCTGGCGAAGGGGACAAAGCTACCATGCCTCCTTTGGCGAGATTACAACGGCTATTTGGCCAGAAGGTTGCTGCAGACTACGGATGGGAGTATCCGTACTTGTCGAAGGAACTGCTCTATGAGGTGGAAGTGTGCCGGGAGCGCTGGTACAATGACTTTGTGTGGACCCACCTTCAGGTTCCCCACGCCCGCAGGTACCTGGCATGCTCTCCAAAGGCCTCTCAACGTTTTAAAGACTGCAAGGCAGAGTGGATGTTGGGACGACACATCCATGCAGATAAAGTGTTGATCCAGCGCAAAGAAGGAGAAGATGTGGAGTATCATCTGGAAACAAGAAGTTTCTTTTCCATTACACGAATACAGGTGTCAGGGTTATATGTGTTAATCCTTTATTTTCCCTCTGCAGGAGAGCATCCCATCAAGTCCACTGAGGATGGGGTGGGTCTTAGTCAGGATGGGGGGGGGGGAGTGAAAAGAAAAAAATTGTGAAGATGTGATTCAAAGTTATGAGTCAATGCTGTTGTTTCTCTTTTGTCTTTATTCCCTTTCTTTACAGGGCTCAGACACAATGTTTTAGTTGGAGAATTTTCTAAAGTTTTATATTTTTGTACAATTGTTAGTCGGTTTCTGGATTGGATTATGTCAGCCGTTGAGGGCATGATTTACTCCAGACACTGGGGACCAGTGTCAAACCACCAGGGGGAGAGTGTAGCGGGTATGTACTTTCCCGGGTGTAAATTTGAACTTGACAGAGACATTGGTGATGTGTAATTCCCTGCAGCCCAGCGGGTGGCGCTGTCGCCCTGGGCTGGGGTTGAATCATTGCTGTGTGTCGTGCCTCCTTTTTGTCCTCCCTCGGCAGCGGTATGGTGGGGCGGGGAACCCGCTGTGCTTGCTGGGAGAGGGTATCAAGGGCCGGCCATCTTTGTCACGGGGTCGGAGTCCAGGGCAGCTTCAGCCTGTGGACGGTGGTTCGTGTTGGTTCTCTAGGCGGGCCTAGGCCTAGAGGACAGTCGGAGGTCGTGTTCCATTCCAGGCACCTTTAGCCTGGGGTGAGGTACTCAGATGGAGGTCCGGAGCTCAGTGCCCAACACTGAGTTCCACGAGGGAAGGCGATCCTAGGGAACCCCGGGAGTGGGTACCCGAATCCGGAAAGCGTAATGAACTGGGGGGAGCTCCTCATTCAAAGACCTGGTGCAGCAGATTGCCAGTGACGGGTGAGTCTCTCACCGGAGACCGCTTGGAAGGAAATTCCCCCCTCGTTCGGAGACTGCAACCCACTTTCAGGAAGGAAAGTGGAGAACACATTGTGTCTGGGCCTATTCGCATCCACACCTCCTTTTCTGTTCTGTTTCTACTAAAGGAGTTCAACTGATTGTGTTTATTCAAGAAGAATAAAGGAGTGTTGAACTTTAATGGTGTGGGGCTCATTTCCTGACAGACATTGTTCAAGGTAACTCTCGGTGGAGGCTCCAGGTGCACAGCACTGACCCGAAGGTAAAAGAACTTTGCTTATATCACACTGACACCTGTGATAAAGGCCTGGCGTAGTGTCCCCACTCCCTTCCCCTCTAAAAGATACCCCTAGACAAGAGACAGACGAGCTGAAGAAAGAGAGGGGAGTGAGGAGGCCGCTACACTTGCACGTAAGAAAAAAAAAAAACGTCCAGCAGTTTACAGCTGCTTTAAGAAACAGATACTTACCAGTCCATGAAGTTCAGTGCTGTATTCCTTATAGCCCTTTCTTTACAGAGCTTTAGTTCTCTGGCTGGAAGCTGCAGTATCCTTAACAACCAATAAATCATCAGCTGTCAATGGGCTTCCCCGCTGACAGCTGAATGAGAAAAAAAAATCTCCGGCAATTAGAAAAGTGAAAAAAAATACGGTGTGGTGGACCCTTTGGGTCTGGTCTGGATTATAAGGGGAACCCCACGCCAAAATGTAAAAGAAAAAAAAACACTGTAGGGCCCCCCAAAATTCATACCAGACCCTTATCCAAGCATGCAGCCTGGCAGGCCAGGAAAGGGGGGGTGAGTGAGTGCCCCCTCTGAACCATACCAGGCCACGTGCCATCAACATGGGGAGTGGAGGTTTTGGTGCAGGGGGGCAATGCCATCATCAATCACGATGTCGCCACCACCGATGGACCCGAAAAAGAAAAAAGAATCACTCCACTAAGGCAATCCACCAAATGCCTGGCTTGCCGCTTGACAGTTCTTATATAGGTAAGGGGCGGAGCCACCTGGCGACGTCACCTGGTGGCACCAACCCCCTTGTGATGTCACCAAACGGTGCATGCTGGGTCAGTGACATCACAAGGTCCGGTGCAACCAAGTGACGTCACCAGGTGCCCCCAGCCTTACCCAGTGGCGGCTGGTGCTCAAATTTTTTTTGGGGGGGGCGCAAACAAACTGAAAAATACTGAAAAAAACATCTAATGCCGCCACTGTTCCTATCAAATGCAGCCACTGTGCCCATCAATTGCAGCCACTGTGCCCATTAAACACAGCCACTGTGGCCATCAAATGCTACCACTGTGCCATCAAAGGCTGCCACTGTGTCATCAAATGCTGCCACTGTGCCATCAAATGCTGCCACTGTGCCAGTCAAACGCAGCCACTGTGCCCATCAAACGCTGCCACTGTGCCCATCAAATGCTGCCACTGTGCCATCAAATTCTGTCACTGTGCCCATCGAATGCTGCCACTCTGCCATCAAATGCCACCACTGTGACTTTCCTGTCCGCTAGCTGTCTGCTGGGCACTTACCCTGTCTCGGTGGGGCAGCCGGTGATGGTGGTGAGCAGTGTCCTCCATGCCTCTCCTCCCGTCCTCTCCTCCTGATATTCGTCCAATCACAGCGCCTGTTGTTTCAGACAATCAGGTGATGGGTAACAGACCAAAGCACCTGATTTGTGGAGAGGCGATTCAGTGTTAGGAAAGCAAATATTAATTTGCTTTTCTTACACACCTTGGTGGACTGACGCTCGCAGGTCACCTTTTTTGACGCCTATTAGAGCCTATGGCTTTAATCAGGTGCTTAAAAAACACCTCCCCACCGCTGTAATTCATGCTATGCATGAATCTATCCATTGGTCATAGAGGGGGTGTCTGGAGAGAGGGGGCGGCGCCCATGCGCCCTTATGGGCGTACCGCCACTGATCCAATCACTAACCCTAAATTTTTATAAATTTGTCTGGACATCCCCTATGTTGTGTGACAGCAGGAAGGTAAAGTCACCTGGTTGCATCCAGGGGGGTAGATATATTTCGCCCAGATTCAGGCTTTACGCCGACTTATACAACTAGGTGGAGAGTTGTATAAGGCTAGTGGGCTCATGGATGACTCATACCTCTAGGGAGAGTGTGGGGCGTCGTACAGACAGGGAGTTGATGAGGCCAGCTGAAGCTTGTCAGCTCATTTAGGCCTCTATAAGAACTCCCAGATTCATTAGGTGTTAGCTCATGCCTGGAACCAGACCTGTGTGGACTGTCTAGGGAGAGTGAACCCCTGTGCGGTGAGACAAAGCCTGTGTGGCTATTTGCTTGGACATTTAAAACCAGGGACTTAGGGACTAGGACAGCACTAGGCTGATCCCAGTTGTTAGTTAGGAAACCTGTATGTTTAGTCAGAGGTCAACTTGACCAGGATTTATTTTGGTTATGTTTCTTTTGCTTTGCTGTGTTTTGTCACTGTAAATAGAAAATAAACCGCACCTTTTTGATTTTGAAAACCACAACCTCCGTTTGCTGGGCCTGTTTTGTGTGGGGAGCCCATCTCGGGGGTCACACACACCCGCTGCCGAGCTAACCCCCTCACAGTTGGTGGAGAACCAGTGGCAGTTTTTTTTTAAGCCAGCATGGAGGAGATACTGAAACAGCTGGCTCTAGCAAATGCCAATCAACAGCAGACAAATGCAGGTTTGCAAAGGAGCCTTGCAGCCCAGCAGCAAGCTCATCAACAGAGCCTTGCAGCCCAGCAGCAAGCTCACCAACAGAGTCTGGAAGCTCAGCAACAAGCCCAGCAGCAATCTGAGGCCCGCTTCATAGACCTGTTACAGAAGCAAGAGCAGAGACTACAACAAATGGAAGCAGTAATGCAGCAACGTCCGCAGACCAGTGAGGAAAGCCGTCCCACTAATACCGCGTCCTTTGGGGTGAGTCGTTTATTGACAAAAATGACTGGAGAGGATGATCCAGAGGTATTTTTGACCACATTTGAAAGGACCGCTGAAAGAGAAAAGTGGCCTGAGGAGCAGTGGGCTGGACTGGTGGCTCCTCTGTTAACTGGTGAATCGCAGAAAGCTTACTATGACCTAGAGCCTAACCAAGCAAAAGACTATGTGATGCTAAAAGCTGAAATTTTGGCAAGGCTGGGTGTCACCCAGGCTGTCCGGGCTCAGCGTGTGCATAACTGGACTTTCCAGCTTGGAAAACCCCCCAGGTCTCAAATGTATGATCTCATTCACCTGAGCAGAAAGTGGCTACAGCCAGAGACTTTGTCCGCACCAAAGATTGTGGAACGTGTTGTAATGGATCGGTTTTTGAGAGCTCTTCCTACTGCCATCCAAAAGTGGGTAAGCCATGGAGACCCAGAGACGGCCGATGGTCTTGTGGATCGTGTGGAGAAATACTTGGCTACAGAGAACCTGACGGCCTCTTCCAGAGACACTCAGACTTTCCACCCTAAGACCAGACCATCCCCAGGGGCGGATAAGAGGATTCCAAGGGGTGAGGGTGGAGAGAGTGAGAGGGTGGGAGCTCTACCCCAAGTTTGGCGAGAACAGCCTGGGAAATCAGCGGCTCAAGAGGCGGCAAGAAGGATCGTTTGCTACCGCTGCCGGCAAGCGGGACATATTGCAGCCAATTGCCCGGTTGTGGAGGAACCCATGCAGTGTGACTTTCTGACGGGCAGACGTCAGTCGCTGTGTGCGACAGTCGCATGCACTGCCATTCGAGGAACTGAGAAACATTTATGCAAAATGTGTGTTAATGGTAGAAATGTTGTGGTATTGCTGGATTCAGGTAGCCTTGTGACCCTGATAAAGGCTGAGTTAGTTAAAACAGAGGTCTTTGGGAATAGCAAGGTAGCTGTTATTTGTGTGCATGGGGACACCCGAGAGTATCCAGTGACTACAGTGTGTTTCGAGACCCCCAAAGGTACCCTCTCTCATCCAGTGGGCTTAGTATCTCAGTTACCGCATGACGCCATTGTGGGAAGGGATTTTCCGAAGTTCTGGGAACTGTGGGATGATCCTGAGCCCCCCACTGGTGCCCCTATGTACCAGGAATGTGATAGCCAGAACTCCCCTGAGAGTGGTGAGGACTCTCCGGAATTTCCCTTATCAGTATTGGCAGGGGAGACTCAAGAAACTGGAGAGGAGCCCACCTCCTCAGACGAAAACCTATCGTCTGTGGAGTTTTCTGATCTTGAGGTTCACAGGGAAAACTTTGCCACAGAACAGTTGAAAGACCCCGCCCTAATAAAGGCACGGGAAAACGTAGTGAAAATAGATGGCGAGTTAGTGAACCCAGATAATACCTGCACTTACCCATACTTCAGCGTAGAGAAGGACCTACTGTATCGGGTGGCAAAAAGGGCAGAAGAAACCGTTGAGCAGCTTGTGGTGCCCAAACCTTACAGGAAGTTGGTGTTGGAGTTGGCCCATGGGCACATTCTTGGAGGTCATCTGGGGACAGAGAAAACCCGAGAGAGGGTATTACAGAGATTCTATTGGCCGGGGGTGATGAAGGACATAGAAAATTATTGTTCCTCCTGCCCTGTGTGTCAGAGGTCGGCCCCGATGCCACATTTCCGTAGCCCGCTGGTCCCTCTACCCATCATTGAGGTCCCGTTTGAGAGGATCGCCATGGATTTGGTAGGGCCTATAATCAAGTCCGCTAGGGGGCACCAGTACATATTAGTTATAATGGACTATGCCACCCGTTATCCAGAAGCGATCCCTCTCCGAAATACCTCGGCCAAAACCATAGCCAAAGAGCTATCTCTTGTGTTTAGCCGGGTGGGTATTTGTAAAGAACTGCTTACGGACCAAGGTACACCCTTTATGTCCCGGGTTATGAAGGAGCTGTGTAAATTGTTCAAAGTGACGCAATTACGTACATCTGTGTATCACCCCCAAACCGATGGGCTGGTTGAAAGATTCAACAAAACCCTAAAACAAATGTTGAAGAAAGTGGTGGATAGAGATGGAAAGGATTGGGACTGTCTACTTCCTTATCTGATGTTTGCTATTAGGGAGGTGCCCCAATCCTCTACGGGATTCTCCCCCTTTGAGTTACTGTATGGGAGACACCCAAGAGGGCTGTTGGATATTGCCAAGGAAACTTGGGAAAGTGAGAGTTCTCCCCACAGGAGTGTGATTGAGCATGTCGCCCTGATGCAAGACCGAATTGCACAGGTAATGCCCATCGTGAAGGAACATTTGGCCCAAGCGCAGTTAGCACAGCAGAGAGTGTACAACCGTGGAGCCAAGACCCGTACCTTTTCCCCGGGGGATAGGATACTGGTACTTGTCCCTACGGTTGAAAGTAAATTCCTTGCCAAATGGCAAGGCCCCTATGAGATAATGGAAAAAGTGAGCGAAGTGAATTACAAGGTCAGACAACCAGGAAGGCGAAAGCCCGAACAGATCTATCACGTTAATCTGTTGAAAGCCTGGAGGGATAGAGAGTCCCTAGTCGCAGACACTTGGTCACCAGCTCAAACTGGTTGCGTGATTCCTGAGGTTGGAATAGCAGCCACCTTGTCACAACCCCAACAACAGGAGGTTAAGGAGTTTGTGCTTCGCAACAAGGAGGTATTCTCTGAGCTGCCGGGACAAACATCTGGGGTAGAGCATGACATCATTACCCCGCCCGGTGAAAGGGTGAAGTTAAAACCCTATCGGATCCCAGAGGCCCGACGGGAGGCAATACGGGAGGAAGTACAGAAAATGCTGAACTTAGGGGTGATAGAGGAGTCCCAAAGTGATTGGTCTAGTCCCATTGTGTTGGTGCCTAAACCGGATGGGAGCTGGCGATTTTGTAACGATTTTCGTCAGTTGAACAAAGTTACAAAATTTGACACCTACCCCATGCCACGTATAGATGAGTTGATCGACCGGCTGGGAACAGCCCGATACATGACGACTCTTGACCTCACAAAAGGGTATTGGCAAATCCCCCTGGCCAAGTCGGCCAAAGAGAAAACCGCATTTGTAACCCCAGACGGGGCGTTCCAATATAAAAGAATGCCGTTCGGGTTACAGAATGCGCCGGCCACATTCCAGCGGAAAATGGACCAGATGCTGAGGCCCCATCGGAAGTATGCTGCGGCTTACCTGGATGACGTAATTGTCCATAGCACAGATTGGGCCTCACATCTGCCAAAAGTGCAAGCAGTCCTGGACTCTGTTCGGGAAGCGGGGTTTACGGCTAACCCCAAGAAGTGTACCATTGGGCAGGAGGAGGCCAAATATCTTGGGTACACCATTGGGAGGGGAGTAATAAAACCCCAACTCAACAAAGTCGAGGCCATCCAGAGTTGGCCACGTCCCAACAGCAAGAAGCAGGTACGAGCCTTTCTGGGAATCGCTGGGTATTATCGGCGATTCATTCCCCACTTTGCTTCTAAGGCTGTGCCCCTAACCAACCTGACGAAGGGGAAAGGGTCGGTCATGATTAAATGGACCCCCGAGGCTGAGGCAGCATTCCAATTCTTGAAACAAGCCTTATGTAGCCAGCCAGTGTTGTACTCACCCGACTTCTCTAAAGACTTTGTCGTACAAAGTGATGCGTCAGATGTGGGGTTAGGAGCAGTATTGTCCCAGGTCTGGAACGGGGAAGAGCACCCAGTCATTTACCTCAGCAGGAAGTTGAAGTCCCATGAGGTAAATTACGCCCCCGTTGAAAAGGAGTGTTTAGCGGTGAAGTGGGCTCTAGATTCCCTTCGGTACTACCTGCTAGGTAGGCACTTTGACATGGTTACGGATCACGCTCCGTTAAAGTGGATGGCTCAAAACAAGGAAACAAATAGAAGAGTGAATAGGTGGTTCCTGGCCCTCCAGGAATTCAACTTCACAGTAAAGCATCGCCCTGGCGTTCAAATGGGGAATGTGGATGCTTTGTCTCGAGTACATGAATGCCTGATTGCTGGTGTTCCAACCCCGAGGTTAAAACAAGAGGGGGGGGTATGTGACAGCAGGAAGGTAAAGTCACCTGGTTGCATCCAGGGGGGTAGATATATTTCGCCCAGATTCAGGCTTTACGCCGACTTATACAACTAGGTGGAGAGTTGTATAAGGCTAGTGGGCTCATGGATGACTCATACCTCTAGGGAGAGTGTGGGGCGTCGTACAGACAGGGAGTTGATGAGGCCAGCTGAAGCTTGTCAGCTCATTTAGGCCTCTATAAGAACTCCCAGATTCATTAGGTGTTAGCTCATGCCTGGAACCAGACCTGTGTGGACTGTCTAGGGAGAGTGAACCCCTGTGCGGTGAGACAAAGCCTGTGTGGCTATTTGCTTGGACATTTAAAACCAGGGACTTAGGGACTAGGACAGCACTAGGCTGATCCCAGTTGTTAGTTAGGAAACCTGTATGTTTAGTCAGAGGTCAACTTGACCAGGATTTATTTTGGTTATGTTTCTTTTGCTTTGCTGTGTTTTGTCACTGTAAATAGAAAATAAACCGCACCTTTTTGATTTTGAAAACCACAACCTCCGTTTGCTGGGCCTGTTTTGTGTGGGGAGCCCATCTCGGGGGTCACACACACCCGCTGCCGAGCTAACCCCCTCACAGTTGGTAAACCATATGTTCTCTTTGTAAGACTTAATTTACCGTCCTTCCCCATAGAGAGTAATGCTGGCCATGCACTATACAAAAAATTTGGCCAAACTATTTTCGAAATAGCTGTGAGAGCAAACGATAGTACCATCATGTAATGACCATTAAATCATTCAGTGGACATAAATTAATCCTTTTTTTTGTTTGTTTTTTTACATATACCTAGTGCAAACAGTTCGGACGGAAAACACATTAACCTTTCAATTTATCGTTAGTTCGGCAGAACATTTCCAAACTTGTCCTTCGTTTTTTCGTCTCAAAATGTCCCAATGATTATCGATTTTGTGCCCATTAACTGGCTGAAAAACAAACGAACTGTCCAAATGACTAAATTTCGGCCGTTTTTTCGTATAGTGTATGGCCAGCATTAGTCAGGGGAGCTGTGGATATCCATCTGTGTGCAATAAGCTTTTGTGCCATAAATAACAGGCGAAGAATCATTATGTAAATCTGTAGCATATGAAGCTCTTCATCCAGCCATTCCAATATACATATCTTCAGATCCATCCTAATACTAAATACCTTATTAATAGTAACCAAAACAAGGGTCCAATACCTAACCAAATTGGCATCTTGACATGATATGTATTATTGTGCAGTACTCAACTTTTTTGAGGCAAGGGTCATCCTCATCATCTTCAATATTAGGTGCACAGCAGGGGAACACCTATTTTAAGCAATGCTCCCTTCTGCCACAGCAGAGGATAGAAGTATGGTGAGAGAGGAGATTTAAACCAAATATTTCCTCCCTCCTCACTATCCCTTTTAGGGATGAGCCGAACACCCCCCAGTTCGGTTCGCAGCTGAACATGCGAACAGGCAAAAAATTTGTGCAAACACGTAAACACCATTAAAGTCTATGGGACACAAATGTGAAAAATCCAAAGTGCTCATTTTAAGGGTTGTATGCAAGTTATTGCCATAAAATGTGTTCGGGGACCTGGGTCCTGCCCCAGGGGACATCTATCAATGCAAAAAAAAAGTTTTAAAAACTGCTGTTTTTTCAGGAGCAGTGATTTTGATAATGCTTAAAGTGAAACAATAAAAATGTAATATTTCTTTAAATATCGTGCCTGGGGGGTCTCCTTAGTCTGCCTGTAAAGTAGGGCGTCTTTCCCATGTTCATACCAGTTCCACAGCAAAATGACATTTCTTAAGGTAAAAATGTAACTTAAAATTGCTCTTGGCTGTAATGTATTGTCGGATCTCAGCAATATAGATAAAAATCATTGAAAAAAAAACACGTGGGTTCCCCCCAAAATCTATACCAGACCCTTACCCGAGCACACAACCTGGCAGGCTGCAGTAAAAAGGGGGACAAGAGAGCGCCCCCCTCCTGAACTGTACCAGGCCACATGTCCTCAACATGGGGAGGGTTCTTTGGGGTCCCCCCAAAACACTTTGTCCCCATGTTGGTGGGGACAAGGGCCTCTTCCCCACAAACCTTGCCAGGTGGTTGTGGGGGTCTGCAGGCGGGGGGCTTATTGGAATCTGGAAGCCCCCTTTAACAAGGGGGCCCCCAGATCCCGCCCCCCCATGTGAATGGGTATCGTGTACATTGTACTCCTACTCATTCACCCAAAAAAGTGTCAAAAAAGTAAAAATGACAGGAGACAGTTTTTGACAAGTCCTTTATTAAAAAATTATTTAAAAAAATGTGTCCTGCAATGTTAATCCATCTTCAATCACAGCACAAACAGACCGACAAAAAACAACAAAGAAAAGGGAAAAACTCCAGAAAGACCCCACCCCTTCTGACACCATGTGAAGTGACGTCAGGGGGCCGGGTTTACGTCACCGGGTGGCCCAGCCCTCAGCTATATAACAAATGTCATTGCGAAAAGGCTGCAGTCGGCCGCACGCCTGGAGGCAGAGTTTTTACGTTTTTTGTTTTCTCTGGACCGTCGGACACTGTGATTGAAGATGAATAGACATTGTGGGACACTTTATTAAAAAAAAAAAAAGTGTAAATTGATGTCCATCCATCTTCAATCACAGCGCCAATGGACCGAAAAACAAAACAAAAGAAAAAACAGAAAAACTCTGCCTCCATGGGAGGCGTCCCGCTGACTGCAGCCTTTTCGCAATGACAGCTGTTATGTTGCTGAGAGCGGGCCACCCAGTGATGTAACCTGGTGACCCCACCCCCCTGACATCACATGGCGCAAGAAGGGGGTGGGGTCACCCGGTTACATGATTGAAAATGGATTTACATCGCGGGACACTTTTTTAAAAATTATTTTTTAATAAAGGACTTGTCAAAAACTGTCTCTTGTCATTTTTACTTTTTTGACACGTTGGGTGAATGAGTAGGGGTACAATGTATCCGATACCCATTCACATGGGGGGGCGGGATCTGGGGGCCCCCTTGTTAAAGGGGGCATCCAGATTCCAATAAGCCTCCTGCCTGCAGACCCCCACAACCACCTGGCAAGGGTTGTGGGGAAGAGGCCCTTGTCCTCATCAACATGGGGACAAGGTGTTTTGGGGGGCCCCAAAGCACCCTCCCCATGTTGAGGGCATGTGGCCTGGAACTGCTCAAAAGGGGGGGTGCTCTCTTGTCCCTCCCTTTTCCTTCGGCCTGCCAGGTTGCATGCTCGGATAAGGTTCTTGTATGGATTTTGGGGGACCCCCAGGCATTTTTTTTGTTATTTTGGCACGGGGTGCCCTTAAAATCCATTCCAGACTTGAAGGGCCTCGTATGGATTTTGGCGGGGACCCCCACGATTTTGGCGGGGATCCGGCAATACATTACAGCCGCAAGCAGTTTTGAATTACATTTTTTCCTAGAAATTTAATTTTACTGCTCTCATACATTACACTATGTATGGCCACTATGAAAGCAGCCTTACATAGCGTGGGGCATGTGGAATAGACTTAGCCCCCTGAGCCATGATTGGCCAAAGGCACCCTGCCTTTGGCCAATCGTGGCTCTCACAGCAGAGCGCGCTGTGATTGGCCAAAGCATGCAGGTCAGGTGTATGCTTTGGCCAATCATCAGCCGTCAATGCACTGCGTTCCGCGGGGCGGTGGGCGTTCCGCTTGAATTTCCTGCGAACGTTCTAAATTCGGTGAACAGTTGTAAATCTGGCTCATCCCTAATCCCTTTTAAACCTCACTATTCCTTTTATATCCGTGACCACACTATACAGTATATTTTAGGCCAAATTCAGTAAATACTGAACATTTTAGCCTATATTAAATAGGCTTAAATTTACCCTTCATTATCATTGGGAATGTGAGATCTTTGGCAAATAAGGTAGATGAGCTAAAGGGGTTAGTTCAGAGTCAACGTGGGTTTATTGAGTGTAGCATTGTGTTTTTCAGAAACATGGCTGCACAGAGATATTCCCAATCACAATGTTACCATAAGTGGTTTCCAGATTGTTAGAGCGGACAGGGACTGCACAAGGAGTGGTAAGAGGAAGGGAGGGTTGCATGTTATTTTTGTAAATAATAGATGTGCAACCCTGGTCACATAACTAATAAGGAAAGTGTTTGCTGCCCAGATATATAATTTTTGGTTGTAGTGCTTTGGCCCTATTACTTGTCTAGGGAGATTCCACATTGCAAAAATTATAATAAGGACATTGGGATGCTTGGTTTTAATCTCAGGTGACTAACTTCAAACAGTTTGTGAGCTGCCCAACTAGAGAGAATAGGACTCTTGAACTGCTGTATGCCAATGTGGAGAATGCATACAGCTCTTCTCCTCTTCCACCTTTGGGCAGATCAGATCATAATTTGGTCTACCTCAATCCTTATTATGTTCCCATGGTTAGGAGACAACCTGTGACCACCAGATCAGTGAAGAGATGGTCTGAGGACTGGAGTCCTTTGAGTTATTGCGGGGCTGTTTTGAGGGAACAGATTGGAATGCGCCACATGGAAGTGACATTGATGGGCTTACTGAGTGCATAACACATTATATTAATTTATGTGTAGATTCTATTCTTCCAACAAGAATTGTTTGTTGTTATTCAAATAATAAACCATGGGTAACTAGGGATATGAAGGATATTCTTAATTCCAAGAATATGGCTTTTACAGTGGGTAATAAGGAGGAGTTAAAATTATTCAGGATAAAGATTAGAGAGGCTAAGGAGAAAGCTGGAGTGGAAACTCCATCAAAACAAAGTGAGAGAGGTCTGGAGTGGCATGAAAACCATTACGGGTCTTAAATAGGTTGTAAACCCTGGAAAAACAAACAAAAACTGTTAAACAAAGGCATAATGAGCTAATATGCATCCCATACTAGCTCATTATGAAATGCTTACCTTAGAACTAAGCTCTCCAGCGGCGCCCACACACCACTGAGATGGCTGAAATTTTCCCCCTCGTTTCTTCTGGGTTTGCGGGCTCCGGCGCTGTGAATGGCCAGGGCCGTGATTATGTCACTCCCGCACATGTGTTCAGGACCCGCCGGTCACGGCACAGGCTCTGAAGAAACGACATCGGCGGACGTTCCTTCAGAGCGCATGCGCCAATGATGTAGTCGATGTAGTATACAATAAATAGCTCCTAAACTGTGCAAGTTTAAGAGATATTAGCTGAGGTGTGTCCTTCAATGGGTCTATAACTGAGCCTCATGCCGCGTACACACGACCGCTTTTCATGTCAAGAAAAAAAACGTCGATTTTCTCGACGTTATTTTTCTTGTTTCCTCTCAAGCCTGCCTTGCCTACAGACAATCGTGAAAAAAACTGATCTAGCAAAGCGCGGTGACGTCCAACACGTACGACGGCACTATAAAGGGGAAGTTTCATTCTGTTCGCGCCACCCTTTTGGCTGCTTTTGCTGATTTCGTGTTACCGCGTGTTAGTAAAAGTTTGGGAAGAGACGATTCGCGCTTTTCAGTCTTCGTACTTTAAAGATCGTTTTCGGGAGTTCAGTTTGTGCTTGTGGGTTTGTATCTGGTTTTCAGTGCGTGTAGTGAGTTCGTATCTGTTTTTGCAGTGCGTTCTTGTCCACTCGTTACTGTTTTTCAGCTCGTTCTTCATAGGCCTTGCTGTTCTTCAGTGCGTTCTTTTAGTTCATTCTGATTAGACGACCGTTGCTAAGCCATGTTGCGGGTACGTTCTTGTCGCCGAGATCGTGCTGTGCTTGCTGCTGGGCTTGTTGCTATGTCCCAGATCCGGTCCATGAGGAGGGTGAGGAGGAGTTCATGGACCAAGAATTGGTTGCTCCAGAGGGACCAATTATGTCATATGCCTCTGCTGTGGGAGATCCGGGAGAATAACCCTGATGATTTCAGGAATTTTCTTAGGATGTCTGACCCCGTTTTTCAGCAGCTCTTGGCTTTGGTGTCCCCCTATATCACCAGGCAGGACACCGTTATGCGGGAAGCCATTACTGCTGAGCAGAGGCTCATCGCCACGTTGCGATACCTTGCGACTGGGAGAAGCTTGCAGGACCTCAAGTTCTCGACAGGCATCTCCCCCCAGGCTCTGGGCGTCATTATCCCTGAGACCTGCTCTGCCATTATCCAGGTCCTTCAGGAGGACTATCTTAAGGTAAGTTTTCTCCTTTATAAACATCACAATCTATGTTTTTTTATGCTTGATAATGTATAGTATATTTTGAACTGTCTCTAATTACCATGATTTGAATATGCTGTGAATGTCCCCTTTGTCCCCCTGCATGTTGTAAGCTTTGAATATTCTATGTTTTTTGGCTACATGCATATTTGTTTTTAAACCAATCTCCAGCATTAGATCCTGGGCCCAAACACACCTAGCCTAGTCAATCCCCATTTTTGTTTTGGACGCTCCATTGTAGTGCTTAGATTGCCTGATTTACCCCCCCCCCCCAATTCTTAGATTTTTGTCTAATCTACACAAATAAATTACATAGTACTATAGATTTGAATTATGATGTCCCCAACTCATCTCAACCCCTCCACCCTCTAAAGAATTTCACAGGTCCATCAGAGTGGGTGATGTTTTTGTTGCTTATTTTTCTATCTTATTCAAGCGGACCTCCATCCAAAATTTTGGGGGTCCGCTCATCGTAACCCTCCCCCGGTGACAAAATTGACACCTTTCAGGGGGGAGGGGGGTGAAGATTCCTGTTTAAGCCAGGTATTTTCACCCACATCCGGGAGTCATCTCTGCGGCAAATCTGCCTGAGCCAAGTCACTTCCCGCAGAAGACCCGTAGTGTTCTTGGAAACACTTGTCTCACAGAACACAGGAGGACCAGTCTGAACTGTGCAGCGCTTCTCGTGCATGTGCGTTGGGGAACCGGGCAGTGAAGCCGCAAGGCTTCTCTTCCTGGTTCCCTCACCAAGGATGGCAGAGGGGGCAGCAGAGTGACGAGCAATTGTTCGTCCTCTGCTGCGGACGTTGCTGGACTCCAGGACAGGTAAGTGTACAATTAGCAAACCTCTGCAGCTGCTGTAGCTGGAGCTGCTGTGTTATTTTATATTATTTTGGCTGCGTAGCTCCGCTCTAAAATCCTCCTTCCAAATTAATGCTATACTGATGTTTTGGGCAGAGTGTTTTGTGCTAACATGCTTGCAATGTATAGGTAGTAAAGTATATTAATTTTTTTGTTCCTTTGACTCCACAGTTACCATCAACGCCACAGGAATGGCAGAATGTGGCATCTGATTTTTCTCAGCGGTGGAACTTTCCCAACTGTGGAGGAGCCATTGATGGCAAGCACGTCCGCATCGTGCCACCAGCCCATTCTGGCTCGTTTTTTTATAATTATAAAGGCTTCCACAGTATTGTGCTCATGGCGGTGGTGTCTGCCAACTATGAGTTTCTATTTGTTGATGTTGGGAAAAATGGGCGGATGTCTGATGGTGGTGTTTTCGCCCAGACCGAGTTTGCAGACCGGCTTCTTTCTGAGGACCTGGCATTGCCACCTGCTGAAGATAATGAACATGGCCTCCCGTTTGTGTTCCTGGCAGATGAGGCTTTTGCGCTTGGACCACATTTGATGAGGCCTTTTCCCCAAAGGTCCCTCACCCCTGAGAGGAGGGTATTTAATTATCGTCTGGCCAGAGCGCGAAGGGTGGTCGAAAATGCCTTTGGCATCATGGCCAGTCGCCTCCGCCTTTTTCTGACTGCGATAAACATGGCGGAGTATAAATGGAACCATTTGGTCATGTGCTGTTGCATACTGCACAATTTTTTACTCAAAAACTCAAACAATTACCTAGCTACAGTTGACCTTCAGGGCACACAGTGCTTGGATGGACCATTGGCAGCCCAGTTAGCTGGCCCTACAGGCTTGGCCCCCCAAAGCGGCCGTGATGTGCGGCAACGCTATCTAGAATATTTTATGGGTGGGGGGCCATTGCAATGCCTGATCATTTTTAAACCAATTTTGGTCATAATGAAAAATAATATACTGGAAACATCTTGTTTGCTTTTCTTTTGTTGTATTTGTTCTTTCTCCTAGGTCAGTGATGGTGAACCTTGCCACTCCAGATGTTTTGCAACTCCATTTCCCATGATGCTCAACTACACTGCAGAGTGCCTGAGTAACATTAGAAATGTAGTTCCAAACCATCTGGGTTGCCAATGTTCACCATCACTGTCCTCGGTTATACTAGTGCAGTTGTAGTCCCATGTTTTTTCCTAACAAGTAAATTACAATAATGTAGGAAAGTGGGGGCACTTTTGGTCAAATCTTGTAGCACCACATCCCATGTAATTTGAAATTGGAAAAGAAGGGGGCATGGGGTATACTCAGTACCCTGGGATTTTCAAATACGGTGCTAAATAGAGACTGACAACAAGATCAAATCTTAAAAGGTTTGTTCATTTTATTAACATGAGAAAGACACAAGATATACACAAAATAAAATAACCATCCTTGAAAGCGTGTAACTCGAAGATCAAGGTGCAGTTTGCTAGGTCGCCACTCTACTAGTTTCGCTAAAATAGCTTCCTCAGGAGTGATTGTGACAGTAGCAGAATTATACTGAAAACACAGAATACGTATGGTTAGCACAGAGGATGGTTAAGGATTAATGTTGCATCAACATATAGCATTGTTTAAATTAACTCACGGAAGTTAACGCATCAATATTGACATGATATGCATGGGTCCTGATCAACTATGTATGTTTATTTGTTTATGTATTTATATTTTTCCCCATTATCATGTCAATATTGATGCGTTAACTTCCGTGAGTTAATTTAAACAATGCTATATGTTGATGCAACATTAATCCTTAACCATCCTCTGTGCTAACCATATGTATTCTGTGTTTTCAGTATAATTCTGCTACTGTCACAATCACTCCTGAGGAAGCTATTTTAGCGAAACTAGTAGAATGGCGACCTAGCAAACTGCACCTTGATCTTTGAGTTACACGCTTTCAAGGATGGTTATTTTATTTTGTGTATATCTTGTGTCTTTCTCATGTTAATAAAATGAATAAACCTTTTAAGATTTGATCTTGTTGTCAGTCTCTATTTAGCACTGTATTTGAAAATCCCAGGGTACTGAGTATACCCATTGCCCCCTTCTTTTCCAAGTAAATTACAATCATTTATAGAGTCTAAACACACACATTTTTTGAGGGGGGGCAACATTGATATAAGAAGCCACACATTGTTTATTGATTAAAAATTTTTATAGTAGTTTAAAAAATTTCACGTTTGTATCAAAATATACCCCAATTTTTTTTTTCTTTTTTTTTTCTCTTTTTACAACTCAGTACAAAAATGTACAACACGAACAATATACCTTTATAGAAATAAAAGATTTCCCCCCCCAAAAAAAAATTAAAATTTTGTAGAATATATACACGTTTTACACCCTCCCAAGAATATGCTCTAGTTTTTTCAGTCTTTTCTCCATGATTTTGTTGGTTTGGCACATCTGGAACAGGTTGTCTTTTATCTTTTCAACCTCCCGAGAGCAGACCCTCACTTGTTTCAGCAACATCTGGGCAGTGGCTCTGGTGAAGGTTGCTGGTGCCGCAGGCATTAAAGTCCCTTGAAGTAGTGAAAAGAAAACGTCTTACTAAATATACAGGCCAACATCTATTACCTGAGGCTGTGGTGTATGACACTGACCTGGTGAGTTGACATTTCCCTCTTCTGCCACATCCTGCGGTTGTGTGTCTTGAGTTGGTGGTGCGGGGTTTGCAGCCTTGTGTCTCTTAGCTCTTTGAAGCCCTAGGAGATATAACCAAAAGGTAGACTTGTGTAACTAAATATATTTTGGCGTGAAAGAGGAATATTAATCATTCTTGGGAAGTGTGTTACAATTGTATTAGTGATAATTTTTTAGGAGATGAACACATGATTGTATCCATTTCCCAAGATGGTAGATTAATCTCTTTTGGTCATGTTTCACACATGGAAACACACCAGGTATCCACTGGATCACCTGTGTGTGACACCATCAAAAGGTTGTTCTTGTGGCCCACACTTGTGCTAATGAGTCCAGATGTGTAAGCAGCTGCTGAGCATACTCTTGTAACCGTACACTGAATCTAGTTACATTAGCCAAATCTAATTACCAACAACTACACAAACATGTTTATAATTACTTCTCACATAAACATTTCATGATGTCCTGTTTCATGTTCTTGGGCACAAGAATCCAACGTTGAAATCCTCGTTCAATACCACCCAAACGATGTTTTGGTGGAATACATTGCTAAAAACATTAGAACATGCCTATTATTTTAGGATTGATAAAATGTCGTTCGAACAATGAATCGGGCGAAAAGCTTGTGATTGAGTGAACGTTTGAACGACCATTTATACGATCGATTCGTGTGCCCAAAAACATGAAACATGACATTTTTAACTGTACTACATACATTATTTTAAAAGCACATGCAACACCACGTTATTACCAAAAATCACATTTAATGTAGATATACTTACTTTTTTTGATGACTTTTTTAATCTTTTTATATGGATCCGGCTCACGCAACTTAATGTCCGACCATCGTTTCCGGATCTGTTCCCGCGACCTGCGAACACCAAATTTCTGAAATAGCGCTTTGACCACTTTATCCATGATCTTGGACTTCACTTGATTTGGCTTTTTGTAGGGCCCATGTTTGGCGTCATAATCATCCCGGAGCAATATGCTGACCATCTCCACCATCTCCTCAAAGCTCATGTTAGTGCCTTTATACCTTCTGGGTCGGGGCCTGCTTTCTTCCCCACTTTCCACATCATGTTGGTGATTCGCCGACATGTTTACACTCTCCGTCATTAAGGAGTAGCGAGAAGGGGCGGGGAAAGTAGTGTAACGAACGTCAGGGGCGGGAAAGCGTGCGGAGCGTCACGCATGCGCACTGTATATAACTCCAAAAAACATTGTTGAAAGCGACGTTCAGTGAGTGGAAGAAGGTCGGAAGCAACAAATGTGTAGATCGCGGGTACGTAACATTTTTCATACTTGATATGTCGAGGGTTGAGCGGCCCCGAACAGCAAATGTAGTGACCGTACAGACCTTTAAATTTGGCTGTGTCCAGGAGCATTAAACCTATAAACATTCATTCACTGTATGTTCGGGGCCGGGGTTGGGCAATATGCATGTAACTTGGCGCTTGCTTCCCGTGCTGTTAGTACTGGCCGTGCACAAAGTGTCATTTTTTAATTGTGAATAAACTTTGAAAAGTCAATCGCGGCTCTAAATGAATTCTTGCCTCCCGGCAAATGGCAAGACCTTGAAAAGTGAGTTGTACCTGCAAAATTAAAATGTGGGGGTTCCCCCAAATTCGAGTCAAGGATTTTAAGGGGAACTCCACCCCCAAATCAGGAAAAAAAGGGCGTGGAGTCCCCCCCAAAATCCACAACAGACCCTTTATCCGAGCACGCAACCTGGCCGGCCGCAGGGGAAGAGGGGGGGACGAGAGAGCGGCCCCCCCTCCCTCCTGAACCGTACCAGGCCACATGCCCTCAACATGGGGAGGATGTCCCCATGTTGATGGGGACAAGGGCCTCATCCCCACAACCCTTGCCCGGTGGTTGTGGGGGTCTGCGGGCGGGGGGCTTATCGGAATCTGGAAGACCCCTTTAACAAAGGGGACCCCCAGATCCCGGCCCCCCCATGTGAATTGGTAAGGGGTACATTGTACCCCTACCATTTCACGAAGAAAGTGTACAAAATGTTAAAAATGACAGTAGTCAGTTTTTGACAATTCCTTTAATTTTTTTGTTTGGCTTTCTTCCATCTTCTTCCTTTTTCTTCTTTTCTCGCTTCGTGTTTCTTCCTCCATCTTCCTCTTCCTCTTCATCTTCCTTCTTCCTTCGGTGTTCTCGTCCGCATCTTGCTCCGGGTTCTTCTTTCTTCGGCCGCTCCGTTAGAATTGGAGGTTCCCGCTGTGGGACGCTCAGTTCATCAGTTCTCCTCATGTTGAGGGCATGTGGCCTGGTACGGTTCAGGAGGGAGGGGGGCCGCTCTCTCGTCCCCCCTCTTCCCCTGTGGCCGGCCAGGTTGCGTGCTCGGATAAGGGTCTGTTATGGATTTGGGGGGGGGGAACTCCACGCCATTTTTTCCCAGAATTTGGGGGGGAGTTCCCCTTAAAATCCTTGACAGACCTGAAGGGCCTGGTATGGATATTTGGGGGAACCACAATGCTTTACCAATGTTTGTATCAATGACTTTCCTATGTATTGCAATTGACAGGAGACAACAATTAATTATACCCAGGAGTGAATTTAGTTTTAATTTTTTTTTTTTAAATGACACTTGGTGCAGGGACAGTTCGAGGTACTCCTTTATTTTTGGGGAGTCCTTTTATTCCCACGATTTACAGGGCAACATTTACTTCAATGGGGTTTGGGATCGGGGAAAGTCAGGTCACGAACTCTAGCTTTTTACAAAGTTAGCTAAAAAGAGTTCAACACAAACATCCAGGTGTCCACTCAACTCTATGATGACTGATCAATTGCTACGTTAGTGGCTTATATATGGTGAGAAAGATTTGGAGTCCTGACTGACATTCCTTTTTTTGATTTGGGTTTTGAATTGCAGAGAAAATGAAGGTATTTAAGGACCCAGATTTTATGTTGGAATTCCTGCAAAGATGGAAGAATCTTCCAATTTTATGGCAGACTAAAAATAAACATAATAAAAATAAAGAAGCCAGGAAGAGAGCACTGGAGACCTTGCTGGAATTTGTGAAAACTCAGATCCCCACAGCAACACTACAGGATCTGAACACAAAAATTGGGACCATTAGGGGCACATACCGGGCTCAACGGAATAAAGTGCTAAAATCCCTGCGGTCAGGAGCAGGTGCAGAGGACCGATACATCCCAAATCTGTGGTACTATCAGCACCTGAGTTTCCTGGATGAACACCTGGAATCCAGGGAATCCCTTTCCAGCCTTCCACCCAGAACGACCTCCAGCCTTCCTTGCAGCCAACCCTCCAGCCAACCCTCCAGCCTTCCCTGCAGCCAACCCTCCAGCCTTCCCTGCAGCCAACCCTCCAGCCTTCCCTCCAGCCTTCCCTCCAGCATTCCCTGCAGCCCAGCCTCCAGCCAAGTTGAGGTCTCTTTGGAGGAACAACCTCAAGTCCTGGAGGAGCCTGATTTAAATATTTGGAGCCAGGTATAATATTTCACAAAATATTTAGAGTAATAAAAGTTGAATGTTGTAAAAGTTTGTAAAAAAGTGTGAAAAATGTTAAGAGTTATAAAAAAGTGTCTGACATATCAATAGACAGCAGTGGCCAAAAATTAAGGGCACCCAAAAGAAATATACTGGTGTCAGAATGATTCACTTTAATATTTAGTAGCATTCAATTACCAAATGTCATGAGGTGACAAATGTGTGTGAAAGATGAAGGCAAAACTAACTCGATGTACCTTTTTTAAACAGGATGAGGAGACAGGCCCCAGTGGGACACACGAGGAGGCAGGTGCCACTGGAAGCCAGGAGGAGACAGGCCCCAGTGGGACACACGAGGAGGCAGGTGCCACTGGAAGCCAGGAGGAGGCAGGCCCCAGTGGGACCCAGGAAGAGGCAGGCCCCAGTGGAACCCAGCACAACACCAGGCCCCAGATCCCTCTGCTGCGGATTCCAGCAAAAAGATCAAGGAGGCTGCTTCAAATGGAGGAGGAGACCCAGGCCCTAATTAGGGAGGCTACTGCTGCACTCCGAGAGCCCCCCACCGCTGCAGAGGGATTTGCTGCCCTTATTGGGGAGAAACTGCCCCAAATGGAACTGGACCAGAGGCTGAAATGTGAAACCCTAATATTGAAGGTGGTCAATATGGGCCTGTTGAACAAACTGAAGGATTTCACAGACGTTGTGGACCTTTCATATTTTTATGCTCAAGTTCCTGCCCCACTCCATGCTCCTGCCCCACTCCATGCTCCTGTAACAGTCCCTGCTCCTGTAACAGTCCCTGCTCCTGTTCCAGACCCTGCTCCTGCTCCAGTCCCTCCTCCACGGACACAGCCTCCAAGGAAGGCTGCAGGGAAGGTCAAACAAAAAACCCGAAAATGAGCCCAGGATATGTGCCTCACATGGGCCCAATTTTTGTCTTCACATGCTTTGGTGTTTGCTGTGGTGATCTGGGTCTGCACTAATTTCAGCAGGGTCTCCAGTGCTGTCTTCCTGGCTTCTTGATTTGTACTTTACATATGGTTTGGTTTTGCCTTACCTTTTAATTTGTTATTAGGCCATAATAAATGGATTTTTTTTTTTGGAAGATACAAAATGAACATGTGTTTTTCTTCTAAATAGCCAGTTTGTAAGTGAGTAGGCAGGGACAGTGGATAAAAAATTGTGAAATTAACAAGGGACACTAACCTGATTGAGGCCAAATTAGAATAAATAATAATGTTGTGGTAACTTGACACACTCCAAAATAGCAAATAATATGTAAAAACAGTCTAAAATCTAATACCACAAATTAAAATCTAAAAACAAAACAAAAAAAAAATTGTAAAAATGTTTGGGTATTTAGGGAGATCTGGCTCACCAAAATAGAGATTAATCATGATAAAACAATAAATACTAAAGAACAAAGATTGTCCTAACTCTGGGAGAATATCAGCAGCAAGAGATTTGGAATATTGCAGCATTAGAACGAAGAAAAGAATGCGCTGCATTAAACGATGTAATAATTTCATGCATGACGAATGTGCCATCTCCATTCCGAACAGTAGTTTTACCAGAACGAGCGCTCCCTTCTCCTCACTTGCTTCTGATCATGCACGCTTTTTTCACGTCGTTAAAGCCTACACACGATCATTTTTCATGATGAAAAAAACGACGACGTGAAAAACGGCGAGAAAATTTAGAACATGTTCTAATTTTTCGCGTCGTTTTTAATGCCGTTTTTCTCGTTGAAAAAAACGTCATAAAGCCCACAGTCGATTGGTTTTCTCGGCGGAAAAAAAAAATGCCGTTTTTCTCGTCGAGAAAAGTGGTCGTGTGTACGCGGCATGAGTCTACGTAAAGTTCCTGTGTTGTGAAAGACTTCCTGTCTTGTCCCTGTGCCAAAGATACCACATTCTTGTGGCTCCAAGGAATATAGACCAGTGGCTTAGACCTCCCACATCATGAAGACCTTGGAGAGACTTGTTATAAAACAGTTACAACCCATGGTTAGTAAAGGTTTAGAACCTTTGCAATGTGCATACCAGCCAAGACTGGGGGTTGAGAATGCTATAATTTTCATGTTAAATCACATGTATGCACACCTTGATAAGTCAACAAGCACTGTGAGGGTCATGTTTTTTTACTTCTCCAGTGCTTTTGATACTATCAGGCTGGATCTCTTGGGCGAGAAACTGAAGCTAGCAGCAATACAGGTTGATGTTTCTCTTGTGTCATGAATTGTAGACTACCTGACAGGAAGACCACAGTATGTGCATTTGCGTGGGATGTATCAGGGATGGGGAAGATGAGTATATGACTGTGGTGGAAAACTTTGTCACATGGTGTGAGGATAATCTTCTGTATCTAAATGTGACAAAGACAAAGGTTGTGGATTTCAGAGGAAGAGGAAGCCACCAGTGACCCCAATCTCCATCCGAGGAGTGGACGTGGGGGTAGTAGAGAGTTACAAGTATTTGGGGGTGCACATAGATCATAAGCTGGACTGGAGCAAAAATACTGAGGTGCTCTATAAGAAGGGCCAGAGCCGCCTCTACTTTTGAGGAGACTGGGGTTCTTTAAGATATGCCAGACAATGCTGCAGATCTTTTATGAGTCTGTGGTGACCAGTAGGGATGAGCTTTGAGTTTAAACCGAATTCATGTTTGACTTGAACATTGCTTGTTCGCCCGTTCGCCGAACAGCAAACAATTTGGGGTGTTGGCTGGATATGTACCCCCCTGTTCGGTTTGCACCAGAACCTGCAAACAGACAAAATGTTCGTGTGAACTTTAGAACCCTATTAAATACAATGGACTCGAACGTTCGAAATCTAAAGTGCTGATTATAAAGGCTAATATGCAAGTTATTGTCCTAAAAAGTGTTTGGGGACGCGGGTCCTGCCCCAGGGGACATGTATCAATGCAAAAAAAAGTTTTAAAAACGGCCGTTTTTTCGGGAGCAGTGATTTTAATAATGCTTAAAATAAAAAAATAAAAGTGAAATATTCCTTTAAATTTAGTACCTGGGGTGTGTATAATATGCATGTAAAGTGGCGCATGTTTCCCGTGCTTAGAACTGTCCCTGCAAAAAATGTCATTTTTGAAAGAAAAAAAGTAATTTAAAACTCACTCGCGGCTATTAATGAATTGTCGGCTCCCGGCAATACATTCAAAAGTCATTGATAAAAAAAAAAAAAAAGCGTGGGGGTTCCCCAGAATTCAATTACCAGGCCCTTCAGGTCTGGAATGGATATTAAGGGGAACCCCGCCGCAAATTTTAAAAAAAATTGACGTGGGGTTCCCCCAAATATCCATTCCAGGCCCTTCAGATGTGGCATGGATTTTAAGGGGAACTCCACCCCAAATTAAAAAAAAATGGCGTGGAGTCCCCCTAAAAATCCATACCAGACCCCTTATCCGAGCACGCAACCTGGCCGGCGGCAGGGGAAAAGGGGGGGACGAGAGAGCGGCCCCCCTCCCTCCTGAACCGTACCAGGCCACATGCATCCCAACATGGGGAGAATGTCCCCATGTTGATGGGGACAAGGGCCTCATCCCCACAACCCTTGCCCGGTGGTTGTGGGGGTCTGCGGGCGGTGGGCTTATCGGAATCTGGAAGACCCCTTTAACAAAGGGGACCCCCAGATCCCGCCCCCCCTATGTGAATTGGTAAGGGGTACATTGTACCCCTACCATTTCACGAAGAAAGTGTCAAAAAATGTAAAAAAAAACACACAAACACCTTGAAAAAGTCCTTTATTAAAAAAAAAAAAAAAAAAAACATTCCAGCGGTGAAATCCAGTGTCCCGTGGCGATCCCGATGTCCAGCGCTGTCCTTCATTGGTTGTGCCTGAGCGGACCTGATGGGGAACTCCCTCTCAGTGTTTTAAATGTATAGACCCGCCCCTTCTAAAGTTCCCCATCAGGTCCGCTCAGCGGACCAGATGCGGAACATGAGAAGGGGCGGGTCTATACATGCATTACCAAAGTGAGAGCAGTTCCCCATCAGGTCCGCCCCCTCGGTATGTCGGACCCGCCTACGTCATTGGCTTGAGCGGGGAACTTCCTTCACTATGTAAATTTAAATTACACAGTGAAGGAAGTTCCCCGCTCAAGCCAATGACGTAGGCGGGTCCGACATACCGAGGGGGTGGACCTGATGGGGAACTTCTCTCACTTTGGTAATACATGTATAGACCCTAGACCCGCCCCTTCTCATGTTCCGCATCTGGTCCGCTGAGCGGACCTGATGGGGAACTTTAGAAGGGGCGGGTCTATACATTTAAAATACTGAGAGGGAGTTCCCCATCAGGTCCGCTCAGGCACAACCAATGAAGGACATCGTTGGACATCGGGATCGCCGCGGGACACTGGATTTCACCACTGGAATGTTTTTTTGTTTTTTTTTTAAATAAAGGACTTTTTCAAGGTGTTTGTGTGTTTTTTAAACATTTTTTTACGCTTTCTTCGTGAAATGGTAGGGGTACAATGTACCCCTTACCAATTCACATAGGGGGGCGGGATCTGGGGGTCCCCTTTGTTAAAGGGGTCTTCCAGATTCCGATAAGCCCCCCACCCGCAGACCCCCACAACCACCGGGCAAGGGTTGTGGGGATGAGGCCCTTGTCCCCATCAACATGGGGACATCCTCCCCATGTTGAGGGCATGTGGCCTGGTACGGTTCAGGAGGGAAGGGGGGCCACTCTCTCGTCCCCCCCTTTTCCCCTGCGGCCGGCCAGGTTGCGTGCTCGGATAAGGGGTCTGGTATGGATTTTTAGGGGGACTCCATGCCATTTTTTTTTAAATTTGGGGTGGAGTTCCCCTTAAAATCCATGCCAGATCTGAAGGGCCTGGAATGGATATTTGGGGGAACCGCACGCATTGTTTTTTTTTATTTTCGGCGGGGTACCCCTTAATATCTATACCAGACCTGAAGGGCCTGGTAATTGAATTCTGGGGGACCCCCATGCTTTTTTTTTTTTTTTTATCAATGACTTTTGTATGTATTGCCGGGAGCCGACAATTCATTAATAGCCGCGAGTGAGTTTTAAATGACTTTTTTTCCTTCAAAAATGACATTTTGTTCAGGGACAGTTCTAAGCACGGGAAACAAGCGCCACTTTACATGCATATTATACACACCCCCCAGGTACGAAATTTAAAGGAATATTTCACTTTTATTTTTTTCATTTTAAGCATTATTATAATCACTGCTCCCGAAATAACGGCCGTTTTTAAAACTTCTTTTTGCATTGATACATGTCCCCTGGGGCAGGACCCTGGTCCCCAAACACTTTTTAGGACAATAACTTGCATATAAGCCTTTATAATTAGCACTTTAGATTTTGAACGTTCGAGTCCATTGTATTTAATAGGGTTCTAAAGTTCACGCGAATATTCTGTCTGTTCGCAGGTTCTGGTGCGAACCGAACAGGGGGGTGTTCGGCTCATCCCTGCTCCTGACTACTTTGTGCAGCGATTTTTCGCCCCCATGCTTAGCCAGGAACTTTGTTGGGCTTCCCATAATCCGGACTGACTGTGCCTGTGAATACCCCGTGCCACGCTTCTGGTTAATGGCATGGTCGGGGCTGGATGCAAATGCTTGGGCTGTGACTATCCTGTACACCTACTTATTGTTTGCTTTGTTTGCTATACCACAGTCTGTGCACAAGTCCCACGGCTGTGAGCCCCTCCTGGTTGCTAGTTTGTGTTTTGTTTTGGGTCATACCCGCATCAGTTGGGGAAGGTGCAGGGTGGGGTGGGGGTTGGGGTTGGTTGTAGTTAGTTTTTTAAGAAAAGGCAATACAAATGACTATTGGTTAACTTCTATTCCATCTGTGCTGTACGTTTTATGCATGTTCCAGCTGTATACTCTGATATCTGTCTACTTCAAATGTGGTATTTATGATAGACTTAATGACTCATTCCTGTGGCTCCTGGGTTGTGCAGACTCGGGTGCGTCACATCTCTCCCTCCCTCTCAGATGGCCGGACTGAAGTTCCTTACCTGGAACATCCGGGGTCTTGGAGATAGGGTAAAGAGATCTGCAGTATTTGCCTTCCTGAAAACACAGAGGGCTGATGTGGTGGCTCTGACCGAGACTCATGTGGATGGCCAGCTTCAGATGGCACTTAGGCGGCCGTGGATAGGGTGGGCATATCATTCCACTCACTCTACCCAGGCTCGCGGCATATCCATTCTCATTGCTGAGTCAGTTCATTTTTAAATTTGTAGTGTGGAGACTGATCCACATGGGAGATATGTGTTCCTTTCTGCAAAGCTGTATGGGGAGTCGTTTCTTATCTTTGCATTCTATGTGCTCCCCCCTTTTAAATCAACTATCATCACTACAGGTCTGATGTTTATGGCTCGTCATTTCTCGATCCAGGCGATCTGGTTGGGGGACTTTAATGCAACCCTAAACCCTGCTCTAGACAGACCTCAGAGGGGTTCGTCCGGCGGTCAGGCCCCATTGAGATCTCGGTTTTGCAGACTTATCTCTACTTTTAACCTCATTGATACCCGGAGACACAAATTTCCCCACTCTAGAGCCTACTCCTGTTTCTCTGCCTCCCACAATATGATGTCGCGTATTGACTACTAGACATGTGCATTTCGTTTCGTTCCGAATCGAAATTCGGACGAATTTTTCATTATTCGGACATTCGGATGCATCCGAATTACCGAATTACAATACTAACGAATTTAACCGAATCCGAATTTTTTCGAATCTAAAAATATTTTTGACCCGACTTTGGGTCCATGTATCTCGGGGTTCCTTGTCGATAGAAACCCCAAATTTGGAGATGTTGTAGGGCTAGTTCTTCTGTGTTTGCATACCAAATTTGGTGTTTCTATCACTAAGTGACCCCGAGATACTTGGACCCAAAGTCGGGTCGCAAAATGTCAAGCACTTTACTGGAGCAGAGAATGACATTTTGCGACCCGATTTTGGGGCCACATATCTCGGGGCCACTTGTAGCTAGAAACCCCAAATTTGGTATGCAAACACAGTAGAACTAGCACTACAACATCTCCAAATTTTGGGTTTCTATCACCAAGTAACCCCAAAATACATGGACCCAAAGTCGGGTCGCAAAATATTTTCGAATCCGGTTGAAATAGTATCAACATGATTCGAAATTATTTCAACTGCATTTGAAACTATTTCAACCGGATTCGAAAATATTTTGTGACCCGAATTTGGGTCCATGTATCTCGGGGTTACTTGGTGATAGAAACCCCAAATTTGGGGTTATTGTTTTTCTAGTCTATTTTCTATTTTATTATAATCTTTTCTATCCAAAGTTAAAATTAATTAATTAATTAAAAAAATTGAATTCATACTATTCGAAATTCAAATTTATTCTATTCGAAATTCGAATTTCAGAAGATGGTTGTATATTCTTTCTATTTTATTCTTCTAAATTATATTTTTTTTCTATTCTGTTCTAATCTTTTCTATTTGAATTATAAATTTTGGAAGAAGGTTATTTACTTACTTATATACATCTGTCACATAAAAAAAAAAGATGTGAAATGGCTGTCACGGATGTCGATCGCAAGGCAAGTACATATGCTGTATGTCATTGTCCACTTACCACAACACCTGCCACGAGTGCCACGACACCGGCCACGAGTGCCACGACACCGGCCACGAGTGCCACGTGACCTGCCATGAGTGCCACGTGAACGGCCACGAGTGCCACGTGACCTGCCACGTGACCTAGTTGTGGATTGTCTACTTGCCACGTCACCTGCCACAAGTTATGGGGCTCCTAGCACCAAGTGACCCCCAGATATGGGCGATATTTCAAGTACTTTTCTGCAGCAGATAATGACATTTTGTGACCCGACTTTGGGGCCACGTATCTCGGGGGCACTTATAGCTAGAAACCCCAAATTTGGTATGCAAACACAGTAGAACTAGCATTACAACGGGGTTACTTGGTGATAGAAACCCCAAATTTGGGGTTATTGTAGTGCCAGTTGTAATGTGTTTACATACCAAATATTTTGGGATTTCTAGCTATAAGTGGCCCCGAGATACGTGGCCTCAAAGTCGGGTCACAAAATTTAATTCTCTGCTGCAGAAAAGCACTTGACAGATCGCCCCTATCTGGGGGTCACTTGGTGCTAGGAACCCCTTACCTTTTGGCAGGTGACGTGGCAAGTGGACAATCCACAACTTGGTCACGTGGCACTCATGGCAGGTGTTGTGGTAAGTGGACAATGACATACAGCATATGTACTTGCCTTGCGATCGACATCCGTGACAGCCATTTCACATCTTTTTTTTTATGTGACAGATGTATATAAGTAAGTAAATAACCTTCTTCCAAAATTTATAATTCAAATAGAAAAGATTAGAACAGAATAGAAAAAAAATATAATTTAGAAGAATAAAATAGAAAGAATATACAACCATCTTCTGAAATTCGAATTTCGAATAGAATAAATTTGAATTTCGAATAGTATGAATTCAAATTTTTTAATTAATTAATTAATTTTAACTTTGGATAGAAAAGATTATAATAAAATAGAAAATAGACTAGAAAAACAATAACCCCAAATTTGGGGTTTCTATCACCAAGTAACCCCGAGATACATGGACCCAAATTCGGGTCACAAAATATTTTCGAATCCGGTTGAAATAGTTTCAAATGCAGTTGAAATAATTTCGAATCATGTTGATACTATTTCAACCGGATTCGAAAATATTTTGCGACCCGACTTTGGGTCCATGTATTTTGGGGTTACTTGGTGATAGAAACCCAAAATTTGGAGATGTTGTAGTGCTAGTTCTACTGTGTTTGCATACCAAATTTGGGGTTTCTAGCTACAAGTGACCCCGAGATATGTGGCCCCAAAATCGGGTCGCAAAATGTCATTCTCTGCTCCAGTAAAGTGCTTGACATTTTGCGACCCGACTTTGGGTCCACATATCTCGGGGCCACTTGTAGCTAGAAACCCCAAATTTGGTATGCAAACACAGTAGAACTAGCACTATAACATCTCCAAATTTGGGGTTTCTATTACTAAGTGACCCTGAGATACGTGGACCCAAAGTCGGGTCGCAAAATATTTTCGAATCCGGTTGAAATAGTTTCAAATGCGGTTGAAATAATTTCGAATCATGTTGAAATAATTTCGAATCCGGTAGAAATATTTTCGAATTCGGTTGAAATATTTTCGAATGCGACTGATTTTCGAATTCGGTCGAAAACAAAACGAAATCCGAAAACGAATTTAACAAATTTAACAAATCTAACTAAACGAAATTAATTAATTAACGAATTAAAACGAAACGAAACGAAACAAATTTTTTCCTTTTGCACATGTCTATTGACTACATACTTATAACGAATGCCCTTACCCCGCGCCTGCTAGAGGCTGAGTTCTCCCCCAGGCTGCTTTCTGATCATAGCCCCTACTGGATTACTCTATCCATCCCTACTGATAGACCCCGGCCAATGTGGCGATTGAACCCGTTCTGGTTGTCCCTGTTACCGGAGGATGATGAGCTAGTGAATGAATGGACAACTTTTTTTACAGACAATGCTGACTCAGCCTCCCCGGCTATAATATGGGAATCCTTTAAGATACATGCCCGCAGGGTCCTGACCTCCCGAATAAACAGATTCAAGGCGGACTCTACTGCTGCTCTTGATAGAGCTTTGTTGGTCCTGCTGGACACTGAACAGACCTATCTGGAAGTCCCTTCTCCTGCTAATGCGGACCTACTGAAGCTACATACTAGGGTGGTAGACCAGTTGCAGTACGAGGCAGCCAGAGGTAAGCTTTTCTTTACGAAACAAAAATTATTTGAACATGGGGAAAAGGCGGGTAAATTACTTGCATATCTAGTTCATAACAAAGATAGGCCCCCGACTGTCATTTCCCTTACTGGTCCTTGGGGGGACGCAATTTCAGACCCACAGGCGGTCACTGATAGATTTAGAGAGTTTTTCTCACAGCTCTATACCTCCCAGATGACTAGCCCTAATGAGCAACTAGAGAACCTATTAGCGGGTATTGACTTTCCGAAATTGACTGACGACCAGGTTACTACCCTGGAGGCACCCCTTACGTCCGACGAAGTATCCGCAGCTCTTGCTAGCTTCCACAAGTCTAAGGCCCCGGGATCCGATGGACTGCCTATTGAATTTTACCTGCAGTATGGTGGAATACTATCTCCCAAATTATTAGAGTTATACAATGACCTCTTTGACACCTTTACTCTGCCCCCCTCTATGAGGGACGCAACCATTGTCCTCATACCTAAGCCCGGCAAGGACCTGGGCCAGCCGGAGTCATACAGACCCATTTCACTCTTGCAGGTGGATGTTAAGATCCTTGCTAAAATCTTGGTGCTTCGTTTGAATCAGGTGAACCTAATCCATGCGGACCAGGCAGGTTTTATGCCTGGTCGTAACACCTCATTTAATCTTAGACGACTTTATATCAACCTGCAAGCAGTACATGACGATGTTGGGTCTTGGGTAGTGGTTGCCCTAGACACGGCCAAGGCATTCTACTCAGTCGAGTGGCGATATCTTTGGAGTTGCCTTGGGGGATTTGGCTTTGGCCCGAACTTTATTAAGTGGGTCCAATTACTCTACCAGGCCCCGTGAACTAGAGTTGTCTCCAATGGTTGTACCTCCCGACCCTTTGACCTCACTAGGGGCACTAGACAGGGCTGTCCCTTGTCCCCATTATTGTATGCCCTGGCGGCCGAACCTCTTGCAATATCCATTAAGGCAAATCCCAAGATTCGTGGCCTTCAGGTGGAAGCAATCGTAGAGAAAATAGGCCTATATGCTGATGACACGTTGTTATACCTGGCGGACCCGGATGTCTCCCTTCAGACAGCATTACAAACGATTGAATATTTCGGATCATTTTCCGGCCTTAAAATTAATTGGAGTAAGTCCCAAATTTTGTCCATTGACAGCTTCCCCTTCCCCAAACTCCAGGAGCATTTCCCATTACAGCGGGTGGATTGTATTAAATATTTAGGTGTCTCTATATCTAGGTCCCCGGCTAATTATATTTCCCTTAACGTCGAACCCCTTTTTACTCTGATCAAATCCAAGACTCAGGTCTGGGCCAAGTTACCGCTGGGGGTTTGGGGTTGAGTCAACATCATGCCTAAGATCCTATACACTCTTTGGCACGCACCTGTATACATCCCCCTTAAATATTTTAAAATAATAGACACCCTGCTGAATTTGTTCGTATGGGGCAAAAACAGGCATAAATTGGCCTGGAATGTTCTCAAAAATCCCACTGATTTAGGGGGTACAGCCTTTCCTGATTTTAAATCCTATTATTTAGCGTCCCAGCTATCTCAGCTCTACCATATCGATAAAACAGATTGAGATTCCTTGCTCTCCGGTGTCCGCATTGGGCTCAATGCACTACTGACCCCATGACGGCGGTGGCGGTTGGATTGGGGGGCAACGAGTCTAAGGGGAACAGCAAGTCACTTCTACATCATTATAGACGGATTTGGGACATAGCAGCTAGGCTGATTAAGATTCCAGTTTTTAATGATTACACTCCTTTGTGGCATAATGAGTCTCTACCTGAGTTCAGACTGCTCCAGGACACCGAGATGTGGAGTAGGAGGGGAGTGTATTATCTGCATCATGTCATGTCTGGCGGGTCCCTTAAGCCCTTTCCTGAACTTCGGGAGCAATACTCACTACCTGGTTCCATGCAGTATAGATTTCTTCAACTGACCCATGCAGCACGTTCCCAATTCTCATCGGACATTCCACAGCCGGCTTCTAACGCCCTGATTGCAGTGATCAAGGGATCAGACCCTCGTAGGCTGATCTCTGATTTCTACAATATGCTCCTCACTCCGGCGGCCACCACGCTAGCGTATAACCTGAAACCGAGGTGGGGAAGAGATGTGGGGCTAATGTAGGATGAGGAATGGAGTGAGGCCTTGGATGCTTGAAAGCTTGTTTCACCCAGGCTCTCGGATAGGCTATCACAACTGTTTATTTTACATTGGGCGTACCTCACCCCTCTTAGAATAGCTCGCTTTAAACCTGACACCCCCACAGTCTGCCCAATGTGTGCGCGAGACCCGGGCACATTCTTCCACCTGATCTGGTCATGTCCCATGCTCCCGGAGCTCTGGAAACAGGTTGTAGATTTCCTTCATGATGATATGGGCTCCCCCTTGTCCCTGGACCCTAAACAGTGCCTGCTGGGCATCTTCCCTGACTCTGAGCTCGATAAGTTCACGAAAACATTTTTACATGAGATGTTCTTCTCGGCTCGGAGGATCATAGCCAGGCACTGGATGAGGCTCACGCCACCCAGCTCTTCTGAGTGGAAAATTGACATTAATAATACCCTTCCATACAAAAAAATCAAATATATAAATCGTGGTTGCCCTGACAAGTATAATAAAATTTGGGATAGATGTCTTGACTCCGCTGACACCTGTGCGGACTGTCCTTGAGGGTTGTGTATATCTTTGTGCCCAGTGTGCTGCCCTTCTCGTTTATTATTGTTTTGCTCAGGAACCTTGAGGGTCGCTCCCTCCTTGCCTAGTAATGCCTTAAAGTTGTGCTATACATACAGTGGAATGGAATTTATTACTATGTCTGTATACTGTCTCTGATGGACTTACATGCTACATTTATTGCCATGTACTCTGCAATGTTATGTTTCACTTGAACAGTGTTCAATAAAAAACGTTTAATATAAAAAAAAATATATACCGTAGATACTCGAGTATAAGCCGAGTTTTTCAGCAATTTTTTTTGTGCTGAAATTGCCCCCCTAGGCTTATACTCGAGTCACCTTTTTGCGCCCGATCTCCCGGACTTTGGGGACCCGGTACCGGCCGGCCGTAGGTTCCCTGGACCCCAAACTTGGCACACATGTAGCCCCACTCTTCCTCTACAAGTGTGAAAAGTTTGTTGTCTGGGGGACCTACGGCCGGGGAGCACCGATTTTTCAAACCCGGGCACCCCTTCCATAGACTTCCATGTTAAATGGTAATTTCTCTGGTGACTTTGAGGACCCGGTACTGGCCGGTCGTAGGTCCCCTGGACCCGAAACTTGGCACACATGTAGCCCCCTTTCTCCTCTACAAGTTTGCAAAGGTTGTTGTCTAGGGGAACCTACGGCAGGGGAGCACAGATTTTTCAAAGCTGGGCACCCCTTCTATAGACTCCCATGTTAAACGTCAGTCTAGTCATGGGCACAGTGAGGCATGGGCACAGTGAGGCATGCACATGGACACAGTGAGGCACAGTGAGGCATGCAGATGGACACCCTAGGCTTATACTCGAGTCAATAAGTTTTCCCAGTTTTTTGTGGTAAAATTAGGTGCCTCGGCTTATATTCGGGTCGGCTTATACTCGAGTATATACGGTAGTTTTAAAAACTGCAGTTTTTTCAGGAGCAGTGATTTTAATAATGCTTAAAGTGAAACAATAAAAGTGAAATATTCCTTTAAATTTCGTACCTAGGGGGTGTGTATAGTATGCCTGTAAAGTAGCACTTGTTTCCCATGCTTAGAACTGTCCCTGCACAAAATGTCATTTCTGAGGGAAAAAAGTCATTTAAAAGTACTCCCGGCTGTAATGAATTGTCGGCTCCTGGCAATACAGAGAAAAGTCATTGAAAGTCATTGATAAAAAATAAAAAAAATGCGTGGGGGTTCCCCAAATTCAATTACCAGGCCCTTCAGGTCTGGTATGGATATTAAGGGGAGCCCTGCTCCAAATAAAAAAAAAATATGTGGGGTTCCCCCAAATATCCATACCAGACCTTTCAGGTCTGGTATGGATTTTAAGGGGAACTACGTGCCAAATGAAAAAAAAAATGGCGTGGTGTTCCCCCAAAAATCCATACCAGACCCTTATTCGAGCACGCAACCTGGCCGGCCACAGGAAAAGAGGGGGGGCGAGAGAGCGCCCCCCCTGAACCGTACCAGGCCACATGCCCTCAACATGGGGAGGATGCTTTGGGGTCTGAACCCTAAAGCACCATGTTGATGGGGACAAGGGCCTCATCCCCACAACCCTTGCCCGGTGGTTGTGGGGGTCTTCGGGCGGGGGGCTTATCGGAATCTGGAAGACCCCCTATGTGAATTGGTAAGGGGTACATTGTACCCCTACCATTTCACAAAGAAAGTGTAAAAAAAAAGAAAAAAACACACAGACGCAGTTGGGATAAGTCCTTTATTAAAAATAAAAAAATAAAAAATAAAAAAAAGATTCCAGCGACGGATGATCTGCAGGCTCCAGCGATGATGTCCAGCGAGGAACAGCACACGGTCCTGTCTCCACCGGAGACACCCCGGGAATGACGCCGTGGCAGCCTAACAGGTCTTATGTAGCTGAGGACGGGGCCACCCGTCACGTGACCCCGTCCCCCTCTGACGCAAGGGGAAACTCGGGCTTTCCCAGTGACGTGCGGGTGACCCCGCCCCCCTCTGATGCAACGGGAAACCTGCGTTACATCAGAGGGGGCGGGGTTACCATTCCCGGGGTGTCTCCGGTGGAGACAGGACCGTGTGCTGTTCCTCACTGGACATCATTGCAGGAGCCTGCAGATCATCCGTCGCTGGATACTGACATCACTGGAGTGGAGATCGAGAGTGGATTACCACCGCTGGAAGCTTTTTTTTTTTTAATAAAGGACTTATCCCAACTGTCTGTGTTTTTTTGTTTTTTTTACACTTTCTTTGTGAAATGGAAGGGGTACAATGTACCCCTTACCAATTCACATAGGGGGTCTTCCAGATTCTGATAAGCCCACTGCCCGCAGACCCCCACAACCACTGGGCAAGGGTTGTGGGGATGAGGCCCTTGCATCCTCCCCATGTTGAGGGCATGTGGCCTGGTACGGTTCGGGGGGGGTGCTCTCTCGTCCCCCCCTCTTTTTCTGCGGCCTGCCAGGTTGCGTGCTAGGATAAAGGTCTGGTATGGATTTTTGGGGGGAACTTCAAGCCATTTTTTTTTTATTTGGCGCGGAGTTCCCCTTAAAATCCATTCCAGACCTGAAGGGCCTGGTAATTGAATTTTTTTTTATCAATGACTTTTAATTACTGTTCTCTGTATTGCCGGGAGCTGACAATTCATTACAGCCGCGAGTACTTTTAAATGACTTTTTTTCCTTCAGAAATTACATTTTGTGCAGGGACAGTTCTAAGCACGGGAAACACGCGCTACTTTACAGGCATACTATACACACACCCCAGGTATGAAATTTAAAGTAATATTTCACTTTTATTGTTTCACTTTAACCATTATTAAAATCACTTCTCCCGAAAAAATTGCAGTTTTTAAAACTATTTTTTGCATTGAGACATGTCCCCTGGGGCAGGACCCGGGTCCCCAAACACTTTTTATGACAATAACTTGTATATAAGCCTTTAAAATTAGCACTTTAGATTTTTCTTGTTCGTGTCCCATAGACTTTAACAGTGTTCGTATGTTCGAACAAATTTATTGCCTGTTCGCATGTTCTGAAGCAAACCGAACTGGGGGGTGTTCGGCTCATCCCTAGTGACCAGAACTCTCATATATGCAGTGGCATGTTGGAGAAGCAGGCTAATGCCGTGTACACTTGGCCTTTTCTCATCGGACAAACCGATCATGTATGGGCCCCATCTGTCTTTTTTCCATCGGTGAAAAAAAATAGAACATGTTTTAAATTTTTCCGATGGGGAAAAAAAAACAATAGCAAATTCCGATCGTCTGTGTGGAACTCCATTGGACAAAAAACCCACGCATGCTCAGAATCAAGTCGACGCATGCTCAGAAGCATTGAACTTAATTTTTCTCGGCTTGTCGGAGTGTTTTACGTCACAGCGTTTGGGACGGTCGGATTTTTGACTGATGGTGTGTAGGCAAGACTGATGGAAGTCAGCTTCATCGGATTTCCGATGGAAAAATCCATTGGATTAGAATCCGTAGGAAATCCGATCGTGTGTACAGGGCTTTAGGGTGTCCAACACCAATAGACTCAACCAACTGAGTTGCAAAGCCAGTGATGATTTTGGATTGAAATTGGAGCCTTTTACAACAGTGTTGGAGAAGAGGATGTTGTTCAAGTTACGTTCAATCTTGAACAACTCCTCCCACCTACTCCGCAATACGCTGGTCAGTCTATGAAGTACCATCAGTGACAGATTGTTACAACCACAATGCACAATAGAGCGACACAGGATTTTATTTTTGCCTGTGCCGATCAAGTTATGTAATTTTTGTTTATGATCAGGGTTTTGTGTTGTTTTTATAGTATGTTGGTATTGTGTTGGTTATAATTTAGGGTGGTGTTCGAGAAAGTGGTGTATTACAGTGCCTTGAAAAAGTATTCATACCCCTTGAAATTTTCCACATTTTGTCATGTTACAACCAAAAATATAAATGTATTTTATTAGTATTTTATGTGACCAACACAACACAAAGTGGCCCATGATTGTGAAGTGAAAGGAAAATGATAAATGGTTTTCAATTTTTTTAGGATTAAATATGTGAAAAGTGTGGATGCATTTGTATTCAGCCCCCCTGAGTCAATACTTTGTAGAACCACCTTTGCTGCAATTACACCTGCAAGTCTTTTTGGGTATGTCTCTACCATCTTTGCACATCTAGAGAGTGACATTTTTGCCCATTCTTCTTTGCAAAATAACTCAAGCTATGTCATATTGGAAGGAGGGCTTCTGTGAACAGCAATTTTCAAGTCTTGCCACAGATTCTCAGTTGGATTTAGGTCTGGACTTTGACTGGGCCATTTTTAAAAACATGAATATGCTTTGATCTAAACCATTCCATTGTAGATCTGGCTGTATGTTTAGGGTCGTTGTCCTGTTGGAAGGTGAACCGCAGCTGTAGTCTCAAGTCTTTTGCAGGCTCTAACAGGTTTTCTTCTAAGATTGCCCTGTATTTGGCTCCATCCATCCTCCCATCAACTCTGACCAGCTTTCCTGTCCCTGCTGAAGAAAAGCATCCCCACAACATGATGCTGCCACCACCATGTTTCACAGTGGGCATGGTGTGTTCAGGATGATGTGCGGTGTAAGGTTTTCTGCCACACATAGCGTTTTGCTTTTAGGCCAAAAAGTTCAATATTGTTCTCATCTGACCAGAGCACCTTCTTCCACATGTTTGCTGTGTCCCCCACATGGCTTCTCACAACTGCAAATGGGACTTTTTATGGCTTTCTTTCAACAATGGCTTTCTTCTTGTCACTCTTCCATAAAGGTCAGATTTGTGGCGTGCAAGACTAATAGTTGTCCTGTGGACAGATTCTCCCACCTGAGCTGTGAATCTCTGCAGCTCTTCCAGAGTTACCATGAGCCTCTTGGCTGCTTCTCTGATTAATGCTCTCCTTGCCCGGCCTGTCAGTTTAGGTGGACGGCCATGTCTTGGTAGGTTTGCAGTTGTGCCATACTCTTTCCATTTTCAGATGATGGATTGAACAGTGCTCTGTGAGATGTTCAAAGCTTGGGATATTTTTTTATAACCTAACCCTGCTTTAAACTTCTCAACAACTTTATCCCTGACCTGTCTGGTGTGTTCCTTGGCCTTCATGATGCTGTTTTTTCACCACGGTTCTCTAACAAAGCTCAAAGGGGTTCACAGAAAAGCTGTATTTATACTGAAATTAAATTACACACAGGTGGACTCTATTTACTAATTAGCTGGCTTCTGAAGGCAATTGGTTCCACTAGATTTTAGTTAGGGGTATCAGAGTAAAGGGGGCTGAATACAAATGCATGCCTTTGTCTGTTATTTTAATCTTTGTTATTTTTTCTTTATTGTATTTTAATTGTATGGATGTTTTATTTTTAATGTAGTTTTAATTTGTTTTATTTGGTGCTAATGGTTATTAATGGTAAATTTGTTGTGTTTTTGTATCTTGTTTTGTTTATTGTTGTGATCTTGTGTTGTCTTTGTTAAGTGTGTCTGTGACACAAAAATTCCCCAAATTCCCTTTGGGATTAATAAAGTATTCTGTATTCTGTATTATTCATTTCACATCGTGGGCATAGATGAGTATTCCTCATATGCCATTTAAAACATTTTTGAGGAGTATGGTAAGAAAAATGTAAATAAAAAGTTGGGTAAGTTTTTGAGATACAGATAGAGATACTTGTCCCACATTGAAAGAAAATATCTGAGCCAATAAGTTCCAAACCCATTCAAATCAATAACCAATAAACTACAATTAAGAGCTGCGTGTTGTAAAGGTTAAAAACTAGAAATGAGCCGAACACCCCCGGTTCAGTTCGCACCAGAACCTGCAAACGGACCGAAAGTTCATGCAAACTTTAGAACCCTGTTAAAGTCTATGGGACTCGAACGTTCGGGATCCAAAGTGCTCACTTACTTTAAAGGCTAATATGCAAGTTATTGTCCTAAAAAGGGTTTGGGGACCCCGGTTCCTGCCCCAGGGGATATGTATCAATGCAAAAAAAGTTTGAAAAACTAACGTTTTTTCGGGAGCAGTGATTTTAATGATGCTTAAAGTGAAAAAAAATGGACATATTCCTTTATATATTGTACCTGGGGGGTGTCTAAAGTATGCATGTGAAGTGGCACATGTTTCCTGTGTTTAGAACTGTCCCTGCACAAAATGACATTTCTAAAGGAAAAAAAGTCATTTAAAATTGCTTGCGGCTTTAATGTAATGTCTGGTCCCGGCAATATGGATGAAAATCATTGAGAAAAATGGAATGGGTAACCCCCCAGCCCATTACCAGTCCCTTTGGGTCTTGTATGGATATTAAGGGGAACCCCACACCCAAATAAAAAAAAAGGAAAGGTGTGGGGCCCCCAGGCCCTATATACTCTGAACAGCAGTATAAAGGCAGTGCAAACAAGACAGTGACTGTAGGTTTGTTGTTAAGTAGAATCTGTTTGTAATTTTGAACTGGTACATTTTTAAAGTGTAGATCCTGCCCAAAAATCTATTTTTAAGCTTTTTGGAAAACATAGGGAAGGGTTATCACCCCTGTAACATTTGTTTTGCTGTCTGTGCACCTCTTCAGAAGATTTCACCTCACTTTCTCTCCCAATGACAAATATGTTTTGAAAATTTGTTTTTTTTTAGTGAAACAAGGATTGGTGATAAAGCATCAATGGAGAGGAGACACGTTTTCCCATATTAACTCTTACAGGAGAGAATTTCCCTTCCTAGGGGTAGATTTCCTCTCACTTCCTGTTGTCTCCTTCCGTTTGCAAGTAGGAGTCGTTTGTAAGTTGGATGTTTGAAAGTAGGGGCCTGCTCTATATACTCTGCAGAAATTTGGGTCTTAGGTGTTGGTGTTGCCACAACACTGTAAGCCCTCACAGTTACTCTTGGTGGGCGCTGGAACGCCCTGCTGTGAACTATTATATCAGGAATTGTAATTACATGCCATTGTCAAAAAGTGGTAGGAAAAATTGGGCCTTTGGTGGTGGTGCTGGTGCCACAACACTGTAAGTCCTCACAGGTACTCTTGGCTGGAGATAAAATGGGCCCAGCTGTGAAATATTATATCAAGAATTGGAATTACATGCACCTGTTGAACAGTGGTAGAAAAATTGGGCCTTTAGTGGTGGTGGTGGTGGTGCTGGTGCCAAAACACTGTAAGTCCTCACAGGTACTCTTGGCGGGAGATGGAACGGGCCCTTCTGTGAAATATTATATCAAGAATTGTAATTACATGCACCTGTTGAACAGGGGCAGAAAAATTGGGCCTTTGGTGGTGGTGGTGGTGGTGTTGCCACAACACTGTAAGCCCTCACAGTTACTCTTGGTGGGCGCAGGAATGGGCCCTGCTGTGAAATATTAGATCAAGAATTGTAAATACATGTCCCTGTTGAACAGGGGCATAAAAATTGGGCCTTAGGCTGCACTGCAACCCCTCACAGATACTCTAGTTGGAGCGCAGGAATGAGCCCTGCTGAAAAGTATTGCATCAAAAATTGTAATTACACGCCCCTGTTAAACAGGGGCTGAAAAATTGGGCCTTAGGCACTGGTGCTGGTGCCACAACACTGCAACCCCTCACAGATACTCTAGTTGGAGCGCAGGAATGAGCCCTGCTGCACAGTATTGCATCAAAAATTGTAATTACATGCCCCTGTTAAACAGGGGCTGAAAAATTGGGCCTTAGGCACTGGTGCTGGTGCCACAACACTGCAACCCCTCACAGATAATCTAGTTGGAGTGCAGGAATGAGCCCTGCTGCACAGTATTGCATCAAAAATTTTAATTACACGTCCCTGTTAAACAGGGGCTGAAAAATTGGGCCTTAGCCACTGGTGGCGGCGCCCAGAACCAAAAATGTTCTTACAAGCTATCAGCATGATCATTGAGGAGGAAGAGGATAGTCACTCGGCATAACAGGATAGTCACTCAGCATCAGCATAGGCAGTCTTTAAGGGATCTGACATTTAAAAAAAAAAATATTTGGTTACATCATGGTGGTGATCCAAGACTGATTCATTTTTATGAAGGTCAGACGATCGACTGAGTCGGTGGACAGGCGCACCCTGTGATCGGTTACAAAGTCTCCAGCAGCACTGAATGTGCGTTCTGAAAGAACGCTGGATGCAGGACAGGCCAGTAGTTCAATTGCATACTGTGCAAGCTCTGGCCAGTGATCCATCCTCAAGATCCAGTAACTCAGAGGATTTTCGGTGGGAAAGGTGTCCAAGTCTGATCTTGCCCCAAGGTATTGCTGCACCATGTAAACCAGACGCTGGCGATGGTTGCTGGAACCGATCATACCTTGGGGCTGCGGACTAAAAAATGGTCTGAATGCATCGGCCAGATGGCCACCTTCTCCACCGCTCCTTCTTTGACTGACCGAAGCCTCAGCAACACGTTGTCCAGGACCAGGAATTTGTAACCTCCCAGTCTCTGGGAACGCGTTGCACAGACCTTTCTGCAAGGCCTCCCGAAGATGTTTCATCCTCTGCTCCCTCTGCAAAGGCAAGATAAGGTCCGCAACCTTACCCTTGTAATGTGGATCAAGGAGGGTTGCCAGCCAGTAATGATCCCTCTCCAGAGTTCTCTGGGTCACTCAGGATGACATGATCTGCAGTCACCTCCTCCCAACCACGTACAAGTCCATGAATTTCTTGGGACTGTAATTGATCTTTTGAAGACTGCTGCTGATGCTGAGTGCTAGGCTCCACCTCCATGCTGACACAATCCTCCTCCTCCTCCTCGTCCTCTTCCTGTGTGATAGGCGGGCCAGCAGGAACACTGTCTGGATAAAGGGGGCCTTGATAGGTAAGGAAGTCCTCCTCTTCCTCCCTCTGTTCTGCCTCAAGTGCCCTGTCCATTATTCCACGCAGCGTGTGCTCCAACAGGTGGACAAGAGGGACAGTGTCACTGATGAATGCACTGTCACTGCTCACCATCCTCGTGGCCTCCTCAAATGGTGACAGGACAGTGCATGCATCCCTGATCATGACCCACTGGCGTGGCAACAAAAAAACAAGCTCCCCTGACCCTGTACTGGTGCCATATTGGCACAGATACTCATTGATGGCCCTCTGCTGCGTGTGCACCCGCTGCAGCATGGCCAACGTTGAGTTCCACCTGGTGGGCATGTCACAGATTAGGCGGTTCTTGGGAAGGTTGTATTCCTTTTGGAGGTCAGCCAGCCGAGCACTGGCATTATATGACCGGCGGAAATGCACACAGAGTTTCCTGGCCTGCCCAAGAACCGCTGCACCACCAGGTTAAGGACATGAGCCAAACATGGCACATGGGTCAGGTGTCCCTGTCGGAGGGCGGAGAGGAGGTTGATGCCATTGTCGCAAACCACCATTCCTGGCTTAAGCTGGCGTGGTGTCAACCACCTCTGAGCCTACCCCTGCAGAGCAGACAGAATCTCTGCCCCAGTGTGGCTCCTGCCCCCCAAGCACATCAGCTCAAGCACCACATGGCATCTTTTTGCCTGCGTACTTGCGTAGCCCCTTGAACGCCTACGGAGCACCGCCAGTTCCGAGGACAAAGCACAGGAAGAGGCCATGGAGGAAGAAGAAGAGGAGGGGGTGGAGGAGAGAGGTGTGTCAGAATCACCAGTAGTAGCATTTTGGAGACTTGGTGGCGGAACAACCTCCAACACTACTGCACCTTGTCCTGCATCCTTCCCAGCTGCCAGCAGAGTCACCCAATGCGGCGTGAAAGTTAGGTAACGTCCCTGTCCATGCCTGCTGGACCATGAGTCATCAGTAATATGCACCTTACCGCTGACCGCCCTGTCCAGCGAGGCCAAGACATTGCCTTCCACATGCCGGTAGGGAGCCGGAATCGCCTTCCGTGAGAAAAAGTGGCGTTTGGGAACTGAAAAGGCAGCAGTTGAAGTGCTAGCAATTAAGCCAAGCTAGCATTCAACCGCTGGGCATGTGGATGGCTGGGAGCGAACTTCTTTGGGTGGTGCAGCAGCTCGGACAGGGAAATTTGCCTGGTACAATCTGGCGTTGGTGTACCGATAGCAGATTGCCCGCAAGTACTTGGCTGTGACACACCTAATTCTTCACCTTCATTCCTCTCCGTGCAAGTTTTAGAGAGGACTGAAGGTATAGTGGGGTTGGAGATCCCAGCTGATGAGGAGAAAGGAGATGTCCGCTTTGCTCTTTGGTGTGGGTCTTTTAGGCTTTTAGGTACGGTTGCCAATGAACTGCATGGCAGGTCGACATATGTCTGGTCAAGCATGTGGTGCCCAAGCGCGTGATGTTTTGGCCACGTGAGATACCCTTGAGACATATGTTTCAAATAGCAGCGGTGCGATCTGATGCACTCGTCTCAAAAAAGACCCACACCAAAGAACTTTTGGAATAACGCGCAGAGACAGTAGCACCCTGCACATGCGGAACTCTGCGGTGTGATACAGTTGGTGTGCTGCCCTTAAGCTGGCCCCTGGAGGGCATTCTGCCTTGTTGGAGATGTACCTCCTCCTCCTCTCTCCTATCAGGCACCCACGTGGAGTCAGTGAGCTCATCAACCCCACCCTCCTCATCACTGGAGCAAACCTGGCAGTATGCTGCAGCTGGGGGAACATGACTGCCAGATTGCTGTCCTTCTTGGGCACCCCCTCTCTCTGGGCTCACGTTACTGCCTTCCTCTAGCTGGGTACCATCATCGGAGCCTTCAAAACGCTGGGTATCCTCCTGGAGCATGTACCCAACACTGTGGTCAAACAGTTTGGGGGACTCCTTAGGAGGACATGGTGGGGCTAGGGAAGGAGTGACTGATGCCATTGAGCCGAGGGAAGAGGCCGCGTTGGCAGCTGCTTTGCTAGACAAAGTACCCTGAGCCTGGGTGAGAGTAGATGAGGAGGATGAGGACGGCTTGGTCATCCACTCTACCAAGTCTTCAGCACGTTGCGTCTCAATGCGGCCAGCTGGCGGAAAAAAAAGAACAAGCGTGTCCCAAGGCCATGTGCTGATGAGGATGCACTGTGTCCATGAGCAGCACTGTTGCCTCTAGACACAGAGCCTGCTTGCCCTCTTTTATTGGCTTGTGACTGTCTGCCTCTCCTTGTTGGTCTTCCAGACATACTGTACTAATGGCCTGCAATGAGATGTAGCTGCACAAAGCTGGGATGTATATATATACTGATTATACTGCAGCTAGCAGAATCAACTGCCTGCCTGTAGTATTATTATTATGAGAACACCAGCAATTGTCTTCAGGTAGCTTTAGGTGCACACTGTGCAAAGGACACAGTACACCAACTGTAAATACTGAAGCTGCCTGCCTGTGGTATTAATATGATCAGAACACCAGCAATTGTCTTCAGGTAGCTTTAGGTGCACACTGTGCAAAGGACACAGTACACAAACTGTAAATACTGCAGCTGCCTGCCTGTGGTATTAATAGGATCAGAAGAACACCAGCAATTGTCTTCAGGTAGCTTTAGGTGCACACTGTGCAAAGGACACAGTTCACCAACTGTAAATACTGAAGCTGCCTGCCTGTGGTATTAATATGATCAGAACACCAGCAATTGTCTTCAGGTAGCTTTAGGTGCACACTGTGCAAAGGACACAGTACACTAACTGTAAATACTGCAGCTGCCTGCCTGTGGTATTATTGGACCAGAAGAACACCAGTAATTGTCTTCAGGTAGCTTTAGGTGCACACTGTGCAAAGGACACTAAATGAAAATACTGTAACTCCCTGCCTGTATTAGTATGAGAACACTGTGCAAAGGACACAGTACACTAAGTGAAAATACTGCAGCTAGCACAATCACCTGCCTGCCTCTCAGTATATTATGAAGAGAATAGCAGGAATGGATCTAGCTAAACTGAATACAGTGTATAAATATATATACACAACACCTAGGATGCATATATATCCTCTACACACTGTAACTGCAGCTAACTGACTCGTCTGCCTGCTCTATCTAACTCAAATTAAATGACACTGTCTCTCTCTCTCTCTGTCTGTCTTTAACCACCGCCGCAACACACTACACAAGGCCACCACGCAGGCCTTATATAGTGTGGGGCGTGTACTAAACCCCATGAGACATAATTGGCCAAAGCCATCCTGGCTTTGGCCAATTATGGCTCTCCGTTTTTTCCGCGCTGTGATTGGCCAAAGCATGCGAGTCATAGTGCATTCTTGGCCAATCATCAGCCAGCAATGCACTGCGATGGCGCAGTGAATTATGGGCCGTGACGCGCCACTCGAATTTGCCGCGAACGGCTCATAATGTTCGAAATTCGGCAAACGGTCGAACAGACGATGTTCCAGTCGAACATGGGTTCGACTCAAACTCGAAGCTCATCCCTATTAAAAACACCTAAAAAGTGAAAACAAAGAAACTACGCTCTTATATCATCAATTACATATCATAAATCACCATAGTGAATAAACAAAACAAAAAAAATCTTCAGTTGAATCATAAAAATTGTGAAGTCCATGTATAAATCCCATATGTGAATAAACGTCCTCAGTGACTATAGTAAAGGTTCCTCTACACCCGCATGCAGACACACATTGCACTCACCAGACGTAATTGAGCCCTATTCCTCCTTTCTCCCTATTACAGGGAGTCGAATTAGGCATATGGGAAAATCCAAGATGTAAATGAGGTCACAAGAATGAATCCAAACCGCTACTGTCATCCATTCAATGGCGTATTCAAAGCTCCAGTTTTGCCATATAGAGAGGGAGAGAAAAAAAACGCTCTCATGGTGCAGTAATACAAACAGTAATAAAACAGTACAGTAATACAAACCAGCTGACCGGAAATAACGTATCTCAAACACGACTCAACGCCTTTTTGTCAGCCTACATCTAACTTCTATTTTTGCCATTTTCAAAAATTTTGAAAACCATTTATCATTTTCCTTTCACTTCACAATTATGTGCCACTTTGTGTTGGTCTATCTCATAAAATCCCAATATAATACATTCACGTTTTTGGTTGTAACATGACAAAATGTGGAAAATTTCAAGGGGTATGAATACTTTTTCAAGTCACTGTACTGCCTATACCTGAATATTTCAGAACTTGAGTGATTAAAATGAAAGGGATTCGACCAATGGGTGGTATGAGGTCTTGTGTATATCCCACAATCATATCATGGCCAAATCCTGAAGTACTTTTGTACCCTCCAGGAGGGATTTGGCTTACCTAGTAAATGTTTTTTTCAGTATTTGCAGTTTTGTCACGCTATCCAACTACAGTCAAGATTGACCCAATGGGTTTACACCATACCCATAATTCTCAATCAAATACTGGAGGCAACCACTAAGCCGGGACAAATAAAAGTGATTTAGGGTGTACTGTTATAAATACATTCAATAGTTAACCTATGCTAAATGTACAATTGTCTAGAATTAGAAAATACATTGAAGCATATTTAATGCATTTAAGATCCTGTTGGGAAATAGCTAGGTCACTAATTTCAGTTTATCCATTGACAATGGTTTCACATGATGTGGCCTTATTTTCTTGTTGTCATGGAGATTAAGCAAATTTTACCCCAAAGGAAGAGTAAAGAAGAAAACTGAGCTTTGACAAGGTAACAGCTTATTTCTCCCTTTGGTGCCAGCTGTATCAGAAGCTCAGCGTCACAACTTTAGCTAGCCTGGAGATCCATTTTTCATCCTAAGGGGAATGCAAACAAAGCCAACACAATGACATAACAGTCAGAAAGAAATCAAAGAACAGAGAAAAATCCATGTCGATAAATGTTGCTTTGGGATTGTCTGACAGCAGAAGCCACATTAAAATAGAAATGTTTTCTAATTTATTGGAAAGATACACTACCTTTATGAACATGAAAAACTTTGAAAAATCAACTTTTCTTATGCCTTTAGCTATTTGTGTTTTCTTTTAGCTCCTCTAGTAAAAATCAAAATGTTTTCTTAAAGTGAAATCATTTGTTTGGGTTTGCTTTAAAGATTTTCACATACAAATTACATTTTTTATTGAACAAACATTTACTTTGCATGTTGGATTTTTAACAGTTACCACCTTCCCCACCACTAGGCCCTCCTTATTGGTATTATGGAAAATATTTCCATCTCAAACAGCCCATCTTGTCCGGGACAGGACAGTGATTAATAGGCTTTGACATCAACTTTGTTCCTATGTACTGAGAAATGTCACAGGCCCTGATTAAAAACATTACATTCTGCACAGATGTGTAGTTCGAGTTCTGGGGAATGTGTAAGCAGGAAAAATATGAAACTATGAATGGCTAAGAACTGTTATGGTGAGCAGAAAGCCTTGTAAGAGGCTAGGGGTTGCAAAGACTCTTATGCCGCGTACACACGATCGGACCTTTTTCCGACCAAACTCACATCGGAATTCCGATGGAATTCTATCGGAAAAAAATAGAACAGGTTCTATATTTAAATTCCGATGGAATGCATCGGAATTTCTCCGAGGGGGGCCCACATAAGGTCGGAATTTCCGATGAAAAAACGCAGTCGGACTTTTTTCATCGGAAATTCCTATCGTGTGTACAAGGCATTAAATGTGCCCTTACACTTTAAATCAGGAGCACAGCCATGCCAATCTAATAATTCATGGTTACTTCTGAACGTGGATGAACAGATGAGGAGATAATAGACAGCGAGGGTGTGCTAGGGTATATTTGCATGAGAAAACCCTATTGAAATTTTATTTCTCCTCCATCCCTCTCCTATCGCTCAGCATTGGAATAGCCATCTAATTGGGGGTGGAATACAGACAAAGAGTAACTGTAAGCTGTAGTCTACTAAACAGGCACAAAGTTAGAAGTAAAACAGGGTCAGGATGCCAAACAAAATACAATCAATGCAGAATAATGAAAGCTGCACAAACATAGACTCCTCACAACAACTCCTCTGTGACTCAGTTTTTATTATTTTTCATATATATACAAACATATACTGAAGGATATACCACTGCTGACCTCTAGTCTGTCCACCCAATACTCAGCAACTACATAGTGCATATGGATGCATTACAGATGCATCCTACATTGATGCCCTTGGTGTCTCATTACAGGTGCCGGCTGTTCGTCTGTGCGCGTCCCCTCTCGGGTCTCTCCCCCTCCAATATGACTCCTTGTAGGTCGCACACGCCTTGGTGGCGCCCTGCTTTTGGGTGTCGAATAGCTGGGAGGCTGCTGATTCCCCTTGAGATGCTAGTGATGGAACTCTGGTTAGAAACATTGGTTCTAACACACAGTTGACTGGTAATCATACACCCTATATATATATTTTTTACTATTGGGCCTACACCCATGTAGAGAATGGAAATTTAATACATATATTTCCCACAGCAAACCACCCATCCTCTGAAGAGATCCGTTGGGATCGAAACGCGTCAGTAATTTATACAGATGCATGCAAAATTTAAAACTGTATGGCAATGTTGTGTCTATAATTCTGTGTGGTTTTTATATACATGTTTTTACCGGAGTATAAACCTGTTAGGACTGTATTTAATGTTATACATAATTTTTTTTAACATGCATTATTGTAAATAATTTTGGGGAATTTCGCTGCTAAAAAACCCCATTGGGGGAACTTCCCATTCTTCTAGCTACTTGCAATTATCCTCATATGCATAGTCCTTCACAGTGAAATCCAATCTCTGGTAACACAGGTGATATCAGGGCCTGGATCCTAAACTCAGGACCACTGCTGTGTCTGGTAATATCTCTGCTCGCTGAGATGCTGGATAGCTTCCTGCCTGATTTCTTAGACAACCTTGCCTTAAGCCTTATTTCTGCTTAAACCTTGAATGCTTTGCTCCTCCCATGAATGTCCTGATTTAAGCCATGTCTCTGCATTTCCTGTTTAGCAGATAATTGTGCTCTCTCCTGCCAATATTTAACTCGTATCACTCCTGCTGCCGTCTGTATCTTCTCTAGCACTCGTTTCCAACCTGGCTTGTTCATCGACTGTGCTTCTGTTTGATCCCAATGTGCAACCACTTGTTACTGACTTGATCCCTACCTTCTATATCGGCCCAGGTTAGCATGGACTTGTGTCAAACCTGACCTGATTTCAGTTCTCCGAAATGGTCAACTAAAGTGGCTGTTCGCTGCCATATCAATTGAATACTAATAATGTACTTCTGGGGCGTGGTCTAGTGCCGTTCCAAGATGGACGTGTAATCTGGAGCTCCCGTTCCACGAGGTCCAGCAACTTCAGCTTTTCAGCGTAACTTCTCTCCCAGACATGGTTAGAACAGCCCGGAGTGCCTCAACAACTCGATCCCGATCCCCACTGGGCACTGGCACTCAGCTAAGCCAGCACATCCCGAGATCTTTCGGTCCCGGCCTAGGGACAGGATGCAGCCCTTACAAGTGGCCTCCTCACAGGGGACCCGCTTCCCGAGCGCAAGTCCACAGCGCTCCGACACACAGAGCTCACCAGGGCCAGCAACGGGGAAGAACTACCCCCCAGCAGTAAGCCTGGATGACCTACGCAGCGTCGCATCGGACATCAAAAACACCCTCATGTCGGCGATTTCAGACATGAGGTTGGTCATCCAGGCAATGACGCTCAGAGTGGAGGAGGTGGAAACAACACAGGCCCGCCATGACACAGCGATCTGCCATGTACAACAGGTAATTGAGTCTCACGCGGTTCATCTCAGAGAGATTAACCGTCATATGAAAGATTTGGATAACCGCGGGAGACGCCGTGAGGGGAATTCCAGAATCGATCGACCCCAGCCAGCTCTCTGTGACGGTCTCTACCATCTTCAATGATTTGCTTGAAAGGGCTCCTGACACTCCAATTGTCTTTGAGCAGCTCCACAGAGCGCTGTGCCCGTGGGGAAGAGACACTGATCCCCCCGAGGAGACGCCTTACAGACTTCCCCCTGAAAGAGGAAATCCTCCGCAAGGCCCGACACCGCAACCAACTGTCTTTTCAAGGAGCAGAAATCAGGATCTACCAAGACCTGTCTAACATTACTTTGCAACGCAGACGTGAGTTACGTCCCCTTCTGGAAACACTGAGGGCCAGGTCCATAGTCTATAGATGGAAATTCCCTTTCTATTTAACAGCAACTCTTCAAGGCCGCACAGCCAATCTTAAGGTACTAGAGGACCTGGAACACTTCTGCTCCACTATGGAAATCCCTTACATTGACGTACCAGACTGGTACAGCGACTTCCGTATACCCCCGCTCAGAAGAGTCACCTCCATGGAAGGTATCGCAGGGGAACTTTAGTATTAGTCGCCGGCGCTCTCATCCGCCTCTTCCTCGCTCTCCTCCAAAAGATCCAGGAGCCCCGTGTAATGGCAGCCCTACGGCCTCTCCAGTGCACCGCAGAGCATGCATCACCTAATAAGGTAACCGCTCTACTCTTTACCCTTTCTCCTACATGGCACAGAGACACTAGTTCTACGTTCTAACACCCTACTACCCAGGTGATAAACTGCTTAACCACTAATTGATTCAGGCTCAATTCCCATGAACTACTGACCACCTTTAGTCTACCTCTTTTTTTTTCTCTCACATTATGGAGGAACCTTCCCCCCACCTTTCACCACTATAACCACCCAGCAGCAGCCCACGTATTTCTTTTATCCTTCTTCATCCTGTTCTCACCATCAGTCTACCGGAGATGTGACCCCCTCATCATGCAATCATACGTTTCACTATTCCCTCACTATTCAATATTTAACCCTCTTGGGTGGAGACTCCTTAATAGGAAGATCCACTTAGTTTCTCTCTGTGAGAGTTCTCTGTTTCGTTTCGAACCTCTCCAAGCAGGATGTGTGCAATCAAATCCACAAAACTGTAGAAGAGTGGGATCCTGACTATGCTTCTCCTTAAAATGTAGGGATTTATGGCAGAATGTGATTGCTAATAATATTAGTGATGGGAGTAATGTTAATAGTGAGACTGTAACCAGTGGGGCTGGAAGCTCTAATCCCATCAATAGGGAGATCCCTGTTGGGCAAGCCCCATCTAGAACAAATCAAACAAGAAATGATAAAACACAGAACACTAAAGGAAAGAATAATCCCTCTAAAAATAGTGCTGCCAATACCCATAAAAGGTAATATGAGGAGTGGGACCAGAGATCAGGGGGGAAATCATTATGCTATCAATCAGTATGATGCTATCCCCAAAAACTATGGATACACTCAATACAATAGGGGAGGTGACTATGGCCCGGATACACAGGTTGGATATCAGCAATGGAATCCACCACCGTCTAACCAATATATGGATAGCAGGTATCCAATTCCTGTTCAGAACAGATATCAAGCTCTTGAGTATGATGATTGATGATGATTGTGGGAGGAATAATGGTTACCAGCAGTCTTTTTTAGAACAGCGTGGGGGGGAAGAGGGGTTACGGAGTGCCCTACCATCACCCTCAGTTTGGAAACAACAGAGGGGGGGGAGGAACCCTGACACCACCACGACGAGAAGGAGAGGTTGTAGGGCAGGGAAACAAATTCAATCCCCCCAAAAAAAGGAGGGCCAATTGAAAACAGGAATTTATAACTTAAGCAATGCAACATTAAGTGATAGTGAGAAAAATATTTTGAATTTAGGACTCAAGTGTGCCCCTAAAAAAAGAATGAATAAGTTTGATGTATACATCGACACACACAAATTCATCCGCACACTCAATATGAAAAAATATTTTTTAAGTCATCCTAGTGATCCATCCAAAAAAATTAATCAAGTTTCTATGCATACTGATAGTGGCCTACGAAATAAATCAGTCTTCAATCCCCAAAATACGAATAACCATTTTGTAGAGGTATTTAAGAATATGGTGTTAAAAGACATTGAGGAACTCCCAGTAAAGAAACGGATTAATCCTGAGTATATCCAAGAGGGTATCAAATCCCTGGAAGATAGAAATGGAATTATTATCCGACCGGCTGATAAAGGGGGGGGTGTGGTGTTGATGGAGAAATCCTTTTATCACAACCAATTAATGGAACTTTTAAATGATCAAAACACATATAGAAAATTACCTCGGGATCCAACCGATTGTAAACGGGATAGGCTCCATCACTGCAGGGTTGGGAGAATACCTTGATCGGTTTCTCCAACCAAGTGTTAAAACTACGAAAGCCTACCTGAAAGATACTAGTGACCTTTTACGATCACTTGATGGGGTGGAGCTTACACCGGCTGTTTCCACTTTTTTGGTTACCGCTGATGTAAGCTCGTTGTATACGATTATACAACATGATGACGCCCTTTTATCGCTCAATTGGTCGCTTTGTAAACGGGATGATATATCACATTTACAGAAATGTTTTTTGGGCAAGGTTTTGGATTTCTGTATGGCCCATAATTATTTTTGGTTTTGTGACCAGTTCTTTTCCCAGAAGGTTGGCGTCGCTATGGGGGCTAAATTTGCCCCTAGCCTCGCCAACCTATTTATGGCGGAGTGGGAGGACAGACATGTCTTCAATGTGCTTAGACCAGAATTAAAACTCTATCGAAAATTTATTGATGATCTTCTGTTTGTCTGGGAAGGATCCAGACAATCAGTTGAGGAATTCATAATACATCTGAATAATAACACTAATAATATAGTTTTGGGCTATGTTATCAGTGAGGAGGAGGTTAATTTTTTGGATCTTACCATTATGAAATCCAACACCGTTATCAGTACTAAGGCTTATTTTAAGCCGACTGATCGGAATAGTTATTTGTCCATCGGAAGTGGACATCATCCATCTTGGATCAGAAACATTCCGAAGGGACAAATGCTAAGGATTCGGTGAAATTGCACATCAACAACTGATTATTCGTATTATTCGTACACAGGCCAATATTTTGGGTAACAAGTTCTTGGAGAAAGGTTATAAGGATGAGATCATTAAGAATACTATTAGTGAGGTAGCCCAGATTCCAAGGATGCAATGCTTGAAAAAGAAGGAGGATGGAACCACTAATAAGATTTTCCAGTTAGGTTTTATTTCTGACTTTCATTATCAATATAAAGAGATAGAGGGAATTTTTCGTAAATACTGGCACATAGTGTGCAAAGACAGACACCTATGCGAAATTCTATCAGAAAACCCTAAGTTTATTTATAGGAGGGCACCTAATTTTGGTGATAGGGTGGTACAAAAAATTCTAGATCCACCCAATCGCCTAGATTTAAATAAAAACTTTAAAGGTTTTTATTCTTGTCGTAAATGCATCTGTTGCAGGACAGTGAAAACGGACAACAGAGGAACCACAAGCTTTATGAATAAGGATGGTGATGTTTTTGAGATTGAACAGTTCATCACATGCAACTCATCCTTTGTGGTTTATTTATTATGGTGCCCATGTGGGTTGTATTATGTGGGGAGAACTAAACGACTCTTGCGAGTACGAATATCGGAACACTTGGCTAACATCAAGAAAGGTTTTCGGTATCACAGTGTCTCCCTACATTTTAAGGAGAAGCATAGTCAGGATCCTACTCTTCTACAGTTTTGTGGAAGTGATTGCACACATCCTGCTTGGAGAGGTTCAAATCGAGTAAGAGAACTCTCACAGAGAGAAACTAAGTGGATCTTCCTATTAAGGAGTCTCCACCCGAGAGGGTTAAATATTGAACTCGATTTAAATTGTTTTATTAGTAATTTTTAATTTTTTTTTTTTTTAAAACACACACTTGAATAGTGTTATATCCATGTTTATGTGGATGCATACTAAGCGTCCACGTATGCAAATATATGTACATATTGAGATAGATGGACACACTTTTTCAGTATATGTAAGGGATTACCGTATATACTCGAGTATAAGCTGACTCGAGTATAAGCCGAGGTACCTAATGTTGCCCAAAAAACTGGGAAACCTTACTGACTCGAGTATAAGCCGATGCCTCACTGTCCACTGTTCCCTAGCTCGCTGTTCCCTATTTTACATTGTAAATATTACCTGAAAGAAGTTGCGGCTGCGGCGTCCATCGTTCAAATTCCGCGGCGTCCATCGTTCAAATTCCGCGGTCTCTTTCTGTTCCTTCCTTGATAGGCGATTCTCAGCAGACACTCTCCGCCTATCACGATCATTCTCTCATCCTCAGTTTTCCCAGCAGACACTGTGTTGGGTGTTTTGCCAATCACAGACGTCTGCTGGAAAACTGAGGATGAGAGAACGTTCGTGATAGGCGGAGAGTGTCTGATGAGATTCGCCTATCACGGAAGGAACAGGAAGGGACCGCGGAATTTGAACGATGGACGCCGCGGAATTTGAACGATGGACGCTGCAGCCGCAACTTCTTTACAGGTAATATTTACAATGTAAAAATTTTGATGACTCGAGTATAAGCCGAGGGGGGGACTTTCAGCCCCAAAAAAAGGGCTAAAAATCTCGGCTTATACTCGAGTATATACGGTACTTATTTAGCATACATGTGGGGTTGTGGTGGATATTTAATTTAGATGTCTACCATATACATGTATTTTTAGTTAATTTTATTTTTTAAGTAATTTATTGATTCACATCTCCATCAGTTTGATAACTGTAGGGTGGTACATTAGTCTCTTGACCTTATGCTCTGATATAAAGTAATTGAAAATTTACTTGTTTTCCGCATGTTTTAATTTAATACCTTTTCCCTTTTTTATTTAAAGTATATTCAGAGTTGTCGGTGACTTCATCGCAATTCTGGAAATAATATATGTTTTAGTGATAAATGCATATGTATATAATTATATATGTGTATATATTTTATATTTATAACCAAGCGATATTCTCTCACTGTACTGGCAGTTATGGTGCTCAATATGAACAGTATCTGCAGTGAACAGAGATTAGATGTAGATCACATCCTGTTGTACTATTCACATTTGCCCTCCATGTATGTGATGACAGGGGTCATGCCCGATGTATTGAGGTCATGGGGACCGCAAGCGCGCATATGCGCAGTAGGAGACACGCCCTTGACCAATCACGGTCGGAGTATAAAGAGGGAGGTGTAAGTTTGTGTGACTGATCCCATTGGAAGAAGTCTTTAAAGACGAAACTAGTCTGGGAGGAGCTACACGACAGTCACCTGGTGTGCAGCGTTCGGATCTTTCGACCACTCGTCGAATATAGTTTGGTGATTGGACGGGAGTTTGCGGTGGTTCGATTGCAGTGGAGAGGCAAGCTTACATGAAGGAGGGTGAGACACACTTGCTTGATTTTGATCTGCCTAATGTGAGTTTAACCATTGAGGGCCACTTGTGTTGTGCTATTTTTATTAAAGTTGTGACATACTTCACTATCGGAGATACTTGTTGTTTTTTTCATGTGGGAGACTTGACTGACCTAATTTCATCTGGATCCGTTTTTGATACCCTGGGGGGTAATTAAGCTGATTAGCCAAGCATGAGAGTGCGAGGCATATCATATTGGTGAGTGCAAGTCCTTAGGGAGTGGAATCACTGAGCACATTGGTGTGGTGAAGATTTTCAAGCAAACACAGGAAAATACAGTGTACACAATTTTGATTTGAAGCCACCATTTGAATGCAATTTTATTTATGGACTTATTATTTCTTCATAAGCACTTTGTAACAATTATTTAAAAACACCGTTCTGAACGTTATGGACACTTGCTGAGTTTATTATATGCACATTCTTTCACAGGGTGTATATTTATGAATTTATATGTATGTATTTGGTTTTAGAGTGTATATAATTTATATTTAGAGGTGTGTTGTTATACACTGAGCGCTACTATTTTGGTTATTCAAAATTACTTTTCAAAGCATTGGGAGTGTAAACAATAAAATTGCTCTCAAAAACAACAACAAAAAATTGTGTTATAAAAGGCCTGTAAATGTGACAAAGTCACAATCAAAAATCCATATAAGCACGCCTTCCAAAAATATATATATGTGTGTGCAGTCCACTGGTGTATTGTCCTAAAGCATTTTACACACGATCGGATTTCCATCGGACAAAGCCTTTGACTTTTGTCCGAAGGGCTTTGGCCGTAAACTTGTATTGCATACAAACGGCAAAGAATTGTTGGCCAACAAATACGAAACTATGTGGTTTTTCAGCTCTTTAGCGTCACCCTTTGGGCAACTTCTGCTATTGTTGTGTTATGGTGAGCATTGCTTCCGAGCATGCGTGATTGGAGCATACAAACCGTTGGATTATCCAACAACATCGTACCATCACACTTTTCTCGTTGGATAATCTGATCGTGTGTACGAGGCTTTGAATTTCCACCACCATACAAAAGTCCTCCAAAACATGACAAAATCACAATCAAAAATCCATGTAAACATCCCTAAAACAAAATGTATTGTAGCACTACCCTCTCCTCTCATGGAAAAGAAGAGAGGCACCCATGCCACAAGCCCGTGTCCTCTAGTTTAGAGGTCAGGCGGTGTATATATATCTGGGTCCGGCAGCGAGTTACCTCCTTCCACTAGTTCCCATCTCCAGAATGTAGAGACCAGTCTGTACTTTTCCCTTCTTTAATAAAGTAAATTTCCAAACCACTTAAACTCCAACGTTGAGTTTATTTTGTATCTTTGCTGGATAGGTAAGAGAGAGTAGATGAGAGAGATAGTAGTTGAACTAAAGCAGATTCAGGCACAGAACTCCCAGATTTATCACCACTCGGTCCCGAGTGGGTACAGCTCACCCGGATAGTCCCTCAATGGTCCTAGCAGCCGATGTGGAGCTCGAACAAGCAATTTAAATTCTCCAAGGACAAGTTCAGTATGTCCTCGAAGAGCAGCAGCACTCCGCAGGGTCAGTTCTGCGGAGCATAGGATCCTTCCCTCCGACAGGTCACCAGGCCTTTCCCGAAACAGCAATCTGACTATCACTCATCTCCTGTTATGGGACCGATCCTCCCCTGGCTTCCTCTTGGTCGGAGCGGATACCCTCACCCAGGCATCCTAGGACTCCCAAAATTCTGCCTGTAGACCCAGTTGAAGGTACTGGGCCTACCCGGAACGTTGCGATCTCCGGCCGAAGGTGCCTGAGACTCTTCAGTAGGTGTACGCACCCCCCTCCTTAGGGGGCGCACTCCTCCGGGTACTTGTCCCCGGGTCTCTTCCCGAACAAATGGCGTCTGCTTCTTTTATATCCTCTCCCGGCATGCACAGCAGGCAGAACCCGCCCGCTGCATGGTAGCCGAGAGAGGACATCCAATACGCCAATGCAACCTATGGTTCAACCTTGACCCAGCATGGCAGCGCCACCTGCAGGCCACAGGGAACCCTACATAGGCACACAGAATCAAAGCAGAGTCCAGCACAATTAGAAGGCCCGAGCCATAATAGTGCTCGGGTCATCCCCCAAAATTTGGGGTACCCGCTACAGTATGTATAAAACAAAAAAGTGAAAAACAATGTAGTGTCAAACTTCACAATCACAGTAGTGCAAAAGAACAATAAAAAAAATCAAAAGTGTCCATAATGAAATCAAAATCATAAATATCAACAAAGAATCAATTGTGAAAATAGTGTAACTCTTCATAAAGTGTAAAATTTGGAACACCGTAGATCCTTCACCAAAGTGCACAAGTGCCAATCCACACCCTTATAGAATGAGGCTCTGTAGATTTCAATCGCATGTGTGATTAAATCATTTTAAGCTTTATACAGATGATCAACCCAATCTCTACTCTGATCTCCTCAGATTCAAATAGATGACAGCTCTCTCCACATGTAGAGATAAAATCAACACAAAGCCTCTAATAGTGTAATAACCTTTTGGGTAACAATTTTAATGAAAAAGTAATGCGCTTACACCACAAATAAAAACAAAATTGCCTTTGGTATATGTTAGTTACATGCCGGGTGCCTGCATGCTGCCTCTCCAATCACTCCTCGCTTGCACTCAGGCCTCGTACACACGACCGATTTTCTCGGCAAGAACCAGCAAGAAACTTGCTGGCAGAGAGGTCTTGCCGAGTAAATCGGTCGTGTGTACGCTGCTAGCGGGTTTCTCGTCTAGAAAACCGACAAGAAACCTCGACGAGAAAATAGAGAACCTGTTTTCTATTTTCTCGTCGAGATTCTCCTCGGCGTGTTTCTCGACGAGAAAAGTGAGTGTGTGTACACTTACCTGTCCGCCCGGAAGCCCGCGCATGTTCGAAATGAATTTGACGCATGCGCGGTAGCTTCCTAGGCATACGTAGGGTATACCAAGATGGCGGCGACGGCATCGAATGTGACGAGCGCATGCTCGACGTAGTCGATGACGTCACCGCGTACACTCCTTTCAAAGAACCGCGGGTTCTTTGAAACGAGCGTGTGTACACTCGGCCGGGACAAGTTTCTTGTCCAAGAATCTCGTCGAAAAAAACGACATGTTTTTTTCATCGAGAATCTCGGCCGTGTGTACGAGGCCTCACAGATAAAACTCTCAGCGTCAAGATTTAGTTGCCATGTAGCCATGCCTTTGTATAGTCCAATGGTGTATAATCCTAAAATTTCCACCACCATAAGAATGTTCAGTATATCCCAACATATTCTCTTCAATACACTTTGGAAATGCACTTACCAGAAGTGCCTGCCTATCTTGTTATAGAATAGGCAAACACAGCTTGTGGAAGCTCAAAGCAGACAGTAATTACACTTGCTCCATATTCAGGGTAGTGCTTCTTCACCTTCCACTTAGTAATCCCAGGATGAGCATATATCTGTAGAAGCCAAAAATAAGTTCACATTGTGTGATACCATTCAGATAACTTTATCAAGCAACATTAAAAAATATATTTACAAAGACTCAGAATACCAAGCACAAAAGGACAACTGTGTAGCTGTATTGCTGGATTGGTAGTTTAGCAAATACTGGCACATTTACCAGCCATTAGCCACTACAAAGCAATCCAACTAACAATATCAGGCTCCAACTCCTACATGTTTCATCATAGGATGATTTTTTCAAGGGGATCGGAGCCGGACACTGTTAGTTGGATTGTCTTGTAATAGATCTCTGCTTGAGGAGCTGAGCGGCTGGCAGATTTAGTCTCTCCTAAACTATATATCCAGCAATAGCAGCGTTGCACGGAGAAGCTGCCGGGATCAGTGAGGGGGGACACTATTATGCAGTGGGGAAGGGAATTATTTTGCAAATTTTATCCTCTGTGGCTTCCCTGCAGCACATGACGTTACCGGTAGGGGAGTGGAAGAGAAGCTGGCAATTGCACAGGAGCCACAGGGGATTTGTGTTGGCAGGGAAGGGGTAAGGGGGGGGGGGAATCAGTGCTGCAGGGGAACGGTGATGGAGGAAGGAGACAGTAAGAATAGGGGTGCATTTTGTAACATGTTACTAAATCTGCAGCCCTCAAACCCCTGTTGTGACAATGGGCGGGATTCTTCTCCCCGCACCCCCTATCATAATTTAAATAGAGTGCGGCTGTGTGGGGCTACGCATGCTGGCCACGTCAGTCAATCACAGAGTTCCATGAATGAAGGAATTACAACTACCATCAACCATTGTGGCTGATGTCTTGTAGTTTTCAGTGCACTACAAGGGCGTTGGTGAGCACTCTAGTAGTTCATTGACCTTCAGTAATTTCCTGCCAGTACAGGGTATAAGCAGACAGCTACATTGACAGATTGCAGGAGTGTGACAATGTAACTGCAATCTGCTGATCATGGGTGCATTGCTTTACAGGCTCCAATAAAAAAATAAAAATAAATGCACATTTTTTTTACCTGCAAAATATGTGTATTCATTTTTTTTTAAAAGGTGAACTTATGCCTCGTACACACGACAGGTTTTCCCGTCGGAAAAACTGCTATGAGAGCTTTTGGCCGGGAATCCCAGCCGTGTGTATGCTCCATCGCATTTTTTCCGATGGGAAAACTGCCAGACAAAAAAAGAGAGCAGGATCTCTTTTTTTCCCGTCAGGAAAAAATCCTGGGGGGAAAACTGTTCGTCTGTATGCTTTTCCAAGGGAAAAACAAACGCGCATGCTCGGAAACAATTTGACCCATGATCGGAAGCATAGAACTTAATTTTGTCGTCTCGTCGTAGTCTTTGACGTCACCGCATTCTTGGCAGTCAAAAGTTCACCGGACTTTTGTCTGAGCGTGTGTATGCAAGGCAGGCTTGAGAGGAATTCTGTCGGGAAAACTGTCGGTTTTTTATCCGACGGAAAAACCGGTCGTGTGTACGAGGCATTAGCCTTGCTTTCAGGTCTGTATGGACATACAACACTGCTTCCACTGCCCTACTAACACTGTTCACACACTGTCCTCTGCCTTGCTGACACTGTCCCCTGCTCTACTGACTGACACTGTCCACTTCTAAGGTAGACTAAGTTTATATTTTTACAATGAGATTTGTTTTATTATACTTTTCCTGAATTTTCCTTCTGTTCAGGGGTGCCGAAACCCGGTGATCCCTGATCTCTTTTATGCTGTTCAGGTAGGTTTTCCACCTCTCAAAGGTTGCCCACACCTGCGTTTGTTTGTTCAAATAAAGTTGGCTAATGCATTCTCATTAAACTATTCATTTTCGGCAAGGGAGTAATGTCTGCTTTGGCAATCAGAACATATTTTTGAGCTTTGATGTGCTTTGCCTCTATGTAATCACCATAAACAAGAGCTTAAAGTGAAATTAAAGGGTTGGCTTTTAAAAATAATAACAAACATGTCCTCTTCTCGTGTCCCCTGTTGGCGCTCATGGCTCCCCCCTCCTGCTGCTCTGTGTGTCCATTCACACACAGAGCAGCGGCTTGACTCCCCCTCTCTCTCCTCATTGGCTCACTGGCTGTGATTGACAGCAGTGGGGGCCAATGGCACCAGCTGCTGCTTCTGCCAATGAGGAGGGATAGTCCCCGGAGAGCCGAGACTGTCTTGCACATCGCTGGATCGAAATGGGGCTCAGGTAAGTATTAGGGGGACTGGGGGAGCTGCTGCACACAGACGTTTTTTTTATTTAATTGCATAGAATGCATTAAGGTAAAAAACCTTCTGCTTCTAGAACCACTTTAACAGATGATCTTTTCATTTTGGCATTCACACTACGTTTTTTTTTTTTTTCTTTTTTAGACCAGGAGTTCAATTTGGTTTGTATATTCTTGTTACCAAAGTACTGTATAGCCATAGCAAGATCAATCCATAGGAATACAAACTCATAGCAGCAGAAGCAGGCTGTCCTGCCTTTTATTCAGGGTTTGACCACAGGGGGCAACAAATGGAGGTGGCATAATTCCTCTGTTTTGCATCTGTGGAAAAAATCTAAGTATCCAATCATTATTCTGTTTCATTTTTCAACAAACACATGTAAAGAACCAATAATTATATTTGCTGCATGCCTTGCACTTTAAACTCCCCGCTAGCGGCTGAAAATGGGTTAAAACCAAACGCAAAGCGGCATAAATATGAAGATAAAAATTAGCTAAAGCCTTTTCTAATTTGTGTGAATTTTGTGTTATTTTGCCAAAGGAAGGAAGAGTTGGCAAGCAGACAGCATTGTTGGCAATTGGAACCACCATTATTTATTTATACGAAAATAATTATCAGCAGCAAACGGAAGAGAGAAAAGAGAGAAAAGTAATTGGTCTTTTTTTTAGAACAGAAATCAAGCAAATTGAAATGTGTGCTATTGTGAGTGTACTGATCGTACACTGACTATTTAGTGGCATCCACATTGGGTATCTGAAAGTTTTATGAGATACAAGCTTTATTCATTTTTAATAAAAGGCAGTCCAAGCTGGGCAGGTGGATGTCCTTGTCTGTCACAACTCCTCCCACCGTGCTAAAGACCATCTCTGACATTACACTTGTAGCAGGGAAGACCACCACCTCAAGCACATTTTGGTCCAGCTCTGGATAGTAGTCAATCCTAGACACCTAGTAGCCCATGGGGTTGTTGCTACTGACACAGGGGGGTTGATTTAATAAAACTGGAGAGTGCTAAATCTGGCGCAGCTGTGCATGATAGCTAATCAGCTTCTAACTTCAACTTGTTCAATTAAGCTTTGACAAAAAAACCTGGAAGCTGATTGGTTTTTATGCACAGATGCACCAGAATTTGGACTCTCCAGTTTTAGTAAATCAACCCCAGGGTGTCAGTGGCAACTCTGGAGCTCACACAATCAGTGGTTTAGGTAGTGCATGCGACTGGTCATAAAACAACAATGAATGTTGTGTTACACTATGTGATTATTCTTGCTCTGTGTCTTTAAGATCTGTCCCCTTCTTTCTAGCTGAACTCTCTCTCTCACCGTAGTTCTTTATATATCTCCTCCACGTCCTGATTCTGGTCATTACTCCTGTATATCTTCCATGCTAAACATCTTACATGTGGCTTACAACTGCAACATTTTTCTACCTATGAATATCCATCATTAAACGGAACATTCAAAAGGATTCATCGTCTGTCGTCCTAACTGTGAGTTTATTCATTGAGTTAAACTGCCTGTATCGATGCAAGGGATGAATATCAAACCAGCTTGAGTAAGGCCTACTTAAACCTGGAGATGAACTTTATCGCTTTGTAGTTGAGACAGAACAGTAGAAAAACGGAGTTTCACAGCCTAATTACAAGATTTCTGCATGTCAGTACTGAAACAGACAAGATTTACTGCCCTCATAGCAAGACAGAAGGGACAGAGCAGCACATGGCAGCCTTATAGCCTGAGACAATCTGCACAGTGTCATATTTCAGCACACAGATCCTGCCTGCTTTCACAGTCAGTCTGCTATCATGAGTGACCAAGCTTCTGCATGTGAACTCACATCTACCTCCCCACAAGTTCCTGAAGAAACTGAGTTACCCAAACGCTCAGTTAAACCCACTTGGAAAGTAATGGAGAATTATGAAGCTTCAAGGACTGAATTGTCAAATAGCTTGGAATTAGTCTGGGAGAAAATCCTTGCTGAAGCCAATACAGTGTCTGTTGAACGTGAACTACTGACACTAGAGGGCGCCATTAAACAACTTTCTGCCTCATATGAGCTTTATCAGCTTACCAGCATCAAATTCACTAATGTCTTACAAAACATGAAGTCAGAAAGTGTGATGATGCAATTAAAGCGCGTCAATGCTCTCAATATTGAAAGAGACAGTTTTATCCAGCAAACCAGATTAAAGGCAGAAGCAAAAATAAAGCTGTTACAGGACACTGCATCTCACAGATCTGTTTCCACCAGACGTTCTAAAAACTCGTCAAGATCCCATAGTTCAAGATACTCAACACTCAGTGAGCGACTTATTAATGCCCGCGCTGAAGTGGAAGCCAGCAAAGTGCAGGTGGCATATGCAGAAAAAAGAGCAGAGTTGGAAGCGCAGTCAGCACGTCAAAGGGCAGAGTTGGAAGCGCAGTCAGCACGACAAAGAGCAACAATGGAAACCTTAAATGAACAGTGTAAACATGACACAGCTATGGCAAAGCTAAGGGTCCTACAGCAAGCTATCAGTGCAGACAAAGGTGCAAGTGAGAAAGACAGCATTAACCTAAACATAGCAGATATGGAAGACCCCCTCAAATGCACTAAAGACTATGTCCTAAGCCACTGCAGTGCACACTCCATTGTCTCCAATGCTCCCGACTACATAGAGACTCCTTCACAGCTTCAAGTTAAAGAGGTTCCAGCAACTTCCTGCACTCAAAATCACTCCACTGCATTTCCTACCTGTCTACCTTGCCTGCCTTCATACGTCACAGAGCATCAGCGCAAGCTTCAGGCAAGTCATCAATCTCCAGTCATCGGTACAGCCTTGAATCAACGTACCATTGGAACAACTGACTTCAAGCAAGCAACTCACCTGGATGCATCTGCTGCACCATATTTTCCTGTGTCCTTTAACAACAATGTCAAAGATAACGCAATCAGCACCATACAGCCAACAGCATCTCACATAAAGGCGGAGACAACTGAGACAGAAGAGTTTGTGAGGTACATGCTTCGCAGAGAGCTCACAAAGACTGGTCTTACAAGTTTTGATGACCAACCTGAGAACTACAGAAGTTGGAAATGTGCCTTCAGAACTACAATCAGCAATATTGGCATTACAGCTGATCAAGAATTGAATCTGCTGATCAAATGGCTTGGTCCTCTATCTGCTGCACGTGTTAAGCCATTAAGATCGGTTTTCATGGACAATCCTACTGCAGGCCTCACAGCTGCATGGGAGCGACTAGAGCAAAGTTATGGCAGTCCAGAAGCTATAGAAAATGCTTTGTTCGTGCGTCTGGAAACTTTCCCAAAGATATCCGGTAAGGATAACAAGGAGTTCCAGAGACTGAGTGACCTTCTCCTTGAGCTTCAGCTAGCCAAGACAGACCCAAAACTACCTGGACTCAGTTACCTTGACACTCCAAGAGGGGTAAACCCAATTGTCTCCAAGCTCCCGTATGGTTTGCAAGAGAAATGGACTGCACTAGGGTCATCATACAAAAGAGAGAACAAGGTTTCCTTCCCTCCATTCTCTTTTTTTTGTGAATTCATCAGGAAAATTGCAGAGACCAAGAACGATCCAAGTTTTTCCTACGGTGAGTACAGCCACATCTCACCCTTTCCTAAGAGTACCAGTCTTCAGGGCAACTATAGAAACCATAGAGGCCCAGTGTCCATGAAAAAGACTGACATCCTTCCCACTCCTACCACAGTTCTGGCCACGAACAAACAGAGTAGGAAGATTGAAAACCCTAACAGAGAATGTCCCATACACAAGAAGCCACACCCCCTCAATAAATGTATCGGCTTTAGGAAAAAGCCTCTGGAAGAGCGCAAGGAGCTTTTAAAGACATTTAGGGTATGTTTCAGGTGCTGTGCTTCTACAGAACATTTTGCAAGGGACTGTAATGTGTCCATCAAGTGCATAGAGTGTGGCTCTGAAGAACATGTGCAAGCCCTCCATCCTCTTGAGCCCAGCTCTGCACAACCTGCCAACACTCCTCCCAGGTTAACGCATGGCGGGGAGAATACAGACCAAGTGCCTAATTCGACCATCATTTCTTCATCCTGCACTGAAGTTTGTGGAGAAGACCGCTGTGGTAAGTCCTGTGCTAAGATATGCTTGGTGAACATATACCACAAGGATCAACCAGAAAAGTCTCTAAAGGCATATGCTATCTTAGACGATCAGAGCAATCGATCACTTGCAAAATCGGAATTGTTCAATCTATTTGAAATAAAAGGCGAAGCTCATCCTTACACCTTGGGTACCTGTAGTGGAACTATAGAGGTTTCTGGAAGAAGGGCTCATGGACTCATGGTATCTTCTCTCAAAGGTAACTTGCAATTACCCTTACCTACACTTGTTGAGTGCAATCAGATACCTGCTAACAGGGAAGAAATCCCTACTCCAGCTGCTGCTTTCCATCACCCTCACCTCAAGGTAATAGCAAATGAGATACCGCCGCTTGACAAAGATGCTCAGATCCTTCTTCTGTTAGGAAGAGACATTCTAAGAGTTCACAAGGTACACAGACAAGTCAGTGGACCCCCAGATGCCCCATTTGCCCAGCGCACGGATCTAGGGTGGGTCATCATAGGCAATGTCTGCATAGGCAAAATGAAAAGACCTACCAACATTTCGTCATTCAAGACAAATGTTCAGCCAAATGGCCGAAACACTTACTTTGAGCCATGCCCACATCACTACTGGGTGAAAGAGAAGATAGCCAGCCACGAATGGCAACATGGTATCTCAGGTGACACAAGCCCTTTCTCCTGCCATGATGGCGACTTCGGCTCTACAGTGTTTAATGCAACCAGTGAAGATGACATACTGGCTCCTTCAATGGAAGACAAATAATTCATCAAGGTAATGGACAATGAGTTCTTTCAAGATGACTCCAATAACTGGGTAGCACCCCTACCCTTTCGTCTCCCAAGAGAGAGATTGTCAAACAACTTACAGCAGGCCATCAGTAGATTCTCCTCCTTAAAGCGAAACTTAAGCAGGAAACCAGAGATGCAAAAGCACTTTGTGGACTTTATGCAAAATGTATTTGACAGAGATCTTGCAGAGCCTGCTCCCCCACTAAAGGAGGGAGAAGAATGCTGGTACCTTCCATCTTTTGGCGTGTATCACCCACGCAAACCAGACCAAATCAGAGTTGTCTTTGATTCCAGTGCTCAGCACGAAGGTGTTTCTCTTAACAACATGCTTCTTACGGGACCCAACTTGAACAACAGTCTAATAGGAGTCTTGATTCGTTTCAGACAAGAGCCTGTAGCAGTAATGGCTGACATTCAACAGATGTTTCACTGCTTCATCGTCAGAGAAGACAACAGAAACTACCTCAGGTTTCTATGGCACAAGGACAATGACCTCAACAAGGAAGTTATAGATTATCGCATGAAGGTACATGTCTTCGGTAACAGTCCTTCCCCAGCAGTGGCAACTTATGGGCTAAGGAAAACAGCTCAGACTGGAGAAGTTGAATATGGATCTGATGCCCGTCAATTTGTTGAAAGAAACTTCTACGTTGACGACGCACTTAAGTCCTTTCCAACTGCTAAAGAAGCAATTGATCTTCTCACCAGAACAAAGGAGATGCTGTCTGTAGCAAACCTTAGACTGCACAAGATTATATCCAACAGCCAGGAACTTATGAATGCCTTTCACTCTGAGGACTATGCCACTAGTCTAAAAAACCTTGACTTAGGTACAGATGTGCCTCCTGTACAGCGAAGTCTGGGTTTGTTGTGGAACATCAAGCAAGACAAATTCACCTTCCAAGTGTCAACTTGTGACAAACCCTTCACTAAGAGAGGAGTCCTGTCCGTGGTGAATAGCATCTATGACCCACTGGGTTTCCTTGCTCCAGTTACCATTCAAGGTAAGATTTTACTAAGACAGTTGTCTACTGAGAACATAGACTGGGATACTCCCTTGCCTAGTGAGAATCAACACAGGTGGGAAAGGTGGAGATACTCTTTGAAGTTACTAGAAAAACTTCAGATTCCCCGTTGCTATGTTCCAGGTTCCACTTCAACTGCTAACTGGAGAGAGATTCATATTTTCTCTGATGCATCAGTTGAAGCTATTGCTGCAGTAGCCTATTTGAAGACCTCTGAACTGAATGGAGAATCACACTGTAGTTTTGTCCTAGGCAAGGTAAAACTCACTCCCAAGCCTGCACATACCATACCAAGACTTGAACTTTGTGCAGCCGTGCTAGCAGTAGAAATTGCAGAGGTCATACGAAGTGAAATGGACACTACAATTGATTCTTTCACCTTCTATACAGACAGTAAGGTAGTACTTGGTTACATAAACAACCAAACAAAACAATTTTATGTGTATGTCAGCAACAGGGTTGAACGTATCAAGAGATTCTCTCTACCAAGTCAATGGCATCACGTTCCCACTGAACTCAACCCAGCTGACTGTGGGACCAGAGCCGTGTCACCTGCCGCTCTTCAGGACAGCTTATGGCTGTCACCTCCAAGGTTTCTGTGTGAGGACTCTTACTTACTCCCTATTGACACCACCTATGGGCTAGTAAACCCTGAAGATGATAAGGAAATAAGAACTGTGAACACCTCACTCCACACTTCTGTAAGTACAAAACAGAAGCTGCGGTCACACCATTACAAGCATCAATGGAAGCAGGTGCAGCATCTAGCGAATGTGTTCTGGGATCGCTGGAAGAAAAAGTATCTTCACCACCTTCAAGGTCGTAACAAATGGCAAGCATCTAAGCCGAATCTTAAGGTTGGAGACCTCATCCTTCTAAAAGACAAGGAAGTTTGTCGGAATGAGTGGCCTATGGGTCTTATTACTAAAGTTATGCCCAGCGACGATAACAAAGTCCGGAAGGTAGAAGTCAAGGTAACCAAGGGAGGATCGACACGAACCTTTAGTCGACCAATTACAGAGTTAGTACTCCTTTTGCCAGGTGAGTGACTTGTGCAAGGACTAGCCATGCTGTTGGCACGGCGGGGAGTACATTGCTGCCATCTACAGGTTCTACTCAGAACTTTGGAATTATTTGAAGACATCATACTGTGACTTTATGTTCTTCATCCTGTTGAACTTACGTTTATTATTTGCTTGTTGCATGTTTTTCATTACAGGTTCCAGGACATTCGTCAGTATTGGACTTTTTGAAAATATATATTTTAGTTTAAGGTTATGAAATCTAAAGATTTCAGACGGGGAGTGTTGTGTTACACTATGTGATTATTCTTGCTCTGTGTCTTTAAGATCTGTCCCCTTCTTTCTAGCTGAACTCTCTCTCTCACCGTAGTTCTTTATATATCTCCTCCACTTCCTGATTCTGGTCATTACTCCTGTATATCTTCCATGCTAAACATCTTACATGTGGCTTACAACTGCAACGTTTTTCTACCTATGAATATCCATCATTAAACGGAACATTCAAAAGGATTCATCGTCTGTCGTCCTAACTGTGAGTTTATTCATTGAGTTAAACTGCCTGTATCGATGCAAGGGATGAATATCAAACCAGCTTGAGTAAGGCCTACTTAAACCTGGAGATGAACTTTATCGCTTTGTAGTTGAGACAGAACAATGAACGTTGCTACTACCCCAGATTAGTGAAACTCCTCCTGAGCTGTCGGGTGCAGGATGTGCAGTTGCTCAGCTGCCAAAGTGATAAATGGATAAAAGACAATCCGCAACTCCATACATGCTCTTTAAATCAGTATGAATTTATTATATCTCCGTAAGGATAAAAATACAGCACAAAATATATACTTTTTTAGAAACACTCCCCACCCTGTCCCCCCCTTCATTGGTCACAGAGGCTTCTAATTACCCTCTTAATTCTCAAATTGATGCAATGAAATCAGAGGGAAAGGCGGATTGGGAGTTGTTCTTTAAAAAAGCAAACCACAGTAAAAAATATAAAGATAGAATATATATAATTCACAATAAAAAATACATTTTGTTAAATTGATAGTTTAAATGGCCAAGGGGAGAAAAAGGTAGGACAACAGAATATGAGACACGGTAGGAAAAAGATAATGTACATACATACATATATATAGACACACACATACATATATAAATATACATACATGTACATACCCACATACACCAATACATTATAATTAGTGTAAATGTAGATCCAGGTCCCACCTGAGGTTCAACCCCAAGGGGACTCTAGTTTGGATCCTGAAAATCCACCTCGCCTCTCTATTCAAAAGTCGCCTACCGGGGGCGCATGCGCGAGGCTCTGTATGGCGGACGTGTTCCACTAGAGCTCCGCAACTCCCGCCGCAACATCGGGACCATACGCTGCGCCTGGGCCATCCTGCAACCCCGCTTTTCCCGGATATAGCCTCCGGAACAGCCACAGCATCATCCGGGATGGTTTTAACCGGCCATCGCGGTAAGGCTAAACCCAAACCGATCAAAGACGCCCTGGCCCGCGCCTCATCCAAGATGGCGGCTAAGGCCCTGGCTAAGCAGCACGCTGCCTCACCTGACAGGCCAGGACAAGCCACTGCTGAGAGCGATGATGAGGACAATACAGACCACCAAATCAGCGGTCCTCCCTTCCTGCCTTCCTCAGGTATGTCCCAGGGTGACTTTCTACAACTCATGGAATCCATGCTAAATAAGGCCCTAAAATCTACATCTGACCAGATAACTAGCAGGTTGTCACTTGAGATCAGGGAGCTAGGCCAGCACACAGCAGACCTGGAAACTAGGGTAGACGACATGGAGCTTACACTTCAAGAGCAGGTTCAAGAGCAGGCAGCCCTCCGTGATGAGAACGCCATGCTACTCTCACGCCTCGAGGATGCTGAAAATCGCTTCCGCAGGTCAAATTTACGCCTGAGAGGTATACCAGAAAATGTGGATGACTTGTTATCTTTTTCAACGGCCCTATTCCAAGAACTATCACCCTCTATACCAATAGAGCGTCTGGAATTTGACAGGATACACAGGGCCTTGACCCGCCGCCAACAAGGCGGGCTGCCGCGGGATATTATTATTAAACTGCACTTTTTCCGTACAAAGGAACAACTCCTAGCTGCTGCTCGCAATAAAGACACTCTCCTGTTCCAGGGTCACGCATACCAACTTTTCTCTGACCTAGCTCCATCCACGATTGCTAAACGCCATGCCATGAAACCACAACTACAGATTCTCCTGCAGCACCAACTGAAATACACCTGGCGCTTCCCCTTTGCTTTGCAATTCTCCTACCAGGGCCAGCAACATTCCTGTACATCACCAGAATCTCTCCAATGCCTTCTTGAGTCCCTGCGCCTAACTACCCCAGAACAACCCACGGAGACAACACTACCTCGCACCCCCGCTCGTGCAGCAGCACATCCCTATGCTGCCACTCCAAAGAGGTCTGACCCTGGTCCCTCATCCACCCGTAAAGGTACTCCAGCTCGCTCACCCAGGGACAACTTGCCGGATCGCCAAGTATACTCACCACGCTGAATTTACTTTTGCTGCTTTCATAACCACTCTTTGTTTGCCACCGGAGGCCCCTCGATTGAAGCTAACCTAGTTTCCATTATTTGATGATAATTCTTCAATCAAGTTAAAGGAGGACTGTCCTGTAATAGGCTACCCCCTACTGGTAAGGGGGGGGGGCCTGTGCAGTCCACCTACCCTCTCCGGGGTTGCAAGGGCTTAGACCCCACGTTATTTTCATATCCCCTTTCTCACCAACAAATTCTATATTTTTTTTATTTATTATTCAGGAAAACCAGGGGGTTTTTCTCCCCTTTTTCTATGCTGCCCCCTTTTTTTTATTTTTCCTCCTTTTTGGGAAAATGTACTATATTTCTTGCACAACTTTCACTATGTAACACTTTACTTGGCTCTCACTGTCTGGCTCGCCGCATGTGCTCAGGGCTTTCCCTGGGCGCATGCGGCGACCCGGACACTGATGCCTATTTATTGTACACTTGTGCACAACTTGGGTAATTTGAATTGTTATATACGGTTATTTGTTTTTTTTCTGTTTCCCATTTTAAGCGTATATAGAAGGTTATATGTATACGGATATATCCTACCTGAGTACTTATGTATCCCTATACCATGTCTCCATAGTGTTACCCTGGAGGTCTGCATGACCCCAGATAAACATAGGTTATATTACAATACTTGAATAACCACTGTCTTCTTTACTGTTATTTTTTGTTTGATCAAATTTCTAAAGCTTTAACCACAATCCCCCATTTGCGGCGGGAGGCTGTCATTGCCCCCCCCCTTACATGGTGTGCACACTCGCGAGTCGGCTGGCCGACTGGCGAGTCTGTCCACTACTTGGTCGGGCGACCAAACCCTACTGTCACTTACTCTATCTATTCATTCACTTGCCTTACAATTGCTACCTTTTCTTTTTCCCCTCTCTTCCCTCTTATTCTCCTTGTCTCCTCTTTTCTCTTGATCTTTGTCGGCGGGGCTGCGGGGCCCTCGGGGCCCCTCAGTCTAATATCTCATCTCTTCCCCCATGGCCCCCCTGAACATTCTTTCCCTTAATGTAAAGGGACTCAATTCACCACATAAAAGAGTTAAGGCCTTTCACTCATTCACAGCATTAAAAGCTAGCATTATGGCCCTCCAGGAAACTCACTACACGGCACAAGCGACCCCAAAATTCTTTAGTTCCCGATACCCCCAAGTGTATACTGCCTTGGCCAATGTAAAAAAGCGCGGTGTACTTATAGCCCTTCACCAATCCCTCCCTTTTGTATTAACCTCAGAAATCAATGATCCGGAAGGACGTTACATAATTCTTGTAGGCACACTCCAAGAAGTGGAAACCACATTGGTCTCCTATTATGCTCCGAATGATAACCCGAACCCCTTCTTTTCTCACCTACTACAAGTTATTCGGATACATTGCAAAGGCACAGTGATCCTTTGTGGTGACTCCAACTCAGTACTTCAACCACATATGGATAAATCCCCATATGCTCCAGACCAATATACTCCCTCCACACGTTTTAGAAAATTATTACAACAAGCTTCACTGCTTGACACTTGGCGAGAATGCAACCCAACAAAGAAGAACTACACGTTCTACTCATATCCCCATAAATCCTTTTCTAGGATTGACCATATATTCCTCTCGGTTGCATCCTCCCCAATACTTGTCAATTCTTCTATACAACCCATACCATGGTCGGACCACTGTGCAGTGCTTACCACAATTTCTTCCCTGATCCCCCAAACCAGTGACCGCTCCTGGTGTATCAATGAAGCTCATCTTACCAATCCGTCATATTGTCTTGATATTCAAGTGGCCCTCACAGATTACCTGCGACACAATAACACCCCTGATATCTCTCCTGTTCTCCTTTGGGAGGCACACAAACCGGTAATACGAGGCACTTGCATATCAGTATCTACACACCTCAAACGAGATAAGAAGCTCCAATTAGCCAACCTTGAAAAAGAGTTCCACCAGAACTATCTTCAGTTCCAGACAACCCCAACTGAACCCCATAGGATAGCAATGGAAAAATCCAGAATTGAACTGGATCTGCTACTGGCTGAATCGGCCGATAAGGCCATCCGCAGATCCAACCATACCATTTACACCAAGGCTAACAAACCCGATACTTTTCTAGCCATGCGTCTCCGTCGATCGGAACGGAACCATGTTCCCATCAGATTACGGATCGAAAAAAACACTTACACTAGTAACCCTACCAAAATCCTAAGTGAATTTCGTAAACGTTTAGAAGACCTCTATAAAGCTAAATCTACCTTTTCCCACTCCACCGCTGACTCACTCCTACAGGACACTCCCTTGCCCACTTTATCAGACTCAGACCGTGAACCCCTAGAAGCACCTATTTCTACAGAAGAAGTACTTGCAGCGATAAAAACTCTCAAATCCCATAAAAGACCAGGCCCAGATGGACTTTCTGCCACATACTTCAAAAAATTTGCCGCAACTCTAGCCCCCCTTTTATGTAAATCGTTCAACGCCCTACTACAGAACCAGGCCTTTGGCCGAGACACACTGACAGCTATTATAGCAATGATACCCAAGCCTAATACTGATAACTCCCTTTGGTCTAACTTTAGACCCATTTCCCTACTTAACCTGGACATCAAACTCTTGGCTAAAATATTGGCACTTCGCCTCAACCCTCTTATTGGCAAACTAATAGACAAAGACCAGGTAGGCTTTATACCCCGTAGACAAGCTAGCGACAACATCAGACGAGTGATACTTCTCCAACATATTGCAAAAACCCGTAATATCCCAATGCACCTACTATCTCTTGATATAAGAAAGGCGTTTGACACGGTGTCCTGGTCCTATCTAGACTACATTCTTAAACGCTGGGGCTTTGGCCCACATTTTTTACAATGGATAAACTCCCTTCATAACCAGCCACAAGCCTACATCAGATACTCAGGATTTCGCTCGGACAGTTTTTCTATAGCAAGAGGTACTAGACAGGGATGCCCCCTTTCCCCTTTAATTTTTGCATTAGCTATCGAACCATTGGCAGCTTTGATTAGAACAAACATTAATATTAAAGGACTAGAAATAGCTTCCACCTCGCATAAGATCTGCCTGTTCGAAGACGATGCGCTCCTATTTGTAACATCACCTCGCACCACCCTTCCTAACCTTATTCAAACTCTAGATAAATTTGCCTCCATTTCAGGTCTAGAAGTTAATCAAGCAAAGTCTAAAGCTCTCAATGTGTCTCTCCCACACCACGAAGTCACCCACCTACAACTAAGCTTCCCCTTTATCTGGTCTACCACCTCTCTCCCGTACCTTGGTATAAAACTGACCGGAAACCCAACTTCTTTATACCAAGCCAACTATCTTCCCATGTTGGCACAATTGTCATCTCTCTTGGACACCTGGAAACCTTTATGCGTTTCCTGGCTAGGTCGGGTGGCAGCTGTTAAGATGTCCTTGCTCCCCAAACTTTTATATATATATATATAGAGTCCTCCCGATTAACGTCCCCTCTTATTTCCACCGGATTATCCAATCCAGAGTTTTTAAATATATATGGGGCCCCACCAAACCCAGAGTCCCGAGAATTATTCTTCTTTGCAACAAATTACACGGGGGCCTGGGCATTCCAAATTTTGCTAAATATTACCATGCAGCCCAATTAGCCCAACTTACCCTATTACACGCGCTTACCGAAACCCCGAAATGGGTCTCCCTCGAGGCCATAGACCTTTACCCACTAACAGTTGATAATGTACTATGGTTACCCCCTTCCACCCGCGGTCATATTACCAACCCCATCACCTGTCACTCTTTAAAACTATGGGACAGACTACGCGACCCCTTTAAATTGATCTCTCCACATAGCCCCCTATTATCCTTCCTGCACCACACTTCCTTCTACCCTGCCTACACTCAACCCAACACCTTTTCTTGCTGGTCACAAGCGGGTATAACTAGAATATGCGACCTTACCGCTAACTCCACCTTTAAGTCATTCTCGGATCTCCAGTCCAGCGCCACACTCCCAACCTCAGAATCTTTCTGCTACCTTCAAGTGATCCATTTTGTCAAATCAATAGTCGGTCCCTGCACTAGTCTGAACACCCAATCTCTATACGAAAAAATCTGCACGGCAGACCCTCATGCCCCAGGCATTATATCTAGCCTGTATAACCACTTCTCCATACCATCAGCTGACCTCCCTCTATTTGCTGCACAGTGGTCCAAGGACCTACATATATCTCTTACTACTGAAGAGTGGTCCTATATTTGGGCCACTACCAAATCTTCTTCCCAAAATGTGGTAGCGCTTGAAACTAATTATAAAGTATTAATGCGCTGGTACTTGGTTCCAGCAAGAATATCCAAATTTGTACCGAACTATCCATCAAATTGTTTCCGAGGATGTTGTGAACATGGCACCCATCTCCATATCTGGTGGTCTTGCAAGATAGCACAACAATTCTGGAAGGCTATCTTCCAAATGATTTCCACAATACTACATGAAACAGTGATCCCTGACCCGGCCCTGGCACTTTTAAACCATATCCAGAGAGAATATACCAGAAATCAGATTAGTCTCCTCCTTTAGTTGACCACTGCTGCTAAACAAACCATTGCCAAAGCCTGGAAAACCCCGAATTCCACATAGCAGAAACGAAGAATAGAGTAACCCAAGCCATGATCCACAGCAAAATTGAGGCCACTATACTAGACCGTGTACCTCGACACACTAAAATATGGACCCCGTGGGTGGATAATTTTCTGCCCCCAGACTTCGATCCCAACCTCCTCATCCCATGATCCTCTACTTATCCCTACCATTGTACATGGTGGTCCCCTTGGCCACGCCGCAGCCCTGCCGGCACTGATCATCTCCCCCCCTTTTTTTTCTTCTTCTCTCTTCCTCTTTCTCCCCCTTGTGCCCCTCCTTTCCTTGCTCTTCCTTCCCTTTTCCACAAATTCCATTTGAACCTCTGTTCCCCTACTCCCTCAACAAGAACAAGCCTTTGAGGCTGTGATCTCACACACTTGATACCCTAAGAACCTGTTATAAATGAACAATGTTACCTGTTGTCGAAGTTCTAGGGACCTCCCCTGCTGATACATACTGGTGCTACTGTGATAACACACTCCCCCATATTTGTAAGCGACCAATGATAGCACTTAATTTACTATTCTTCTGACGTTTTGTAATGGTTACACTTTGTATGAAACGTGAATGATGTACATTCACCATTTTTGACTACTTCTTGTTGTACTCTGTATTTTGTTCTAATAAAAAACTTTTGAACAAAAGTTGCCTACCCCTATCTCCACCCCTGGGCATTGGAGTCAATCTCTCAATGCCAGTGAACCTGAAAGAAGACAAATCACCAGCATGGCTTTCTCTGAAATGTCGTGAAGCATTTGAAATATGTTTAGCATTGGGATTCGAAGTGTCACAATAGTGCTCTCCTATTCTGGTGCGTAGGGCACGTGTAGTGCACCTCACATACTGCAAATTACATGCGACACAAGCTAAACAAGTTAAATGACCTAATATGGGCATTCAAATGACAATATCTACATGTTTTTAAATTGCATGGGAAACTACAAGGGTAGGACAACCAGGTAGGTTGGCGCTTCTGTGATGCAAAAAAGCATGGGGACAGAAGGGAGCCCAAAGTGGGGGCCCTTCGACTGGAGAAACGGCAACCTGAACCCAGTATTTTATGGAGACCTGTATCTGAATAGAGAATCGACAAATTCCTTTTAATTATGTCCACCACCTGTTTGTACTCCTTAGAAAAAGTAGTAACAAAAGTGGCTGGACCATTATTATTTGTTCTCCTTTCACTCATATTTTTTCTCCCATATTTCCTAATACCTGGTGTCCCATGAAAAGTATTGTCTAGGGAAACTTCACTCTGCTTATCTCTCACATAATCTAAACCCTTCTTAATCACTGTCCCTGGATATCCTCTCTGTACCAGCCTGGCAGTGATATTATCACATTCTTTTTTAAAGGCTGTATCCGAAGAGCAATTCCTCCGGGCACAAGTGAATTCCCCCATGGGGATGGCACTGATGGTATGGGTTGGGTGGCAACTCGTAGCATGTAATGTTGTATTTACTGAGCATTGCTTTCTGTAAGTGTTGGTGTGTATAACCCCTGTCTCTGGATCCCCAATTAGGGTGATGTCCAGGAAGTCAATGCTCAGAGAAATAGAACAGACTGTAAAATGTAAATTACACTGATTGTTATTTAGATAATCAATAAAATCCTTTAACAATATGCCATCCCCATCCCACACCATCAGTAGGTCATCAATATAATGACCATACCACCTGATGTTATGTGCAAACAAACTATTTGGGGAGAACAAACACATTTCTTCCCACCATCCCATGTACAAATTAGCCATGAAAGGTCAGAATCTAGCCCCCATCAATGCCCCACAGCACTGGACAATTGTGTGACAAAAGAAACTCCACACTCAAAAGAATAAAAAGTGCTGCAACTCCTGTGAGTAGGTGCTGTATCTATTCAAATGATACTCAACTGCCTTCAGTCCAACACTGTGGGGAATGGAGGAGTACAGGGTCCGAACATTCAATGTGGCCCATAGAAAGTCAGGTGTCCATACAACCGATTTTATATGCGACAGGACAATACTAGTGTCCCTAATATACCCTGGTAGTCTCAATACCAGAGGCTGAAGATGATAGTCTACCCACTCTCCCAAGCGTTCAAATAAAGAGCCGATACCGGCTACTATTGGACGGGCTTGAATTGCATTATCAGATTTGTGAATCTTGGGAAGATGGTGGAACACCTGGTATAATTGGATTCTCTACGTAGAGATATTCTGCAGTTTTGGGGGACAAAACCCCCATCTCTTTTCCTCTATATAGAAGTGCAAGTAAGGATGATTGAAAATCGGCTGTAGGATTCCCTGGCAAGGGGGAATAAGTTATGGGATCACTGAGCTGACGTATAGCCTCAGAACGGTATTGATCTTTTGTTAATATTACAACCGCACCCCCCTTATCTTTAATAATTAGTTTCCTTCAATTTTTTTTGCCTAGTAATGTTAGAGACTTTTGACATAGAGGATTGATATTTTAGATCAAGTAGCTCCTTCTCAACAATGGCCTAGAAAGCATCCACTGTGGGTTTCCTAGCTTGTACTGGATAAAAAAATGTATCCCCTTTGTATATAGAGCTATGTGGAATCCCCACCAGGCCAGGCTGAGATTCAGACTGTAACTGATCCCGAATTAATTTGGCTTTTAGATCAGACAAAACAAAAGAATCACAATTATCATCTAAAAAGACTGAAGTACTTACAATGGTAGAGGTCTGCAGGGTCTCTTCCCATTCATCTCCCTCCTTCTGAAAAGGTTTCCTTAATAAAAGATTGCGTATAAATCTATTTATGTCTAAAATAGTATCAAAGACATTGAAGTGATAGGTGGGTAAAAAGGAGAGATCCCGAGGCAATAAAGAGACCTCATGCTCAGATAACTGTATATCTGTGCATGCGACTTGTACCTGTGGTCAGGATTGTCTACTGTGTCCCTGTTGTAGCACTGGTCCCCTTGCAGTGTCCCTGGTATTAGATTTTATATAGTCTAAAATTAAAGAAAAAAGACCCCAATAATAAGAACTAATGCCCCATACACACGATCATTTTTAATGTCATTTTTAAAACTGACGTTTTTCTTGTCATTTTTTTTCTTGTTTCCTCTCAAGCCTGTCTTGCGTACACACCATCATTTTAAAAAATGTTCAAGAAAAGCGCAGTGACGTACACCACGTACGACGGCACTATAAAGGGGAAGTTCCGTTCGAATGGCGCCACCCTTCATGTTAGTAAAGTTTGTTGAGAGACGATTCGCTCTTTTCAGTCTAGTGCTTTTCAGTCCGTTACAGCGTGACGAATGTGCGATCTCCATTACGAACGCTAGTTTTACCAGAACGAGCGTCCCGTCTCATAACTTGCTTCTGAGCATGCGCATTTTTTTTCACGTCGTTAAAGCATACACACTATCGTTTTTCACGTCGTTAAAAAAAACGACATGAAAAACGACGTGAAAAAAGAGAGCATGTCCGGAATTTTTAATGGCCGTTTTTCACGTCGTTAAAAATGCTCTGGAGCCTACACACGATCATTTTTAATGGCCATTTTTAAAAATGGCATTTTTAACGGCATGAAAAATTATCGTGTGTACGGGGCATTAAGAGTTACTTATTCGCATGCAATTTATGTTGTAACTACAACTCCTGAGTAAGTGGTCGGCTGATCACCGCAATATCTCTGACGGTTCATTTGGGTGCCGCACTTATTTCTTTAGCCGTACTTGAATTATTGTAAAAATGGAAAAAATCTGCGCTAACCGTGATTAGAATTAGTGAATTAATTGAATAAGAGAACCATTATATATATATAAAAATAATAATGGTAAAATTAATAAAGTGAATTAGTGGGTGCTGCAAAAAAAATAGCTGGAATAACCACTACACAAATATATGCAAAAAGAATTAATAAAAATGCGCTACCCTTAAACAAGCAATCATAGTGCTAATAATTCATATGTGTTCACACACACCAAAAAACAAAACAGAAAAAAAGTCCTGTTAATGAAACACGGCAATATATCTGGAATATCACCTGTGCACAGATAAATGAATAAAAATTAAAAATATATATATAAAAAAATGTGAAAGAGAGAAAGTCCAAATGAAGTTCATAAACAAAACAAGCCACATCTGCTGATGTATATATAACAGACTCTTCTAGGCAGCTGTAGGCGAAATATCCACATCCAACTTGCTCAAACGAATTATAGAAGAAATAGCAGCTTACCAGATATGATAGATCTCTGTCACGGAGATCTATAGGGGCTCAGATTCATATGATGATCCCACCGGACATTCAGCCACGAAACACTGGAATCGAACGATATCCTCCTCCTCCTGGATATTTATTCCAAGAAAAGAGCTCTCCCTCCAGGTATCAGCTGATGTAATTGGCTCATGCAGCACAATGAATGTTTGATGATATGGAAGAAAAATAAATAAAACCTCATGGTGCAGTATTCCATTCATCCGTCCGAACCACTCCAAGGAGTGGTTCGGACGGATGAATGGAATACTGCACCATGAGGTTTTATTTATTTTTCTTCCATATCATCAAACATTCATTGTGCTGCATGAGCCAATTACATCAGCTGATACCTGGAGGGAGAGCTCTTTTCTTGGAATAAATATCCAGGAGGAGGAGGATATCGTTCGATTCCAGTGTTTCGTGGCTGAATGTCCGGTGGGATCATCATATGAATCTGAGCCCCTATAGATCTCCGTGACAGAGATCTATCATATCTGGTAAGCTGCTATTTCTTCTATAATTCGTTTGAGCAAGTTGGATGTGGATATTTCGCCTACAGCTGCCTAGAAGAGTCTGTTATATATACATCAGCAGATGTGGCTTGTTTTGTTTATGAACTTCATTTGGACGTTCTCTCTTTCACATTTTTTTATATATATATTTTTAATTTTTATTCATTTATCTGTGCACAGGTGATATTCCAGATATATTGCCGTGTTTCATTAACAGGACTTTTTTTCTGTTTTGTTTTTTGGTGTGTGTGAACACATATGAATTATTAGCACTATGATTGCTTGTTTAAGGGTAGCGCATTTTTATTAATTCTTTTTGCATGTACTTGAATTATTAAGATTCCATTTAGATCTGAGGATCATTACTATTAAACTATATAGTTATGAATTGTAATACTCACTCTTAATTTCGCCATACTCAAGTACATGTTAAAAGGCTAAAATGCTCTAATGTTTGTACAATTGCTACTTTTGTGAATTTTACAATAAAAAAAATAATTAACAAAAAAAAAAAATAAGAACTAAAAAAAAAAAAAAGATTAGGATAAGGGGGAATAGTCCAAGTCCAACTGTGCCTTCCTTTCAGACCCTCAACCCTTCTTCTCCTCTTCCTCTTCTTTGGCATCCTGCTGCCTCTACATTCAAGGGGTTGGACCTGTGGACAGAGAGAGAAAAAGAGAGAGAGAGTGTGCCTTACATGTTACTCCTTTGTTTACTGCTACTTTCCTCCAGTGTCCTGTCTATAAGACCATGAAGCATGTGCTCCAGCAGGTAGACTAAAAGGATATCTCCACTATCCCACAGATCACCATTTTTGCAGCCTCATTAAAAAAGGGACACAGTGGAGCAGGTATCCTATATCAGCAGCCACTGTTGGTGCAAAACAAATCCAGGCTCCCTAGATATAGTTAATGCACTGTAATCACAAAGGTAGTCTTTTTATGCCTTGCTATTGCTGCCATAGCACCTATAGGATGTGCAATGTAGAATTCCAGTGTGTGGGGGTGTTGCACACTAATCTGTTGTGGAGGGCAGCTGGTTTTGTGGCTACATTTTCACCAGCCATGATGGAGTAAGAGCTGCAAAAATGTCTGCAAACACTTCTGACCTTGTGTAGTACATCTTAATTCTGGGTACTTGCCCAGGAACAGAAGGAGTACCAAGTTAAACACATTGGCCCGCCAAGATAAGGGTGAGCATTGTAACTAAACTTGTTTTGGTAGTATTTCTAAGGCTTTTTCCTCATGGTTTTCTGCCTGGATTCTTGACATTCTTGGTTGTTACAGGTAGAACTGGATGCAACAGGTATGTTTGCAGATAAGCCAGGGCAATGTGTGGTAGGAGCAAAGATCCATCAACTAAACAATGAAGAAAAGGGTGGGAGTTTTGCTACCAAGTTCTAACTGTCAGGTGCTACTGCCATCAGCTTTCAGCTATTTATCCAATTCAGACAGATCCTGTAGATGAAATGGGCACTGTTGGCAGTGGAAATAAAAAAAAAAGGGCTAAACTGCCAAGCTCTGCTCACCTACTTTGGAGGTAACACTGGTCCCCTTGCGGTAACCCTGTTTTATATAGTCTGAAATTAAAGAAAAAAGACCCCAATAATAAGAACTAAAAAAAAAAAGATTAAGATAAGGGGGTGATAGTCCAATAGTTAGCAATCTAACTTGTTACTGACACAGTTGGTAATCCTGAAATCCTGAAAAGGAATTTTAGGGTTAAGTAAAGATCTGTGAACATGGGATGGGGGCATGCAAGATAACATCACCCAGGGGGTAATATGTGAACTGCAGTTCCCAGAACTGAAGCACATTTTGTTAACTGGTCTACTTACCTAATCTCTCCCTATGCAGTCTGCCAGCTCTCCCTTAAGCAGCTCCAATGATCTAACAGTGTTGGGCTGATTTACTAAGAAGCTGGGGATCCTCATTATACAAATTGTGTGAACATTCACTATGATTATCCAATAATGTAAAAAGCATTTGGTGTTTAAAATAAACAGGAATACTATTCAAATAATTGGGTAATTGAAGTGAATATTATCTTAATTTTTGAAGGTTCACAAATACTTTGGTAAATCAGTCACTATTACTGCTCTCCATCATTTCTATTATGTTGAGTGTCTGGGATATTCATCTCCGGTAGCTTACTGGCTGCTGTAAAGCATGTGACCAAAGCCTGGTCAAATCCTCTTTATGGGTGAGTGAGTGAGCTAACCATATAATCAACTTAAAGTTGCTAGTTTCAAGTGAGTTAAATCTTCACTTTCAAAACTGTATAAATATGCTATTATGAGATGGGAAATTTAAAAGGGAAACTGTTGGCAGGAACAATATGGCCAAGGAATACAGTTGGATATACAGCTAAACTGAAGGATAAGAAAGGAGAGTTGAAACATCCTACAAGTGATATAATAAAATAATTTCAACAATACTATAAACATTTGTATAAAGTGATGAACACTCAAAATCTTGAAGAAATTCAATCTAGGAAGAGTAAAGTTGGTCAATATTTGAGAGAGGCAAAACTCCCCATGTTATCAGAAGAAATTATAACTAATTTAGATAGGGAAGTTTCTAAAGGAGAAATAGAAGCAGCAAATAAAAGTACCAAAGTTGGTAAGAGCCCAGGCCCAGATTGGTACAGTATATATCTTCATATTTCAAAACATTTACCGTAGTACCCCTACCCATTCACCCAAAAAGTTTCAAAAAGTAATAAAAACACAGGACAGAAAACTTGTGCAGTAGTTTAAATAAAGGACCAATGGTCCACTCACCCGACCGTATAGGCAAGAGTCTCTGATGTCTGTCAGGTGTCCCAGATATCTCTGTGAGAGTCCGTCTATAGGGAAATCCTGCACTGCACAGAACCAATCATCAAAAATGCTTGATTACCGTATGGTAACACATTACAGTGTGGAGGCACTGGTAGCGCTGTAGCATTGGAAAGCCATCTGAGCACGCCGTCCTGAATGGTACCTCACATAAAGATGACTCCCAATGTCCTCATGGTGTGTAGTCCGCTTGCGCTGACGTGATGCGGTGCATCATCCGTGACGTGTAAAACGTCACTGCTGTGGTGTCGTTGCCGACATGTTTCACCCAGTCACGTGGGTTTTAGCAAGGATTGGAGGGTTCAATAGCAGTCGTCGCTACAGCGCTACCAGTGGCCCCACAATGTAATGCTCCCTGGACTTCCGTGCAGTAATCAAGCATTTTTGATGATTGGTTCTGTGCAGTGCAAGATTTCCCTATAGACGGACTCTCACAGAGATATCTGAGACACCTGTCAGACATCGGAGACTCTTGCCTATACGGTCGGGTGATGAAAAAATATATAGTGTAGCGCTAAATTGGCAAATGTCCAGAAACTGGTGAATATCTAGATGGTCAGTGCAATTGATGTGGGACGCTGGTCCCATAAATCCCTAATGCTCTAATACAAATATAAATATGATGTCATCATTGAAATAATTTAATGAAGCTATAAAACTTACATTTAGAAAGATCAAACAGCGCTTTGGTTTACATATATATGGCGGCAGTGGAGTCCTTCCCGACGCATTTCATCTCCTCCGACATCGTCTGGGGTGTCCATCCACTGCAGCCATTAGGATTTATATAGAGAGTTTCACCCCAATGATGAGAGGCAGACTCATGATGTGTCCCCGATCGGTTTGGCAATCGCTTCCTGTGAGACAAAATGGCGGAACGGCGTAAGTTTTATGGCTTCATTAAATTATTTCAATTTTATACGGAATTACGCCATGTGGCTTCTTCTATTCTCCTCTTTCCAAATGTCTATGCCACTATATGGGAGAACCCATCTACCTTCCTCTATGGAATAACTTCCCATGGAGACCGTCATCTTAAGGATTGTTTAAGGATTCGGTTCACCTACTAAGGATTTCCAGATTTCATCAATCTTGTTGCCTGTCAACATAAGTCTGTTTGACTCATAGAACGTGCGTTCTTTTGAGTTCAAACCATTTGGTAAGCCTTCATCTTATTGTGGTTTTCTTCACTTTCAATATTTATTTTACATCTACTGTATATTCACCATTTGGATGTCACCATGATGCTTTGAACACTTGGCCCATGTTACTTCACAGTATCACTTGGACTCTATACTCAATAGAAATTTAATTTTCAATGTATTTGGACTTCACGTTTTTATGTTTATTTTCACTTATATGATGACATCATATTGATATTTGTATTAGAGCATCATGGATTTATGGGACCAGCGTCCCACATCAATTGCACTGACCATCTAGATATTCACTAGTTTCTGGACATTTGTCAATTTAGCGCTACACTATATATTTTTTATCACTTTTTATCTACTGTCTGTTTGCTGTGTTAGCTGCTAGTTATAAAGGGCCAGCGCGGGATTATTTTTGTATGCATCTTTATACAGTCGGGTGAGTGGACCATTGGTCCTTTGTCTGTTTAAACTACTGCACAAGCATTTTCTGTCCTGACCTGCAGATAACTTTTACCCATTGTCCTATTCAAGTGAATTTCCTATTGGGTTATCCCTGTTAATGTGGCCTGGCCTAAAGCTGAAGATCTGAATCATTGACTGTCAGTGGCTATATGCCGCCCCTTACAGTGTACATCACCAGCAGGATACTAGTCAAATTCAGTTAAACCCAGGGGTACCGGCTTTATAGGGTTGTTTCCCAAGTGTGTGGTTATTTCAGCTTGACAACCTATTATCCTCCAGATGGTCAATTGTGGCGGAATACATACGCTTTCTTGCTGTGTTTGTCACCAGAATTAACGTGTCTATTTAACTGCCACCTCTTGTACCCGATATCTAGACTTATTTGGGTGTATATGGTGTGTGCTTGATGTATGACGTGACGCAGCTGCTTTTAAATAGACAATGTTATCTTATTTTAACATTAGTCTAGGTGTTGGTTGTGGGTAGCTTTTGTGATTTTGCTATTATAGATTGTGCAATAAAAAATCCTTTTGATTAAGTAACTTGGTCCGCCCATGACTTCCTTTTCAGGGGGTCTTCTTTCCCCCTGTATTTCTATTTTTGCAAGAGTTTTAAGTCTCTGAGACCCCACCATTAACTGGTGAGTCTGTAATTCAAGGGACGCTGCACCTGCTATGCACACTTATTTGATGGTGCAGTGCCTATGCAATAGTGAGTTGATGGTTTTCATTATTTTGCACATTTTATGACAATTACTTTATTAAAAAAAAAATATATATATATATATAAAAACAGTGTCCCCTGATGTAAATCCATCGTCAATCACACCTCCCACCGCATCCGAAAAATACAAAAACGCTCCCACTGACATAAAGGCTGGCCTCCTACTGCAGGCTCTGCCGTTTGTCATTTCTTATTTAGGTAAGGGGCGGGCCACCTGGCTATGTCACCTGGTGGCACCGCTCCTTTCTGACATCACAGACCTGTGCATCCTGGTGGCCCCACTCCTTACCTATATAAGAACTGTCCAGCCACAGTTGTGGGAAAGAGGCCCTTGTCCTTATCAACATGGGGACAGGGTGCTTAGGGGTGGGGGGGGGGTCAGAGTCAGCTGTCGGCAGGAGATTTGGCTGGCTGTCGCATTACTTTAGCTTCTATCTACCTAACAATGCACAATTGAGCTGCCTAGATGGAATTCTCAACACTCTACAAGGGTTTATGGAGGGAGGGGTGATACTGGGAGGAGATTTTAACATGGCCCTTGACCCACTGTTGGACACCTCCAAGTCCTCTTCACAATTGTCTTACTCATATCTTAGACGTGTTAAAAAAGCCCTCCAAACTGTCAAGTTGGTGGATATCTGGCGAGTTCAGCATCCAAGTGACCGGGACTATACTTTCTACTCGGCACCACATAATAGTTATTCTCAAATTGACTATGTAATGGTATCTCAGTCTTTACTGCCAGCTGTAGTGAGCTCCTCAATTGGTATACAGGTTGTATCGGATCATGCTCCATCTCTTATAGATCTTCAGCTGGACAAGCCCGGAACTAGATCATGGACGTGGAAGCTCAATGAATCTCTGATACAAGAGGGTCCACTCCAAAATGATCTTTCCTCTGCACTGACTAGAATTTTTAGTGAAAATTATTCAGAAGACACTTCTCCATTTACACTATGGGAAACATACAAATGTGTAATGCGAGGTCTGCTGATCCAAAAGGCGACTGAACTGCGGAAAAATAGGCAAGCTGTTCTTCAAACTCAATTAAATATGGTGGCAAACCTAGAATCTAGACAAAAAATCACTTTCTTATTATATAGGAGTAGACAGTGTAGACCTTAGGGTGGAACGAGAAAAACTGGCATTGCTTGTTGGACATGAAACTAAAAGAAGGATATTAAAGACCAGACATATCCAATACGAACACGGGAATAAATCCGGTAAACTACTGGCCCATTCACTTAGGGAAACCTCCTGGAGAAACTATGTTCTGTATATTGATTCCGATAGAGGGAAACATAGTTTTATATCTAGGGAAATTGCAGAAGTTTTTCGAGAATACTATCTATCCCTTTATAATTTATCGACAAATTTATCTATGGATCAGTTGGTCCAAAGCCACAATTAATTCGGGAGTATCTTTCTTCCTCAGGTTTACCATCAATATCTGAAGATGCCGCCGAATTAATAAATGTTTCAATCTCATCAGATGAATATATGAGGGCGATTAATATGCTTAAACCTCATAAAGCCCTGGGACCAGACGGGTACACGTTAGCTTATTATAAGGCATTTTCTTCATTGCTAGCTCCCAGATTTACTAAGGCATTTAATTCTCTTTTGGAAGAGTGGCCTATACCGACAGACATACAGTATTACAGTGATACCCAAGGAATGTAAGGATCATGCCCAGTGTATAAATTACCAACCTATTTCCCTACTAAACGTAGACTTGAACGTATGTAACGGGAGGGCCCGTGGAACCCAGAAGCTCTTAGAAAGTGTGACCCAGAAACTAATGGACATTCAGAATATGTCTTGTATTGCTTTAAAATAGGTCTGTAATGTTTATCCACAATATCTCCCAGGATATACAGGTATGCCATGTTAGAAGAGTGACTCATTCTAGTGTGGCTACTCTGCATCTAATTGTGGCTTGTGCTAATTAACCCTGTAATTGTGTGAAGGTCTATTTATGATAATGTGTATTGTAAGTTAGCAGACAGCCAGTCTGGGAAACGTAAAGGTCATGCATATGAGTCATTTAAACTGTAAAGGGATTGGTTAATGAACTCACCTGTTGTCTGTTAAGGGATGTTTTGACACTCAGAATAATGTGTATTGGGTGCTCGTTATGTAACCATTGTGTGATGTTGTGGGTGGAGTTGGGTCATTGTTAGAGTTGAGCGGACACCTGGATGTTCAGGTTCGACGGGTTCGGCCGAACTTCGGAAAAAAGTTTGAGTTCGGGACCTAACTTGACCCGAACTTGACCCCGAACCCGAACTCCATTGAAGTCAATGGGGACCCGAACTTCTGAGGACTATTCGTGCTTGTTTCCCGTGCTTAGAACTGTCCCTGCACAAAGTGTAATTTCTGAAGGAAAAAAAGTTATTTAAAACTCACTCGCGGCTATATTGAACTGTCGGCTCCCGGCAATACATAGAAAAGTCATTGATAAAAAAAAAAATGCGTGGGGGTTCCCCCAAATTCAATTACCAGGCCCTTCAGGTCTGGTGTGGATTTTAAGGGGAACTCCACCCCAAAATAAAAAAAAAATGGCGTGGAGTTCCCCCGAAAATCCAGACCAGACCCTTTTTACGAGCATGCAACCTGGGAGGCCGCAGGAAAAGAGGGGGGGACGAGAGAGCGCCCCCCTCCTGAACCGTACCAGGCCACGTGCCCTAAACATGGGGAGGATGTCCCCATGTTGATGGGGACAAGGGCCTCATCCCCACAACCCTTGCCCGGTGGTTGTGGGGTCTGCGGGCGGGGGGCTTTTTAGAATCCGGAAGACCCCTTTAACCAAGGGGACCCCCAGATCCCGCCCCCCCCATGTGAATTGGTAATGGGGTACATTTTACCCCTACCATTTCACAAAAAAAGTGTAAAAGATTGTAAAAAAAATACACAGACACCGTTGGGAAAGTCCTTTATTAAAAAAAAAAAAAAAAACATTCCAGCGATGAAATCCAGTGTCAGAACCTGATGCGGAACGTGAGAAGGGGCGGGTCTATTCATGTATTAAACTGTGGAGGAAGTTCCCCATTAGGTCCGCCCCCTCGTATGTCAGACCCCGCCTACGTCATTGGATGAGCGGACCTGATGGGGAACTTCCTCCGCCGTATAATAATTTAATAGACCCGCCCCTTCTCATGTTCCGCATCAGGTCCTCAGCCTTACACCTACGTCATTGGCTGAGCGGACCTGATGGGGAACTTTAGAAGGGGCGGGTCTATTCATTTATTACACGTTGGAGGAAGTTTCCCATCAGGTCCGCTCAGGCTCAGCCAATGACATTTCGTGTGGACAGCGCCGGACATCGGATCGCCGTGGGACACTGGATTTCATCGCTGGAATGTTTTTTTTTTATTTTTTTTTTTTTTTTTTTTAATAAAGGACTTTCCCAACGGTGTCTGTGTATTTTTTTTACAATTTTTTACACTTTCTTTGTGAAATGGTAGGGGTACAAGGTACCCCATTGTGGCAGTATAAAAAATGCTAATATAGATAAAAAATACTGCATGTGACTGATCAAAATACATAAATGAAAGTAAAAAGCATAAAAAAACATAGATAATGTATACACAGTGACATACAAAATATTATGGTGGTGCAAATGAACTAAAACCATAAAACCATATTGCGGTATAAACTGCCAAAGTGCAGCGTGCATACAGTAAAAAATATTGTGCAAAAACAGCTAAATGTGCAAAAGGAAGCATGCAGGCAGAAAAACCTGCAATGTGCAAAACCACAAATGATTGCGTGCAAGTGAAAATTGCTAGATGCAAAAGTGCACAATGTGCTAAAACTGCAGGAAATGTCCATTGTAAACTGGAACAGAAACAGTTCAATAAACTGGATGGAGCATGTAACGCATAAACAGGTGGTGCCAATGGCAACAGGATGCTCTCTTCAAAGTGGGTGTCTTGTTTCCATGCATAAACCAGGGGGTGGTGAAGAGATAGGTAAATCTCTATTTTGTGTGTCACACACAATAGTGAAGATGGCCTCTTACCTTGCGGTAATAAGGTAACCGCATATAGAAGTACTGGGAGTAGTAGTTCCTCACATGTGGTCCTGGGCCAATACTGGGTCCTAAATACTGTCTTTGTCTCTCAAATGGCAGCGAGATTAAAAGGAAAAAAGGAGGGTCTCGATAGTGAAGTATGTATAAAACCAGCACGGTATATTTATTGGTGCAACAGTAGGGTACTCACATTAAAAATTAGCATAAAAAAACGTATCTCCTATGAGTGGCGAGCTCGTCAGCCTCCGTCTATCACTATGCCTTTCCGTCCCTACGCGTGGCGTCACAGTCACGTGACTTCATCAGGGGATGATGGGAAGGCACAACAATTGTCTTTAAATAGAAATCCTTTGGTAATGAATGTGGCGGCCATTTTCTTGTAGTCCAATGCAAACTACCATTGGCGGCCATCTTCCTAGGGGCCGTGTGAAGGTATGGTGTGGCTTGCAATACTACCGTCATTACGCCCTCTCCATACGCAGAACACAGACGTGAACGAGTGCCACGAGCGGAGGAAGCCTGGATGAGACGCAGTGAGTCGCGCTCCATCTTTATATATACCGCTGTCGATTTACCGTGATCTTGTAAGTGCAATATTTTCTACTTTTTAAATAAATACCATACAGTATCACACTATAGAGTTCTCTGTCCTTATGTTTTGAGACACCAACCACCGTCCATATTCCGATCCAGTGATCAGCTGTGGGTCCTTAGGGAGACCTTAAATCCCGGTGCCTGTATAGACCACTGGCATAGTGGTCAACTTGATCTGGTAAGGAGACTGCATTATCAGCTTCTTTGGTGTCTTCATTGGTGGATGGAAATCTTCTTTTTTACACCACAGAAAAAATCTTTTCCATACTGAGGAAATTTATTTCTAAGACTTTATCGTTTTAGGACTCACTTCCTTCTTTTTTTGTTTTTATTTTCAGTTGTCAGCATGCAACTCATATTCATTTGATTTGGGATCCTCATCTGGATGTTAATTTCTCCAAACAAATTTTTTCACAGGTTATCACCTAGGGATATTATGTTCCATTGATATTTTGTCATTTTTTGAAGGTTTTTGTTTACACGGGTCATTGTGTTTGAGTCATTTTTTACACTTTTTACACATAGATCATTGGTGCCAACAATTTCCTTGTTCATTCAATTTTTCATATTCTTATTTTAAGGTATATGGTCAAACATTTTTTAGCGCTGTACTTCACCTTCTTTTTTTCCACAATGCAAACTACCATTGGCGGCCATCTTCCCAGGGGCCGTGTGAAGGTATGGGCGAGGCCATTTTGTAGGTTATCTACTGCCACAACACCCTCTGCCATGTTCCCTATGGTAAAATGTCCGGGATCGGGTCAGCCCAATGCTCTAGAAACCCAAATCCCTCCTCCCTACACCAGGTCTTTAGCCATGCATTCAGCTCTCTAATCTCCCTAATAAATAAATAAATAAATATAAATACAGGACAATTATGGTAAAATGTCGGGGATCTTGGCGGCCATGTTTTTGAAGTGCATGAATGCAGACTATAGGTTTAGTATGGGATTTTCTCACACTTCTCAGGACTGGAGTGTGATAGATGACAGATGGAACAAAACTGTCAGCAGCTGCATAAAATACGAATCCACACTATTCAAATGGGGAGGATTGATACATAGTTACATAGTTACATAGTTAGTCAGGTTGAAAAAAGACAAAGTCCATCCAGTTCAACCATGAAAAAAAAAAAAAAAAAAAAAATATCGTACAATCCCATATACCCAGTTCTATACCCACAGTTGATACAGAGGAAGGCAAAAAACCCCAGCAGAGCATGATCCAATTTGCTACAGCAGGGGAAAAAATTCCTTCCTGATCCCCCGAGAGGCAATCGGATTTACCCTGGATCAACTTTACCTATAAATATCAGTACCCAGTTATATTATGTACATTTAGGAAAGTATCCAGGCCTTTCTTAAAGCAATCTACTGAGCTGGCCAGAACCACTTCTGGAGGGAGTCTGTTCCACATTTTCACAGCTCTTACTGTGAAGAAACCTTTCCGTATTTGGAGATGAAATCTTTTTTCCTCTAGATGTAAAGAGTGCCCCCTTGTCTTTTGTGTTGACTGTAAAGTGAATAACTCCACACCAAGTTCACTATATGGACCCCTTATATATTTGTACATGTTAATCATATCCCCCCTTATTCTCCTCTTCTCAAGAGTGAATAAATTCAGTTCCTCTAATCTCTCCTCATAGCTGAGCTCCTCCATGACTCTTATCAGTTTGGTTGCCCTTCTCTGCACTTTCTCCAGTTCCCCGATATCCTTTTTGAGAACTGGTGCCCAAAACTGAACTGCATATTCCAGATGAGGTCTTACTAATGATTTGAACAGGGGCAAAATGATATCTCTCTCTCTGGAGTCCATACCTCTCTTAATACAAGAAAGGACTTTGCTCGCTTTGGAAACCGCAGCTTGGCATTGCATGCCATTATTGAGCTTATGATCTACCAAAACCCCCAGATCCTTCTCCACTACGGATCCCCCCAGTTGTACTCCCCCTAGTATGTATGATGCATTCATATTCTTAGCCCCCAAGTGCATAACTTTACATTTATCAACATTAAACCTCATCTGCCACATAGTCGCCCAATTAGACAGAGCATTGAGGTCGGCTTGTAAATTGGCGACATCCTGTAAGGACGTTATTCCACTGCATAGCTTGGTGTCATCTGCAAAGACAGAAATTTTACTTTTGATCCCAGACCCAATATCATTTATAAAGATATTAAAAAGTAAGTGTCCCAGCACTGAACCTTGGGGTACACCACTGAGAACCCTGGACCATTCAGAGTAAGAATCATTAACTACTCTCTGAATTCTGTCTTTTAGCCAGTTTTCTATCCATTTACAAACTGATATTTCTAATCCTGTAGACTTTACCTTACACATGAGCCGTGTGTGGGGAACTGTATCGAACGCTTTTGCAAAATCCAAGTATACCACGTCCACCGCCACCCCTCTGTCCAAGGTTTTACTTACCTCTTCATAAAAAGAAATCAGGTTTGTCTGACAACTTCTGTCTTTCATGAATCCATGCTGTCTGTTGCTTAAATAGTTTTTTTCCAGCAAGAACTCATCTACAGTATGTGGTCTTTTAATAATCTCTCCAGTATCTTCCCAACTATAGAAGTTAAACTAACAGGTCTATAGTTACTTGTTAAAGACTTTGTTCCCTTTTTAAATATAGGCACCACATTGGCCCTGCGCCAATCCAGTGGTACTATTCCTGTCATTAACGAGTCCCTAAAAATTAGATACAATGGCTTTGAAATTACAGAGCTCAATTCTTTTAGGATCCGTGGGTGTATGCCATCTGGTCCAGGTGCTCTATCCACCTTTATTCTGTCTAAATATTTCTGGACCATATCACTTTTGAGCCATTGTGGATTTGTGGCTGTGTCACTACCACCCCCATTATGGACATGATCTCCCCCATGTTCCATTGTATACACAGAGCTGAAGAAAGTATTTAATAAATTAGCCTTCTTTTTGTCCCCAGTCACCCACTCTAGATTATTTTGTAAAGGGCCTACATGCTCAGACTTGACCTTTTTACTATTAATATATTTGAAGAATTTTTTGGGGTTTGTCCTACTATCTTTTGCAATCTGTCGTTCGTTTTGAATTTTTGCATCCTTGATTTCCTTTTTACATATCCTGTTATATTCTTTGTAATATTTAAACGACACTAGTGTTCCTTTATTTTTATATTTTTTAAAAGCTCTTTTCTTATTGTTTATAGCTTTTTTAACTTTAACCGTGAGCCACATAGGTTTTATTTTTAGCCTTTTAAACTTATTGCCCATGGGAATATACTTTGCAGTGAGGTCCCAAACAGTCTTTTTGAAGAATTCCCATTTCTGTTCTGTGTTAATCGATGCCAATATTCCCTCCCAGTCTAAGTCCTGGAGAGCAGCCCTCATCCTTGGAAAATTTGCTTTATTGAAATTAAGTGTTTTTATCTTTCCTGCATGTATTTCTTGCTTACAGCTAACATCAAATGAAATCATGTTATGGTCACTGCTACCCAGGTGTTCCTTTATCTGAACATTAGTAATACGCTCTGCATGGTTTGAGATTACCAGGTCCAACAGAGCATCATTCCTAGTTGGGGCCTCAATAAACTGGACCATAAAATTGTCCTGCAATAGGCTTATAAATTTTTGCCCTTTAAGTGTCCCAGCAGTGCCATTACTCCAGTCAATTTCTGGGTAGTTAAAATCCCCCATTATTATCACCGTCCCAGCCCTTGCAGCCCTTTCCATCTGTGCAAGGAGCTGAGTCTCTACCTCCTCATTAACATTGGGAGGTCTATAACAAACTCCAATGATTAACTTTGAACTACGCACATCTGTATGCAGTTCCACCCATAATGCTTCTGCCTCATTACACTCTCCATCAACCAGGTCCTCTTTCACACTTGCTTTGAGATCACTTCTCACATAGAGACAGACCCCGCCACCTTTCCTTTTTACCCTGTCTCTCCGAAAGAGTGCATAGCCAGGAATATTAATAACCCAGTCATGTGAGGATTGAATCCAAGTTTCAGCAATACCGATTACGTCATAGCTCTCCTCATGCACCAGAGCTTCCAACTCACCTAGTTTGCTTGGCAGACTTCTGGCATTGGTGAACAAACACTTTAATGTATTACATTTTTCTCTGGTGTTTTTCATATCATTTTTAGTAGTACAAATAGCACTATAGTTTCCAATGGCTGTTTGCAACATGGGAACTTTCTTGTCACCTGCCATAACCCTCCCCCCATCTATCCCCATCCCACCCTCCATTAATGTCTGACCCCTAACTGACCTGTGTGCCCGATGTAATTCTAGTTCACTCTCCCCCCTCAATCCTAGTTTAAATACTCCTCCAGCCTTCCCATAAACCTTTCCCCCAGCACAGCAGACCCCCTTCCATTCAAGTGCAAACCGTCTTTAACATAAAGGTTGCACCCCAATGAAAAGTCAGCCCAATGCTCTAGAAACCCAAATCCCTCCTCCCTACACCAGGTCTTTAGCCATGCATTCAGCTCTCTAATCTCCCTAATAAATAAATAAATAAATATAAATACAGGACAATTATGGTAAAATGTCGGGGATCTTGGCGGCCATGTTTTTGAAGTGCATGAATGCAGACTATAGGTTTAGTATGGGATTTTCTCACACTTCTCAGGACCGGAGTGTGATAGGTGACAGATGGAACAAAACTGTCAGCAGTTGCATAAAATATGAATCCACACTATTCAAAGGGGGAGGATGGATAATAAATAAATATAAATACAGGACAATTAATAAAAGTGAGCAAACGCTCCGGACTGAAAATATTGGAAGGATATGCTAACAGTATCTAAATAAGACTATCTCCAAGGCTGGATATCTGGATGCATGAACATAACTCAGATGAATAGTGCCAAGATTGTGTATGTAGGTCTGGTAAACATAACATAGACGCACGCTTATCATGTGAACCATAAACAATCATTAAAACATTATATTGTATATTGTGAAAAAATTCTAAAATATACATATACTTATAGAAAATGTTAAAATATATATGAGATATGGGGACGAACAAGGGGACAGTTAAAGGTCAATACTGGGAATTATATAAAAATAGAGGTGGGATATCGGATAATATTAAAAATGTATATAAGGATAAAAGTGAAACAGAGGAGTGGATGCCTCTAAAAATCGCTAAGAAAACAATTGAGGTCAAATTCCACGTTGAGTCCCCTTGGCACAAAAGTGTCAAGGGTAAAAATCCATTTGGACTCTAATTGGCTCAGGGCTCTCACCTTATGACCGCCCCACCAGTGTTTGGTGTAAGGTTCGATTCCCCAAAATTTTAGCTCTGACGGGTCTTTATTGTGGTGTAACAGAAAATGTTTAGATACGTTGTGTTTGTCAAAGCCTTTTAGTATGTTCTGCACATGCTCCTTGATGCGTATCCTCAGGGGTATTTTTGTGTGTCCTATGTATTGGAGTCTGCAACTACATTCTAGGGCATATACTGCCCCTTCTGTCTTACAACAAACAAAATCTTTGACCTCATAGGTATTTCCTGTACTGGTAGATGTAAAGTTCAGTTTCATCTCATTATGTTTTTTAGTTTTCCTACATGCAAAACACCTCTTGCAGGGGTGGAAGCCCTTTAGTGTGAAAAAAGAGGAAAAAGAAAAAGGTTTACTTGGGGGGTCTGGTACATTGTTTACTATTTTATCCCGTATTGTGGGTGCTCTCTTGTATATGAATTTGGGGTTAGTGGATAATGTGTCTTGCAGTTGCTTATCCACCAATAGTATGTGCCAGTGTCGCCTGACAATTTTTTCAATTGTTTTGTATTGCACATTAAAGTCCAAGATAATGGGTACTGATGCCTGTGTAGATTTCTGTCTCGTTTTATCTTTAATTAGCTCATCTCTGTTCATTTTCATTACTTCAGTAATCTTCTCTTTGATAAATGTATCATTATATCCTTTTCTGATTAATCTTTGCCCCATTTCTTAAGCTTGATCTATAAAGGTGTCTATACTAGTGCAGTTCCTTCTTAAACGCATGAGTTGACCTTTGGGGACATTGAAGAGCTAATTTTTGTGGTGACAGCTTTCTATTGAGAGGTAGCTGTTGCTATCCACATTTATAAAGTGAGTCTGGGACTTGTATGGGACTTGACACCCAAATGTCACCCAACAAAAAAAGACTGCAGACCTAGAAAGCCTAATGAGGCATCTAGGACACAATATGGAAAAGAAGATGAGTCTATGGTGGGACGTTAACACCTTAATGCCCCATACACACGATCATTTTTCATGCCGTTAAAAATGCCATTAAAAAAATGGCCATTAAAAATGATCGTGTGTATGCTCCAGAGCATTTTTAACGACGTGAAAAACGGGCATTAAAAATTTCGAACATGCTCTCTTTTTTCACGTCGTTTTTCATGTCGTTTTTTTTAACGACGTGAAAAACGATAGTGTGTATGCTTTAACGACGTGAAAAAAAATGCGCATGCTCAGAATCAAGTATGAGACGGGAGCGCTCGTTCTGGTAAAACTAGCGTTCGTAATGGAGATAGCACATTCGTCATGCTGTAACGGACTGAAAAGCACTAGACTGAAAAGAGCGAATCGTCTCTCAACAAACTTTACTAACATGAAGGGTGGCGCCATTCGAACGGAACTTCCCCTTTATAGTGCCGTCGTACGTGGTGTACGTCACTGCGCTTTTCTTCAACATTTTTTAAAATGATGGTGTGTACGCAAGACAGGCTTGAGAGGAAACAAGAAAAAAAATGACGAGAAAAACGTCAGTTTTAAAAATGACATTAAAAATGATCGTGTGTATGGGGCATTAGACTCTCTTTAACATACCTTAAAGAGAGCATTGTCCCAAGGAGGCTGAGATAGGATATCCCTCCTAACGATGGTTTAACAGATCAAGAATCGAACGATGAATGGTTCAAGTTTTTTAATGAACAAGGCCTAGAGTTACAAAAATTTCTACTACAAAGGAAACACAGGAAAACTAAGAAGATTGATCAGAACATTGCGGAAATCAAGGAGGAACTTGAAGTACATAAAGACACAGCCGAGTTCTAAACGCTTACAACACAGCTCAATAAAGACCTCACCAAAAAGGATAGAGAGGTACAACAAAGGAAAAGTAAAAAATATATTAGAGATATTAATGATTTTAAATCTGATGAAGTTTTTAAATGGCAGAAACAGATATGTAGAATGGACCCTATCTCAACATATTCAACACCAAACAGTAAGGGTTCACCCACAACATATAAACGAACACCCAAGTCAGAACACACAAAATGGAAGACAACATGACCACAGAGAAGGTAATGGAGCCCGTACCTCAAAACAACAGAACCATAATGAGAGACAGGGAAACCAATACTACAACACCCCACGCCAGACCGATAGAAGACCACCTTTTAACGACAGAACACCGCAAAATGGCTGGAGAAAACCACACTATTGGAAGAATAACAAGAAACCATATTATGGTAATAACTGGCATAGACCTCCATATGAACAAAGAGAATACAGAGGCCCCCCACAAGAATATAGAGATTCAAGACAACCCACTTACGAATACAGAGACAACAGAGCCCCACCGTATGAACAATATGGTCCCCGAGGAAGAAGCCCGGCCCGAGATTACGGATATGAAAAAAATCATCGTCAGAACGAACCGAGCCCGGTACCCACATATAATCATTATGCCCCTTTGGCTAATTACCGCAAGGAGGATAGATATGCTAGATCACAGAACACACAACATAATGACTCCGATTATAACAAGTCTTTCTAAGAGAGGGGCAGGGACAACCACCCACGAGAGATCCGGATGAACCAAAAGGCCAACAAAATCAAGAAAGAAGAGAGGATGCCGATCCGGAAATAGAATCAAAAAGAAAAAGAGTCGAAAGGGAGAGGGGATCTTCAACTTGAGTGGCGAAACCCTCACCCATGAAGAGATAGGGGTGCTTGATAGGGGACTAAAATATGCCCCCACGAAGAATCTGGACAAATTTCAAACATATATCGGTATACAAAAATTTGTAAGAAAACTCAATATTAATAAATACAAATACATTGCAGGGAACCCCATTACACACAGACTCCCAGGACCTGGAGATCATGGAATTTTACACAGTACGTTGAGAAATAAATCTGTTTTTAATCCACCTGTGAAAAATTATAAATACGTTGATGTTTTTAAAAGAGTGGTTTTAGAGGAGATCAAAGATTTGAAGATAAAGAAGAAGAATGAACCCAAACACATAAGAAGTGGAATCCGCAAACTTACAAGAAGAAAAGACCTCGTCATTAGACCAGCGGATAAAGGGGGAGCAATTGTGGTTCTCTCCAAAGAACAATATCATAATAGCATGAAAGAGATGCTGGAAGACGTAAACACATACAACAAGTTACTTAGCAATCCCGTGTTCAGGTGCAGAAATGCACTTGAACAAGTAGTACACCTAGGGTTAAAAAAGAACATACTCAACAAAAAAGAGGCTAGGTACCTCATACCAGATTCTTGCCGAGCCCCCATTATTTATTCTATTCCAAAAATACATAAAGACAAAACGAATCCACCGTCAAGGCCAATCGTTAATGGAATAGACTCACAAACAGGGAGGATGGGTCAATATATAGACCATTATCTCCAACCCGCTGTACAAGACACCAAAGCATATCTAAGGGATACAAAACAAATGCTACAGACTATAGCCAATATCCCCAGAGATGATGGCCCTTGGATCATGGCTACCGCAGATGTGTCCTCTCTATAGATGGTAATCCTCCACCACCAAGCATGTGAAGCCGCAAAATGGGGTTTAAGGAAATATACGAAGTTACCATGTGTATAGAGAAAATTTTTAATCAAATGCCTTGACTTCTGTCTCAAAAATAATTATTTCTGGTATAATAAAAATTATTACCATCAGCAAACGGGTGTTGCTATGGGAGCCAAGTTTGCCCCAAGCGTAGCAGGGCTTTTTATGGCCCAATGGGAAGAAGAATACGTTTTCAAGAACAGACCAAAGGAACTAGAAATATATAAAAGGTATATTGATGATATCTTTATCCTGTGGAAAGGAGAAGCCAATCAATTAGAGTCCTTCCTAAATAACCTGAACATAAACGATAGAAACATCAAACTATCATGGGATATGAGCGAGAGAAACATAACATTCCTCGATCTGGAGATTATACAAGACACCTCCGGTTTTAAGTCCCAGACTCACTTTAAAAATGTGGATAAAAACAGCTACCTCTCAATAGAGAGCTGTCACCACAAAAATTGGCTCTTCAATGTCCCCAAAGGTCAACTCATGCGTTTAAGAAGGAACTGCACTAGTATAGACACCTTTATAGGTCAAGCTGAAGAAATGGGGCAAAGATTCATCAGAAAAGGATATAATGATACATTCATCAAAGAGAAGATTACTGAAGTAATGAAAATGAACAGAGATGAGCTAATTAAAGATAAAATGAGACAGAAATCTACACAGGCATCAGTACCCATTATCTTGGACTTTAATGTGCAATACAAAACAATTGAAAAAATTGTCAGGCGACACTGGCACATACTATTGGCGGATAAGCAACTGAAAGACACATTATCCACTAACCCCAGATTCATATAGAGAGCACCCACAATACGGGATAAAATAGTAAAAAATGTACCAGACCCCCCAAGTAAACCTTTTTCTTTTTCCTCTTTTTTCACACTAAAGGGCTTCCACCCCTGCAAGAGGTGTTTTGCATGTAGGAAAACTAAAAAACCTAATGAGAAGAAACTGAACTTTACATCTACCAGTACAGGAAATACCTATGAGGTCAAAGATTTTGTTTGTTGTAACACAGAAAGGGCAGTATATGCCCTAGATCAGGGATATGCTATTAGCGGACCTCCAGCTGTTGCAGAACTACAAGTCCCATCAGGCATAGCAAGACTCTGACAGCCACAAGCATGACACCCAGAGGCAGATGCATGATGGGACTTGTAGTTTTGCAACAGCTGGAGGTCCGCTAATTGCATATCCCTGCCCTAGATTGTAGTTGCGGACTCCAATACATAGGACGCACAAAAAGATCCCTGAGGATACGCATCAAGGAGCATGTGCAGAACATACTAAAAGGCTTTGACAAACACAACGTATCTAAACATTTTCTGTTACACCACAATAAAGACCCGTCAGAGCTAAAATTTTGGGGAATCGAACCTTACACCAAACACTGGCGGGGTGGTCATAAGGTGAGAACCCTGAGCCAATTAGAGTCCAAATGGATTTTTACCCTTGACACTTTTGTGCCAAGGGGACTCAACGTGGAATTTGACCTCAATTGTTTTCTTAGCGATTTGTAGAAGCATCAACTCCTCTGTTTCAATTTTATCCTTATATACATTTTTAATATTATCCAATATCCCACCTCTATTTTTATATAATTCCCAGTATTGACCTTTAACTATCCCCTTGTTCGTCCCCATATCTCATATATATTGTAACATTTTCTATAAGTATATGTATATTTTAGAATTTTTTCACAATATACAATATAATGTTTTAATGATTGTTTATGGTTCACATGATAAGCTTGCATCTATCTTATGTTTACCGGACGTACATACACAATCTTGGCACTATTCATCTGAGTTATGTTCATGCATCCAGATATCCAGCCTTGGAGATAGTCTTATTTAGTTACTGTTAGCATATCCTTCCAATATTTCCAGTCCGGAGCGTTTGCTCACTTTTATTAATTGTCCTGTATTTATATTTATTTATTATCCATCCTCCCCCTTTGAATAGTGTGGATTCATATTTTATGCAACTGCTGACAGTTTTGTTCCATCTGTCACCTATCACACTCCGGTCCTGAGAAGTGTGAGAAAATCCCATACTAAACCTATAGTCTGCATTCATGCACTTCAAAAACATGGCCGCCAAGATCCCCGACATTTTACCATAGGGAACATGGCGGAGGGTGTTGTGGCAGTAGATAACCTACAAAATGGCCACGCCCATACCTTCACACGGCCCCTAGGAAGATGGCCGCCAATGGTAGTTTGCATTGGACTACAAGAAAATGGCCGCCACATTCATTACCAAAGGATTTCTATTTAAAGACAATTGTTGTGCCTTCCCATCATCCCCTGATGAAGTCACGTGACTGTGACACCACGCGTAGGGACGGAAAGGCATAGTGATAGACGGAGGCTGACGAGCTCGCCGCTCATAGGAGATACCTTTTTTATGCTAATTTTTAATGTGAGTACCCTACTGTTGCACCAATAAATATACCGTGCTGGTTTTATACATACTTCACTATCGAGACCCTCCTTTTTTCCTTTTAATCTCGCTGCCATTTGAGAGACAAAGACAGTATTTAGGACCCAGTATTGGCCCAGGACCACATGTGAGGAACTACTACTCCCAGTACTTCTATATGCGGTTACCTTATTACCGCAAGGTAAGAGGCCATCTTCACTATTGTGTGTGACACACGAAATAGAGATTTACCTATCTCTTCACCACCCCCTGGTTTATGCATGGAAACAAGACACCCACTTTGAAGAGAGCATCCTGTTGCCATTGGCACCACCTGTTTATGTGTTACACACTCAATCCAGTTTATTGAACTGTTTCTGTTCCAGTTTACAGTGGACATTTCCTGCAGTTTTAGCACATTGTGCACTTTTGCATCTAGCAATTTTCACTTGCACGCAATCATTTGTGGTTTTGCACTTTGCAGGTTTTTCTGCCTGCACGCTTCCTTTTGCACATTTAGCTGTTTTTGCACAATATTTTTTACTGTATGCACGCTGCTCTTTGGCAGTTTATACCGCAATATGGTTTTATGGTTTTAGTTCATTTGCACCACCATAATATTTTGTATGTCACTGTGTATACATTATCAATTTTTTTTATGCTTTTTACTTTCATTTATGTATTTTGATCAGTCACATTGCAGTTTTGTTTATCTATATTAGCATATATGCACTATTGGATATATTTTTACTAAATATTTGAGGGAATTCATCTTTTTATTTAGCACTTTTTAGAAACAACGCAACACCACACCTCCACTTTTTTATACTGCCACATGGGTTCGGTTTAACCCTTTTGGTGTTTGCGGCAGTTTCCACTCCTTTCATTTATTTTATTTTTATATTTATCTTTGGTAGCACAGGAATAACTACACAAAACAATGTACCCCATTACCAATTCACAAAGGGGGGGCCGGGATCTGGGGTCCCCTTTGTTAAAGGGGTTTTCCAGATTCCGATAAGCCCCCCGCCCGCAGACCCCGACAACCACCGGGTAAGGGTTGTGGGGATGAGGCCCTTGTCCCCATCAACATGGGGACATCCTCCCCATGTTGAGGGCATGTGGCCTGGTACGGTTCAGGAGGGGGGGCGCTCTCTCGCCCCCCCTCTTTTCCTCTGGCCTGCCAGGTTGCATGCTCGGATAAAGGGTCCGGTCTTTTGGGGGTACTCCATGCCATTTATTTTTTTAAATTTGGGGTGGAGTTCCCCTTAAAATCCATACCAGACCTGAAGGGCCTGGTATGGATATTTGGGGGAACCGCACGCATTTTTTTTTTATTTGTGGCAGGGTTCCCCTTAATATCCATACCAGACCTGAAGGGCCTGGTAATTGAATTTGGGGGAACCCCCACGTTTTTTTTTTTTTTTTATCAATGACTTTTCTATGTATTGCCGGGAGCCGACAATTCATTATAGCTGCGAGTGAGTTTTAAATGACTTTTTTTCCTTCAGAAATTACACTTTGTGCAGGGACAGTTCTAAGCACGGGAAATAAGCGCTGCTTTACATGCATATTGCCGAACACCGGACCTGAACCCGAACATACAGTCAATTGTTCGGGTTCGGGTCCGGGACCCAAAAACCCAAAAGTTCGGTACGGACCCGAACTTTACAGTTCAAGTCCGCTCAACCCTAGTCATTGTTCATTAGATTACTGCAATATACTTTTGGTGTATTTAAGAGACGGTTTTCTTATTAAAGATTGTCAGACTTGCTGGAAACCTAAAAACAGAGCTGTGTCTTGTTATTAGGGGGGAATTATCATTATGGGTCTCGTTCGCCTGACTGTGGAGTGTCAGTAGCTGCCTTGTGTTCGAGAAAAGAATATCATAAGCGGCGTTAACCCCTTTCATATTGGGATTGCCGTTACATTGTTGGCAAGCAGTGGGATGATTCCACAGCCTATAAGGCCAGTTACAAGAGGACACAGAACAATGGAAAGACAGTATGAACGGCTAAAGCACTCGACCCTCAAGGACTTACTGGAGAACCGGGGCCAACTGGCCAACAACCGTAAGAAGAGGGACAATATCGCAGAATTATTCGAAATGGATGGAGCCCAAAGACCCAACATAACCAAAAGGCCCAGCGTAACAGATAGGACACCCGAATAGGCAGGTTTTGATCGGGCTGTTACGTAGACATAAGACTGGCACATTATGGTCCTAACCCTACAGCGGAGATCATAGACCGAGTTATAGGGGCTGTGGACGCAAATTGGCTACAACAAAGAGGTTTTGCAGCAGCAGAAGTCACAGCAGCACCAACTGAAAGGAGAAAGATAAATTTTGCTACTTTTAAAAATGTAATTGAAACTGAAGGGGAGATTGATGGGTACCTTGCTGATTTTTAAAGGCAATGTGCCCTACACCGGGTGCCCACAGAGGAATGGGTTACCATTTTGTCTGGGAAATTGTCCGGCCGGGCCAGTGAAGCATTCAGGGCCATCCCAGACGAGGATATTATGAACTATGGACTGGTAGAAGAAGCACTGTTGGCCAGGTATGCCGTCACACCGGAGGCGGTTCCGAGAGACAAGCAAGCAGACTGGAGACTCATATACCGAGCAGGCATGCCGCCTACACCACACGGCATCCCACTGGGTCGCTGGATGCCAAGCAGAATGGGGGCAAGAGGTGCTGCAGGTGTTCCTGCTGGAGCACTTCTTTGACAAACTGTCTGTGGAAGTCTGAGAGTGGGTCCGGGACCGAAAACCTTTCACCTTGCCTGAAGCAGCTCGCCTGGCGGACAAATACACAGACGCCCGCAAACTGGATAACCCTGTGGTCAAGACAACAGCTCGGGTGGATAATCGATCAGCGGCACCCCCTCCGGCTATCGTCTACCAACCACAGTCGTACCACCCTACAGCACCACCTCCAGCGGCCAATTATTCTCAGCAGCCCAGGTTCAACTCCCAGGGCTACTCACAACCCATCAGGTGTTTCGGGTGTAAACAGCTAGGGCACAAAAAGCCAGACTGTCCGTTGAATCCAGCCAGACAGTCCCAGTCATGGAGACAGCCAGCAAGGGGGAACCCCCGCACATCCATGCCTGTGGCCCACTGCGTTGAGGAGGAAGAACATTGGGGCGTCCTGCACAAGGCTGATCCAATACAAGCAGCTAACCGGGATAACAGGCAGCAACACAGGCAGACTGTCTGGGTCAATGGAAAGGTAGCCAATGGCCTACGTGATACTGGCGCCACCATGACCCTACTACAGAAGAACCTCATCCCAGAGAGCCAACACACCGGAGACACTGTAGCCGTAAGAGTATCGGGAGGCACCGTCTTCTGGCTACCCATTGCCCGTGTTCACCTGTATTGGGGGGTTGGTTCGGGACACGTGAATGTGGGGGTGATGAAGGTTTTGCCAGCGGATGTACTACTGGGGAATGATTTGGCCCCCCTCATTTCTGCTTACGCCCCGATGGGCCCCGCTGAAGACAACCCAGTGACTACCTGTGCCCAGACCCGTGCTGCTGGAACCGACCCCCTTGCTGCTGAGACCCGGGTAAGACTATCTCCCCCGACATGTACCTTAGATCAGGCACAACATCACAGTCTAAAATTGGAATGTGACAAGTTTTTCAGGGAGAAATCGGAGATGCAACGACACTACGTCATGTATTATGAGATGTCCCATGGCTTGAACATTGAAATGCAGGCTATAATTGTCAAAAGGTTAAATGGGATTTGCGCCCAGATTTTGCCTTACCTCTCCCAAGAGCATCAGCAACAAGTTTTGGGAGCCATTGAGAGAGCAAAGCAAGTGACTGTTCCAGAACTGAATTCCATTATTTGCCCTGCAACCTTACAACTTCACCATCAGCTATAGACCCGGTAAGCAAAATGACAATGCTGATGGGTTGTCCAGGCATTAGAGGAATGGAACTATGGACTAACTTCAGAGTCAACTCATCTGGGGTCTCCTCCTGTGTTAGTCTCCTGCCAAAAGGGGAGAGATGTAACTGTCATGGAAACCCTGTCAGGAACAGACGCCCTGGACTTACTGGTTCCCGCCCCCGCAGGTGACGCCTGAAGGGCTATTTAAACTCCTCACTTGCAGACAGTCCCTGCTGTCTGCTCTACAGCGTTTATCCCAAGTGACCTGATCTGCCTTGTTTACCTGTATCTGACCCGGCTTCCTGTGACCCTCCTGCTATCTGCCTGTACCTGACCATCGGCCTGTTTTCTGACTTCGGTATTGCCTGATCCTTTTGTGCCTCGCTGCCTGCCAGTTTACCCGACCCCGGCTTGTCTGACGATCCTGCCTGACCATGGCTCGTGTTCACCTGCTGCTGCCTAGTGGTTCCAGTTTACCTGCTGTGCCTCCCGGTCCGGGTCATCTGCTGAGTTCCTGGTTCCTGTCTGCTCATCTGCTGGTTCCTGTCTGCTCATCTGCTGGTTCCTGTCTGCTGATCTGCTGGTTCCTGTTCACTAGGGATGAGCTTCGAGTTCGAGTCGAACTCATGTTCGACTCGAACATTGCTTGTTCGCCCGTTCGCCGAACAGCGAACAAATTGGGGTGTTCGCGGCAAATTCGAAAAATCTATGGGAGAAATCTAAAGTGCTAATTATAAAGGCTTATATGCAAGTTATTGTCCTAAAAAGTGTTTGGGGACCGGGGTCCTGCCCCAGGGGACATGTATCAATGCAAAAAGAAGTTTTAAAAACGGACATTTTTTCGGGAGCAGTGATTTTAATAATGCTTAAAGTGAAACAATAAAAGTGAAATATTCCTTTAAATTTCGTACCTGGGGGGTGTGTATGATATGCATGTAAAGTGGCGCATGTTTCCCGTGCTTAGAACTGTCCCTGCAAAAAATGACATTTTTGAAAGAAAAAAAGTATTTTAAAACTGACTCGCGGCTATTAATGAATTGTCGGCTCCCGGCAATACATACAAAAGTCATTGATAAAAATAAAAAAAAAGCGTGGGGGTTCCCCAGAATTCAATTACCAGGCCCTTCAGGTCTGGAATGGATATTAAGGGGAACCCCGCCGCAAATTTAAAAAAAAATTGACGTGGGGTTCCCCCAAATATCCATTCCAGGCCCTTCAGATCTGGCATGGATTTTAAGGGGAACTCCACCCCAAATTTAAAAAAAAATGGCGTGGAGTCCCCCTAAAAATCCATACCAGACCCCTTATCCGAGCACGCAACCTGGCCGGCCGCAGGGGAAAAGGGGGGGACGAGAGAGCGGCCCCCCCTCCCTCCTGAACCGTACCAAGCCACATGCCCTCAACATGGGGAGGATGTCCCCATGTTGATGGGGACAAGGGCCTCATCCCCACAACCCTTGCCCGGTGGTTGTGGGGGTCTGCGGGCAGGGGGCTTATCGGAATCTGGAAGACCCCTTTAACAAAGGGGACCCCCAGATCCCGCCCCCCCCCTATGTGAATTGGTAAGGGGTACATTGTACCCCTACCATTTCACGAAGAAAGTGTAAAAAAATGTAAAAAAAAACACACAAACACCTTGAAAAAGTCCTTTATTTAAAAAAAAAAAAAAACAGCGGTGAAATCCAGTGTCCCGCGGCGATCCCGATGTCCAGCGCTGTCCTTCATTGGTTGTGCCTGAGCGGACCTGATGGGGAACTCCCTCTCAGTATTTTAAATGTATAGACCCGCCCCTTCTAAAGTTCCCCATCAGGTCCGCCAGCGGACCAGATGCGGAACATGAGAAGGGGCGGGTCTATACATGTATTACCAAAGTGAGAGCAGTTCCCCATCAGGTCCGCCCCCTCGGTATGTCGGACCCGCCTACGTCATTGGCTTGAGCGGGGAACTTCCTTCACTGTGTAATTTAAATTTACATAGTGAAGGAAGTTCCCCGCTCAAGCCAATGATGTAGGCGGGTCCGACATACCGAGGAGGCGGACCTGATGGGGAACTTCTCTCACTGTGGTAATACATGTATAGACCCGCCCCTTCTCATGTTCCGCATCTGGTCCGCTGGCGGACCTGATGGGGAACTTTAGAAGGGGCGGGTCTATACATTTAAAATACTGAGAGGGAGTTCCCCATCAGGTCCGCTCAGGCACAACCAATGAAGGACAGCGCTGGACATCGGGATCGCCGCGGGACACTGGATTTCACCGCTGTTTTTTTTTTTTTTTAAATAAAGGACTTTTTCAAGGTGTTTGTGTGTTTTTTTTAAACATTTTTTTACGCTTTCTTCGTGAAATGGTAGGGGTACAATGTACCCCTTACCAATTCACATAGGGGGGGGCCGGGATCTGGGGGTCCTCTTTGTTAAAGGGGTCTTCCAGATTCCGATAAGCCCCCCGCCCGCAGACCCCCACAACCACCGGGCAAGGGTTGTGGGGATGAGGCCCTTGTCCCCATCAACATGGGGACATCCTCCCCATGTTGAGGGCATGTGGCTTGGTACGGTTCAGGAGGGAGGGGGGGGCGCTCTCTCGTCCCCCCCTTTTCCCCTGCGGCCGGCCAGGTTGCGTGCTCGGATAAGGGGTCTGGTATGGATTTTTAGGGGGACTCCACGCCATTTTTTTTTAAATTTGGGGTGGAGTTCCCCTTAAAATCCATGCCAGATCTGAAGGGCCTGGAATGGATATTTGGGGGAACCCCACGTCAATTTTTTTTTAAATTTGCGGCGGGGTTCCCCTTAATATCCATTCCAGACCTGAAGGGCCTGGTAATTGAATTCTGGGGAACCCCCACGCTTTTTTTTTATTTTTATCAATGACTTTTGTATGTATTGCCGGGAGCCGACAATTCATTAATAGCCGCGAGTCAGTTTTAAAAGACTTTTTTTCTTTCAAAAATGACACTTTGTGCAGGGACAGTTCTAAGCACGGGAAACATGCGCCACTTCACATGCATATCATACACACCCCCCAGGTACGAAATTTAAAGGAATATTTCACTTTTATTTTTTCATTTTAAGCATTATTAAAATCACTGCTCCCGAAAAAACGGCCGTTTTTAAAACTTCTTTTTGCATTGATACATGTCCCCTGGGGCAGGACCCGGGTCCCCAAACCCTTTTTAGGACAATAACTTGCATATTAGCCTTTATAATTAACACTTTAGATTTCGAACGTTCGAGTCCATTGTATTTAATAGGGTTCTAAAGTTTACACGAACATTTTGTCTGTTTGCAGGTTCTGGTGCGAACCGAACAGGGGGGTGTTCGGCTCATCCCTGCTGTTCACCTGCTGCTGCCTAGTGGTTCCAGTTTACCTGCTGTGCCTCCCGGTCCGGGTCATCTGCTGAGTTCCTGGTTCCTGTCTGCTCATCTGCTGGTTCCTGTCTGCTCATCTGCTGGTTCCTGTCTGCTCATCTGCTGGTTCCTGTTCACCTGCTCCTGCCCAGTGGTTCCAGTCTACCTGCTGTGCCTCCCGGTCCGGGTCATCTTCTGAGTTCCTGGTTCCTGTCTACTCACCTGCTGTAGTTCCTGGTTCCTGTCCACTCACCTGCTGTAGTTCCTGGTTCCTGCCTCCTCACCTGCTGGTTCCTGATCACCTGCGGTAGTTCTTGATCCTGCCAGGCACTCGTACCCCTTCCACCTCCGTGCTTCCTGTTATACCACCAGGGGCCGCCGGTGGGAGCCGTAAGGGAGGCCTCCCTCTGCTAACCGGGCTTGTCACCGTCAGGTACGTGACAGTAGCAGACAGCCATGTCTGAGCCCGAGCAGGGAGCCTCACCTATGGAGGAACTATGCCGACACCTGGCGGGACTGACCGAGGCCGTTAAGAGCCTCCAGCAAGGCTACACTCACCTGGAAGGACAAGTGCGGGCCCTCACCAACCCCGATGGAGCTCAAGGGGGTCCACGTGCCTCCACTTCTTCCGCCGGGGCAGGAGCTGCGCCCACGGTGGTCATGCTTCCCCCTGAACCCAGGGTCCCTACACCCGAAAGATTCTCCGGGGACCGGAGCAAGTTCAGGGCTTTCCGGAACTCTTGTGAGTTGTACTTTGCCTTACAGCCCCGCACCTTTTCCTTAGAAGCTACCAAGGTGGGCTTTGTAATTTCGCTGCTTTCTGGAGACCCACAGAACTGGACCCACCGCCTGCTAGAACGCAAAGATGCGTCCTTGGACAGCCTTACACTTTTTTTTGACGCCATTGCCCAATTGTACGAGGACCCTCAGCTCTCGGTCACTGCAGAGAACGCCCTGCGGACCCTTCAGCAGGGACGCAGAGCAGCGGAAGATTATGTAGCTGAATTCAGGCGCTGGAGCGCAGACACCAGCTGGAATGACGCTGCCTTCCGTCACCAGTTTCGCATAGGCCTTTCTGACCCATTGAAGGACGAACTGGCTAGGGTAGGAATACCAGAAAATTTGAACCTACTGATCGATCTGACAATTCAGATCGACCGACGCCTGAGGGAACGGAGGGTTGAGAGGGCCACGGGCTTCACCCGGCCGACCTGGATGCTTCCCCGGGTCCCCAGTCATCCGCTCCCAGCTTCTGCAGCACCCTTGACCCCCTCGTACGATGCTCCTGAACCCATGCAGCTTGGGGTCCTCCGCCCTTCCCTTACTCCGGAGGAACGCCAACGCCGACGCGCGCACAACCTGTGCCTGTACTGCGGGGAGCCCGGTCACTTCGTTAGGAACTGTCCCCTGAAGTTCCGTAAGTGCTTGTCAGTATTCCCTGCTGTGATCAACCCTCAGACTAAATCCCCCTCTCACTTCGCTCTTTCTATCTCCCTGCAGCTCCCAGGAAGGACCCTGCAAGTCGTCGCAATTATTGACTCTGGGGCTTGTAGTTGCTTCATGGACTCAACTTTTGCCTGTACTCAACTTATTCCTCTACTTCCCAAGACCCATGGACTACGGGTTCACCTGGCTGATGGGTCCCTTATCAAGTCGGGGCCCGTGGTCGAAGAGACGGCTCCCCTACCTGTCACTGTCTTCTCCTCTACCGGGGTGCACCGAGAATATCTACGGCTGGATATTATCTCCTCTCCACTGTTCCCCATAATTCTCGGTATGCCCTGGCTACAAGCCCATAATCCTACCATTAACTGGGTCACGGGGGTGATCACGTTTCCTTCCTCCTACTGCCAACGGTCCTGTGGCTCACACAAACCCCCTGGGCCTGCCACCTTAATGTGTACCGACACTGAGGCCGGAATACGTCAGGCCATCCCTGACGCTTACCTGGACTTTCTCAATGTGTTTAGTAAACAGGGGGCAGAGACACTACCACCCCACCGAGCCTACGACTGCCCCATTGATCTACTTCCCGGAGCAGCTATTCCTTTCGGTAGGATTTTCCCTTTAACGGAGGTGGAACAGGGGGCCCTGAAGGACTACATCGATGAGAACCTTTTAAAGGGGTTCATTCGCCCCTCTACGTCGCCAGCAGGCGCAGGCATTTTCTTTGTAGAAAAGAAGGACCATACCCTCAGGCCATGTGTGGACTACCGTGAACTAAATAAGGTCACCATTAAAAATCGTTATCCTCTTCCTCTGGTACCAGAGTTGTTCCAAAGATTGGGAGCTGCCGTTATTTTCACTAAGCTTGACCTCCGGGGAGCCTATAACCTGGTCCGAATCAAGGAGGGCGATGAGTGGAAAACCGCCTTCCGCTCCCGGTTCGGACATTTCGAATATTTAGTGATGCCCTTCGGGCTGTGCAATGCCCCTGCCACCTTCCAGTATTTAATTAATGATGTTCTTCAGGATTTTTTAGATCTCTTTGTGATTGCTTATTTAGATGACATACTAATCTTCTCTTCCTCCCTTGACTCTCATCGCAGGCATGTCAGAAGTGTGTTAGACCGGCTTCGGCAGCATAAACTATATGCGAAGGCTGAGAAATGCGAGTTTGAGCGGGAGAGCATAGCATTTCTGGGATTAATCATCTCTGGCGAAGGCATCAGGATGGACCCACAGAAGATCACCGCAATCTTGGACTGGCCAGCGCCAGTTCATAAGAAGGGAATCCAACGGTTCGTTGGATTCGCCAACTTTTATCGTAAATTCATCCGGGGGTTCTCCGCCATCATTGAACCCATTACTCAGCTAACCAAGCAAGGTACCCGCTTCCACTGGTCCCCTGAGGCCCAAAAGGCCTTTGAGGATCTCAAAGGGCTCTTCACCTCTGCATCCATCTTAAAACACCCAGATTCCTCCCTACCATTTGTACTTGAGGTAGATGCTTCTGAGGTTGCAGTAGGGGCAATATTGTCAAAGAGGCAAGGAACCAAGGCTTTGCTTCATCCGGTGGCTTTCTTTTCTCGCAAATTATCTGCGGCAGAAAAGAACTATGACGTGGGAGACCGGGAACTCTTGGCGATTAAGTCCGCCCTGGAAGAATGGAGGTACTTACTTGAAGGTGCTGCTCACCCGATCTTAGTATTCACCGACCATAAGAACTTAGAGTACCTGAAAACTGCAAAAATACTAAAACCACGACAAGCCAGATGGGCCCTGTTTTTTTCCCGGTTCTCCTTCCATGTGACATACCGCCCCGGTGCCAAGAACACTAAACCTGACGCCTTGTCCCGAATGTTTCATGGATCCAAAGAACTCTCCTCACCCGATACAATCCTCGCTCCTGGGAATTTTCTCCTACTTCAGGAGGACCTACTCTCCCGGATCAGACAAGCCACCACTAGACAGGAACCCTCTCCTGAACTGGATCTGCAAACCAAGGATGGATTACTCTGGCACCAAGACAGGATATTCATACCAGAAGAACTAAAGATAACCGTGCTAGAGCTCTGCCACGATCATGCCCTTGCTGGGCATTTTGGCGTGGCTAAGACCACTGAGTTGGTACAACGTACCTTCTGGTGGCCTCGACTACGCGAGGATTGCAGGAGGTTCGTGGAGTCCTGTACTACATGTACCCGGAATAAAGGGTCCAGATCCAAAGCCTGGGGACTACTGAAGCCCTTACCCGTTCCAGAGAGACCGTGGAAAATGCTTTCTATCGACTTCATAGTTGAACTCCCCCCGGCTGAGAATCACACCACCATCTTTGTGATTGTGGACCGTCTGTCCAAGATGGCACATTTTGTTCCTATGAGAGGGACCCCCTCGGCCCCGGAAACTGCACAAATGTTCATTAAAGAAGTCGTCAGGCTCCACGGGGTACCTGCTAATATAGTCTCCGATCGGGGGGTACAATTTACCTCCCGGTTCTGGAGGTCCCTCTGCAAGACTCTGGGAATAGAGCTATCATTCTCTTCGGCTTACCACCCTCAAACCAACGGACAGACTGAGAGAACAAATCAGACCCTCGAGCAATATTTGCGTTGTTTCTCCTCCTTTGCTCAGAATGACTGGCTCTCCCTGCTTCCGCTAGCGGAGTTCTCCTACAATAACTCCATCCACTCCGCAACTAACCAGACCCCATTTTTTGCGAACTTCGGGTTTCACCCCACATTTCTGCCCAACTCTCTCCCTGAGTGCTCAGTGCCCGCAGTTCTGGAAAAAGTGAATTTCTTCTCCTCTAACAACCAGCTTCTACGCGAAGCCATGGCAAGAACTCAGGAGTATAACAAGACGGTCTACGACAGGAGGAGACGGGGTGAATTAGCGCTGGCACCGGGCGACCAAGTATGGCTTTCCACCATCAATCTAAGATTGGCTTGCCCGTCCAAGAAATTGGGCCCCAAGTTTCTAGGGCCTTTTCCTATCAAAAGGAAAATCAACGAGGTGGCCTACGAGCTGGAGCTCCCCGACTCCCTGAGGGTCCACCCTGTTTTTCATGTTTCTCTATTGAAACCGTCAGTCTCCAACCCATCCCCAGGTCGGACCCCGACTCGCCCTGATCCCGTCATCATAGACGGGGAACAGGAATTCGAGGTAGAAGCTATTTTAGACGCACGAAGAAGAAATAGCCAGAGTCAATTTTTAATAAAATGGAAGGGTTATGGACCAGAGGAGAACTCCTGGGAACCCGAAGAGAACATTCACGCCAAAGACCTGATACAAGCCTTCAGGAGGTCTCACCCCGAGAAGTTTGCTCCTAGGGGCATCCGGAGGCTGCCCCTTGGGGGGGGGCAATGTCATGGAAACCCTGTCAGGAACAGACGCCCTGGACTTACTGGTTCCCGCCCCCGCAGGTGACGCCCGAAGGGCTATTTAAACTCCTCACTTGCAGACAGTCCCTGCTGTCTGCTCTACAGCGTTTATCCCAAGTGACCTGATCTGCCTTGTTTACCTGTATCTGACCCGGCTTCCTGTGACCCTCCTGCTATCTGCCTGTACCTGACCATCGGCCTGTTTTCTGACTTCGGTATTGCCTGATCCTTTTGTGCCTCGCTGCCTGCCAGTTTACCCGACCCCGGCTTGTCTGACGATCCTGCCTGACCTTGGCTCGTGTTCACCTGCTGCTGCCTAGTGGTTCCAGTTTACCTGCTGTGCCTCCTGGTCCGGGTCATCTGCTGAGTTCCTGGTTCCTGTCTGCTCATCTGCTGGTTCCTGTCTGCTCATCTGCTGGTTCCTGTCTGCTCATCTGCTGGTTCTTGTTCACCTGCTGCGGCCCGGTCCGGGTCATCTTCTGAGTTCCTGGTTCCTGTCTACTCACCTGCTGTAGTTCCTGGTTCCTGTCCACTCACCTGCTGTAGTTCCTGGTTCCTGCCTCCTCACCTGCTGGTTCCTGATCACCTGCGGTCGTTCTTGATCCTGCCAGGCACTCGTACCCCTTCCACCTCCGTGCTTCCTGTTATACCACCAGGGGCCGCCGGTGGGAGCCGTAAGGGAGGCATCCCTCTGCTAACCGGGCTCGTCACCGTCAGGTACGTGACAGTAAGGGAAGGGCCAGTGGAACCCAGAAGCTCTTAGAAAGTATGAGCCAGAAACGAATGGACATTCAGAATATGTCTTGGATTGCTTTAAAATGGGTCTGTAATGTTTATCCACAATATCTCACAGGATATATGCCATATTAGCAGAGTGACTCATTCTAGTGTGGCTACTCTGCATCTAATTGTGGCTTGTGCTAATTAACCCTGTCATTGTGTGAAGGTGTATTTATGATAATGTGTATTATAAGTTAGCAGACAGCCAATCTGGGAAACATAAAGGTCATGCATATGAGTCATTTAAGTTGTAAAGGGATTAGTTAATGAACTCACCTGTTGTCTGCTAAGGGATGTTTTGACACTCAGAATAATATGTATTGGAGGCTCGTTATGTAACCATTGTGTGATGTTGTGGGTGGAGTTGGGTCATTGTTCATTAGATTACTGCAGTATACTTTTGGTGCATATAAGAGCCTGTTTTCTCATTAAAGATTGTTAGACCTGCTGGAAACCTAAAAACAGAGCTGTGTCTCATTATTAGGGGGGAATTATCATTATGGGTCTCGTTCGCCTGACTGTGGAGTGTCAGTAGCTGCCTTGTATTCGGAAAGGGAATATCCTAAACGGCGTTAACCCCTTTCGTATTGGGATTGCTGTTACAACGTATATTAGCATCAAGACTACAACCTCACCTTCAGGATGTCATCCACCCCGACCAAGCCGTGTTTGTTCTAACTAAGGAGGCAAAGGACAATACTACTAGAGCCTTAAATATTATTCATTTGGCTCATCTGTATAAAATACCTTTGTGTTTTTTATCCACCGACGCAGAAAAGGCTTTTGACAGGGTGGATAGGACATTTCTGAAGGAGACATTAATCCATATTGGGTTGAGGAAGTCGTTCAGTAGATGGATAGAGGCTATATATTCGGCTCCATCTGCAGCTGTTAGAATGAATGAGATGACCTTTCCATACTTCAACTTGAGTAACGGCACAAGACAAGGATGTCCTCTATCCCCCCTGATTTTTAAACTAACTTTAGAACCATTCTTGCGATTTGTCCGAGGAAGTACAGCTATTCAGGGTTTCTCAATTGGCAAGTCGGACCATAAAACTGCGGCTTTTGCGGATGACATATTGTTTTTTATTACATCCCCAGAAACTATGCTGCCAAACTTACTAATTGAGTTCAATCGGTATTCTGTACTTTCGAACTTTAAAATCAATATCCAAAAATCAAAATTGCTAAATATTACGCTGTCTCCTGCTCGTGTCCAAGCTCTTCAATCTTCATTCTCCTTCCCTTGTGCTTCCTCATACCTGACATACCTAAGGGTCAAATTGACTCCTTCAGTAGTTAAAGTATTTGCAGCTAATTTTCTACTGTGTGATCTGTCTGCTGACTTGGAGAGATGGAATAAAGGTCCCTATACATGGATGGGCAGGAATGCAATTCTTAAAATGAATATTCTGCCTAGACTATTGTATCTTTTTCAGACTCTACCAATAGTTATTCCAGGGTCTTTTCTGAAATCACTACGTAGTATCTTTATTAGATTTATTTGGGCAAAAAAGCATCCACGTTTATCTTACCATCTCTTGGCTATGCCTAAAACCCAGGGAGGTATGGCTTTTCCAGACCGATTCAATATTATCAGGCAGTACACCTCGCCAGGGTAATAGCCTGCTGCAGAGATGGGGGATATAAAGCATGGGTAGCGATTTAACAATCATGTACTCAGAGCCCACTTCAATCTCTGCCATGGTTAAGGTTAAGGACACTTGGTACCTTGAGGCATCATCCCCTAATAGGGGCAACTCTGAGAGTAATACAACAAAGCCATTTTTTTCCAAGGCAGAAGGACAAATTACGCGGCCATACCCAATATTGGGAAATCCGGTATTTCCCCAGGATATACAGATAGCTGTTTTAGGCAAACTTTGAGACAAGGTCAATTTCGCCTAGGTGATTACCTTGAAAAATCCAGGCTGAAGACCAGGGCGGAAATACAGTTGATGTTTAATCCGCCTTTATCCTGGCGGATGCAGCAACTTACCCATTTTCTTAGTTCTCTTCTCCGTAGGGAGTGGTCAGACCGTTTGAATACGTCTTTGGAAAATTTATGTTTGGTAAAAGCTCCTTCAGCTCATGGGGTATTCGTTCCGGGATTCCTTCAGAAATGGGAAAGAGACTTAAACATTATACTCTCCGAAGAGCAGCGGGGCTATATTTTATACTTTGCCCACTACTTCTCAAAGGCTAGTAAGTATTAAGAGCTGGGCTACAAAATTCTTACACAATGGTATAGAGTTCCATCATTGCTGCATAAAATGTATCCGGAAAGGACAAATATGTGCTGGAGTTGTGGAGAGGCAGAGGGCAATATGCTCCATATTTTTTGGTCCTGTCGGAAACTGAAGGAATTCTGGTCTAAAGTGCAAGATATCATAAGACAGCTTACTGATTATGATTTGGGATCTGATCTTGTCAGATACCTTCTCCACCTCTCAGATTCTTCTATGCATAAATACAGAAAGTCTATGATCGTTCCTCTCCTGAATGCAGCCAAGGCATGTGTCTCAGCCCTCTGGAAGCAGGAAGCACCTCCTTCATTCTCTCTGTGGCTTAAAAAAATAGCTGACATACATGCATGGAAAAAGGAATTGCAACTATGCAAGGCAGAGAGGAGAAGTTCAATAAAAAATGGACACAATGGTCCCTCTTTGTTTTCTCTAGGGAATGTGGCTGTGCCCTTGTAGAGGGGAATAGAGGCCCATTTTAAGAAAAAATTAAAAAATAATTTATTTTTATATTTTTTATAAAATAAAATAAATAAAAAAATTCTGTTTACTTTTTGGGTAAACAGCCAGGATGCCAGAGGTCAAAGTCTATATCGTCAATAGATTTAAAAAATAAGAATTTTGACTTGAAAGGATTTGTATATTTAACTATAATAGAATTGATCTGTGACATGTTATATTTGTGATGCGTATGCAATTGAATTAATGTTTGTTAAAAAAATTGCTTAAAATAAGATAAAATATAGAATATTTAAAAAAAAAACAACAGTCCTCCTCCTGTCAATTGACAGAATTGATTGGGATTTCATGCTTTCAACATTTTTTTTTTTTTTTTTTTTCCAAAAACAGTTTATTGAAATGTAAAAAGCATTTACAGATATCTTGAACAATAGTAGTACAATAAGGTATTAATACAACCACAAAACATGGATGAATAACATGTGTCACATACAATTCAACTTGCGGGTAGTGAAAATGAAATGGCTATGTGCATCCTTCATGAACTAGGCCGTGTTGGGGTGGGCTACCTTAATTCAAGGTAGTTGTGGGGTCTAGTCAAAGTCCACTACCATTGACGGGGATAGATCTTGTTGGTAGGTTAGAGCTAGGTAGGTTCACGGATGCCGTTATGGACTTTTGGTCTGTGTGGGAGGGAAAGGCCAACAGGTGCAATATGGCAGAAAGGGAGGGAAGGAGCTATAAACAGGTTTATTTCGTTGAGAGTGTATGAATGCGGGAGTGTAGGCTGGAGCTATGTTAGTGGTTGTATTGTACAGAAGCTTGTGGATGAGAAAGTAGGAGGGGGTAAGTGGTGGAAGGAGAAGGGGTGGGGTGGGGATCGAGGGGAGGGGAGTGAGGCAGGAAGGGATGGCGTTGGCAGGGGGTCCGTCTCTGACTTCCCCGACCCCTTGGGGTGTTCAAGGGGCGTGTTATGAGAAACTAGGGGCGGATCTGTATAGGGGGAGATATAGGAGGAGAGAGGTGTCTTTGTAAGGTTTAGGGTTAAGGGGAGATCCTGGCACGTCGTAGATTTTTAATGACAATTCTCAGAGGAGTAATTTATCCTTTGTCAGGGTTCAGGGAGTTTGCAAATTCTGGGGTCGTTTTATAGTGTAACCAGCAGGCCCATTTTTTACTAAATGATGACGGAGTCTCTCTTGCAATATGTATAAGATTTTCCATTTCCTCAATTTTGCATATTCTGTTAAACCATTCTTTTATGGTTGGTTGGTGAGTCGATTTCCAGTGTATAGGGATACACTGCTTTGCCGCATTGATCATGTGCATTGCTAGGGATTTGTGATAGGAATTGTGCGACAGGGGTGAATGGTGTAGAAGGAATTGAGAAGGGGAAAGGTCCAAATGATATGAGGTGACTCGAGAGGTTATATGGCATACCTTTTCCCAGAAGTCTTTTAGAGATGGACAGGACCACCAGATATGGAGAAGGGTTCCCCTTTCCCGGAGACATCTCCAGCAAACCTCTGGGATTGTGGGATTATATTTATGCAGAAGGGTGGGCGTGCGGTACCATCTAGATTGGATCTTAAAGCCGTTTTCCTGGGTCGACACATTCGTCGACCCTTTATGTATGTTGAGGAAAATTAGTTCCCATTGTTCCGCTGAAAGAGATACCGAGAGGTCTGACTCCCAGTTCTTACAGGCTAAGGTCTCGTTAGCTTTCATCTCGGCGAAGAGGAGTTCATGTGTGGTAGAAACTAGATGAGATTGGGGTGTCGTTTGGATACATAGCTTTTCGAAAGGGGTGAGTTCTCTGGAGCATTGTATATTCTTGTTAAGGGATTTTAGAAAATGAGCAATTAAAATATATGTCCAAGGGGGAATGGGTGGCTTGTTTAGTTGGGAGGAGGGTTGGGATGTAGACAATAGTTTGCCCCGGAGGAAGAACTGATGTGATCTAATTGGGCTCTGTGTCCAGTTATCGGTAAGAAACTTTGCGTGCATACCTGGTGGGAACCCAGGGTTCATTTTTACAGGTGTCAGTGGGCCGGGAATCGAAGATATGGGTGATCGGTAGCAAAGCTTTTTGAAGCATTGCAAGGTTGGGCCTATAAGTGGGTGTACGTGTAATTCAGAGGGGACGTGGGGTGAGAGTAACCATGGGAGAGACTCCAAAGGGAGAGCAGAAAAAGATGCTTCTAGGGAAACCCAATCTTTGTGGAGAGATTGAGTATTCCAGTCCACTATCCTGGTAAGGTGTGTAGCAGTGTAATAATTGAGAAGGTTGGGGAGGCCTATGCCCCCAAGTCTTTTAGGTCGGGTGAGCTGCGTAAAGCTGATTCTGGGTCTACGGTTCCCCCATAAGAATTTAGTGCATATGTTTCTATAAGATTTAAAAAAGGCCGGAGGTATATGTATAGGGATCGCCTGCAATATATAGAGTATTCTCGGGAGGGCATTCATTTTGAGGATCGCCGCTCTGCCAAACCAAGAGAAAAGCGGTTTGTTCCATGTTTCAAGATCAGAGGATATTCTGTGTAGGATAGGAACATGGTTTTTAGCGTAGAGGTTTGAGAGTTTGGAAGGGAGTTGTATCCCTAGGTATGTGATGGAATCATGTTTCCATTGGAACGGGAAGTTAGCCTTACATTGATCAACTATGTGTTGAGGTAATGTTATATTAAGGGCAAAGGATTTCGAGAAATTAATTTTAAGGTGGGAGAGGAACTGAAATTGTTTAAATTCAGAAAGAAGGTTTGGTAGGGAGAGTGGGTTCGACAGGAACAACAAAATATCGTCTGCGAAAGCAGCGTATTTATATTCTCTTTTGGAGGAACTTATACCTTGGATATCTGGGTTGTATGTCAGTTTACGGAGGAATGGTTCAAGTGTGAGTACAAAGAGGATGGGGGACAGGGGGCAGCCCTGTCTTGTGCCATTTCCGATGGGAAAGGCGTCCGACAGAGTATTGTTGACCCGTACCTTAGCAGATGGTCCCGTGTATAGTGACAGGATTAGGCCTAACATATATGGGCCCAATTCTATGGCCCTCAGAACCGCTGTCATATAGTCCCAAGCTACTCTGTCGAACGCCTTCTCCGCATCGAGTGACAAAAACAGGCCTTTTTGGGTTGTCTGTGTCATAAGGTGGTGTAAGTTTATTGCTTTAACAGTGTTGTCCCTGGCTTCACGTCCAGGGATAAAGCCGGTCTGGTCATGAGAGATTAAGGAAGGGAGAAGCGGTAAGAGTCTGTTTGCCAAAATCTTAGAAAAGATTTTGACATCTACATTCAATAATGAGATTGGTCTATAATTTCCCGTTTGGGTGGGGTCCTTATCTTCTTTGGGGATAACAACGATATGTGCTTCTAACATTTCGCTTTTGAAAGGATTTGTGGGAGAGAGTGTATTGAAGGCGTCAAGGAAGGGTTGTTGAAGAAGGTCTGAGAATGTCTTGAAATATACGGCGGAAAGACCATCAGGTCCTGGGCTCTTACCAGGCTTAAGTTGTTTTAAAGCTTTTTTCCATTCCTGAATAGAGATCGGGGATTCCAGAATCGTGGTGGTGTCAGTGGGGAGCTTTCCTGGAGCAAATTGGTCTAAGAACGAGTTAATCTCATTGGGTCTGTCATTCGATAAGGTAGTAGGGGGTTCGGATTTATCTAGATTATATAGGGACGAGTAGTACTTCTCAAACTCTCTGGCTATGTCATTGTTATTCGTGAGAGTCTTACCCGTGGGGGATTGTATGTGGTGTATCGTATTAGCAGCCCTTTTCTTGCGTAAGGCTTGAGCAAGAAGATGGCCACTTTTGTTGCCGAATTCGTAAAAAAGTTTCTGAGATAGAGTGTATTTCTTCCTGAGGTGATGGCCCAATTCTTCCTGAATGAGTGTACGAGTCTCTAGTAGTTCTACGAGGGTTTGCTGGGCCAGGTTTCGTTTGTGTAGTGCTTCTAGTTTATTAAGTTTGGAAAAGAGATCAGCCAGTTTTGCCCGTTTTTCCTTTCTAATTGCGGCCCCCAGGGAAATCAATTTCCCTCGGACAACACATTTGTGAGCCGCCCACTGAGTAAGTTTAGAAATGTCCGGGGTGTTGTTCTCAGTGAAATAATTGCTTAGGCAAGTTTGAATCTCTAATTCTTTGGTTTTGTCTGTCAGGATGGAAGGGTCTAGTCTCCAAATTTGCGAGCGGTATACTTTTTCAGGGAAAGTGAGGGTCATTGAGATAGGGTGGTGGTCCGAGAAGGTCATCGGTTCGACGGTTGCTGCTTTCAGGGACGGGAGATCCTGTTGGGTAAGAAATATGTAGTCTAGTCGTGAATATTTGTTATGTGGGGCGGAGAAGAATGTAAAATCCTTTACGTTCGGGTGTAAGGTGCGCCATGTGTCGTGGAGCAAGAGTTCTTGGAAACATTTTCTGATTTGTCGGAGCGCCCTGTATGGTAGGTGGGATTTCCCCGACGAGGTGTCTAAAAGGGGGTTCAGGGGTACATTGAGATCCCCTCCCAGTATAAGAATACCCTCTTGGAAATTGGTTAGGTGTCTTGTTACAGCCCTAAAAAAGGGAACTTGGGACGAGTTGGGGCTGTATATGTTAGCCAAAGTGATTGGTTTGTTCCTGAGTGTCCCTTTTAGGAAGATATACCTGCCTAGTTCGTCAAGGTGAGTGTCTGTAATTTGGATGGGAAGGTTTTTGGAAATGATTATGGAGACTCCTTTGGATTTCGAGATAGGTGAGGTGGCATGGAAACTATGGGGGAAGAGGCGATTAGTCATGTTGGGAACTGATTTCTTACAAAAGTGGGTTTCCTGTAAGAAGATTATGTCAGCTTTCATGCTGCGCATGAGGGAAAAGAGTTGTGTTCGCTTTTCAGGTATGTTCAGTCCTTTGGCGTTAAGGGAGACTACCTTTAGGGACAGGTTGGCGCCTCGGACATTATCGGGGCTCACGTTGGTAGTAGAGGTTTAAGCGAGTGGGGGCGGGAGGATATGGGGAAGTCAGAGACGGGAGGAAAAGAAAGGGGGGGGGTTATGCGGATGGGGAGAAGGGAAGATGTGGGGTAGGTGAGGTTAGGACGTTGAGGAGGAAGATAACCAGGGAGGAAGGAGGGGACAGGTAGGGGGATGGGTTATTATACCGGGTGTGGGACTTGACCTGCAAGCCCACCAATTAGGAGTGGGGGTACCGGTGAGGTTCAGCGGTGTCTACCAGAGTCCGCTGTGTGTGAGAGCGGTAGGTGGAGTTCAACTAGAGAGAGGTGAGGTCTGCGTCTCTCTATGAGGTCTTAAGGATAACAGACGCTGCTGATTGTTAGCGTCATCTATGGCTCATTTTGGTGTCAGAGGAGTAATCTTGTTGTGTAGATGACGGACAGGTCATCCTATAAGGACATGGTGAGAGGGTGATTCGTAGGTGACTTCAGGGCTGTGTGTAACGGCTTATTCTCATAAAGCATGAAGGCTGTGGAGTTGTAAGGGCATTTATTCGGCAATTAGAGGAGGATGTTTAGCATTGTGTAATCTGGGGGTTTGTGTGGAAGAGGGGGATAAGAAATTAAGTGTATTGCTCAAATTTCAGATGTCACATGACAGAGAATAGGGGGCATATACTTTGGTTTAGAGGAATATGCAGGGAACAGAGTCAGTAACATGGTGAATTAGTTAAAACAGAACAGAACAGAACGTACAGCTTGCGTTACCGTGAACAAGTATGCATCTGCAGTTATGGCTGACATCAAAAATCCAAATATGGATAACATAGCAAACAAAACATAGTAAACAAAAACATAGTAAACAAAATCATACCCAGGGGTTAAGGGCAGGCTGTCTAAATCCGAGGGGGGCACGCCCATTCCCAAACCTGAGAATGGATTCTACCCGACATCCAAGTAGGCCACACACCTGTGCATGTCCCCCTCGGATCCCCGACCACCCTCAGTGCTGTAAAGCAGAAAATTCAGGAGCTAGGAGCTAGTAGGGCCTGTGGGGAGAAAGACAGCACATAATGCAATCGGGGGATTATATATCGACATGTCATTAGCTGCATTGGAGTAGATAGGAGAATGTAGGAAGAAGGCTTCAATAGAAAAAGGGTACAGCCGATGAGCAAGAATGAATACAGTGTGAGGAGAAGGAGGAAAAGACAATCAGTGCGGGAGAAGGTAGTCTCTGACCCGACATAAGGAAGTTAGGGCGACCGGGGAAACCTTCGGGAGTTGTCCAAGAGGGAAAGAGGGTACCAACCGTTCTGCCAGTGTTCCCTAGGGATTGCTGTATAAAGTTACCTGCGAATTGGAGTGGTCCAGAGTCCAGCTGTGAGGTGGAAACAGAAGGACGGTATTCATGTTTCTTGTTAGGCGATGCGTGCTTTGCGGGGCACTGGAGAAGCCGTCGGGCTACCATTACGCGGGGCTCTTTGATCCTTTGAAGGAGTGTGGGGAGGAGGTGGGTGAGAGCGTCGGCGGCCGATACTAAAGTTGCCTGCTTCTGCGATACCTTCCATGGAGGTGACTCTTCTGAATGGCGGTATACGGAAGTCGCTGTACCAGTCTGGTACTTCCACATACGGTATCTCCATGGCCGTGCAGAAGTGGTCTAAATCCTCCGGGACTTTTAGATTGGCTGTGCGGCCTTGGTGAGTTGCTGTCAGGCAGAAGGGGAACTTCCATCGGTAGATTATGGATCTGGCCCTCAGTGTTTCCAGGAGGGGACGTAGCTCGCGTCTGCGCTGCAGGGTGATGTTAGATAGGTCCTGGTAGATTCTGATATCCGTTCCCTGGAAAGACAGTTGGTTGCGGTGTCTGGCCTTGCGTAATATTTCCTCCTTCAAGGGAAAGTCTGTGAGGCAGCAGACTGCATCCCGTGGGGGATCTGTGTCCCTTCCCCGCGGGCGCAGTGCCCTGTGGAGCCGTTCGAACGCGATCGGGGTATCAGGGGCTCTTTCAAGTAGATCGTTAAAGATGGTAGTTACTGCCACTGGGAGCTGGCTGGCATCGATCATTTCTGGAATACCCCTCACTCTAAGGTTGTGACGCCTTCCGCGATTATCTAAATCTTCCATGTGGCGATTGATCTCCCTGAGGTGGATCGCATGCGACTCTGTTACCTGTTGAACGTGACAAATCGCTGTGTCTTGGCGGGCTTGAGCGTATTCCACCTCTTCCACCCTAAGCGTCATGGCGTGTATGTCCGACCTCATGTCCAAGATGGCCGCCATGAGGGTGTTTTTAATATCCGTAGCGACGCTGTGCAGGTCATTAAGGCTCACTGCCGGGGGGTGAGTCATCCCCGTTGCCAGACCTGGGGATCTCTGCTCCTCGGGTCGCTGCGGGCTGGAGCTCTGGGCGCGTGGCGCTTGGGAGGAGGCTGCTTGCGAGGCCTGCATCCTGGCCGTAGGCCGTGACCGGAATATCTCGGGGATTTGCTGACTCAGCGGGGTGTCGGTGTTCAGCGGGGATCGGGAACGGGTTGCCGAGGCACTGCGAGCGGTTCTCACCATGTCCGGTGGAGCAGGTAGGCTGATAAGCTGAAGTTGCTGGACCTCGGGACGGGAGCTCGCACACTACACGTCCATCCTGGAACGGCACCAGACCACGCCCCATGCTTTCAACATTAATGCTGGGTTCACACTATTGTGAATTGGATGTGGGTTTCACCGTATGTCAATTTGCATGTCAGGAGATTGTGACCGTCTCAATATGGAGTCGATTCACACATCTCCGGAGCGGCTCAGGTGCAAATTGCACAGGAGTCCTGTGCTTCTTCTGATCCATTTCAGGTCCGAATTCAGCCAAAAATTCAGTCTGAAATCAGACCTGAAACGGTGAATGGGGACACACCGGACCCCTGCTGTGAGCCATCTCATGCTGCGGTGTGAACCCAGCCTCAGACATTTAGGCTTTGGCCCGCATATGTATAAATGGATAGAGGCATTATATTTCAAACCATCTGCCCAAATCCAAGTGAATGGGAACATGTCTCAACCTCCTGTTTTACACAATGGAGCACGGTAGGGATACCCAACCTCTCCCTTGCTATTTGTACTGTCCCTGGAAGCCCTCTTAGTGACGATGCAAGCAAATCAAGAGAAACAGCTGGGAAAGAACAAAAAGTATCTGCATTTGCAGATGATATTCTACTTTATGTATCTAATCCAAGTCAAATGTATCTAATCCAAGTCCTAATGGAACTAAAAAGATTTGGGGAGGTCACAAATTTAAATTGTGAATGTAGAAAAGTCTGAAATATTAAATATCTCTGTTCCCCAGGGAGAACACATGGCTCTTAGACCTTTATACCCATTTGAATGGAAACATAAGGGATTGAGATACCTGGGCATACATCTATCTCATTTAGTGAAGGATGTATATCAAGATAATTCTATACCTCTTCTTTGAATTAAAAAGGATTTGAATGGTTACCCTATCGGCAAGTTATCCTGGTTGGGTAGGATAAACGTGATTAAAATGGTGATTTTTTCCAAAGGCTCTCTATGTATTTCACGCTCTTCTCATTTTAATATTTTGATTGACTTTTCAAAGTTTTAACAAACATACATTCATTAGTTACACAGTGTGCAAAGTCACGTTTTGGTTCGTCACCATATTGCATAGTTATAACAGTAGGTTCAGTAAGTTCAATTACAGTATATTGCAGTGCAATGAGGTTAGGTAGCATAGTTAAGCAATGTATTCGAAATAGAATAGAATATTAGGTGACTTTATGGTTTTCAGTCCCTGTTTCCCAATGGCTGTCAAATTTTTTACATGTCAAAGAGTTGATAGCCAATAGGCGTTCAAAGGTGTGATTTCTGTAAAGTAGTGTAATCATCTCAGCTGTGTTGATGGCCAAGGTGTTTTTCCAGTTTCGAAGAATAATGGTACGAGTTGCCAGTAGTATGTGGGTGGTGACTAATCTATATTCTTGGGGAAATTCTCTATACCAATGTGAAGGGTTGCTAGTGCAGGGTTTGGTGTTACTAAAATCCATGTGGATGACGAGATCAGTTGGAACGTTTTGTTCCAGAGGCTCGTTATGCTCAGGCATTCCCATAACGTGTGTAACAGATTGCTGATTTGTCCACAATTTCTCCATCACATGGGAGATGTGTCTGGGAGAAAGGTGGCAAGTCTATATGGCGTATAGTGCCATCTGTTGGTGATTTCAAGCATCATTTCCCAATGATTCACACAGTGGGAGATTTTATGTATTTCCTTGAAAGCATGTTTCCATTGTTCATCAGGGAACATAGTGCTTAGACCTTTTTCCCACTTCTTATGGTAGCTGTTTTACTAAAAGTATGTTTGTTTTTAATAAGGTTGTAAAATAGTGATATACCTTTAGTGGAATGAGGCGTGTTTATGTAAAAGCACCATGCTGTGGATGATATTTTAAATTTGGGTATGGGGTGTGCCCTTTGGAAGTGGGAAATGCGTACACAGGAGAACAGCAAATTGTTGGGTAGTTGGTGTGCAGTCATCATTTGTTCTGCTGATTTGGGTTTTATTCCCATAAAAAGGTCTTGTATGTGTTTTATGCCTTGTGCTTGAAGCTCTGTGGTTGAGAGCATAGGAATCTTTGCCCCCAAGAGTCCTATTGGGAGGTCATATGCTATTTCGTGTGTGTCGCTATTGTCAAGTTTTTGGAGGAATCTCCATGCCTGTAAGGAAATCTGTATGGAGGGTGATAGGCCCCCGGTTTCCCAGGGTTCCCTTATGTCACTTATTAGGAATGTGGCAGGGTTGTTTATCGGGAGTGATGAACGTTCTATTTCTACCCACAGTGGGCAGACATTGTTATGAAACAAGTGTTTAAGCTGGTCTAGTCTTATTGCCCACAGATAGTCTTGAATTTCTGAAAATCCTGCACCCCCTATATTTTTATGTGGGATAAGGTTGTTGTGTGAGCAACTAGCTTTTTTGCCTTCCCATGTAAATTCCCATATGGTTTTGGACATAGTGCCGAGGTAGTGAGGTGGTATGGGAATCGGCAGGAATCGGAAAATATATAGAATGTGTGTAAGGATAGACATTTTAAATGCCGCTATTTTGCCCAACCAGGGCAATTCTCTTTTGGAAATGTCTGTGAGTTGTTGTTCTAGTTTAACTATGAACAGTTTAAGGTTGGCATCTGCTAAGGATGAGGTTGGATTGGTTAGGGTTAAACCTAAATACGAAATACCCTTTTTACTCCACAAGTATGGTAGAGTGTCTTGTAATAACCTTTTAATAGATTGGGAAAATCCTACGTCTAGTATCATGGATTTGGTAAAGTTTACTTTGTAGTAAGATATGTCTCCAAAGTCCGTTAGGATTTTGTGGGCCTATGGGAGGGATGTGTGTGGGTGCGTCAGTAATAGAATTACATCATCTGCAAACAGGTTTATGACGTGTTTACTAGAGCCAAAGGTAAAGCCCATAATATTAGTATTTGATCTGATGGTTTCAGCTAAGGGTTCTATCATTAAGTTAAATATTGTGGGAGAGAGAGGGCAGCCCTGGGAGTGCCATTAGAAATGTTAAATGGCTTGGATAAGAAACCCGATGTATGAACTTGGGCTGATGGGCATGAGCTGATGGGCATGAGTAAAGAGCCAATATTGCTGCCAGTAGGGATGATTGCTGCATTGCTGGCTGATGATTGGCCAAGCATGCACTATGACCCGCATGCTTTGGCCAATCACAGCGCCGTCAGCACAGAGAGCCATAATTGGCCAAAGGAAGGGTGCCTTTGGCCAATCATGGCTCAGGGGAGTAGGTACGTGCCCCACACTATATAAAGCCGCCTGTGAGTCGGCCTTGTGTAGTGTGTTGCGGCGTTGTGAGAGAGATAGAGAGAGAGTCATTTAATTTCAGTTAGATAGAGCAGGCAGGCGATTCAGGTAGCTGCAGTCAGTGTATTTAGTATATATATATGCATCCCAGGAGTTGTATATATATACAGTGGGGCAAAAAAGTATTTAGTCAGCCACCAATTGTGCAAGTTCTCCTACTTAAAACAATGAGAGAGGCCTGTAATTGTCATCATAGGTATACCTCAACTATGAGAGACAAAATGTGGAAACAAATCCAGACAATCACATTGTCTGATTTGAAAATATTTTTTTTGCAAATTATGGTGGAAAATAAGTATTTGGTCAATATCAAAAGTTCATCTCAATACTTTGTTATATATCCTTTGTTGGCAATGACAGAGGTCAAACGTTTTCTGTAAGTCTTCACAAGGTTGTCACACACTGTTGCTGGTATGTTGGCCCATTCCTCCATGCAGATCTCCTCTAGAGCAGTGATGTTTTGGGGCTGTCGCTGGGCAACACGGACTTTCAACTCCCTCCAAAGGTTTTCTATGGGGTTGAGATCTGGAGACTGGCTAGGCCACTCCAGGACCTTGAAATTCTTCTTACGAAATCACTCCTTCATTGCCCGGGCGGTGTGTTTGGGATCATTGTCATGCTGAAAGACCCAGCCACGTTTCATCTTCAATGCCCTTGCTGATGGGAGGAGGTTTGCACTCAAAATCTCACGATACATTGCCCCATTCATTCTTTTATGTACACGGATCAGTCGTCCTGTTCCCTTTGCAGAGAAACAGCCCCAAAGCATGATGTTGCCACCCCCATGCTTCACAGTAGGTATGGTGTTCTTTGGTTGCAACTCAGCATTCTCTCTCCTCCAAACACGACGAGTTGTGTTTCTACCAAACAGTTCTACTTTGGTTTCATCTGACCATATGACATTCTCCCAATCCTCTTCTGGATCATCCAAATGCTCTCTAGCAAACCTCAGACGGGCCCGGACGTGTACTGGCTTAAGCAGGGGGACACGTCTGGCACTGCAGGATCTGAGTCCCTGGCGGCGTAGTGTGTTACTGATGGTAGCCTTTGTTACATTGGTCCCAGCTCTCTGCAGGTCATTCACTAGGTCCCCCCGTGTGATTCTGGGATTTTTGCTCACCGTTCTTGTGATCATTTTGACCCCACGAGATGAGATCTTGCGTGGAGCCCCAGATCGAGGGAGATTATCAGTGGTCTTGTATGTCTTCCATTTTCTAATTATTGCTCCCACAGTTGATTTCTTCACACCAAGCTGCTTGCCTATTACAGATTCAGTCTTCCCAGCCTGGTGCAGGTCTACAATTTTGTTTCTGGTGTCCTTCGACAGCTCTTTGGTCTTCACCATAGTGGAGTTTGGAGTGTGACTGTTTGAGGTTGTGGACAGGAGTCTTTTATACTGATAACAAGTTCAAACAGGTGCCATTAATACAGGTAATGAGTGGAGGACAGAGGAGCCTCTTAAAGAAGAAGATACAGGTCTGTGAGAGACAGAAATCTTGCTTGTTTGTAGGTGACCAAATACTTATTTTCCACCATAATTTGCAAAAAAAAATATTTCCAAATCAGACAATGTGATTGTCTGGATTTGTTTCCACATTTTGTCTCTCATAGTTGAGGTATACTTATGATGACAATTACAGGCCTCTCTCATATTTTTAAGTGGGAGAACTTGCACAATTGGTGGCTGACTAAATACTTGTTTGCCCCACTGTATATATATATATATATATATATATATATATATATATATATATATACACTGTATTCAGTTTAGCTAGATCTCACTTCAGGGTGTTCCTGTTATTCTCGCTGCAGTATATTAAGTCAGTGTACTGTATACTGGGCTCAGTGTGCAGGTAAAGCTGACTGCAGACCATCTCTGTTCTCTTTCTAATAATACAGACAGACAGTTGATTGAGCTAAGCTGCAGTATATTAAGTCAGTGTACTGTATACTGGGCTCAGTGTGCAGGTAAAGCTGACTACAGACCATCCCTGTTCTCTTCCTAATAATACAGACAGGCAGTTGATTGAGCTAACCTGCGGTATATTAAGTCAGTGTACTGTATACTGGGCACAGTGTGCATGTAAAGCTGACTGCAGACGATTCCTTTTCTATTACTAATAATACAGGCAGTTGATTGAGATAACCTGCAGTATATTAAGTCAGTGTACTGTATACTGGGCACAGTGTGCAAGTAAAGCTGACTGCAAACTATTCCTTTTCTATTACTAATAATACAGGCAGTTGATTGAGCTAACCTGCAGTATATTAAGTCAGTGTACTGTATACTGGGCACAGTGTGAACGTACAGCTGACTGCAGACTATTCCTTTTTTTTTCCACAAATAATTTTTATTGAGGAGAAATAAGATGACAATACAATGCAATACAGTCAGCGTAGACTATTCCTTTTCTATTACTAATAATACAGGCAGTTGATTGAGCTAAGCTGCAGTATATTAAGTCAGTGTACTGTATACTGGGCACAGTGTGCACGTAAAGCTGACTGTAGACAATTCCTTGTGTACCTATTCCAATACATCAAATACAGTATGTCTGGAAGGCCAACAAGGAGAGGCAGACACTCACAGGCCAATAAAAGAGCACAAGCAGGCTCTGTGTCTAGAGGCAACAGTGCTGGTCATGGACAAGGTGCATCCTCATCAGCACACTTGTCCTTTTTTTCAGCAGCTGGCCGTGTTGAGCCGCAACATGCCGAAGAGTTGGTAGAGTGGATGAACAAGCCGTCCTCATACTCCTCATCCTCTCTCACCCAGGCTCAGGGTATTTTGTCTGCCAAAGCAGCTGCCAAAGCAGCCTCTTCCCTCGGCTCAATGGCATCAGTCACTCCTTCCCTAGCCGCATCATGTCCTGAGGAGTCCCCCGAACTGTTTGACCACAGTGTTGGGTACATGCTGCAGGAGGATGCGCAGCGTTTTGAAGGCTCCGATGATGGTACCCAGCTTGAGGAAGGCAGTAACATGAGCCCAGAGAGAGGGGGTGCCCAAGAAGGACAGCCAACTGGCAGTCATGTTCCCCCAGCTGCAGCATACTGCCAGGTTTGCTCCAGTGATGAGGAGGGAGGGGATGATGAGGTCACTGACTCTACGTGGGTGCCTGATAGGAGAGAGGAGGAGGAGGAGGAGGCACATCTCCAACGAGGCATGGTGCCCTCAGGGACCAGCTTAAGGGCAGCCAACCGATTGCATTACACCACAGAGCTCCGCATGTGCAGGGCGCTGCTGTCTCTGCGCCTTATTCCAAAAAGTTCTTTGGTGTGGGCCTTTTTGGAGACGTGTGCAGCAGATCGCACCATTGCTATTTGCAACAAATGTCTGAAGCGTATCTCGCATAGCCAAAAGATCAGCCGCTTGGGCACCACATGCTTGACCAGACATATGTCGACCTGCAATGCAGTCCGTTGGCAAGCGTACTGTGAGGGGGTTAGCTCGGCAGCGGGTATGTGTGACCCCCGGGATGGGCTCCCCACCCAAAAACAGGCCCAGCAGACGGAGGTTGTGGTTTTCAAAATCAAAAAGGTGCGGTTTATTTTCTATTTACAGTGACAAAAACACAGCAAGGCAAAAAAAACATAAACAAAATAAATCCTGGTCAACTTGACCTCTGACTAAACTTACAGGTTTCCTAACTAACGACTGGGATCAGCCTAGTGCTGTCCTAGTCCCTGGTTTTAAATGTCCAAGCAAAATGTAGCCACACAGGCTTTCTCTCACCGCACAGGGGTTCACTCTCCCTAGACAGTCCACACAGGTCTGCTTCCAGGCATGAGCTAACATCTAATGAATCTGGGAGTTTTTATAGAGGCCTAAATGAGCTGACAAGCTTCAGCTGGCCTCATCAACTCCCTGTCTGCACGACGCCCAGCCCTCTCCCTAGAGGTATGAGTCATCAATGAGCCCACTAGTCTCAGCTGGGCTTCATTAACTCTCTACCTAGTTGTATAAATCGGCGTAAAGCCTGAATCTGGGCGAAATATATCTACCCCCCTGGATGCAACCAGGTGACTTTACCTTCCTGCTGTCACAGTACATAAAAGACCCACACCAAAGAATAAAGCAGACCACTCATTTCTCCTCATCAGCTGGGATCTCCAACCCCACTATACCTTCAGTCCTCTCAGAAACCTGCACTGAGAGGAATGAAGGTGTAGAATTAGGTGTGTCACTGCCAAGTACTTGCGGGCAATCTGCTATCGTTACACCAACGTCCGATTGTACCAGGCAAATTTCCCTGCCCCAGTTGCTGCACCGGCAAGACAAATTTGCTCCCAGCCATCCACATGCCCAGCGGTTGAATGCTAGCTTGGCTAAATTGCTAGCACTTCAACTTCTGCCTTTTCAGTTGGTAGACTCTGCCCCCTTCCGTGAGTTTGTGGAATGTGCGGTACCTCAGTGGCAGGTTCCCAAACGCCACTTTTTCTCACGGAAGGCGATTCCGGCTCTCTACCGGCATGTGGAAGGCAATGTCTTGGCCTCGCTGCACAAGGCGGTCAGCGGTAAGGTGCATATTACCGCTGACTCATGGTCCAGCAGGCATGGACAGGGACGTTACCTATCTTTCACGGTGCACTGGGTGACTCTGCTGGCAGCTGGGAAGGATGCAAGACAAGGTGCAGTAGTGTTGGAGGTTGTTCCACCACAACGCCTCCAAAATGCTACTATTGGTGATTCTGACACACCTCTCTCCTCCACCCCCTCCTCTTCTTCTTCCTCCATGGCCTCTTCCTCTGCTGATTTGTCCTCGGAACCAGCGGTGCTCCGTAGGCGTTCAAGGGGCTGTGCAAGTACGCAGGCAAAAAGATGCCATGCGGTGCTTGAGCATGTGTGCTTGGGGGACAGGAGCCACACTGGGGCAGAGATTCTGTCAGCTCTGCAGGGGCAGGCTCAGAGGTGGTTGATGCCACGCCAGCTTAAGCCAGGAATGGTGGTTTGCGACAATGGCACCAAACTCCTCTCTGCCCTCAGACAGGGACAGCTGACCCATGTGCCCTGTGACATTTCTAAAGGAATAAAAGTCATTTAAAACTGCTTGCGGCTTTAATGTAATGTCTGGTCCCGGCAATATGGATGAAAATCATTGAGAAAAACGGCATGGGTACCACCCCCCAGCCCATTACCAGGCCCTTTGGGTCTTGTATGGATATTAAGGGGAACTCCGCACCCAAATTAAAAAAAGACCCTATATACACTGAACAGCAGTATACAGGTGGTGCAAACAAGACAGGGACTGTAGGTTTGTTCTTAAGTAGAATTTGTTTGTAATTTTGAACTGGTACATTTTTAAAGTGTAGCTCCAGCCAAAAAATACATTTTTAAGCTTTTTGGAAAACATAGGGAAGGGTTATCACCCCTGTAACATTTGTTTTGCTGTCTGTGAACCTGTTCAGAAGATTTCACCTCACTTTCTGTCCCAATGACAATTGGATTTTGAAAATTTGGGTTTTTTAAGGAAATAAGGATTTGTGATACAGTATCAGTGGAGAGGAGACACATTTTTCCCATATTAACTCTCACAGGAGAGAATTTCCCTTCCTAGGGGTAGATTTCCTCTCACTTCCTGTTGTCTCCCTCTGTTTGTAAGTAGGAGTCGTTTGAAAGTCTGATGTTTGAAAGTAGTGGCCTGCACTATATACTCTGCAGAAATTTGGGCCTTAGGTGTTGGTGTTGCCACAACACTGTAAGGTCTCACAGTTACTCTTGGTGGGCGCAGGAACGTACCCTGCTGTGAATTATTAAATCAAGAGTTGTAATTACATGCCCCTGTTGAACAGGGTTGGAAAAATTGGGCCTTTGGTGGTGGACGGTGTGGTGGTGTTGCCACAACACTGTAAGGCCCCACAGTTACTCTTGGTGGGTGCAGGAACGGGCCCTGCTGTGAAATATTAGATCAAGAATTGTAATTACATGCCCCTGTTCAACAGGGGCAGAAAAATTGGGCCTTAGGCACAGGTGCTGGTGCCACAACACTGGAACCCCTCACAGAAACTCTAGTGGAGTGCATGAATGAGCCCTGCTGCAAATTATTGCATCAAAAATTATAATTACACGCCCCTGTTAAACAGGGGAAGAAAAATTGGGCCTTAGGCACTGTTGCTGGTGCCACAACACTGCAACCCCTCACAGAAGCTCTAGTTGGAGCGCATGAATGAGCCCTGCTGCAAATTATTGCAGCAAATATTGTAATTATACGCCCCTGTTAAACAAGGGCAGAAAAATTGGGCCTTAGCCATTGGTGGCGGTGCCCAGAACCAAAAATGTTCTTACAAGCTATCAGCATGAACATTGAGGAGGAAGAGGATAGTCACTCAGCATAACAGAATAGTCACTCAGCATCAGCACAGGCAGTCTTGAAGGGATCTGACATTCAAAACAAAAATTATTCGTTTACATCAGCATCAGGTGCTTGGTAGCTGGTGATCCAAGACTGATTCATTTTTATGAAGGTCAGCCGATCGACCGATTCGGTGGACAGGCGCACCCTGTGATCGGTTACAAAGCCTCCAGCAGCACTGAATGTGCTTTCCGAAAGAACGCTGGATGCAGGACAGGCCAGTAGCTCAATTGCATACTGTGCAAGCTCTGGGCAGTGATCCATCCTCAAGACCCAGTAACCCAGAGGATTTTTGGTGGGAAAGGTGTCCAAGTCTGATCTTGCCCCTAGGTATTCCTGCACCATGTAAATCAGACGCTGGCGATGGTTGCTGGAACCGATCATACCTTGGGGCTGTAAACTCCCAGTCTCTGGGAACGCGTAGCACAGACCTTTCTGCATGGCCTCCCGGAGATGTCTCATCCTCTGCGACGGCAAGATAAATGTTCTGCCTCAAGTGCCCTGTCCATTATTCCACGCAGCATATGCTCCAACAAGTGGACAAGAGGTACAGTGTCACTGATGCATGCACTGTCACTGCTCACCATCCTCGTGGCCTCCTCAAATGGTGGCAGGACAGTGCATGCATCCCTGATCATGCCCCACTGGCGTGGTGAAAAAAAAACGAGCTCCCCTGACCCTATCCTGGTGCTGTAGTCGCACAAGTACTCATTGATGGCCCTCTGCTGCGTGTGCAGCCGCTGCAGCAGGGCCAACGTTGAGTTCCACCTGGTGGGCATGTCACATATAAGGCAGTTCTTGGGCAGGTTCAACTCCTTTTGTAGCTCAGCCAGCCGAGCACTGGCATTATATGATCGGCGGAAATGCACACAGACTTTCCTGGCCTGCCTCATGACATCCTGTAAGCCCGGGTACCTGCCCAAGAACTGCTGCACCACCAGGTTAAGTACGTGAGCCACACAGGGCACATGGGTCAGTTGTCCCTGTCGGAGGGTGGAGAGGAGGTTGGTGCCATTGTCACAAACCACCATTCCTGGCTTAAGCTGGCGTGGCATCAACCACCTCTGAGCCTGCCCTTGCAGAGCTGACAGAATTTCTGCCCCAGTGTGGCTCCTGTCCCCCAAGCACACAAGCTCAAGCACCGCATGGCATCTTTTTGCCTGAGTACTTGCACAGCCCCTTGAACGCCTACGGAGCACCGCTGGTTCCGAGGACAAAGCACAGGAAGAGGCCATGAACGAAGAATAAGAGGAGGGGGTGGAGGAAAGAGGTGTGTCACAACCAGTAGTAGCTTTTGGAGGCGTGGTGGCGGAACAACCTCCAACACTACTGCACCTTGTCCTGCATCATTCCCAGCTGCCAAAAGAGTGACCCAATGGGCCGTGAAAGATAGGTAACGTCCCTGTCCATGCCTGCTGGACCATGAGTCAGCGGTAATATGCACCTTACCGCTGACCGCCCTGTCCAGCGAGGCATGGACATTGCCTTCCACATGCCGGTAGAGAGCCGGAATCGCCTTCCATGAGAAAAAGTGGCGTTTGGGACCTGCCACTGAGGAACCGCACATTGCACAAACTCACGGAAGGGGGCAGAGTCTACCAACTGAAAAGGCAGCAGTTGAAGTGCTAGCAATTTAGCCAGGCTAGCATTCAACCGCAGGGCATGTGGATGGCTGAGAGTGAACTTCTTTCGATGGTCCAGCAGCTGGGGCAGGGAAATTTGCCTGCTACAATCGGATGTCGGTGTACTGCTAGCAGAGTGCCCGCAAGTACTTGGCTGTGACACACCTAATTCTACACCTTCATTCCTCTCAGTGCAGGTTTCAGAGAGGACTGAAGGTATAGTGGGGTTGGAGATCCCAGCTGATGAGGAGCAAGGAGAGGTCCGCTTTGTTCTTTGGTGTGGGTCTTTAAGGTACGCTTGCCAATGAGCTGCATGGCAGGTCAACATATGTCTGGTCAAGCATGTGGTGCCCAAGCGGCTGATGTTTTGGCCACGCGAGATACGCTTGAGACATATGTTGCAAATAGCAGCGGTGCGATCTGATGCACTCGACTCAAAAAAGGCCCACACCAAAGAACTTTTGGAATAACGCGCAGAGGCAGCGCCCTGCACAGGCGGAGCTCTGCGGTATGATTCAGTCGGTGTGCTGCCCTTAAGCTGGCCCCCGGAGGGCATCCTGCCTCGTTGGAGATGTGCCTCCTCCTCCTCTCTCCTATCAGGCACCCACGTGAAGTCAGTGACCTCATCATCCCCTCCCTCTTGATCACTGGAGCAAACCTGGCAGTATGCTGCAGCTGGTGGAACATGACTGACAGATTGCTGTCCTTCTTGAGCATCCCCTCTCTCTGCGCTCATGCTACTGCCTTCCTCTAGCTGGGTATCATCATCAGAGCCTTCAAAACACTGGGCATCCTCCTGGAGCATGTACCCAACACTGTGCTCAAACAGTTCGGGGGACTCCTTAGGAGGACATGGTGGGTCTAGGGAAAGAGTGACTGATGACATTGATACGAGGGAAGAGGACACATTGGCAGCTGCTTTGCCAGTACCCTGAGCCTGGGTGAGAGAGGATGAGGTGGATGAGGAGGGCTTGGTCATCCACTCTACCAAGTCTTTGGCATGATGCGACTCAACGCGTCCAGCTGCCGAAAATAAGGACAAGCAAGTCCCATGGCCACGTGCTGATGACGATGCACCACATCCACGACCAGCACTGTTGCCCCTAGACACAGAGCCCGCTTGCCCTCTTTTATTGGCTTGTGACTGTCTGCCTCTCCTTGTTAGCCTTCCAGACATACTAATGGCCTGCAGGGAGATGGGAAAACCAGCAATAAGGGGTAGATTCAGGTGTATACTGTGCAGGAGGCACACTACACCCACTGTAACTGCTTGCAGATGCCTGTGTTACACAACAGAACAACACCAGCAATAAGTGGTAGCTTCAGGTGTATACTGTGCAGGAGGCACACTACACCCAATGTAACTGCTGCAGATGCCTGTGTTACACAACAGAACAACACCAGCAATAAGGGGTAGCTTCAGTTGTATACTGTGCAGGAGGCACACTACACCCACTGTAACTGCTTGCAGATGCCTGTGTTACACAACAGAACAACACCAACACCAGCAATAAAGGGTAGCTTCAGGTGTATACTGTGCAGGAGGCACACTACACCCACTGTAACTGCTGCAGAGGCCTGTGTTACACAACAGAACAACACCAGCAATAAGGGGTGGCTTCAGGTGTATACTGTGCAGGAGGCACACTACACCCACTGTAACTGCTTGAAGATGCCTGTGGTACAAAACAGAACAACACCAACAACAGCAATAAGGGGTAGCTTCAGCTGTATACTGTTCAGGAGGCACACTATACCCACTGTAACTGCTTGCAGATGCCTGTGTTACACAACAGAACAACACCAACACCAGCAATAAGGGATAGCTTCAGGTGTATACTTTGCAGGAGGCACACTACACCCACTGTAACTGCTGCAGGTTAACAAGCAAAGATGACACTGTCCCTGTCCCTGCCTATCCTGCTCTCTCCCTGAACGCCAACACGCTACACTCACTGTAACTGCGCTAGGTTAAGCAAAGATGACACTGACACTGTCCCTGCCTATCCTGCTCTCTCCCTGCACGCCAACACACTACACTCATTGTAACTGCGCTAGGTTAAGCAAAGATGACACTGACACTGTCCCTGCCTATCCTGCTCTCTCCCTGCACGCCAACACACTACACAAGGCCGCCTCGCTGGCGGCCTTATATAGTGTGGGGCGTGTACTAAACCCCCCTGAGCTATAATTGGCCACAGGCATCCTGCCTGTTGCCAATTATGGCTCTCCTTGCTGCCGGCGCTGTGATTGGCCAAGCATGCAGGGTCACAGTGCATGCTTGGCCAATCATCAGGCAGCAATGCACTGCGATGGCGCAGTGCATTGTGGCCCGTTCGCGCCACACGAATATGGAGCGAACGGCCCACAAAGTTCTGGATTCGCCGAACAGACGATGTTCGAGTCGAACATGCGTTTGACTCGAACAGCGAGCTCATCCCTACTCACCATGTAGGCAATGCTGACAAAAGCCAGTGCTGGATTTTACTTTAAAAATGTATTATTTGTATTCTAAATTTACCAGGAGAGCAGAATATAATCTACAGAGCACTGCCAGTGACTTCTACACACTTACTGAAGTCTGCTGCTTTCCTAAAGGTGTGCTTAGATCGTTCTGTCTGCAACAGGGAGGGGGGAGGGGGAGGAGGAAGGAGAAGGGGGGGGGAGAGCAGCTCTGTGTGTTGTGTGAAGTCTCGGGAATGAGCAGAGAGCAGAGAGAGGACATCAATCAAATAAGATGACAGGAAAGTGGGTGGATCCAGACTGCAGACTCTACCATTGTCGGTATTACACAGTATGAAAGACTGTAGACCCTCCCACAGGTAAGTAGCTCTGTTTTAACAGAAACAGGGCACTTCTCAGAGGAGAGGAAAGATTTGTAGATAGCAGCTCATAAGGATTAGGATTAAGCAAAAAAAGGAAACCCACACTTCTCTTTTAATGTCCCCGGTAGTGATGAGCCGAACACCCCCGGGTTCGGTTCGCACCAGAACCCGCGAACGGACCGAAAGTTCGTACGAACATTAGAACCCTATTAAATACAATGGATGCGAACGTTCGAATTCTAAAGTGCTAATTATAATGACTATTATGCATGTTATTGTCCTAAAAAGGGTTTGGGAACCCGGGTTCTGCACCAGGGGACATGTATCAATGCAAAAAGAAGTTTTAAAAACGGTCGTTTTTCGGGAGCAGTCATTTTAATGATGCATAAAGTGAAAAAAAAAAAGTCAAATATTCCTTTAAATATCGTACCTGGGGGGTGTCTAAAGTATGCCTGTGAAGTGCCACGTGTTTCCCGTGTTTAGAACTGTCCCTGCACAAAATGACACTTCTAAAGGAAAAAAAAGCCATTTAAAACTGCTTGCGGCTTTAATGTAATGTCTGGTCCCGGTAATATGGATGAAAATCTTTAAGAAAAATGGCATAGCTACCCCATGACCCCCCCCCCCTACCCAAGCCCATTACCAGCCCCTTTGGGTCTTGTATGGATATTAAGGGGAACCCCGCACATAAAATAAAAAAGGCCCTATATACTCTGAACAGCCGTATACAGGCGGTGCATACAAGACAGGGACTGTAGGTTTGTTCTTATGTAGAATCTGTTTGTAATTTTGAACAGGTACATTGTTTAAGTGTAGCTCCAGCCCAAAAATCTATTTTTAAACTTTTTGGAAAACATAGGTAAGGGTTATCACCCCTGTAACATTTGTTTTGCTGTCTGTGCCCCTGTTCAGAACATTTCACCTCACTTTCCGTCCCAATGACAACTGTTTTTGAAATGTGGTGTTTTTCTTGAAACAAGGATTGGTGATAAAGCATCAGTACAGAGGAGACACCTTTCTCCCATATTAATTATTACAGGAGAGAATTTTCCTTCCTAGGGGTAGATTTCCTCTCACTCCCTGATGTCTTCTTGCGTTTGCAAGTAGGAGTTGTTTGTAAGTTGGATGTTTGAAAGTAGGGGCCTGCCATATATACTCTGCAGAAATAGGCCCCTTAGTTGTTGGTGTTGGCACAACACTGTAAGCACTCACAGTTACTCTTGGTTGGTGCTGGAACGCCCTGCTGTCAACTATTATATCAGGAATTGTAATTACATATAATTGTTGAACAGTGGTAGTAAAAATTGGGCCTTTGATGGTGGTGCTGGTGCCACAACACTGTAAGCCCTGACAGTTACTCTTGGTGGGTGCAGCAATGGGCCCTGCTGTAAATTATTAGATCAAGAATTGTAATTGCATGCCCCTGTTGAACAGGGGCTGAAAAATTGGGCCTTTCGTGGTGGTGGTGGTGGTGGTGGTGTTGCCACAACACTGTAAGGCCTCAGAGTTACTCTTGGTGGGTGCAGGATTGGGCCCTGCTGTGAATTATTAGATCAAGAATTGTAATTACATGCCCCTTTTGAACAGGGGCTGAAAAATTGGGCCTTTCGTGGTGGTGGTGGTGGTGGCGTTGCCACAACACTGTAAGCCCTCGGAGTTACTCTTGGTGGGTGCAGCAATGGGCCCCGCTGTGAATTATTAGATCAAGAATTGTAATTACATGCCCCTGTTGAACAGGGGCTGAAAAATTGGGCCTTAGGCACTGGTGGCACAACACTGCAACCCCTCACAGATACTGTACTTGGAGCACAGCAATGAGCCCTGTTGCAAAGTATTGCTTCAAAAATTGTAATTACACGCCCCTGTTAAACAGGGGCTGAAAAATTGGGCCTTAGGCACTGGTGGCACAACACTGCAACCCCTCACAGATACTGTACTTGGAGCACAGCAATGAGCCCTGTTGCAAAGTATTGCTTCAAAAATTGTAATTACACGCCCCTGTTAAACAGGGGCTGAAAAATTGGGCGTTAGGCACTGGTGGCGGCACCCATAAACAAAAATGATCTTCCAAGCTATCATCATCAATCGTATCATTGAGGACTCGGAGGAGGAGGATAGCCAGTCAACATAACAGCACAGGCACTCAGCATCAGCATCAGTCTTGAAGGGATGTGACATGTTAAAATCAATTAGTCTGTTATATCAGCATCAGGTGTGTGGTAGCTGGTGGTGATCCAAGACTGGTTCATCTTGATGAAAGTCAGTCGATCAACCGAGTCGGTGGACAGGCGCACCCTGTGATCCGTGACAAATCCTCCAGCAGCACTGAATGTGCGTTCCGAAAGAACGCTGGATGCAGGACAGGCCAGTAGCTCAATTGCATACTGTGCAAGCTCTGGCCAGTGATCCATCCTCAAGACCCAGTAAGCCAGAGGATTTTCGGTGGGGAAGGTGTCCAAGTCTGACCTTGCCCCTAGATATTCCTGCACCATGTTTATCAGACGCTGGCGATGGTTGCTGGAACCGATCATACTTTGGGGCTGCGGACTAAAGAATTGTCTGAACGCATCGGTCAGACGGCCACCTTCCCCACCGCTCCTTCTTTGACTGGCCGAAGCCTCAGCAACTCGTTGTCCAGGACCAGGAGTTTGTAACCTCCCAGTCTCTGGGAACGCGTTGCACAGACCTTTCTGCAAGGCCTCCCGGAGTTGTCTCATCCTCTGCTCCCTCTGCGACGGTAACATAAGGTCTGCAACTTTACCCTTGTACCATGGATCAAGGAGAGTGGCCAGCCAGTAATGGTCCCTCTCCTTGATCCGAAGAATACGAGGATCCTTCCGCAGACTTTGCAGGATCAGGGAGGCCATGCAGCGTAGGTTAGCTGAGGCATTCGGTCCGGAGTCCTCTGGGTCACTAAGGACGACATGATCCGCAGCCACCTCCTCCCAGCCACGTACAAGTCCACTGGTTTCTTGGGACTGTAAATCATCCCTAAAAGACTGCTGCTGATGATGCTGAGTGCCAGCCTCCACCTCCATGCTGACACAATCCTCCTCCTCCTCCTCCTCCTCCTCCTCTTCCTGTGCGATGGGTGGGACAGAAGGAACACTGTCTGGGTAAAGGGGGCCTTGAGAGGCAAGGAAGTCCTCCTCTTCCTGCCTCTGTTCTGCCTCAAGTGCCCTGTCCATTATTCCACGCAGCGTGTGCTCCAACAGGTGGACAAGAGGTACAGTGTCACTGATGCATGCACTGTCACTGCTCACCATCCTCGTGGCCTCCTCAAATGGTGCCAGGACAGTGCATGCATCCCTGATCATGCCCCACTGGCGTGGAGAAAAAAAACCAAGCTCCCCTGACCCTGTCCTGGTGCCGTAGTCGCACAGGTACTCATTGATGGCCCTCTGCTGCGTGTGCAGCCGCTGCAGCATGGCCAACGTTGAGTTCCACCTGGTGGGCATGTCACATATAAGGCGGTTCTTGGGCAGGTTCAACTCCTTTTGCAGCTCAGCCAGGCGAGCACTGGCATTATAAGATCTGCGGAAATGCACACAGACTTTCCTGGCCTGCCTCAGGACATCCTGTAAGCCCGGGTACCTGCCCAAGAACCGCTGCACCACCAGGTTAAGGACGTGAGCCACACAGGGCACATGGGTCAGTTGTCCCTGTCGGAGGGCGGAGAGGAGGTTGGTGCCATTGTCGGAAACCACCATTCCTGGCTTAAGCTGGCGTGGCGTCAACCACCTCTCGGCCTGGCCCTGCAGAGCAGACAGGACCTCTGCCCCAGTGTGGCTTCTGTCCCCCAAACACACCAGCGCAAGCACGGCATGGCATCTTTTTGCCTGCGTACTTGCGTAGCCCCTTGAACGGCTACGGAGCACCGCTGGTTCAGAGGACAAAGCACAGGAAGAGGCCATGGAGGAAGAAGAAGAGGAGGGGGTGGAGGAGAGAGGTGTGTCACAACCAGTAGTAGCATTTTGGAGGCGTGGCGGTGGAACAACCTCCAACACTACTGCACCTTGTCCTGCATCCTTCCCAGCTGCCAAAAGAGTGACCTAATGGGCCGTGAAAGAAAGGTAACGTCCCTGTCCATGCCTGCTGGACCATGAGTCAGCGGTAATATGCACCTTACCGCTGACCGCCCTGTCCAGCGAGGCCAAGACATTGCCTTCCACATGCCGGTAGAGAGCCGGAATAGCCTTCCGTGAGAAAAAGTGGCGTTTGGGAACCTGCCACCGCACATTGCACAAACTCACGGAAGGGGGCAGAGTCTACCAACTGAAAAGGCAGCAGTTGAAGCGCTAGCAATTTAGCCAAGCTAGCATTCAACCGCTGGGCATGTGGATGGCTGGGAGTGAACTTCTTTCGACGGTCCAGCAGCTGGGGCAGGGAAATTTGCCTGCTAGAATCGGACGTCGGTGTACTGCTAGCAGAGTGGCCGCAAGTACTTGGCTGTGACACACCTAATTCTACACCTTCATTCCTCTCAGTGCATGTTTCAGAGAGGACTGAAGTTATAGTGGGGTTGGAGATCCCAGCTGATGCGGTGCAAGGAGAGGTCCGCTTTGTTCTTTGGTGTGGGTCTTTGAGGTAGGCTTGCCAACGAGCTGCATGGCAGGTCAACATATGTCTGGTCAGGCATGTGGTACCCAAGCGGCTGATGTTTTGGCCACGCGATATACGCTTGAGACATATGTTGCAAACAGCAGCTGTGCGATCTGATGCACTAGCCTCAAAAAAGGCCCACACCAAAGAACTTTTTGAATGACGGGCAGAGGCAGCGCCCTGCACAGGCGGAGCTCTGCGGTGTGATTCCGTCGGTGTACTGCCCTTACGCTGGCCACCAAAGGGCATCCTGCCTCGTTGGAGATGTGCCTCCTGCTCATCCTCCTCCTCCTCCTCTCTCCTATTAGGCACCCACGTGGAGTCAGTGACCTCATCATCCCCTCCCTCCTCATCACTGGAGCCAATCTGGCAGTATGCTGCAGCTGCTGGAACATGACTGCCAGATTGGTGTCCTTCTTGAGCATCCCCTCTGTCTGCTCTCACGCTACTGCCTTCCTCTAGCTGGGTTTCATCATCAGACCCTTCGAAACGCTGGGCATCCTCCTGGAGCATGTACCCAACACTGTGCTCAAACAGTTCGGGGGACTCCTTAGGAGGAGGACCAGGGATGAGCTTCGAGTTCGAGTCGAACTCATGTTCGACTCGAACATTGCCTGTTCGCCCGTTCGCCGAACAGCGAACAAATAGGGGTGTTCGCGGCAAATTCGAAAAATCTATGGGAGAAATCTAAAGTGTTAATTATAAAGGCTGATATGCAAGTTATTGTCCTAAAAAGTGTTTGGGGACCCGGGTCCTGCCCCAGGGGACATGTATCAATGCAAAAAGAAGTTTTAAAAACGGACGTTTTTTCGGGAGCAGTGATTTTAATAATGCTTAAAATGAAAAAATAAAAGTGAAATATTCCTTTAAATTTCGTACCTGGGGGGTGTGTATGATATGCATGTGAAGTGGCGCATGTTTCCTGTGCTTAGAACTGTCCCTGCAAAAAATGTCATTTTTGAAAGAAAAAAAGTCTTTTAAAACTGACTCGCGGCTATTAATGAATTGTCGTCTCCCGGCAATACATACAAAAGTCATTGATAAAAAAAAAAAAAAAGCGTGGGGGTTCCCCAGAATTCAATTACCAGGCCCTTCAGGTCTGGAATGGATATTAAGGGGAACCCCGCCGCAAATTAAAAAAAAAATTGACGTGGGGTTCCCCCAAATATCCATTCCAGGCCCTTCAGATCTGGCATGGATTTTAAGGGGAACTCCACCCCAAATTTAAAAAAAAAATGGCGTGGAGTCCCCCTAAAAATCCATACCAGACCCCTTATCCGAGCACGCAACCTGGCCGGCCGCAGGGGAAAAGGGGGGGACGAGAGAGCGGCCCCCCCTCCCTCCTGAACCGTACCAAGCCACATGCCCTCAACATGGGGAGGATGTCCCCATGTTGATGGGGACAAGGGCCTCATACCCACAACCCTTGCCCGGTGGTTGTGGGGGTCTGCGGGCGGGGGGCTTATCGGAATCTGGAAGACCCCTTTAACAAAGGGGACCCCCAGATCCCGGCCCCCCCCTATGTGAATTGGTAAGGGGTACGTTGTACCCCTACCATTTCACGAAGAAAGCGTAAAAAAATGTTTAAAAAAAACACACAAACACCTTGAAAAAGTCCTTTATTAAAAAAAAAAAAAAAAAGCGGTGAAATCCAGTGTCCCGCGGCGATCCCGATGTCCAGCGCTGTCCTTCATTGGTTGTGCCTGAGCGGACCTGATGGGGAACTCCCTCTCAGTATTTTAAATGTATAGACCCGCCCCTTCTAAAGTTCCCCATCAGGTCCGCTCCCTCGGTATGTCGGACCCGCCTACGTCATTGGCTTGAGCGGGGAACTTCCTTCACTGTGTAATTTAAATTTACATAGTGAAGGAAGTTCCCCGCTCAAGCCAATGACGTAGGTGGGTCTGACATACCGAGGGGGCGGACCTGATGGGGAACTGCTCTCACTTTGGTAATACATGTATAGACCCGCCCCTTCTCATGTTCCGCATCTGGTCCGCTGAGCGGACCTGATGGGGAACTTTAGAAGGGGCGGGTCTATACATTTAAAATACTGAGAGGGAGTTCCCCATCAGGTCCGCTCAGGCACAACCAATGAAGGACAGCGCTGGACATCGGGATCGCCGCGGGACACTGGATTTCACCGCTTTTTTTTTTTTTTTTTAATAAAGGACTTTTTCAAGGTGTTTGTGTGTTTTTTTAAACATTTTTTTACGCTTTCTTCGTGAAATGGAAGGGGTACAACGTATCCCTTACCAATTCACATAGGGGGGGGCCGGGATCTGGGGGTCCCCTTTGTTAAAGGGGTCTTCCAGATTCCGATAAGCCCCCCGCCCGCAGACCCCCACAACCACCGGGCAAGGGTTGTGGGGATGAGGCCCTTGTCCCCATCAACATGGGGACATCCTCCCCATGTTGAGGGCATGTGGCCTGGTACGGTTCAGGAGGGAGGGGGGGCCGCTCTCTCGTCCCCCCCTTTTCCCCTGCGGCCGGCCAGGTTGCGTGCTCGGATAAGGGGTCTGGTATGGATTTTTAGGGGGACTCCACGCCATTTTTTTTTAAAATTTGGGGTGGAGTTCCCCTTAAAATCCATGCCAGATCTGAAGGGCCTGGAATGGATATTTGGGGGAACCCCACGTCAATTTTTTTTTTAATTTGCGGCGGGGTTCCCCTTAATATCCATTCCAGACCTGAAGGGCCTGGTAATTGAATTCTGGGGAACACCCACGCTTTTTTTTTTTTTTTTATCAATGACTTTTGTATGTATTGCCGGGAGCCGACAATTCATTAATAGCCGCGAGTCAGTTTTAAATGCAATTTTTTCTTTCAAAAATGACATTTTTTGCAGGGACAGTTCTAAGCACGGGAAACATGCGCCACTTCACATGCATATCATACACACCCCCCAGGTACGAAATTTAAAGTAATATTTCACTTTTATTTTTTCATTTTAAGCATTATTAAAATCACTGCTCCCGAAAAAACGGCCGTTTTTAAAACTTCTTTTTGCATTGATACATGTCCCCTGGGGCAGGACCCGGGTCCCCAAACACTTTTTAGGACAATAACTTGCATATTAGCCTTTATAATTAACACTTTAGATTTCGAACGTTCGAGTCCATTGTATTTAATAGGGTTCTAAAGTTTACACGAACATTTTGTCTGTTCGCAGGTTCTGGTGCGAACCGAACAGGGGGGTGTTCGGCTCATCCCTGAGGAGGACATGGTGGGTCTAGGGAAGGAGTGACTGATGATGAGTCTGACATTGATACCAGGGAAGAGGACGCTTTGGCAGCTGCTTTGCCAGTACCCTGAGCCTGGGTGAGAGAGGATGAGGAGGAGGAGGAGGGCTTGGTCATCCACTCTACCAAGTCTTCGGCATGATGTGGCTCAACATGTCCAGCTGCCGAAAAGAAGGACAAGCGTGTCCCATGGCCATGTGCTGATGACAATGCACCGCGTCCACGACCAGCACTGTTGCCCCCAGACACAGAGCCTGCTTGCCCTCTTTTATTGCCTCCTGACTGTCTGCCTCTGCTTGTTTGCCTTCCAGACATTCTAATGGATGGCCTGCAGGGAGATGGGAAAAAAGCAATAAGGGCTACCTTCAGATGTCCTTCTCTGTCCCTTTACTTAAGGATTTCTAAATATGGTTGAGGATGATTGCTTTCGCACAGAATAGCACAATGACAATTTCCCTGACTGTCCAAAAAACAAGGATTTCAAAGATGGTTGATGAGGAATGCTTTAGCACAGTATAGCACAATGAGAATTTCCCTCACTGTCCTTCCCTGTCCCTACAAACAAGGTTTAGCACAGTAAAACACACTGACACTCTCCCTACCTATAGTTTTCTGTCCCTATAAAAAATTTTTTTTTAAAGATGGTTGATGATGAATGCTTTAGCACAATATAGCACAATGAGAATTTCCCTCACTGTCCTTCCCTGTCCCTACAAACAAGGTTTAGCACAGTAAAACACACTGACACTCTCCCTACCTATAGTTTTCTGTCCCTATAAAAAAAGTTTTTTTAAAGATGGTTGATGATGAATGCTTTAGCACAGTATAACACAATGAGAATTTCCCTCACTGTCCTTCCCTGTCCCTACAAACAAGGTTTAGCACAGTAAAACACACTGACACTCTCCCTACCTATAGTTTTCTGTCCCTATAATTTTTTTTTTTAAAGATGGTTGATGATGAATGCTTTAGCACAGTATAGCACAATGAGAATTTCCCTCACTGTCCTTCCCTGTCCCTACAAACAAGGTTTAGCACAGCAAAACACACTGACACTCTCCCTACCTATAGATTTCTGTCCCTATAAAAAAAGTTTTTTTAAAGATGGTTGATGATGAATGCTTTAGCACAGTATAGCACAATGAGAATTTCCCTCACTGTCCTTCCCTGTCCCTACAAACAAGGTTTAGCACAGTAAAACACACTGACACTCTCCCTACCTATAGTTTTCTGTCCCTATAATTTTTTTTTTTAAAGATGGTTGATGATGAATGCTTTAGCACAGTATAGCACAATGAGAATTTCCCTCACTGTCCTTCCCTGTCCCTACAAGCAAGGTTTAGCACAGTAAAACACACTGACACTCTCCCTACCTATAGTTTTCTGTCCCTATAAAAAAAGTTTTTTTAAAGATGGTTGATGATGAATGCTTTAGCACAGTATAGCACAATGAGAATTCCCCTCACTGTCCTTCCCTGTCCCTACAAACAAGGTTTAGCACAGTAAAACACACTGACACTCTCCCTACCTATAGTTTTCTGTCCCTATAAAAAAAGTTTTTTTAAAGATGGTTGATGATGAATGCTTTAGCACAGTATAGCACAATGAGAATTTCCCTCACTGTCCTTCCCTGTCCCTACAAACAAGGTTTAGCACAGTAAAACACACTGACACTCTCCCTACTTATAGTTTTCTGTCCCTATAAAAAAAGTTTTTTTAAAGATGGTTGATGATGAATGCTTTAGCACAGTATAGCACAATGAGAATTTCCCTCACTGTCCTTCCCTGTCCCTACAAACAAGGTTTAGCACAGTAAAACACACTGACACTCTCCCTACCTATAGTTTTCTGTCCCTATAATTTTTTTTTTTTAAAGATGGTTGATGATGAATGCTTTAGCACAGTATAGCACAATGGGAATTTCCCTCACTGTCCTTCTCTGTCCCTACAAACAAGGTTTAGCACAGTAAAACACACTGACACTCTCCCTACCTATAGTTTTCTGTCCCTATAAATTTTTTTTTTTAAAGATGGTTGATGATGAATGCTTTAGCACAGTATAGCACAATGAGAATTTCCCTCACTGTCCTTCCCTGTCCCTACAAACAAGGTTTAGCACAGTAAAACACACTGACACTCTCCCTACCTATAGTTTTCTGTCCCTATAAAACATTTTTTTTAAAGATGGTTGATGATGAATGCTTTAGCACAGTATAGCACAATGAGAATTTCCCTCACTGTCCTTCCCTGTCCCTACAAACAAGGTTTAGCACAGTAAAACACACTGACACTCTCCCTACCTATAGTTTTCTGTCCCTATAAAAAAAGTTTTTTTAACCACTTAAGCCCCGGACCATTTCGGGCCATTAGGACCAGGCCTGTTTTTGGGATTCTGCACTGCGCTGCTTTAACTGTAAATTGTGCGGACATGCAATGTTGTACCCAAACGAAATTTGCGTCCTTTTCTTCCCACAAATAGAGCTTTCTTTTAATGGTATTTGATTGCCTCTGCGATTTTTATTTTTTGCGATATAAACAGAAAAAGACCGAAAATTTTGAAAAAAAATGATATTTTCTACTTTTTGTTATAAGAAAAATCGAATAAACTCAATTTTAGTCATACATTTAGGCCAAAATGTATTCAGCCACATGTCTTTAGTAAAAAAAATGTCAATAAGCGTATATTTATTGGTTTGCGCAAAAGTTATAGCGTTTACAAACTAGGGTACATTTTCTGAAATTTACACAGCTTTAAATTTATGACTGCCTATCTCATTTCTTGAGGTGCTAAAATGGCAGGGCAGTACAAAACCCCCCCAAATGACCCCATTTTGGAAAGTAGACACCCCAAGTAAATTGCTGAGAGGCATGTTGAGCCCATTGAATATTTTTTTTTTTGTCCCAAGTGATTGAATAATGACAAAAAAAAAAAAATACAAAAAGTTGTCACTAAATGATATATTGCTCACACATGCCATGGTTATATGTGGAATTGCACCCCAAAATACATTCTGCTGCTTCTCCTGAGTACGGGGATACCACATGTGTGGGACTTTTTAGGAGCCTAGCCACGTACGGGACCCCGGAAACCAAGCACCGCCTTCAGGATTTCTAAGGGCGCAAATTTTTGATTTGACTCCTCACTACCTATCACAGTTTCGAAGGCCATAAAATGCCAAAATAGCACAAAACCCCCCCAAATGACCCCATTTTGGAAAGTAGACACCCCAAGCTATTTACTGAGAGGCATGTTCAGTCCATGGAATATTTTATATTTTGCCACAAGTTGTGGGAATATGACAAACTTTTTTTTTTTTTGCACAAAGTTGTCACTAAATGATATATTGCTCACACATGCCATGGGCATATGTGAAATTACACCCCAAAATACATTCTGCTGCTTCTCCTGAGTACGGGGATACCACATGTGTGGGACTTTTTGGGAGCCTAGCCGCGTACGGGACCCCAAAAACCAAGCACCGCCTTCAAGGTTTCTAAGGGCATAAATTTTTGATTTCACTCCTCACTACCTATCACAGTTTTGAAGGCCATAAAATGCCAAGATGGCACAAAACCCCCCCAAATGACCCCATTTTGGAAAGTAGACACCCCAAGCTATTTGCTGAGAGGCATGTTGACCCCATTGAATATTTTTTTTTGTCCCAAATGATTGAATAATGATAAAAAGAAAAAAAAAATGTACAAAAAGTTGTCACTAAATGATATATTGCTCACACATGCCATGGTTATATGTGGAATTGCACCCCAAAATACATTCTGCTGCTTTTCCTGAGTACGGGGATACCACATGTGTGGGACTTTTTGGGAGCCTAGCCGTGTACAGGGCCCCAAAAACCAAGCACCGCCTTCAGGATTTCTAAGGGCGTAAATTTTTGATTTCACTCCTCACTACCTATCACAGTTTCGAAGGCCATAAAATGCCAAAATAGCACAAAACCCCCCCAAATTACCCCATTTTGGAAAGTAGACACCCCAAGCTATTTGCTGAGAGGCATGTTGAGTCCATGGAATATTTTATATTTTGCCACAGGTTGCGGGAATATGACAAACTTTTTTTTTTTGCACAAAGTTGTCACTAAATGATATATTGCTCACACATGCCATGGGCATATGTGAAATTACACCCCAAAATACATTCTGCTGCTTCTCCTGAGTACGGGGATACCACATGTGTGGGACTTTTTGGGAGCCTAGCCGCGTACAGGACCCCAAAACCAAGCACCGCCTTCAAGGTTTCTAAGGGCATAAATTTTTGATTTCGCTCCTCACTACCTATCACAGTTTTGAAGGCCATAAAATGCCAAGATGGCACAAAACCCCCCCAAATGACCCCATTTTGGAAAGTAGACACCCCAAGCTATTTGCTGAGAGGCATGTTGAGCCCATTGAATATTTTTTTTTGTCCCAAATGATTGAATAATGACAAAAAGAAAAAAAAAATTTACAAAAAGTTGTCACTAAATGATATATTGCTCACACATGCCATGGTTATATGTGAAATGACACCCCAAAATACATTCTGCTGCTTCTCCTGAGTACGGGGATACCACATGTGTGGGACTTTTTGGGAGCCTAGCCGCGTACGGGACCCCAAAAACCAAGCACCACCTTCAAGGTTTCTAAGGGCATAAATTTTTGATTTCACTCCTCACTACCTATCACAGTTTCGAAGGCCATAAAATGTCAAAATAGCCCAAAACCCCCACAAATGACCCCATTTTGGAAAGTAGAGACCCCAAGCTATTTGCTGAGAGGCATGGTGAGTATTTTACAGCTCTCATTTGTTTTTGAAAATTAAGAAAGACATTTTTTTTTCTTTTTTTTTTTCTTTTTTTACATTTTCAAAACTTTGTGACAAAAAGCGAGATCTGCAAAATACTCAACATACCTCTCAGCAAATAGCTTGGGGTGTCTACTTTCCAAAATGGGGTCATTTGGGGGGGGGGTTTGTGCCATCTGGGCATTCCATGGCCTCCGAAACTGTGATAGGCAGTGAGGAGTGAAATCAAAAATTTACACCCATAGAAATCCTGAAGGCGGTGCTTGGTTTTTGGGGTCCCGTACGCGACTAGGCTCCCAAAAAGTCCCACACATGTGGTATCCCCGTACTCAGGAGAAGCAACAGAATGTATTTTGGGGTGTAATTCCACATATGCCCATGGCATGTTTGAGCAATATATAATTTAGTGACAACTTTTTGTACATTTTTTTTTGGTCATTATTCAATCACTTGGGACAAAAAAAAAAATATTCAATGGGCTCAACATGCCTCTCAGCAAATAGCTTGAGGTGTCTACTTTACAAAATGGGGTCATTTGGGGGGGTTTTGAACTGTCCTGGCATTTTATGCACAACATTAGGAAGCTTATGTCACACATCATCCACTCTTCTAACCACTTGAAGACAAAGCCCTTTCTGACACTTTTTGTTTACATGAAAAAAAAATTTTTTTTGCAAGAAAATTATGTTGAACCCCCAAACATTATATATTTTTTTAAAGCAAAGGCCCTACAGATTAAAATAGTGGGTGTTGCATTTTTTTTTCCACACAGTATTTGCGCAGCGATTTTTCAAACGCATTTTTTGGGGGAAAAACACACTTTTTTATTTTTAATGCACTAAAAAACACTATATTGCCCAAATGTTTGATGAAATAAAAAAGATGAGTACATGGATACCAAACACGACATGCTTTAAAATTGCGCACAAACGCGCAGCGGCGACAAACTACATTCATTTTTAAAAGCATTTAAAAGCCTTTATAGGTTACCACGTTAGATTTACAGAGGAGGTCTACTGCTAAAATGACTGCCCTCGATCTGACCTTCGCGGTGATACCTCACATGCATGATGCAATTGCTGTTTACATATGACGCTAGACCGACGCTTGCGTTCGCCTTTGCGCAAGAGCAGGGGGGGACAGCGGTGCTTTTTTTTTTTATTTTTTTTTTTATTATTTATTTGGCTTTTTTATTTTATTTTTAAACTGTGCCTTCCATATTTTATTTTTTTACCATTTTTATCGTTATCTCAGGGAATGTAAATATCCCCTATGATAGCAATAAGTAGTGACAGGTACTCTTTTTTTGAAAAAAAATGGGGGGTTAGACCCTATATCTTTCCTCTGCCCTCAAAGCATCTGACCACACCAAGATCGGTGTGATAAAATGCTTTCCCAATTTCCCAATGGCGCTTTTTATATCCGGGGGGGGGGACATTCCCTCCCACTGCTTGTAAAAGCAGTCTAGAGGCTAATTATCTGCTAGAATTGCTTTTACATGAAAGCCGGCTGCTGGCTGAAAAGAATGATACCAAGATGATACCTAAACCCGCAGGTATCATTCTGGTATAAACATTCAAAGTCCAGCAACATACCAGTACGTTGCTGGTCCTTGTTGGACATGTATTGTAATCTTTTTTTTCATACAGCCTATTGGCTGAACGAAAAAAAGAGATTGATTGGTGGGTATGCCCACCATTAGAATACCTCCCTTCATCCACCCACTTCTAATGATGGGCATATATGCCGAAGCATGGGGGCATCCTCCCGCAAAAAAGTTATGCCGCGTACACACGGTCAAGCCTTCGTCGGAATTTCGACCGTATGTACGCGGCATAAAAGGTTATGCCGCGTACACACGGTCGGACTTTTCCACGGGCAAGCCTCCGTTGGAATTTCGACCGTATATACACGGCATTAGGAGCAAAATCGCTCCTCCGCCCCTGCTGCCCCCATGCTTCGGCATATATGCTCTTTTTTTTAACTGTGGTGGTGAAATCACCTCCTACAGCGTTGGAGTCACGGCTTTATGTATCGTGGGAGCAAACGCTGTTGCTGTCAAGATAAATAGATCCGCGCTGCAACTGAATGGCGTACCTGCTAAGCAAATGGTGGTTAACATTAAAACAAAGTAACATTACAGTACAACAGTAAGACCTTACCATGCCATACCTGCAAAGCAAATACCAAAACAAAACCTAGTAAAAAATAAAAAAATGTTTTAACGCAACCTGTGCCTAAAATATATATATGCCGAAGCATGGGGGCATCCTCCCGCAAAAAAGTTATGCCGCGTACACACGGTCGGAATTTTCCACGGGCAGGCCTCCGTCGGAATTTCGACCGTATGTACGCGGCATTAGGAGCAACATCGCTCCTCCGCCCCTGCTGCCCCCATGCTTCGGGATATATATGCTCTTTTTTTTAACTGTGGTGGTGAAATCACCTCCTACAGCACTGGAGTCACGGCTTTATGTATCGTGGGAGCAAACGCTGTTGCTGTCAAGATAAATAATTCCGCGCTGCAGTTGAATGGCGCACCTGAAAACAAAAAATTACATACCTGAAAAGCAAGCATGATAAAACATTGCAGAATAGAATACAGTAAAAAAGAGCAGAACAATAGAGAGAAAATAGAGAGAGAGAGAACAATAAAACGACAACTATTTTTGGTTTTTTTATTTTATATTTTTTTTGTGTTTTGTTTTTTACGTTTTTTTTTTCTTTTTTACACTTTTTTTTGTAACTTTACAACTGTAATGGTTCGGGTCTCTCAAAATGTAATGGCATCTTGGGAGACCCTGTGTAAGTGTGTCCTTGTCTGTGAAATGCTGTACCCTACGCTAAAACTTCACTTTTGAGTGGTAGCGTTCAAAACATTCACCTTGGCAAAGACCAGGCTTGTCAGGACAGAGTGGACAAAAACTACGGGTGTCACGCCTAAATCCGCGCTTGCTACAGACACGACATCTTTTTTGGGGGTGGCTTTGGGTAGGGGTACTCGGGAGGACATACGAATAATGCCTCTCATGCAGCCGGCTTACTGCATTTGGTTGGGGATGGTGAGGTGCAGAACCGCCTGGATACAGGAGTTCTGTGACTATCTCATTCTGGAATTTTAGAAGAGATAACGTCCCGCCTGAAGCTCTGTATAGCACATGAGCGTTCAGCAAAGCCAATTGGAATAATGATAGAGACACTTTTTTGTACCAGCGTCTCGCCTTACGGTCAATTAGATACGGCGCCATCAACTGGTCGTTGAGGTCCACCCCTCCCATATTTTGGTTATATTCGTGGACACAGAGGGGTTTCTCCACAACACCAGTCGCCGTACGAATTTGGACTGTCGTGTCTGCATGAAGGGAGGTAAGAAGGAAAACATTCTTATTGTCCCTCCACTTCATAGCGAGCAAGTTATTACACTTCAAGCAGGCTCTCTCCCCCAGCCTAAGACGGGCATCTACAAGCCGCTGGGGAAAGCCCCGGCGATTAGGTCGCACGGTGCCACATGCTCCAATCTGATGATCAAACAAGTGGCACGCTCGTGTAATAATTGTCCACATACAAGTGGTACCCCTTTCCGAATAAGGGTGACACCAAGTTCCACACTATCTTGCCAGCGCTCCCTATGTAATCCGGGCAGTTGACCGACTTAATCTGACTATCTTTTCCCTCATAAACCGTAAAGTTCACTACATAGCCTGTTGCCCTGTCACAGAACTTGTAGAGCTTGACCCCGTATCTGGCACGCTTGCTGGGAAGGTACTGCTTGAAAGACAAGCGGCCAGAAAATTTAATCAGGGACTCATCAACGCAGACAACTTGATCGGGAGTAAACAAGGCTGCAAAACGTTCGTTGAAGTGGTTTATGAGGGGCCGAATTTTATAGAGCCGGTCGTATTCAGGGTCCCCACGTGGACGACAAAGTTCATTGTCGTTGAAGTGCATGAACCGCAAAATCTGCTCGTATCGTGCCCTGGACATGGAGGCAGAGAACACGGGCATGTGGTCAATTGGGTGCGTGGACCAATAAGCACGCAATGACGGAAATTTATGTGTGCCCATGTTGAGGGAAAGGCCCAGAAAGGTCTTAAATTCGGAAACCGTAATTGGTTTCCAATTTCTGGCAATTTTAGGCAACTGGGGGTTAGCGGCGATAAATTGACCAGCATATAAATTACTCTGGTCCACAATAGATCTATAGAGATCTTCCGTGAAAAACAGCGAATAAAAATCAATTGGAATAAAATCAGCTGTTTCCACCTGAATACCGGGTTGGGCAGTGAATGGGGGAAGTACGGGTTCTGCAGAAGTGGTGGGGACCCAATCAGGATAGGCGAATTCTGCAGGAAGGGCAGTATGGGCACGACGGGCCTGCCTTTGTCTTCTTGGTGGCAGCGGGACACTACTTGTGCTTGCCACCTCGCCAGCTTGAACTGCACTTATGGGACTCGCCACGTCACCAAGTGTTACTGCAGTGCTGGATGTACGTCCAGGCTGTACTAGGCAGCTGGTGCTTGCCAGTTCACCAGAAGGAATAGCGGCGCTAGTACTACTCTGCTCCATGATACGAGAGACCTGCGGTTCTTGCTCCTCAACAACCTCAGAAGATCGGGATCGGGTACACCTGACCTTAGCAGGGACCTCAACTTCGTCGTCAGAGCTATCTGACGTGGGGCCGCTGACTTCACTGTCTTCTACGGGAAGATATTCTGAGCCTGAATCTGACAGATACGTGACCTCCTCTTCACTATCTGTCATGCTCAGAATCTCGTAGGCCTCTTTACTAGTGTACCTTCATCTTGCCATTTTGGGCTCTAAATTTAGGGGTACACTAGTAAGATTCACAGGAAAAAAAGCACCTGACTGTCGTCAGCAAATATATCAAACGCTACAAAAAAACTGTTAGCGATCGCAGGGATCAGGCCTGTCTCTGCGAACGCTGCAGTTATGTGTGTTGTGTTTGGTAAGTGACAGTGATCGATCGATACTGCACTTGGGTGGGCTGGGCTGGGCTGGGCTGGGCGGAGGGGCTAAACGCAGGCGCTAGCAGGTATCTGGGCTGATCCCGCTAACACTGCGTTTTTGGGAACCCTAAACCGCTGGGGATGCTAGTATAGATCTGATCAGATACTATACCACTAAGGGGGGTGTATGCTTTGCGCGTGGGTGTTAGCGTTACTGGCACTAACCTAACACTGCCTGGGGCGACGCAGACCCTCTCTGGCGCTAAAACCTAATTGATCTCACCCGCCGGGCGATCAGGGGGGTTAAACCTTTATTGGGTTATATACGGCGGGTGCCCTGATGCTATAAAAAGCAAACTAATCAACCAGCGTCACCCGTAACCTTTATATGGTGATCACTGGTGAAAGGGTTAACTAGGGGCAATCAGGGGGTTAAAACCTTTATTAGGTTAAATATGGGGGTACCCGACGCTATATAAAAACCTGACGGGTAACCTAAATAACTAAATAACTTACTGGCTAACCAGTGACACCAGTGACGCTTATACAGCGATCACTGGTGAAAGGGTTAACTCTAGGGGCAATCAGGGGGTTAAAATAATATATGGGGGTACCTGACACTAATAAAAACCTGCGGCGAACCTAAAAAAAAATAACTGCCTATCTAAAACACCAGCGACACGAATACAGCGATCGGAAAAACAATCGCTTAGTGACGCTGAAGTTAGGGGGTGAAAGGGTTACCTGGGGGTGATCAAGGGGTTAAACCTTTATTAGGGGGGGTTAGGGGGCTACCCTGGACCTAAAGGGGCCTAATCCTAACTGCCCTGCAACTTTTTACAATCACAGATGACACTAAATGCAGTGATCAGTAAAATAAATGATCACTGCAATCAGTGACACTGTGATTGGGGGCTTTGGGGTGACCTGGGGGGTGATCTGGGGGTGACTGGGGGGTGATTTGTGTGCCTATGTGTACCTACGTGTCAGTGGACTGTTGGAGCACTAACCTCTGTCTTCTCTCCTCGGCGCCGGGAACGAAAAGACCGCGGCGAGGGAGATGACATCACTTCCTCCAGCCTTTGTTTACATTTCAGGCAGGAGGAAGCAATTTCATTCGCCGGGAGCGATCGCGAGGGGGGGGCGGAATCGAGCGGCCGCCCCCTCATGCCTGATCACTCCTGAACACTTAACGGCCACTCACTGCAGTGAAGGACCCCCCAACTGCACAAAGGCGATCACGTAGATCTACGTGATTCTGCCTGTCGGTGCCATTCTGCCGACGTAAATCGGCGGTGGGCGGTCGTTAAGTGGTTAAAGATGGTTGATGATGAATGCTTTAGCACAGTATAGCACAATGAGAATTTCCCTCACTGTCCTTCCCTGTCCCTACAAACAAGGTTTAGCACAGTAAAACACACTGACACTCTCCCTACCTATAGTTTTCTGTCCCTATAAAAAAAGTTTTTTTAAAGATGGTTGATGATGAATGCTTTAGCACAGTATAGCACAATGAGAATTTCCCTCACTGTCCTTCCCTGTCCCTACAAACAAGGTTTAGCACAGTAAAACACACTGACACTCTCCCTACCTATAGTTTTCTGTCCCTATAAAAAAAGTTTTTTTAAAGATGGTTGATGATGAATGCTTTAGCACAGTATAGCACAATGAGAATTTCCCTCACTGTCCTTCCCTGTCCCTACAAACAAGGTTTAGCACAGTAAAACACACTGACACTCTCCCTACCTATAGTTTTCTGTCCCTATAATTTTTTTTTTTAAAGATGGTTGATGATGAATGCTTTAGCACAGTATAGCACAATGAGAATTTCCCTCACTGTCCTTCCCTGTCCCTACAAACAAGGTTTAGCACAGTAAAACAGACTGACACTCTCCCTACCTATCCTTCTCTTTCCCTAAACTAAAGGAATCCAGGTTAAGCAAGAAAAAAAAAATGTCACTGTCCCTGCCTATGCTTCTCTTTCCCTGCTCCGGAACACACTACACTAGGCCGCCGTGCTGGCGGCCTTTTATAGTGTGGGGCGTGTACTAAACACCCTCAGCAATAATTGGCCACAGGCATCCTGCCTGTGGCCAATCATTGCTCTCCTCGCTGCCGGCGCTGTGATTGGCCAAGCATGCGGGGTCACAGTGCATGCTTGGCCAATCACAGCGCCTGCATGACACTGCGATGGCGTAGTGCATTGTGGGCCGCAAATTAGGTGCGAACGGCCCAAATCGTTCGTTGTTCGGCGAACGATCGAACAGCCGATGTTCGAGTCGAACGTATGTTCGACTCGAACACCGAGCTCATCCCTAGTCCCCGGTAATTATGATGAACCTGCCCCCTTCATCTATGTATGACTCTTTAAGTTGGAATGATAAAGAGCTTCTTAGTGCTAGCATCTCACCTCTCTTTTTGCTGTCAGGCGTGCATGCCAAAAAAACGTGAGGATACTCTCTGTGCGTACATTTTGGTGCTTTTTGTGTCTGAAAATTAGTCTCCTGTTTACAGAGAATATCTGCTCCTTGTTTAAAAACACTTCAGGCCCAGGCCAATTCTGACACTTCGCTCCTACATGTAAAAATCATAATTTTTTTGCTAGAAAATTACATAGAACCCCCAAACACGATATATGTTTTTTTTAGCAGATACCCTAGAGAATACAATGGCGGTCATTATCTCGCACGATATTTGCGCAGCAATTTTTCAAACACATTTTTTTTGGAAAAAAAATAGTTCCATGCTTTAAAAAAAAAACTGTAAAATTAGCCCAATTCTTTTGCATAATGTGAAAGATGAAGTTACGCCGATTAAATAGATACCTAATATGCCACGCTTCAAAATTGCACACGCTCGTGGAATGGCGCCAAACTTTGGTACTGAAAAATCCCCATAGGCGATGCTTTAACCACTTAACGACCGCTCACTGTATATATACGTCGGCACAATGGCACCGACAGGCACAATCACGTAGAGTGTACGTGATGGCCTTTGTACAGTTGGGGGGTCCAATCGGACCCCCCTTCTGTACAGTGAGTGGTCGGAATTCGTTGGGGAGCGATCCGACATGAGGGGACGGCCGTTCGATTCCGGCCACCCCCCGCGATCGCTCTCGGCGAATGGAAATGCCCCCTCTGTCTGTCGAATGTACACACAGGCAGAGGAAGCAGGAGGAAGTGATGTCATCTCTTGTGCGGCGCTCACATATACCGAGCGCCGTACAAGAGAAGACATCAAGGTTAGTGCACAAACACTACACTAACACCAGCACACATAGGCACATAAATGGCCCCCCAGGCCCCCCCAGATCACCCCCCAGCCCCCAGTCACAGTGTCACTGATTGCAGTGACCATTTATTTACTGATCACTGCAATCAGTGACATTTGTGACTGTAAAAGTGTCACTACATTTAGTTTTAGGTCCAGTGTAGCCCCCTAACCCCCCCTAATAAAGGTTTAACCCCTTGATCACCCCCCAGATAACCCTTTCACCCCCTAGCACCGCCGTCGCTAAGCGATCATTTTTCTGATCGCTGTCTTAGCGTCGGTGATGCAGATCGGTAGCCAGTAATTTTTTTTAGGTTCGCCGCAGGTTTTTATAGCGTCAGGTACCCCCATAAATTATCTAATAAAGGTTTAACCCCCTTGATCGCCCCCCAGGTAACCCTTTCACCCCCTATCACCACTGTCGCTAAGCGATAATTTTTCTGATCGCTGTCTTAGCGTCGGTGATGCAGATCGGTAGCCAGTAATTTTTTTTAGGTTCGCCGCAGGTTTTTATAGCGTCAGGTACCCCCATAAATTATCTAATAAAGGTTTAACCCCCTTGATCGTCCCCCAGGTTACCCTTTCACCCCCTATCACCACTGTCGCTAAGCGATCATTTTTCTGATCGCTGTCTTAGCGTCGGTGATGCAGATCGGTAGCCAGTAATTTTTTTTAGGTTCACCGCAGGTTTTTATAGCGTCAGGTACCCCCATATATTATCTAATAAAGGTTTTAACCCCCTAATTGCCCCTAGTTAACCCTTTCACCAGTGATCATCATATAAGTGTTACGGGTGACGCTGGTTAGTTAGTTTGCTTTTTATAGTGTCAGGGCACCCGCCGTATATAACCCAATAAAGGTTTAACCCCCTGATCGCCCGGCGGGTGATATCAATTAGGTTTTAGCGTCAGAGAGGGTCTGCGTCACACCCCAGGCAGCGTCAGGTTAGTGCCAGTAACGCTAACACCCACGCGTGAAGCATACACCTCCCTTAGTGGTATAGTATCTGAACAGATCAATATCTGATCTGATCAGATCTATACTAGCGTCCCCAGCAGTTTAGGGTTCCCAAAAACGCAGTGTTAGCGGGATCAGCCCAGATACCTGCTAGCACCTGCGTTTTGCCCCTCCGTCAAGCCCAGGCCACCCAAGTGCAGTATCGATCGATCACTGTCACTTACAAAACACAACACACATAACTGCAGCGTTCGCAGAGACAGGCCTGATCCCTGCGACTCCAGTGCTGTAGGAGGTGATTTCACCACCACAGTTAGAAAAAAAAAAGCAAATATGCCGAAGCATTGGGGCAGCAGGGGCGGAGGAGTGATTTTGCTCCTAATGTCGCGTACATACGGTCGAAATTTCGACGGAGGCTTGCCCGTGGAAAAGTCCGACCATGTGTGTGCGGCATAACTTTTTTGCGGGAGGATGCCCCCATGCTTCGGCATATATAAATGGTGCATGTATGCCCATCATTAGAAGTGGGTGGATGAAGGGCGGTATTCTAATGGTGGGCATACCCACTGATCAATCTCTTTTTTCGTTCAGCCACCTGGCTGCATGAAAAAAAAAGATTACAATACATGTCCAACAAGGACCAGCAACGTACTGGTATGTTGCTGGACTTTGAATGGTTATACCAGATTGATGCCTGTGGGTTTAGGTATCATCTTGGTATCATTCTTTTCAGCCAGCGGCCGGCTTTCATGTAAAAGCAATCCTAGCGGCTAATTAGCCTCTGGACTGCTTTTACAAGCAGTGGGAGGGAATGTCCCCCCCCCGGATATAAAAAGCGCCATAGGTAAATTGGGAAAGCATTTTATCACACCAATCTTGGTGTGGTCAGATGCTTTGAGGGCAGCGGAAAGATCTAGGGTCTAGACCCCAGTTTTTTCAAAAAAAGAGTACCTGTCACTACCTATTGCTATCATAGGGGATATTTACATTCCCTGAGATAACAATAAAAATTATAAAAAGAAAAAATATGGAAGGAACAATTTAAAAATAAAAGAAAAAGGCAAAATTAATAATAAAAAAAGCACCCCTGTCCTGCCCTGCTCTTGCCCAATGGCGAACGCAAGCGTCGGTCTGGCGTCATATGTAAACAGCAATTGCACCATGCATGTGAGGTATCACCGCGAGGGTCAGATCGAGTGCAGTAATTTTAGCAGTGGACCTCCTCTGTAAATCTAACGGGGTAACCTGTAAAGGCTTTTAAAGGCTTTTAAAAATGTATGTAGTTTGTCGCCAATGCACGTTTGTGCGAAATTTTAAAGCATGTCGTGTTTGGTATCTATGTACTCGGCCTAAGATCATCTTTTTTATTTCATCAAACATTTGGGCAATATAGTGTGTTTTAGTGCATTAAAATTAAAAAAAGTGTGTTTTTTCCCCAAAAAATGCGTTTGAAAAATCGCTGCGCAAATACTGTGTAGAAAAAAAAAATGCAACACCCACCATTTTATTCTGTAGGGCCTTTGCTTTAAAAATATATATAATGTTTGGGGGTTCAACATAATTTTCTTGCAAAAAAAATATGTTTTCATGTAAACAAAAAGTGTCAAAAAGGGCTTTGTCTTCAAGTGGTTAGAAGAGTGGATGTAAGCTTCCTAATGTTGTGTATAAAATGCCAGAACAGTTCAAAACCCCCCAAATGACACCATTTTGGAAAGTAGACACCCCAAGCTATATACTGAGAGGCATGTCGAGTCCATGGAATATTTTATATGTTGACACAGGTTGCGGAAAAAAGACAATTTTCTTTTTATTTTTTATTTTTTTTGCACAAAGTTGTCACTAAATGATATATTTCTCAAACATGCCATGGGCATATGTGGAATTACACCCCAAAATACATTCTGTTGCTTCTCCTGAGTACGGGGATACCACATGTGTGAGACTTTTTGGGAGCCTAGCCGCGTACGGGACCCCAAAAACCAATCACCGCCTTCAGGCTTTCTAAGGGTGTAAATTTTTGATTTCACTTCTCACTGCCTATCACAGTTTCGGAGGCCATGGAATGCCCAGATGGCACAAAACCCCCCCAAATGAATCCATTTTGGAAAGTAGACACCCCAAGCTATTTGCTGAGAGGTATTGTGAGTATTTTGCAGATCTCGCTTTTTGTCACAAAGTTTTGAAAATTGAAAAAAAAAAAAAAAAATGTCTTTCTTCATTTTCAAAAACAAATGAGAGCTGTAAAATACTCACCATGCCTCTCAGCAAACAGCTTGGGGTGTCTACTTTCCAAAATGGGGTCATTTGGGGGGGTTTTGTGCTATTTTGGCATTTTATGGCCTTCGAAACTGTGATAGGTAGTGAGGAGTCAAATCAAAAATTTGTGCCTAGAAATCCTGAAGGCGGTGACTGGTTTTCGGGGTCCCGTACGCGGCTAGGCTCCTAAAAAGTCCCACACATGTGGTATCCCCGTACTCAGGAGAAGCACCAAAATTTCTTTTGGGGTGCAATTCCACATATAACCATGGCATGTGTGAGCAATATATCATTTAGTGACAACTTTTTGTAATTTTTTATTTTTTTTTGTCATTATTCAATCACTTGGGACAAAAAAAAAATATTCAATGGGCTCAACAGGCCTCTCAGCAATTTCCCTGGGGTGTCTACTTTCTAAAATGGGGTCATTTGGGGGGGTTTTGTGCTATTTTAGCATTTTATGGCCTTCAAAACTGTGATAGGTAGTGAGGAGTGAAATCAAAAATTTGCGCCCTTAGAAATCCTGAAGGCGGTGCTTGGTTTCCGGGGTCCCGTACGTGGCTAGGCTCCTAAAAAGTCCCACACATGTGGTATCCCCGTACTCAGGAGAAGCAGCAGAATGTATTTTGGGGTGCAATTCCACATATAACCATGGCATGTGTGAGCAATATATCATTTAGTGACAACTTTTTGTAATTTTTTTTTTGTCATTATTCATTCACTTGGGACAAAAAAAAAAAATATTCAATGGGCTCAACATGCCTCTCAGCAATTTCCTTGGGGTGTCTACTTTCTAAAATGGGGTCATTTGGGGGGGTTTTGTACTGCCCTGCCATTTTAGCACCTCAAGAAATGAGATAGGCAGTCATAAATTTAAAGCTGTGTAAATTCCAGAAAATGTACCCTAGTTTGTAAACGCTATAACTTTTGCGCAAACCAATAAATATACACTTATTGACATTTTTTTTACTAAAGACATGTGGCTGAATACATTTTGGCCTAAATGTATGACTAAAATTGAGTTTATTCTATTTTTCTTATAACAAAAAGTAGAAAATATCATTTTTTTTCAAAATTTTCGGTCTTTTTCCGTTTATATCGCAAAAAATAAAAATCGCAGAGGCAATCAAATACCATTAAAAGAAAGCTCTATTCGTGGGAAGAAAAGGACGCAAATTTTGTTTGGGTACAACATTGCATGTCCGCACAATTTACAGTTAAAGCAGCGCAGTGCAAAATTCTGAATTCACCTCTGGTCTCACCACTAGGCTGGGAAGCCTAAAAAAATAATAATAAAAAAACGATTACCGTTTCTCAGCCGAGGCGCCAACTTTTTTTTGAATGCAGAGGTCGGGCGTGACGTCATAACATCGCGCTCAGCCTCCGACGATCATAGAGACTCCGATGACCATCTGGTCCGCTGGAAATCTCTATGATCAGCATCCGGGGCCGACGGATCCGTTCTCCGACTCACCAATCGCAACGGTGAGCCGGCAGAAGCGTCGGGAGGAGGGGTGTCCCCTTTCGCCGCCCATAAGAACGATCAATCGGCGGAACAGCCGCTATGATCATACTTATGGTGTAGGGAATTGCCGGCTGAAAATGCTGATATCTGAATGATGTCTGTAGCTGCAGGCATCATTCAGATATAGCCCCACAAACCCAGGACGTCATATGACGGCCTCTGGGCGCCAAGTGGTTAAGGGCCTCCTTCCACATCGAGAATATTTTGGCCGGGTGATTCAGGCATCTGGCGTTAATAGATAGACATGTGATGTTCATTTATAGTGTTGGGGAGTGTAATGGCTGGTAGCGTGGATTAAGTACTAACTGTGTCCATGGGTTCTTGTGTTGGAGTTCTCCATAGGTTGATCTGAGGTTTCGAGGGACTTGTCCTCAGCAGCTGGTAACAGTTCCATACGGCCAGAAATATTGTGTGCAATAAACAAGTAAAAGAAAAAACAAAAAAGACAAAACATGAAGAAAGTGAACTGTGGTTTTGTAAAAAAGAATCTTACAACGGATCCGCGTGCATAGCTGCTTAACATAGAAACGGGGTGAAAGGAGACTAAACTGTAGACTCCCGTGACCGGAGAGATATGTGGTCATCTTTGTGGTTCTATCATGAGCTGCCACTGGCATGTTTCTTGTTGGCACGCTTATGCGATACCACTTGCCATTCAGTTTGGAGCGACTGTGGCTGTGATGCAGAGTTGGATGGTAAGGCTTGGTCTGGGAGTATCCCCCATTGACGTAGAACTGCTATGCCTTCTTCCATCATTGTAATGGATTTTGTGGTTCCATTGTGAGTGATGGAGAGTGTTGCGGGGTACTTCCATTTCTGTGGAATTTTGTGGTTTCGTAGGGCTTTTGTGATTGTCGCCAGGTTGCGGCGTCTTTGCAGCGTGTGCCTGGAGAGGTCTGGTAGCAGTAGAACGTCAGTGTACTGTGAAGGAATAGTGTCGGGCTTGCGTGCTGCCTGGAGGATCTGTTCCTTTACATGGTAGAAGTGAACTCTTAGAAGTATGTCTCTCGGAGTACCTTCTGGAAGGTAGGACAGCTTGGGGATTCTATGAATCCTGTCCACTATGAGGTCCTGTGTGGTCAGTGCAGGAACCAGGGTGGAGAACAGAGCGTGGGCATACGGCAGGAGTTGAGTGACTGGGACTGACTCTGGGACCCCCGCAGCTTTATGTTGTTCCTTCTGGATCTTTCCTCAATGTCAGCAACCTTATCCTTTAGCCACGCTATATCCTCTCCCTGGGCCGCATGTGAGTCCACCATGGTGTTGTATGTAGATGTATAATTATCCATCTGTTGCTCTGCTCGGTCCACTCTGACCCCTAAAGCTTGCACCTCTTTGTGGCATTGATTGATCCCTTTTACCATGTCAGTTTGAAGGGAAGATCTGAGTGAGAGTAACATCTCTTTAAGCATGGTATCGGATATGGGCCTGTCTGCGGTTGGGAAGTCCTCTATGGGGTCAGTCAGATATGTATCTTGTGCAGTAATGTGCTCTTGCGGCCCGCTTACCTCCATGTCCTTATTATCATTCGGCCTGTCAGGGAAGTCCATCCGCAGCTTAGATTTGGTTGGACTACGTGTGGACGGGCTGGAGGTGCCTGAGGAGGACCCACTGTGTATATGAGCTTGTGCAGGCTGTTTGTGGGGCCCTCCGTGTCCGTTATTGTGGATCGTGGCCCTGTCCTCCGGCCTTTGCGTGTGGGAGCCGCCGCCATTTTGTTGAAGCCCGTGGGACTTCAGTGTGAATAAGCTGGGCATCTTGCTCGGTTGTGGCAGATTCTTTCGGCGCCATGGCATTCCCGGACTGTTTGGCAGGCTAGTGAGGGTGGTTGTGGCCGTGGGTAGACTCGGTGTGCTCCAATGTTCGTGAATCTCTCCGGCGGCCGAGCGCAGCTCCTAGCTCAAGCGTCCATCTTGGAGCTCGGTCACCACGCCCCCTATTTCAGGCTCTTCTGATAAATATACCAGGGGCTTATTTTAAAATTTGAAGGTTATTGTTAAGTAGATTTATTTGGAAACATCAAGGTCCTAGTGTTGCATATAGAGTGCTTGTTAAACCAAAGTCAAATGGGGGACTATCCCTAGATTATATGGTTGCCAAGTTGGTACAGAGATCTGTCTAAAGAGTCAGCCTCCATTACAGTAGAACATTTTAAGTGGAACTTTAGTCAGAAAATTGTCCTGCTAGATCATTTTGGGCTGGCCCCTTTTGCAAGTATAGCTATGTAAAACATTAAAAATAAGTGCCTATACTGTTTAAAATCCAGTAATATGCTTCTTCACCCTGCTCTGCACATGCTCAGTTGCTCTCCATTTTTAGGCATCTTTAGGCACTGCTGAGTTTGTAGAGGCCAATCTGTTGATAGCCTTAAATTAAACCATACTATACTTTACAGCCAAGGAAGCTGCTTCTCTTTGATCTGCAACTGCCATGGTGCTGTACATGTGATCAGTTATAACATCAGCCATTTGATGGTTTTACTGTTTGGTTAAGAGCACAAGAACATGTGACAGTTAGCCACCCCGGCATTCCTGGAATGTTTTTTTAAATCAATGGGTTTGATTCCACTTTAAGATTTACTGCTGTTCAGAGGCTATGGGCTTCAGCAAAATGTCAGCCTTCAGCAATAAGAAACAGGAGCCATGCTGGGGGCAATTTACAGCACACACTAATTTTGTACAAGTGTGTAGTCCTGCGCTAATATGAAATCAAATGGCCTTGGTGGAGGAGCTACAGTCAACGTGAGGGTCAAACACTACCCACAATATGAAAGTGTAAAAAAATAAATGTTTTGGTGATGCGCTCCTCAAGGTAAAGTGTTAGCAAAGTTATACTGATAAAATTATCAAATATAAATAATAAAATCATAAAAGTCCATGAACTGAGATAAAGTGCAACATTGCAAAAGTCCATAAATTAAATAAGTACAAACTTGCAGAGAATGGAGCAATAAACGATCCGTGAGGATAAATAAATATATAAAGTAAAAATGTATTTGATTGATAAAAGTCCATAAAGTGAAAAGTGCAACAGGTGCAAATGGTGTAACAGTAAACAATTCCTATTAATGACATAAAGTGCAAATGTGAAAAGAGTGCATCAAAAAATTGTGATGTTGTGACTTCAATGCAGTGAAATCTTCAGTGACTTCAGTGACTGGAATCTTCAGTGTTATTACACAACCGTAGGTGTACTACCTTCTTACCTTACTGAGTAAGGTAATCAGCGTGTCAGAGTATAAGGGCTGGATGATCGCTCTAGGACAGGGGTCCTATCCGTGTTCCTTGCCAGGGATTCCGGTGTTCCAAAAGCCTGATGCCTGTTTCCTCTAATATCCCATCTCCTGGGGTTAGGGCAGTCAGTGCAGATCCAACTCAGGTAAAGGACTGGGTATGTGTGGGAAAAAGATTTAGGAAGGAAGGGGTACTCACATTAGTAAAGTTAAAAGCATGCACATAATAAAAACGAGCATCGAGCTCGCAGCCTGACGTCACTTCCGGGTTCCGTCTATCCAACGCCTGTCATCACGAGTCACGTGACTACACACTAATTTTGGTAGCATACAGTAATTATTAGTGTGGAATGTACACTATATTACCAAAAGTATTGGGACGCCTACCTTTACACGCACATAAACTTTAACCATTTAAGGACCTGAAGGATTTACCCCCTTAAAGACCAGTCCCTTTTCCCCACAAATAGAGCTTTCTTTCGTTGGTATTTGATTATCTCTGCAGTTTTTATTTTTTGCGCTATAAACAAAAAAGGAGCGACAATTTTGAAAAAATATATATATATTTGGTGCTATAAAACATACCCAATAAAAAAAAAAAATACGAATTTCTTCATCAATTTAGGTCAATATCTATTCTGATACATGTCCCCTGGGGCAGGACCCGGGTCCCAAAACACTTTTTATGACAATACCATGCATATAAGCCTTTAAAATCAGTACTTTTGTTTTTTCATGTTCGTGTCCCATAGACTTTAACGGTGTTCGTGTGTTCGAACAAATTTTTTGCCTGTTCGCAAGTTCTGGTGCGAACCGAACCGGGGGGGGGGGGGTGTTCAGCTCATCCTTAGTGGTGAGCAGGGACTTTTAGCGGGACTGTGACATTGCGGCGGACAGATCGGACACCTAACTGACATTTTTGACACTTTTTTGGGATCAGTGACCTTAATGCAGTGATCAGTGCTAAAAATATACACATTGACATTCTACTAATGACACTGGCATGGAAGGGGTTAACATCAGGGGCAATAAAGAGGTTAACTGTGTTCCCTGGGTGTGTTTACTAACTGTATGGGGGGTGGGCTACTTGGGATAACATAGAGATTCATCTTCCTGCATAGCAGAAAGACAAGATCTCAGTGTATCTCTCAATATACCGTATTTATTGGTGTATAACACGCACTTTTTTCCCCTTAAAATCAGGGGGAAATCGTGGGTGCGTGTTATACGTTGATCCCCGCCGATTGTGAGGAAATTTGCAAGCGGAGCCGAGATACACAAAGCCGAAGTACACCCGGCTTTACTCGGCTCCTCTTGCAGTCATGCCCACCTCCACTGATTGCGAGAGGAGCGAGCGCCGCTGACATACAGAAAGCCGAGTGTACTTCGGCTAGTCTCGGCTCCTCTCGCAGTCCCGCCCCTGACTGTGAGCAGAGCCGAGTCTAGCCGAAGTACACTTGGCTTTCTGTATTTCAGCGGCGCTCGCTCCTCTCGCAATCAGTGGAGATGGGCGGGACTGTGAGTAGAGCCGAGTCTAGCCAAAGTACACTCGGCTTTCTGTATCTTGGCTCCGCTTGCTCCTCTCTGCTCACATTCAGCGGAAATCGGCGCCAATTTTAAATCAGGGCAGAGACTGCCAAGGCTGCAAAGGCACTGGGCAATGCTGAAAAGGCACTGGGCAAGGCTGCAAAGGCACTGGGCAAGGCTGCAGATGGACACTGGGCAAGGCTGCAATGATGGACAAGGCTGCAGATGGACACTGATAAGGCATTTAAATGTAAGTTTTTTTCCTTAAACTTCCCTCCTAAAAGTTTTTTTCCTTAAAATTCCCTCCTAAACTTGGGGTGCGTGTTATACGGTAGTTCTTTATTGGAGTTTCAAAAAAAAGTACATACATGTTATAGTCATAACAGTAATAACAAAAACAGATGTTCCAACTAGAAACAAGCTCTTTGAACAAGCATTATCGTGTGAAAGCAAACAGTGAGATTCTAAATAGGGAGGGTGAACAAAGGTAGTCGATTAAGGAGAGGTTCTAGATGGAGAAGGGGTGGGAAGGTGGTGGGGGTAGGGGTAGGAGGAGGAAGGAGGGCACCAGCCGACCTGAGATAGAGACATAGATGTGTAATGAGCATTTCATATCGGTGTAGTTATACTTGAACAGTACATTTTGGATGATGTAACCAGAGTGACCACATAACCATAAATTTCCCTAAGTGCAAGTTTTTCCTAGCTACAATTCGGTTCCATTTGGCACTGGGAATTGAGATTGACGATAGTGCTTGAAATGGAGGGGATTGTAGTAGATTTCCATAACCTGCTAATGTTCAATTTGGCAGCATAAAGTAAGTGGAGGACGGCATATCTGGATTGGGGTGGAAAATTTTCTATGCCAATATGTAGCAGGGCTAATGCAGGAGTCGACGACCAAGATGTCCCAGTAATGGAGGAGACTAAAGCAAATACTTGTTTCCAGAAGGAAGTCAGGGATTTGATAAACCAAAGGGTATGTACGATGGAGCCTATACTGCAGCAGTTTCTCCAGCAGGATCAACTGAAGTTCAAGTTCAACTGAACTCGCACAATTTCATTACCACAGTCAGTTTGAACCAGGGCTTAAATGGGAATGTTCTTTGCTCGTCATTAGACCCCTTTCACACTGAAGTTGCTTTTCAGGCATTTTAGCGATAAAAATAGCGCATGTAAAGCCCTCTCAAGCCTCCCCAGTGTGAAAGCCTGAGTGCTTTCACACTGGGGCGGTGCGTTTGCCAGACTGGAAAAAAAGTCCTGCAAGTAGCATCTTCGGGGCAGTTTGGGAGCGGCGTATACACCGCTCCCAAAATGCCCTGCCCATTAAAATGAATGGGCAGCGTTGCCGAAGCACCTGCAAAGCTTTTAACCCTTTGTTCCATCGCTAATGGACGAAAAGCGCCGCTAAAACGAAGGTAAAGAGCCACTAAAACTAGCTTTACTGCTAATGCAGTGCTGCCCCAGTGTGAAAGGGGTCTTAGAATTATGAGCCAGATATCATCATGGGATGTCTGGAGATTTAGACAACTTCAGCATTTTGTGGATTCTTTGCCAAGACCCCTCTGTTCTATCCATGGGTTTAACAAAATGGAGAGACTCATGGATCAGGGGGGCAACTAGACATGGTATTTCCAATAGCTACAGGATGCTGGTGACATTCCTGGATTTTCGGGGTCTAATGCTTTCTGAATGAATGGGAGCATGACTAAATCAACCTTTCTCAGACATTCTATCTCAATAAATATGAGGATAAAAGAAATTAATTATAAATTGTTGTTTAGGTGGTATTATGTTACATGAAAATTTAATATGATTAATTCAGGGCTGTCATTGGAATGTTGGAGAGAATGCACAGGGGACGCATGCCCACAGTAGGTGGCATTGTCCAATTATCCAGCCATATTGGGAAAAGTTTTAAATATTGTTAGGATGGTTAGTAACTTTGAAATTGGGCAAGACCCTTGGAAATATTTATTTCATGCTACTAGTGAGTCAAGGAAAAAATACAAAACGTAAATTATTCAATTTTTGTTGAACTCAGTGAAGGTATTAGCAAAGAAGAAGCTCACGCACTGTAAACACCAAAGCAGACAAATATAAACAGAAGAAAAGAAAAAAGCGGCTGTAGTAACCCCAATAGTCATCCCACACCAAAGAGAACAAATGACAAATTAATTGGTGCTACGATGCTGACTACAACAAATCATGAGTTGAACACAAAGAGAACATTTTCCCATTGGGACTTTTTAGCAGCAAAAAAATAAAGGGGTAAGAGTCAATAATGAATAAAAAAGTTGGTTTCTATTTTGTGGGAATTGCGCTGAGCGCTCAAAAGGTAAAAATTGATTCATGAATTTATGAACTCCGGTAATTACAAAGCCAAACAGGGTATATACAAGGATAATACAATTCATATACATGTGGTGAACATTGTAGATAAGATCATACGTGCTGAATACATTGCAATGTACAGTAGAAGGCCCCCGATGCATTTCAACCTACTTAGGTCTTTCTCAGGGGATCTTATGTTCTATGAAACATCAAGTGAACAAAATATTAGATTTAAGCATATTCTCCAGGTCTCCTATCATGTATAGTAGATCAGTAAATTCATACGTGATTATTTCATAATAGTCAATATCAGTTTATGGGAGACAAAAAGAAGAATGCTATCTTATATCTTAGCTGCTGAAAAAATTGCACCACATTTGATGGCTGAGCCGGAGAATTGCCTTAAAAACGTGATTTCATACGATCTCCCAAGGTTTCCCAAAAGGGGCCCGAGTTGCCGGGACACCTACCCCCCACTCCACGGCGGATCCGCTCCACAGATCACCTGGCTTTAAAGGGGTCACACTTGAATTGGGTGCTCCAATTGCGGGCAAGAAAGCAGGGAAGGTAGGTAACTAAGTACCATATGTCAAGCACCTGGAAGTTATAATAATAGTCTATTTAGTGTGATTCATATTGTTACACTTTTTTTTATATACCGTATTTATCGGCGTATAACACGCACAGGTGTATAACACGCACCCTAACTTTAAGAGGGAAGTTTCCGGAAAAAAACTTTCCACAGCCCCCTTTGTATAACACGCAGGCAGAGTTTACCCTCTTTTTTCAGGGTAAAAAAAGTGAGTGTTATACGCCAATAAATACAGTACAATAATTGTCTAAATTTGCTTTAAACATGAGGAAGCTGGCGTTAGCCACGTGATTGCTCGATTTGAGAGGGCTAGGTTGTCCTTACGGGCATTGCTGATACTGTCTTGTTGATTTTTTATCTAATATGTCCCATAATGAACCCCAGATCATCAGCAGCGGTTAAGATTAACCGGTGTTGACCTGTTATGGGTCCTATTTAGGGATATCCTTTCAAGGTTCATTTATTATTGTTCTATATAAATAATTAATAATAAATCAATTTAATTGTTATTTAATATAGAAATATATGTAACATATAATGTAAAAATGTGTGTGGGGTCAATGTACAAAGTGTATAACTGGTTGTAAATTGTGGGGATGTGAAGAAACGTGATGTGGAATGGGTGAATAAAAGTAAAAATGTGTATATAAAATGACATGAATAAGAAGGGGGTCAAGATGAAGACAACCAAGATAAAAATGAATATAAAAAAATGTGAATAAATAAATATGAAAATAAATATTACAATAAAAAGAAATAAAATTAATGAAAATATTAATGAAAATGAATGGATCGTGAAAAATAGCTAAATAAATTAATAGTGTAGTGTTACTGCCAAATAATGTAATATAGTGAAAAGTGTATGATGGCTTATACCCCAATGTATAAGGTAGTGAAAGTGTGGGTGACAATGGTGAAGGGATAGGATGGTTATGTAATTACATTTTTACTGATAATCACAAACTGTGAATAGACAAAAACAGATTTGTACTCACGTAGCTGAGCTTGCAAATCTGAATGTATTGGAAGTCAATGAAATGAGACTCTTAGGAAAAAAAGGGTAAATAGAGTAAGGTCCAAAAATGTGGTCATTAACATGAAGAGCTGTGCTAGCTTCATAGCAAATGCTTGTCAGCTCCATGCTTACCTCTCTGATGATACCAAAACATATGTGATGTGCTCCCTGGGAGTCGTCAGACCATTCCCAGTATGGAGTATGACTTAAATACCTGTCGCTCGCTGCCAATTGGATAGAGGGTCCTCCCTAACAATTACCAGGTGCTAGACTCCTCCCCTTGCCGTCCGCATGGAGACCTCCTTGTGTGGCCCCCTCGTCATCGCAGTGGACGGGGTCCCGGCATCGCAGCGGCCGCCGATGCAATACACAGCGTCCCCGATGGATCAGCGCGCACGTGCGGGACAGCGACGGCGCATCGCGCCCGTCACCCGTCCCCGCGCATGCGCACCGCGCCAACTCGGGGCGCCCGGCGGCGAACATAGGATGGCGCAGCACTGGGGAGGCGCCATCTAGTGGTAATAAAACCAACTACAGGCGCTGTATGAGGGAACGTTGGAGGCGTCCCTTCCCCCAGTGCCAAAAAGCAAGGTTCCCGCGGAGACAGGAAACCCCACCGAGCGGAGGAGGCCCAGCGCACTCCACAGGACCCCAAGGCCATGGGAAAAACATAAAGGAGAGAAAAGAATGCAAAAGTTTATATGAGCAGTGTGTCTATTATAATATAGACTTACAGTAGTTTATAATATATCATTACAGAAGCAGTTTCATCTAAAAATAATAATAATACTCATCATTTTAATAGAATATAGTGAGCTATACCATAGTAAAATATAAAAAATGGTATGAAAACATTGAAAATTGAAATAGATGGAAAAAAAGAAAGAGGAATAAATGAGTGTATTTAAAAGTTCTACAGAAATTCTTATCTTTGGATTTGAATTCTCAGAAAGGACAAGCAGGGACAAATTCAGGATCGGATATATAAAGTATGAGGTATTTTATCTTGTGTATGAGCACTACAGATCTCTGTCTTTGTGGTTGCCCTGTAGGGATATGACAGTGCGGAAAGCCGCAAAAGTTACATACTCTGAAAGTGAGAATCAACAGTCAGGTTTCTCTTGTTCATGTATGGACATCTGTAAGGGTATATATCCCCATGAGACTAAGGGGGAAGCCATTCAAAGTACTCCAGTTTGTCCTAGCTTGTCCTGCCTGAAACAAATCCCTTTAGAAAAGGTACATATGATATTGCCTCATTGAGGCCAGGATAATTAGTGGCTTGCAATCTAAAAATCCACTTCTGCTCTATCTGGAACAATCTCTTATTCCAATCGCCGCCTCTGCCCGGTATATGAATCCGGTCCAAGGCGGCGAAGGATACTTTTGGCATTTTATACTTGTGTCGTACGACTACATGTCGTCCTAGTGGTACATATATATTGCCAATCCCCATATTGTATACATGTTTAGAAGTTCTACACCAGAAACGTTGTCGGGTTTTTCCTACGTAAAATGCCCCGCATTCGCAGGTCATAAGGTAGACCACTCCTTGTGTCTGACAGTTTACGTAATGTTTAGGGTTGAAGATCTTTCCATCTCTAAGTGCAAATATTTTCTCTTTCCGAATGAGAGGGCAGTGGACACAGTGTCCACATGGATATGTCCCATATATGGAACAGTGTTTCCTTTTGGTCCTAAAGTATTCACTTTTTACTAGTTTGTCCTTTAGAGATCCCACTCGTCTAAAGGTAATAGAAGGAGCTGGTGAAACAAAATGTTTTATGGCGTCATTGTCTGTTAGAATTGACCAATGTCGTGAAATAATATTATGGATTTGTTGGTGTTGTGCAGAATAACGCATAATGATGCGTAATAGGTCCGCTTGTTTCATAGTCCTCGTTTGGGGTCCAAAGAGCAAGGTTTTGCGTTTCTGTTGGACTGTGCGGTTATAAGCTCTGCGTAGGCAGCAGCGGCTATATCCACGTTCCAACAGACGTAATTGAAGCTCACCAGCTTCAATTTTAAAAAGTGATTCGCTCGAGCAATTTCTCCGTAGTCGGAGATACTGTCCATACGGTATGGAATTTTTCAGGGGAACAGGGTGGAAGCTGTCCGCATGCAGGACTGTATTCCCTGCTGTAGTTATTCAATATAAAGTGCTTGTGAGATTACCTTGTATATCACAGTCTATTTTGACATCCAAAAAGGTCACTGATCTAACATTGTAAATCATAGTAAAGTTTAGATTGTAACTATTAATATTTAATCGATCAAAGAACCGAATGAGATCAGTTTCGGTCCCATTCCAGATGATGAAGACGTCGTCGATGTACCTGAGCCACGTATGAAAGTGGCCCAGGTACTCGACGAGGCCCTCATCATCGGAAAGCGATCTCTCCCACTCCCCCAGGTACAAATTGGCATAGGATGGGCTACAACAAGTCCCCATCGCTACGCCCTGCACCTGGAGGTAGTGGGAGCCATCGAAAGAAAAGTAGTTATAGTTGAGAATGTAATTTAATCCCTTAAGGATGAAACTGTTCACTGCCTCTTTGTAACGTGGGCCTTGTTCTAATACAGTTTTAATGGTTTCAAGTCCTTTCTCATGTGGAATTGAGGAATAGAGAGCCTCCACGTCAATCGTGACCAGGATTGCTTGGTCAGGTAGTTGAAGTTCACTAATCACTTGTAAGAAGTTAATAGTGTCCTTTACAAATGTTGGTAGTGCAATTACAGAGGGTTGGAGATACGATTTAATAACCCTGCTGAGATTCTCAGAGATTCCACCCTTTGACGGACACTATGGGGCGCCCTGTAGGGTCGGTGGTGTTTTTATGAATTTTCGGCAAACTGTAGAACGTGGGGGTTCTAGGATGTTTGGTGCGTATAAACTCATACAAATCTTTAGTGATTGTTCCATCTCTATAGGTACAGTCTACCAAATGATAGAAGTCCTGATTGGATTTCTCTATGTGTCTAATGTGTATGGTTTTGTACCATTCTCTGTTGTCTAAAATTATTTTGCACATCTTCTTGTACATACTGTTGTCCATAAGGACAACATTGCCTACTTTATCTGAAGGTTTTATTATCAGTGACTCGTTGTTACGTAAGGAATCTAAGGCTAATTCCTCATCAGCCGATATATTTGGGCGACAAGTAGTTTTACACGATATTTTGGAAATATCTTTTAATGTCTGTTTGAGAAAGATTGCTACACTTGGATTCGTCTGTAGAGGTGGAAATTTAGTTGATGTTTTTTTAAAAAGGGGTATTGAGTTGGTAGCTCTATTTACTTCCTCAAAAAGCTTATCAAGGTCCAATTGGTCAATTAAGTTGTCCGAATTACTTTCCTGGTACAGGAGAGTGAGGTCTCTCAGGGCCTTGAATTCACACATTGAATATTGGGACCAATCTGTGTCATCTGTCTCTGTTGGTTTAGGTACATATAACAATTTTAATAGAAGATTGCGGGCAAAAAGGTGTAGGTCAGTGACTAGTTCGAACAAATCAAAATTCTGCTGAGGACAAAAGCTCAATCCTTTGGATAGGAGGCTGGTCTCAGCTGTGTTAATCTGGTATGTGGATAAATCTACAACATTCAGGGGTTGTGTTGCAGTCTGATTACATGTGGTTCCATCCCTCTCCCCATTTTGTGTGACTGTGGGGAGCTCACTCCCCGTGTAAAGTTTAAATTCTGATTAGAGACTGATCGCTCAAAAGAGCTCATTGTTCGATTTGGAATTATTGTGGCGTCTGATGAAGAGGAATCAGATTCACCTGATGTTTTATGTGATATGGGTCCTCCACCTGAAGCTCCATGGGAGTATTCATTGGTGTTCCCATAATATGCATATTCTGAATCTGTACCAACAGTACGTTTTTTTGTGTCCGGCTCCATAGAGATCCTATTGTTTTTACTCCTTTTATGACGTTCACGTCCCCTATTGCTACCATGTTGGTTACGTGATGGTGGTGGGGAATTAGACTGATGGTATGCAGGGGCTTTGTTGCCACGTGAATAATCCTGTGGTCGCCCTCTTCAAAATGATTTCTTATTGGCCCATTTGTACGCCTTGCCCTCAGAAAATGATGTCTTATCTCTCTAAAATTTCACCTCTTTGTTTTTGAGGATATTTTTGTTATTTTTGCATTTATTCCTCTTCCTTTTTTCCATCTATTTCAATTTTCAATGTTTCCATACCATTTTTTTATATTTTACTATGGTATAGCTCACTATATTCTATTAAAATGATGAGCATTATTATTTTTTGGAGATGAAACTGCTTCTGTAACGATGTATTATAACCTACTGTAAGTCTATATTATAATAGACACACTACTCATATAAACTTTTGCATTCTTTTCTCTACTTTATGTTTTTCCCATGGCCTTGGGGTCCTGTGGAGTGTGCTGGGCCTCCTCCGTTCCGCTCGGTGGGGTTTCCTGTCTCCGCGGGAACCTTGCTTTTTGGCACTGGGGGAAGGGACGCCTCCAACGTTCCCTCATACAGTGCCTGTAGTTGGTTTTATTACCACTAGATGGCGCCTCCCCAGTGCTGCGCCATCCTATGTTCGCCGCCGGGCGCCCCGAGTTGGCGCGGTGCAGATGCGCGGGGATGGGTGACGGGCGCGATGCGCCGTCGGTGTCCCGCACGTGCGCGCTGATCCATCGGGGACGCTGTGTATTGCATCGGCGGCCGCTGCGATGCCGGGACCCCGTCCACTGGGGTGACGAGGGGGCCACACAAGGGGGTCTCCATGCGGACGGCAAGGGGAGGAGTCTAGCACCTGGTAATTGTTAGGGAGGACCCTCTATCCAATTGGCAGCGAGCGACAGGTATTTAAGTCATACTCCATACTGGGAATGGTCCGACGACTCCCAGGGAGCACATCACACATGTTTTGGTATCATCAGAGAGGTAAGCATGGAGCCAACAAGCGTTTGCTATGAAGCTAGCACAGCTCTTCATGTGAATGACCACATTTTTGGACCTTACTCTATTTGCCCTTTTTTTCCTAAGGATCTCATTTCATTGACTTCCAATACATTCAGATTTGCAAGCTCAGCTACGTGAGTACAAATCTGTTTTTGTCTATTCACAGTTTGTGATTATCAGTAAAAATTTTATTACATAACCATCCGATCCCTTCACCATTGTCACTCACACTTTCACTACCTTATACATTGGGGTATAAGCCATCATACACTTTTCACTATATTACATTATTTGGCAGTAACACTACACTATTAATTTAGTTAGCTATTTTCATTATTATTTTCATTCATTTTATTTATTTTTATTGTCATATTTATTTTCATATTTATTTGATCACATTTTTTTATATTCATTTTTATCTTGGTTGTCTTAATCTTGACCCCCTTCTTATTCATGTCATTTTATATACACATTTTTACTTTTATCACATCACATGTTTCTTCACATCACCACAATTTACAACCAGTTATACACTTTGTATATTGACCCCCACACACATTTTTACATTATATGTTACATATATTTCTATATTAAATAACAATTAAATTGATATATTATTAATTATTTATATAGACCAATAATAAATGAACCTTGAAAGGATAAATCTTAACCGCTGCTGATGATCTGGGGTTCATTATGGGACATATTAGATAAAAAATCAACAAGACAGTATCAGCAATGCCCGTAAGGACAACCTAGCCCTCTCAAATCGAGTGGCTAATGCCACCTTCCTCATGTTTAAAGTCAATTTAGACAATCAATATATATACAAAAAAAGTGTAACAATATGAATCACACTAAATAGACTATTATTATATCTTCCAGGTGCTTGACATATGGTACTTAGTTACCTACCTTCCTTGCATTCTTGCCCGCAATTGGAGCACCCAATTCAAGTGTAACCCCTTTAAAGCCAGGTGATCTGTGGAGCGGATCCGCCGTGGAGTGGGGGGTAGGTGTCTCGGAAGCGCGGACCCCTTTTGGGAAATCTTGGGAGATCATATGAAATCACGTTTTTAAGGCAATTCTCCGGCTCAGCCATCAAATGTGGTAAAGAGGGTAAATATGCAATTTTTTCAGCAGCTAAGATATAAGATAGCATTCTTCTTTTCTTCTTTTTGTCTCCCATAAACTGATATTGACTATTATGAAATAATCACGTATGAATTTACTGATCTACTATGCATGATAGGAGACCTGGAGAATATGCTTAAATCTAATATTTTGTTCACTTGCTGCTTCATAGAACATAAGATCCCCCTGAGGAAGACCTAAGTAGGTTGAAATGCATCGGGGCCTTCTACTGTACATCGCAATGTATTCAGCACGTATGGTCTACAATGTTCACCACATGTATATGAATTGTATTATCCTTGTATATACCCTGTTTGGCTTTGTAATTACCGGAGTTCATAAATTCATGAATCAATTTTTACCTTTTGAGCGCTCAGCGCAATTCCCACAAAATAAAACCAACTTTTTTATTCATTATTGACTCTTACCCATTTATTTTTTTGCTGCTAAAAAGTCCCAATGGGAAAATGTTCTCTTTGTGTTCAACTATCTAAATCGGGATGTGCAGCCCTCTCACATACCCCCCATATGTCAATCAAGCTACAACAAATCATGAGAAGCCAGCAATAAACACCCAGCAGGGGTGATAAACCACAATCGCTGAACTAAAAAAAGCTATGGATGAGTAATCAGTGATCAAATAGTTAATGTAAACAAAAAAATCAGTGCATATATTAAGTTACTATACAAAAAAGTAAAAACCCTCCAGAGATATAACCCCACCAAATAAAACATACAGCAAAAATATAATAATAAAAAGTGCATGCAAGTGTATGGCAATAAAAGGAACAGTAAACACCCTCCAGGGTCTCCAAAAATAAACTCAAATAATAAAAATATTTTGAATCTCAAAAAGTGCAAAAGTGCAAATTCAATCTCATCAAAATATAAATGAAATTTCATAGTAATAAAGCAAGTTTCCAAATATGTAGATGGTGTTTCAACACCATGCTCCACACAGCACACAACGTGACTGTGATCCTCCACCAGCCAGCATGCACGCTTACCTCCAACAAATGACCCCAAGGTTCAGAAAACTTTGGGAGGTATAAAACCACTCAATTCCTAATATTCCCAGGGTATTCAACTCAAAAGAATAAAAGAGGAGCTTTCATATTGCAGTGAATTTATTAAAAGATTAAAAGCATATACAAAAACACTCACATAGGCATATGTAACATCAGACTCAATGAAACCTCACTAGGAGTACCAATATGGCCAACTTCCAATTTGGAAAGGAAGTGACATCACCTGCTACCATTCCGATGTATTGCGTCACATGACACATGAGCCTCGTATCCCCAGACGACGCTGGTTACAGAGAAACGCGTTGGGAGGGGCCTCACACGTGTCATTATTCCGCAAGTCGGCCTAACAGCTTGGACCTGCTGAGTGTCTGTAACACGTGCTGTGTAATTTCATCAAAATTGTAAGTGTGCTTTTATCATTTTATTAAAATCTTGGTGAAATACTACACTGTGGATTTTCCTTTGTACTTTAACTTCCTCCATGGAGTCTATCTTGGCTTAGGCTGGGTTCACACTGATGCGTTTCCCCGCATCCAATTCTCATGACAGGAGAATGTGACCAACTCTCAATGGAGCTGGTTCACACACCTCCGGGGCAGCTGTGGTCTGCATTGCAGAAGGGTCCTGTGCATCTTCTGGTCAATTTCAGGTGCACATTCAGCCATAAATTCGTACCTGATTCGCACCTGAAACAGTGAACAGACACTCACCGGACCCCCTGCTGTGCGCTGCGGCAATCTAGTGTAAACCCAGCCTAAGGAGATAGTGGTGTATATGGCTACTATGCAACAAGGTGTCTGATGGTCTCCTTGTGGGATCAGAGCAGCTAGTAAGGATTTAATTGTTTGTGGTGACTCCTTTTGGGAGCAATTTTTCTTCAGTGGTACACATTATCATTATTCCTTCACGGCAAAGGCCTCTTGAGTCCCTATAGGGAAAGAGAACCTTGACTGGGGGCATGGCCAGGTGCTGGGCAATCCAGTGGGCATGTGGTCACCAAGGATTGGTCAAACTATGGGGGATGGGCTGCGCCTGAGCTAAGAAAAGTATTGCCCCAAGGAATTCTGGGCCTTTTGAAGAACGTGGCTGGAAGAGCTGCCCACCCTCCCGCCCCTTTTTCTTGATGGTATGTCACAGCTTGCTGTGGTTTCTTGACCTTGTCAGCATTAAAGTTGCTATAATGGGTTATGCCCTTGATTGGAAATTGTAAGTAGGCTGTCTGTCCAGCACTTATGGTAAGGACAGGCCCCTTTTGGAATTCAAATAGTTTATGTTAAAGCGTGTTCAAAGTACAACTGTGAGTGTAACTGGTTTAAAGTGTTCACATGTTATGTGTTGGAATTTAAATAAAGCTGTGGCCTTACCCTTTCCAACCTAATGGTTGTCAGCGTGTTTTCTTTAACCACTTAAGCCCCGGACCATTTGGTAGCTAAAGGACCAGAGGTGAATTCAGAATTTTGCACTGCGCTGCTTTAACTGTAAATTGTGCGGACATGCAATGTTGTACCCAAACAAAATTTGCGTCCTTTTCTTCCCACAAATAGAGCTTTCTTTTAATGGTATTTGATTGCCTCTGCGATTTTTATTTTTTGCGATATAAACGGAAAAAGACCGAAAATTTGGAAAAAAAATGATATTTTCTACTTTTTGTTATAAGAAAAATCGAATAAACTCAATTGTAGTCATACATTTAGGCCAAAATGTATTCAGCCACATGTCTTTAGTAAAAAAAAATGTCAATAAGCATATATTTATTGGTTTGCGCAAAAGTTATAGCGTCTACAAACTAGGGTACATTTTCTGGAATTTACACAGCTTTTAATTTATGACTGCCTATCTCATTTCTTGAGGTGCTAAAATGGCAGGGCAGTACAAAACCCCCCCAAATGACCCCATTTTGGAAAGTAGACACCCCAAGGAAATTGCTGAGAGGCATGTTGAGCCCATTGAATATTTTTTTTTGTCCCAAGTGATTGAATAATGACAAAAAAAAAAAAAAATTACAAAAAGTTGTCACTAAATGATATATTGCTCACACATGCCATGGTTATATGTGGAATTGCACCCCAAAATCCATTCTGCTGCTTCTCCTGAGTACGGGGATACCACATGTGTGGGACTTTTTGGGAGCCTAGTCGCGTACGGGACCCCAAAAACCAAGCACCGCCTTCAAGGTTTCTAAGGGCATAAATTTTTGATTTCACTCCTCACTACCTATCACTACCTATCACAGTTTTGAAGGCCATAAAATGCCAAGATGGCACAAAACCCCCCCAAATGACCCCATTTTGGAAAGTAGACACCCCAAGCTGAGAGGCATGTTGAGCCCATTGAATTTTTTTTTTTGTCCCAAATGATTGAATATTGACAAAAAGAAAAAAAAAAGAAAAAATGTACAAAAAGTTGTCACTAAATGATATATTGCTCACACATGCCATGGTTATATGTGGAATTGCACCCCAAAATACATTCTGCTGCTTTTCCTGAGTACGGGGATACCACATGTGTGGGACTTTTTGGGAGCCTAGCCGGGTATGGGGCCCCAAAAACCAAGCACCGCCTTCAGGATTTCTAAGGACGTAAATTTTTGATTTCACTCCTCACTACCTATCACAGTTTCGAAGGCCATAAAATGCCAAAATAGCACAAAACCCCCCAAATGACCCCATTTTGGAAAGTAGACACCCCAAGCTATTTACTGAGAGGCATGTTCAGTCCATGGAATATTTTATATTTTGCCACAAGTTGCGGGAATATGACAAACTTTGTTTTTTTTGCACAAAGTTGTCACTAAATGATATATTGCTCACACATGCCATGGGCATATGTGAAATTACACCCCAAAATACATTCTGCTACTTCTCCTGAGTACGGGGATACCACATGTGTGGGACTTTTTGGGAGCCTAGCCGCGTACGGGACCCCAAAAACCAAGCACCGCCTTCAAGGTTTCTAAGGGCATACATTTTTGATTTCACTCCTCACTACCTATCACAGTTTTGAAGGCCATAAAATGCCAAGATAGCACAAAACCCCCCAAAATGACCTCATTTTGGAAAGTAGACACCCCAAGGAAATTGCGGAGAGGCATGTTGAGCCCATTGAATATTTTTTTTTTTGTCCCAAGTGATTGAATAATGACAAAAAGAAAAAAAAATGTACAAAAAGTTGTCACTAAATGATATATTGCTCAAACATGCCATGGTTATATGCGGAATTGCACCCCAAAATCCATTTGGCTGCTTCTCCTGAGTACGGGGATACCACATGTGTGGGACTTTTTGAGAGCCTAGCCGCGTACGGGCCCCCGAAAACCAAGCACCGCCTTCAGGATTTCTAAGGGCACAAATTTTTAATTTCACTCCTCACTACCTATCACAGTTTTGAAGGCCATAAAATCCCGAGATAGCCCAAAACCCCCACAAATGACCCCATTTTGGAAAGTAGACACCCCAAGCTATTTGCCGAGAGGCATGGTGAGTATTTTACAGCTCTCATTTGTTTTTGAAAATGAAGAAAGACATTTTTTTTTTTTTCAATTTTTAAAACTTTGTGACAAAAAGCGAGATCTGCAAAATACTCAACATACCTCTCAGCAAATAGCTTGGGGTGTCTACTTTCCAAAATGGGGTCATTTGGGGGGGTTTTGTGCCATCTGGGCATTCCATGGCCTCCGAAACTGTGATAGGCAGTGAGGAGTGAAATCAAAAATTTACACCCATAGAAATCCTGAAGGCGGTGCTTGGTTTTCGGGGTCCTGTACGCGGCTAGGCTCCCAAAATGTCTCACACATGTGGTATCCCCGTACTCAGGAGAAGCAACAGAATGTATTTTGGGGTGCAATTCCACATATAACCATGGCATGTTTGAGTAATATATAATTTAGTGACAACTTTTTGTACATTTTTTTTTTATTTTTGTCATTATTCAATCACTTGGGACAAAAACAAAATATTCAATGGGCTCAACATGCCTCTCAGCAAATAGCTTAAGGTGTCTACTTTCCAAAATGGGGTCATTTGGGGGGGTTTTGAACTGTCCTGGCATTTTATGCACAACATTAGGAAGCTTATGTCACACATCATCCACTCTTCTAACCACTTGAAGACAAAGCCCTTTCTGACACTTTTTGTTTACATGAAAAAAATTTTTTTTTGCAAGAAAATTATGTTGAACCCCCAAACATTATATATTTTTTTAAAGCAAAGGCCCTACAGATTAAAATGGTGGGTGTTGCATTTTTTTTTTCCACACAGTATTTGCGCAGCGATTTTTCAAACGCATTTTTTGGGGGAAAAACACACTTTTTTATTTTTAATGCACTAAAAAACACTATATTGCCCAAATGTTTGATGAAATAAAAAAGATGATCTTAGGCCGAGTACATGGATACCAAACACGACATGCTTTAAAATTGCGCACAAATGCGCAGCGGCGAGAAACTACATTCATTTTTAAAAGCATTTAAAAGCCTTTACAGGTTATCACGTTAGATTTACAGAGGAGGTCTACTGCTAAAATTACTGACCTCGATCTGACCTTCGCAGTGATACCTCACATGCATGATGCAATTGCTGTTTACATATGATGCTAGACCGACGCTTGCGTTCGCCTTTGCGCAAGAGCAGGGGGGGACAGCGGTGCTTTTTTTTTTTTTTTTTTCATTATTTATTTTGCTTTTTTTTTATTTTTAAACTGTTCCTTCCATATTTTTTTTTTTTTATCATTTTTATTGTTATCTCAGGGAATGTAAATATCCCCTATGATAGCAATAAGTAGTGACAGGTACTCTTTTTTTGAAAAAAAATGGGGGGTTAGACCCTAGATCTTTTCTCTGCCCTCAAAGCATCTGACCACACCAAGATCGGTGTGATAAAATGCTTTCCCAATTTCCTAATGGCGCTGTTTATATCCGGGGGGGGCATTCACTCCCACTGCTTGTAAAAGCAGTCTAGAGGCTAATTATCTGCTAGAATTGCTTTTACATGAAAGCCGGCCGCCACTGGCTGAAAAGAATGATACCAAGATGATACCTAAATCTGCAGGCATCATTCTGGTATAAACATTCAAAGTCCAGCAACATACCAGTACGTTGCTAGTCCTTGTTGGACATGTATTGTAATCTTTTTTTTCATGCAGCCTGTTGGCTGAACGAAAAAAAGAGATTGATCAGTGGGTATGCCCACCATTAGAATACCTCCCTTCATCCACCCACTTCTAATGATGGGCATATATGCCGAAGCATGGGGGCATCCTCCCGCAAAAAAGTTATGCCGCGTACACACGGTCTGACTTTTCCACGGGCAAGCCTTCGTCGGAATTTCGACCGTATGTACGCGGCATAAAAGGTTATGCTGCGTACACACGGTCGAACTTTTCCACGGGCAAGCCTCCGTCGGAATTTCGACCGTATATATGCGGCATTAGGAGCAAAATCGCTCCTCCGCCCTGCTGCCCCCATGCTTCGGCATATATGCTCTTTTTTTAACTGTGGTGGTGAAATCACCTCCTACAGCGCTGGAGTCACGGCTTTATGTATCATGGGAGCAAACGCTGTTGCTGTCAAGATAAATAAATCCGCGATGCAACTGAATGGCGTACCTGCTAAGCAAATGATGGTTAACATTAAAACAAAGTAACATTACAGTACAACAGTAAGACCTTACCATACCATACCTGCAAAGCAAATACCAAAACAAAACCTAGTAAAAAATAAAACATTTTTTTAACGCAACCTGTGCCTAAAATATATATATGCCGAAGCATGGGGGCATCCTCCCGCAAAAAAGTTATGCCGCGTACACACGGTCGGACTTTTCCACGGGCAAGCCTTCGTCGGAATTTCGACCGTATGTACGCGGCATAAAAGGTTATGCCGCGTACACACGGTCGAACTTTTCCACGGGCAAGCCTCCGTCGGAATTTCGACCGTATATATGCGGCATTAGGAGCAAAATCGCTCCTCCGCCCCTGCTGCCCCCATGCTTCGGCATATATGCTCTTTTTTTAACTGTGGTGGTGAAATCACCTCCTACAGCGTTGGAGTCACGGCTTTATGTATCGTGGGAGCAAACGCTGTTGCTGTCAAGATAAATAATTCCGCGCTGCAGTTGAATGGCGCACCTGAAAACAAAAAATTACATACCTGAAAAGCAAGCATGATAAAACATTGCAGAATGGAATACAGTAAAAAAGAGCAGAACAATAGAGAGAAAATAGAGAGAGAGAAAGAGAACAATAAAACAACAACTATTTTTGTTTTTTTTATTTTATATATTTTTTGTGTTTTTGTTTTTTACGTTTTTTTTTTCTTTTTTACACTTTTTTTTTTAAACTTTAACAACTGTAATGGTTCGGGTCTCTCAAAATGTAATGGCATCTTGGGAGACCCTGTGTAAGTGTGTCCTAGTCTGTGAAATGCTGTACCCTACGCTAAAACTTCACTTTTGAGTGGTAGCGTTCAAAACATTCACCAAGGCAAAGACCAGGTTTGTCAGGACAGAGTGGACAATAATAACGGGTGTCACGCCTAAATCCGCGCTTGCTACAGACATGACATCTTTTTTGGGGGGTTCGTTGGGTAGGGGTACTCGGGAGGAGATGCGTATAATGCCTCTCATGCAGCCGGCTTACTGCATTTGGTAGGGGATGGTGAGGTGCAGAACCGCCTGGATACAGGAGTTCTGTGACTATCTCATTCTGGAATTTTAGAAGAGATAAAGTCCCACCTGAAGCTCTGTATAGCACATGAGCGTTTAGCAAAGCCAATTGGAATAAGGATAGAGACACTTTTTTGTACCAGCGTCTCGCCTTACGGTCAATTAGATATGGCGCCATCAACTGGTCATTGAGGTCCACCCCTCCCATATTTTTGTTATATTCGTGGACACAGAGGGGTTTCTCCACAACACCAGTCGCCGTACGAATTTGGACTGTCGTGTCTGCATGAAGGGAGGTAAGAAGGAAAACATTCTTATTGTCCCTCCACTTCATAGCGAGCAAGTTAGTACACTTTACGCAGGCTCTCTCCCACAGCCTAAGACGGGCATCTACAAGCCGCTGGGGAAAGCCCCGGCGATTAGGTCGCACGGTGCCACATGCTCCAATCTGATGATCAAACAAGTGACTAAACAGTGGCACACTCGTGTAATAATTGTCCACATACAAGTGGTACCCCTTTCCGAATAAGGGTGACACCAAGTTCCACACTATCTTGCCAGCGCTCCCTATGTAATCCGGGCAGTTGACCGGCTCAACCTGACTATCTTTTCCCTCATAAACCATAAAGCTCCATACATAGCCTGTTGCCCTGTCACAGCACTTATAGAGCTTGACCCCGTATCTGGCTTGCTTGCTGGGAAGGTACTGCTTGAAAGCCAAGCGGCCAGAAAATTTAATCAGGGACTCATCAACGCAGACAGCTTGATCGGGAATAAACAAGGCTGCAAAACGTTCGTTGAAGTGGTTTATGAGGGGCCGAATTTTATAGAGCCGGTCGTATTCACGGTCCCCACGTGGACGACAAAGTTCATTGTTTTTGAAGTGCATGAACCGCAAAATCTGCTCGTATCGTTTCCTGGGCATGGAGGCAGAGAACACGGGCTTGTGGTCAATTGGGTGCGTGGACCAATAAGCACGCAATGACAGGAATTTATGTGTGCCCATGTTGAGGGAAAGGCCCAGAAAGGTCTTAAATTCGGAAACCGTAATTGGTTTCCAATCTTTGGCAATGGAAGGCAACTGGGGATTAGCGGCGATGAATTGACCAGCATATAAATTACTCTGGTCCACAATAGATCTATAGAGATCTTCCGTGAAAAACAGCGAATAATAATCAATTGGCATAAAATCAGCTGTTTCCACCTGAATACCGGGTTGGGCAGTGAATGGGGGAAGTACGGGTTCTGCAGAAGTGGTGGGGACCCAATCAGGATAGGCGAATTCTGCAGGAAGGGCAGTATGGGCACGACGGGCCTGCCTTTGTCTTCTTGGTGGCAGCGGGACACTACTTGTGCTTGCCACCTCGCCAGCTTGAACTGCACTTATGGGACTCGCCACGTCACCAAGTGTTACTGCAGTGCTGGATGTACGTCCAGGCTGTACTAGGCCGCTGGTGCTTGCCAGTTCACCAGAAGGAATAGCGGCGCTAGTACTACTCTGCTCCATGATACGAGAGACCTGCGGTTCTTGCTCCTCAACAACCTCAGAAGATCGGGATCGGGTACGCCTGACCTTAGCAGGGACCTCAACTTCGTCGTCAGAGCTATCTGACGTGGGGCCGCTGACGTCACTGTCTTCTACGGGAAGATATTCTGAGCCTGAATCTGACAGATACGTGACCTCCTCTTCACTATCTGTCATGCTCAAAATCTCGTAGGCCTCTTTACTAGTGTATCTTCGACTTGCCATTTTGGGCTCTAAATTTAGGGGTACACTAGTAAGATTCACAGGAAATAAAGCACCCGACTGTCGTCAGCAAATATATCAAACGCTACAAAAAAAACTGCTAGCGGTCGCAGGGATCAGGACTGTCTCTGCGAACGCTGCAGTTATGTGTTTTGTGTTTGGTAAGTGACAGTGATCGATCGATACTGCACTTGGGTGGGCTGGGCTGGGCGGAGGGGCTAAACGCAGGTGCTAGCAGGTATCTGGGCTGTTCCCGCTAACACTGCGTTTTTGGGAACCCTAAACCGCTGGGGACGCTAGTATAGATTTGATCAGATACTATACCACTAAGGGAGGTGTATGCTTTGCGCGTGGGTGTTAGCGTTACTGGCACTAACCTAACGCTGCCAGGGGCGACGCAGACCCTCTCTGGTGCTAAAACCTAATTGATCTCACCCGCCGGGCGATCAGGGGGTTAAACCTTTATTGGGTTATATACGGCGGGTGCCCTGATGCTATAAAAAGCAAACTAACCAACCAGCGTCACCTGTAACCTTTATATGGTGATCACTGGTGAAAGGGTTAACTAGGGGCAATCAGGGGGTTAAAACCTTTATTAGGTTAAATATGGGGGTACCCGACGCTATATAAAAACCTGACGGGTTATCTAAATAACTAAATAACTAACTGGGTAACCAGTGTCACCAGTGACGCTTATACGGTGATCACTGTTGAAAGGGTTAACTCTAGGGGCAATCAGGGGGTTAAAATAATATATGGGGGTACCTGACGCTCTAAAAACCTGTGGCGAAACTAAAAATAAATAACTGGCTATCTAGGGCACCACCGGCACTAAATACAGCGATCGAAAATACGATTGCTTAGTGACGCTGGCGTTAGGGGGTGAAAGGGTTACCTGGGGGGCGATCAAGGGGTTAAACCTTTATTAGGGGGGGTTAGGGGGCTACCCTGGACCTAAAGGGGCCTAATCCTAACTGCCCTGCAACTTTTTACTATCACAGATGACACTAAATGCAGTGATCAGTAAAATAAATGATCACTGCAATCAGTGACACTGTGATTGGGGGCTGGGGGGTGACCTGGGGGGTGATCTGGGGGTGACTGGGGGGGTGAAATGTGTGCCTATGTGTACCTATGTGTCAGTGGACTGTTGGTGCACTAACCTGCTTCTTCTCTCCTCGGCGCCGGAATCGAAAAGACCGCCGCGAGGGAGATGACATCACTTCCTCCTGCCTGTGTTTACATCACATGGCGGAGGAAGCATTTTCATTCGCCAGGAGCGATCGCGAGGGGGTGGCCGAAATCGAATGGTCACCCCCTCATCTCTGATCGCTCCCCAATGATAAACGGCCACTCACTGTATAGGAGGGGGGTCCGATCGGACCCCCCAACTGTACAAAGGCGATCACGTACGCTCTACGTGATTGTGCCTGTCGGTGCCATTCTGCCGACGTATATATACAGTGAGCGGTCGTTAAGTGGTTAATGAGGTGAGGTGGGAAGGGTGGGGATTTTATCCTATTATGTCTACAGTTGATTTGTACCTAGGCCCTTGCGTCTCAGCAGTCAAGAGGAACTATTGATGTTTAGAAAATCTGAACACCTTTTTGCAATATATATATATATTTTATATGGACTTTATTTGCACAGATATGTCACTCTAGGATGAGTTCATCATATGTTTAATGCACTTTTATTGTGTCTCCTATGCGATTTATTAACTTATACAGTACCTAGCACAAGGATAGCGCGCTTTTAATTATTGTTTGGTTGGAGCTTGTTACACATCCTACTCAGATTAGTGATTGCGGTCTGTTTGATTTAATTGCGGTTTTATTGTATTTGTTTTATTTATTTTTTGTCACTAATGCCCTGTACACACAATTGGATTTTCCGATGAAAAAAGTCTGATGGACTTTTTTCATCGGAAATTCCAATCATGTGTGGGCCCCATCTGACTTTTTTCCATCGGAATAAAAAAATAGAACATGTTTTAAATTTTTCCAATGGAAAAAAATCCGATGGGAAATTCCGATTGTCTGTGTGGAATTCCATCGGAGAAAAATTCACGCATGCTCAGAATCAAGTCAGAATCAAGTCGACGCATGCTCAGAAGCATTGAACTTAATTTTTCTCGGCTCGTCGTAGTGTTTTACGTCACCGCGTTTTGGACGGTCGGAATTTAGTCTGAAGCCTCGTACACACGACCGAGTTTCTCGTCCAAAACCGGCAAGAAAAGTGCCGCGTGAGCTTTTTTGTCGAGAAAACCGTTCGTGTGTATGGTTTTACGACGAGAAGATGTTGTTCATCCACCGGGGGAGGGGATTGGAGAGGGAAAGCCTTTTTTTTTGGGGGGGGGGGGGGGGTTTGGTCCTAGGTTTGCTTTGGGAGGGAGGTAGGGGGGAATATATAAAATCGCAAGGGAGAACTAAGCAAGGCTGTGAGAATTAAAGACATTTAACAGAAAAAGGGATACTATATGCTTTCCCCTATGGAAGTACATATAAAGGAAATAAGGGAAGGCAAGCTACTGACAATGATGTCTAGAGGTGAGATAGATGTTTATATAAATGGGACTAATTAAAGGAATGGGAAACATAGTATGAACAGAAATGCAATGGAAGATGTATAATGTATTGGATGTATCTCTTTTGAAATATAAATAAAGAATAATAAAAAAGGAATGGTTTAGAGAAGTAGATAGAACCAGATTAAGAAAAAGGATATTTACAAAATTACTCCTATGCAAAATTTTATGGAACCTGGAAAAGTTGGTTTGAATTTAAACAGTCTTCGGTGTATATAACCACTTGCTTACTGGGCACTTAAACCCCCTTCCTGCCCAGGCCAATTTCCAGCTTTCAGCACTGTCACGCTTTGAATACCAATTGCACGGTCGTGCGACGTGGCTTCCAAACAAAATTGACTTCCTTTTTTTCCCACAAATATAGCTTTCTTTTGGTGGCATTTGATCATCTCTGCGGTTTTTATTTTTTGCAAAAAAAAAAAAAAAGACTGACAATTTTGAAAAAAACACAATATTTTTTACTTTTTGCTATAATAAATATCCCAATGTAAAAAAAATATATATATATTTTTCTTCTCAGTTTAGACCGATATGTATTCTTCTACATATTTTTGGTAAAAAAAATCGCAATAAGCGTATAGTGATTGGTTTGCGCAAAAGTTATAGCCCCTACAAAATGGGGGATAGTTTTATGAATTTTTTTTTTTTTTTTACTAGTAATGGTGGCGATCTGCGATTTTTGTCAGGACTGTGATATTTTGACACTATTTTGGGACCATTCACATTCATACAGCGATATGTGCTATAAATATGCACTGATTACTATATAAATATGACTGGCAGGAAAGGGGTTAACACTAGGGGGGCGATCAAGGGGTTAAATGTGTTTCCTAGGGAGTGATTCTTACTGTGGGGGGAGGGGACTGACTGGGGGAGGTGACCGATGATTGTCCCTATGTACAAGGGACACACCATCGGTCTCCTCTACCTGACAGGACATGGATCTCTGTGTTTACACACAGAGATCCACGTCCCTTGCTCTGTAAATGCCAATCGCGGCTACCTGGCAGACATCGCAGCCACAAAGCACGCGCATCAACACCCACGTGACACAGCGGGCAAAGATTCTCCCCGATGCGCGCCCACGGCGGCACGCAATGAGGAAGTAAACAGGAGGACATCCAGGGACGCCCTCCCGGCAATTGAGCGCTGCAATGTAGGCGTCTTTTGCCTATAGCGCGGGCGCAAACTGGTTAAGATATGTAGGTAATGAAAATGCATTGGAGGTGAATGGAGAAGGAATGGTGGAGGAATGCTAGTGTATGTGAAAAGGAAAGAGGTCGGCGGAGATAACTACTCCCCTGTTTCTTTTATTTTTTTATTTTCTTAGAAAATGTAATGATCCGGCCCTCTCAATTCTAAAGTACAGCCCCTCCCCCTATTATCTCCTTTATGGTGTGGGGTAAAAGGGTGGGAGAATATGCATATATTTTTTAGGATACACAGATATAGTGCATCCGGAAAGTATTCACAGAGCTTCACTTTTTCCACAGTTTGTTATGTTACAGCCTTATTTCAAAATGGGTTAAATTCAATTCATAGCTTTTGCTAGGACACTCAAAATTAAGCTCAGGTGCACCCTGTTTCTGCTGATCATCAACTTGATTGGATCCACCTCTGGTAAGTTCAGTTGATTGGACATGATTTGGAAAGGTACCCAACTGTCTATTTAAGGTCCCACAGTTAACAGTGCATGTCAGAGCACAAACAAAGCCATGAAGTCCAAGGAATTGTCTGTAGACCTCCAAGACAGGATTGTACTAAGGCAATCTGGGGAAGGGTACAAAAATATTTCTGAAGCATTGAAGGTCCCAATAAGCACAGTGGCCGCCATCATCCGTAAATAGAAGAAGTTTGGAACCACCAGGACTCTTCTTAGAATGGGCCTGCCGGCCAAACTGAGTGATTGGGTGAGAAGAGCCTTAGTCAGGGAGGTGACCAAGAACCCAATGGTCACTCTGACAGATCTCTCTGTGTAGAGAGGAGAAACTTTCAGAAGAACAACCATCTCTGCAGCACTCCACCAATCAGGCCTGTATGGTAGAGTGGCCAGACGGAAGCCACTACACAGTAAAAGGCACATGACAGCCCACCTGGAGTATGCCAAAAGGCACCTGAAGGACTCTCAGACCATGAGAAACAAAATTCTCTGGTCTGATGAAACAAATATTGAACTCTTTGGCCTGAATGGCAAGTGTTATGTCTGGAGGAAACCAGGCACCACTTATTACCTGGCCAATCCAATCCCTACAGTGAAGCATGGTGGTGGCAGTATCATGCTGTGGAGATGTTTTTTTAGCGGCAGGAACTGGGAGACTAGTCAGGATTGAGGGAAAGATGAATGCAGCAATGTACAGAGACATCCTTGATAAAAACCTGCTCCAGACGCTCTTGACCTTAAATTGGGGCGAAGGTTCATCTTCCAACAGGACAATGACCCTAAACACATAGCCAAGATAACAAAGGAGTGGCTACAGGATAACTTTGTGAATGTCCTTGAGTGGCCCAGCCAGAGCCGAGACTTGAACCTGATAGAACATCCCTGGAGAGATCTGAAAATGGCTGTACACCGACGCTCCCCATCCAACCTGATGGAGCTTGAGAGGCCCTGCAAAGAAGAATGGGAGAAACTGCCCAAAAATAGGTGTGCAAAACTTGTAGCATCATGCTCAAAAAGACTTGAGGCTGTAATTGCTGCCAAAGGTGCCTCAAAAAAATATTGAGTATAGGCTGTGAATATTTATGTTATATAGCTGAGCCGGTGACATAAACGGGTGACCCCGTCCCCTCTGACATCACATGATGTCAGAATGGAGCAGGGTCACCCAGTTACGTCACCGGGTGGCCCCGCCCTTGCCTATGTAACAGCTGTCAAAGCAAAAACACGACAGTCGCTGGGACGCCTCCCATAGAGGCAGAGTTTTTCCATTTTAATTATTTTCTCTGGACCATCGGATGCTGTGATTGAAGATGAATGGACATTGTGGGATTCTCCTGTCATTTTTAAATTTTTTACACTTTTTTTGCTGAATGAGTAGGGGTACAATGTACCCAATACCCATTCACATAGGGGGCGAGGCGGGATCTGGGAGCCCCCTTGTTACAAGGGGACTTTCAGATTCCAATAAGCCCCCCACCCGCAGACCCCCACAACCACCAGGCAAGAGTTGTGGGAAAGAGGCCCAAAGCACCCTCCCCATATTAAGGGCATGTGAACTGGTACGGTTCAGAGGGGAACGCTCTCTCGTCCCCCCCTTTTCCTGCGGCCTGCCAGGTTGCGTGCTTGGATAAGGGTCTGGTATGGATTTTGGGGTGACCCCCACGCCATTTTTTTTGGTGCGGGGTTACCCTTAAAATGCATACCAGACCTAAAGGGCCTGGTATGGATTTTTGGGGGGACCCCCACGCCTTTTTAAAAAAAAAATGTTGCAGGGTTCCCCTTAATATCCATACAAGACCTGAAGGGCCTGGTATGGATTTTGGGGGGGGGACCCCTACACCATTTTTTTTTTTTTGTGCAGGGTTCCCCTTAATATTCATAAAAGACCCAAAGGGCCTGGTAATGGATTGGGGAGGTGAACTCACACTGTTTTTTTCAATGATTTTTATCTATATTACCAGGATCCGACATTACATTAAAGCCGAGAGCAGTTTTAAATTATATTTTTTCCTTTAGAAATTTAATTTTATGGCAATAACTTGCATATAAGCCTTTAAAATTAGCACTTTTCGATTTTTCACGTGCGTGTTCCATAGACTTTAACGGTGTTCGCATACATTTTTTGCCTGTTCGCATGTTCTGCTGTAAACCCAAACCGGGGGTTCTTCGGCCCATCCCTAGAAATAAAGAAGGATGAAAGTAATTTTCTTTTTCTTCTTCCTAAATATAACTATTTGATTGCTTTTCTTTTGTTTTATTTTTTTTGTCCACATCACAACACATGAAGTAAGGGGTGGATGGGAGATGATGGAGGGGGGAAGAAAGAGGGAGGGGGTCTGGTAGTCACTAGATTTTGGTGAAGATCAGTGAGGTTATTTACATTTACTGTGGGGAGCCTATACCTCCCCTGTTGTCTATTTCCTCCTCTTTATGGAATAATTATTGTTGCCATGATATTTGAACAGGGTCCTAGTTTATACACCTTAAACAAGAAAGGAATGTGGGACTTTGAATGAGGCAATTGACTTGTGGAGGTAGAGTGGTTAGTAAACATTATTTATTTGTGACAGTAGTATGAAACAAGTAAAAAAGTAATTTCATATATATACACATGCACATGCACACATGGCATGAACATAATGGATAAATATATGTCAGCTTGGCAGCACATGAGAAGTAATGAATATTGGTAAAATGGTATAAATGGTATGTATACATGTCATAGAAATGGCATTTGGCAATAAGATGAATGATATCAACCTTGAGCATGATTAATTGTAAATATAGTACAAGATATATCCTATTAACAGGCACTGGTACACCATATGCAACAGAGCTGCTGTAAAAACAAAGGAAGATACACATACACATTAATAGTTACATAGAATTTTGAATGTATAAAAGGTATATATGGGCAAGTGAATGGGTAATGAGCCAGACTTGACTGAGCACCCAATGGAAACTCGACGTGTTTCATGGCTATATGCCAATTATCAGGAGCTGGGTACAGAAATAAATACATATGGATAAGTAGTATTAGTTAATTTATTCTACCCCTAAGGGGAGAAAAGACCTCATGGGGAGAAAGGGATCTATACTCACAGATCGGCTAAAGCACTGCGTTTGACTAGCATCGAGGAAGATGGAACCCCAAACTGGTTGTCTGTTCCGGAGCTGAGGCAAGTGTGTACACCTTAATTATATGTTTGTTATAGTTTTTGTTATAGTTATTTTTCTGTTATGTCATGTAGAAGTTGTAAATACTTCCATTTATGAATGTTTTGTTTTTTTTTGTTTGTTTGTGCTGTATCTATTTGTAAATTATTTTAAATGAATACAAATAATTTAACCACTTCCCGCCCCGTCAATAGCAGATTGACGTCTGGGAAGTGGTTCTGTTATCCACACTGGACGTCATATGACGTCCTGCGGGATAACAGCCGCCGCGCGCCCGGGGGGCGCACATCGCGGCGATCGGTGGAGCGGTGGGTCAGTCTGACCCACCGCTACACTGATCTCGGTAAAAAGCCTCCGGCGGAGGCTTTTTACCACGTGATCAGCCGTGTCCAATCACGGCTGATCACAATGTAAACAGGAAGAGCCGTTGATCGGCTCTTCCTCACTCGCGTCTGACAGACGCGAGTAGAGGAGAGCCGATCGGCGGCTCTCCTGACAGGGGGGGTTCGCGCTGATTGTTTATCAGCGCAGCCCCCCCTCGGATACCCACACTGGACCACCAGGGAAGCCCCCCAGGACCACAGGGAAGCCCCAAGCATGTGGATGGTCCCCATGGCCATCCACATGTAGTAAAATCAAAAAAAAAAAAAAAAATGTCAATCAGTGCCCACAAATGGGCACTGACTGGCACTATGATGGCACCACCTCAATGTGTGGTGGCTGGCTTTGCTGGGCATCAGTGTCCATCAGTGCCACCTACTAGTGTCCATCAGCGCCACCTATCAGTGCCCATCCGTGCCCATCTGTGCCCATAAGTGCCCACCCATCAGTGCCCGTCCGTGCCACCTATCAGTGCCGGCTATAAGTGCCCATCAGTGCCGCCTATAAGTGCCAATCAGTGCCGCCTATGAGTGCCAATCAGTGCCGCATACCAGTGCCACATATCAGTGCCCATCAGTGCCGCCTATCAGTGCCCATCATCAGTGCCCATCAGTGCCACCTCATTGGTGCCACCTCATCGGTGCCCATCAGTGTCACCTTATCAGTGCCCGTCAGTGCCGCCTTATCAGTGCCCGTCATTGAAGTAGAAAAGGTACTTATTTACAAAAAAATTTTACAGAAACAAAGAAAAACGTCGTTTTTTTCAAAATTTTCGCTCTTTTTTTATTTGTTGTGCAAAAAATAAAAATCGCAGAGGCGATCAAATACCAACGAAAAAAAGCTCTATTTGTGGGAACAAAATGATAAAAAAATTGTTTGGGTACAGTGTAGCATGACCGCGCAATTGTCATTCAAATTGCGACAGCGCTGAAAGCTCAAAATTGGCTTGGGCAGGAAGCTGTATAAGTGCATGGTATTGAAGTGGTTAAACCTAAAGCTGTGTGAAGTTACTACAAACATTAAATCATGTGAACAGCACCTGCACATGATTGGGTATTAAAAGTGAACAGAAATGCTTTAAACATAGTTGGATATTTAAAATAAATATTTACTGAAATAATCACAACTTCTTTGGTAAATTAGCCACTATGGTTACTTTTAGGCCTCATGCCCACGGACGTTTTTACAGCCGCGCTTTTTACAGCTTAAAAACGCCTGTCCATGTTATTGTATATATTTATTTATTTTTTGAAAAAAAATAAAAAACGTCGGAGCTTAAAAACCCAATCGTGCCGTTTTCGCACGTTTTTTGACGCTTCGCGTTTTTTTATGCCTAACGCCAACACTGAGGAACGCACTGGTCCTGGGTTTTTTTTACAGCTTAAAAACGTCTATGCTATTTGCAGCTCAAAAACGTCTAGGTGGGCATGAAGCGATAGACTAACATGGACAGGCGTTTTTAAACTGTAAAAAACGCTCAAAACGCGGCTGTAAAAGCGTCCGTGGGCATGAGGCCTTAGACCTATATTGCATGACTGAATTATCCAGTTCCTATGGCTTTTTACTGCTGTGAAGTTGCTGACCAGGGCCATAGGCCAATTTTTTATGTCAAAATGCATCAAATCCACCAGTTTGAAGCAAGTTTCGTTTCTGCAAATGCACTGGGAATTTGGATCTCATTACTAATCAAAATTAAAATGTTATACTTGTTACATTTGTTATCTAAGGTCCTTCAATTATGTACTTGACAATTTTTGGAGGGGGGGCTCTGTCCACCTCTTTTATTGTCTTTATTTACGCCTTTTTTTGTTCAATCTGTTCTGTTCAATTTGTTCAGTTTGGAACACTAGCATGGCTCTTTGGGATTATGGTGCAAGCACATAATACAACGTACTGTACATGCACATGATAATATTTTTAGTTGTCAGTGTTATGTGGGGCAATGGGAAAGTAAGTGATTCACATCCTGACTTGATATCCAGCAGCATAGCCAGCAATTAGTGATGAGCCGAACACACCCGGGTTCGGTTCGCACCAGAACCCGCGAACGGACCGAAAGTTCGCACGAACTTTAGAACCCTATTAAATACAATGGATGCGAACGTTCGAAATCTAAAGTGCTAATTATAACGACTATTATGCATGTTATTGTCCTAAAAAGGGTTTGGGAACCCGGGTTCTGCACCAGGGGACATGTATCAATGCAAAAAGAAGTTTTAAAAACGGCCGTTTTTCTGGAGCAGTCATTTTAATGATGCATAAAGTGAAAAAAAAAAGTCAAATATTCCTTTAAATATCGTACCTGTGAGGTGTCTAAAGTATGCCTGTGAAGTGCCACGTGTTTCCCGTGTTTAGAACTGTCCCTGCACAAAATTACATTTCTAAAGGAAAAAAAGCCATTTAAAACTGCTTGCGGCTTTAATGTAATGTCTGGTCCCGGTAATATGGATGAAAATCTTTAAGAAAAATGGCATAGCTACACCATGACACACCCCCCCCCTACCCCAGCCCATTACCAGCCCCTTTGGGTCTTGTATGGATATTAAGGGGAACCCCGCACACAAAATAAAAAAGGCCCTATATACTCTGAACAGCCGTATACAGGCGGTGCATACAAGACAGGGACTGTAGGTTTGTTCTTATGTAGAATCTGTTTGTAATTTTGAACCGATACATTGTTTAAGTGTAGCTCCAGCCAAAAAATCTATTTTTAAGCTTTTTGGAAAACATAGGGAAGGCTTATCACCCCTGTAACATTTGTTTTGCTGTCTGTGCAGTGTGCACCTGTTCAGAACAGTTCACCTCACTTTCCGTCCTAATGACAAATGTTTTTTGAAAATTTGGGTTTTTTATTGAAACAAGAATTGGTGATAAAGCATCAGTGGAGAGGAGACACTTTTTTTCCCATATTAACTCTTACAGGAGAGAATTTGCCTTCCTAGGGGTAGATTTCCTCTCACTTCCTGTTGTATCCTTCCGTTTGCAAGGAGGAGTCGTTTGTAAGTTGGATGTTTGAAAGTAGGGGCCTGCCATATATACTCAGCTGAAATTTGCCCCTTACATGTTGGTGTTGCCACAACACTGTGAGCCCTCACAGTTACTCTTGGTGGGCGCATGAATGGGCCCTGCTGTGAATTATTAGATCAAGAATTGTAATTGCATGCCCCTGTTGAACAGGGGCTGAAAAACTGGGCCTTTGGTGGTGGTGGTGGTGGTGGTGTTGACACAACACTGTAAGGCCTCACAGTTAGTCTTGGTGGGCGCAGGAATGGGCCCTGCTGTGAATTATTAGATCAAGAATTGTAATTACATGCCCCTGTTAAACAGGGGCAGAAAAATTGGGCCTTAGGCACTGGTGCCACAGCACTGCAACCCCTCACAGATACTGTACTTGGAGCAGAGCAATGAGCCCTGTTGCAAAGTATTGCATCAAAAATTGTAATTACACGCCCCTGTTAAACAGGGGCTGAAAAATTGGGACTTAGCCACTGGTGCTGGTGCCACGACACTGCAACCTCTCCCAGATACTCTAGTTGGAGTGCAGGAATGAGCCCTGCTGCAAAACATTGCATAAAAAATTGTAATTACATGCACCTGTTAAACAGGGGCATAAAAATTGGGCCTTAGGCACTGGTGCCACAACACTGCAACCCCTCACAGATACTGTACTTGGAGCACAGCAATGAGCCCTGTTGCAAAGTATTGCATCAAAAATTGTAATTGCACGCCCCTGTTAAACAGGGGCTGAAAAATTGGGCCTTAGCCACTGGTGCTGGTGCCACGACACTGCAACCTCTCCCAGATACTCTAGTTGGAGTGCAGGAATGAGCCCTGCTGCAAAGCATTGCATAAAAAATTGTAATTACATGCCCCTGTTAAACAGGGGCATAAAAATTGGGCCTTAGGCACTGGTGCCACAACACTGCAACCCCTCACAGATACTGTACTTGGAGCACAGCAATGAGCCCTGTTGCAAAGTATTGCATCATTAATTGTAATTACACGCCCCTGTTAAACAGGGGCTGAAAAATTGGGCCTTAGCCACTGGTGGCGGCACCCAGAAACAAAAATGTTCTTCCAAGCTATCATCATCAATCGGATCATTGAGGAGGAGGAGGATAGTCAGTCAACATAACAGGACAGTCTCTCAGCATCAGTCTTGAAGGGATGTGACATTTGAAAATAAATTAGTCTGTTATATCAGCTTCAGGTGTTTGGTAGCTGGTGGTGATCCAAGACTGGTTCATCTTTATGAAGGTCAGTCGATCAACAGAGTCGGTGGACAGGCGCACCCTGTGATCCGTGACAAATCCTCCAGCAGCACTGAATGTGCGTTCTGAAACAACACTGGATGCAGGACAGGCCAGTAGCTCAATTGCATACTGTGCAAGCTCTGGCCAGTGATCCATCCTCAAGACCCAGTAAGCCAGAAGATTTTCAGTGGGGAAGGTGTCCAAGTCTGACCTTGCCCCTAGGTATTCCTGCACCATGTATATCAGACGCTGGCGATGGTTGCTGGAACCGATCATACCTTGGGGCTGCGGACTAAAGAATTGTCTGAACGCATCGGTCAGACGGCCACCTTCCCCACCGCTCCTTCTTTGACTGACCGAAGCCTCAGCAACTCGTTGTCCAGGAGTTTGTAACCTCCCAGTCTCTGGGAACGCGTTGCACAGATCTTTCTGCAAGGCCTCCCGGAGTTGTCTCATCCTCTGCTCCCTCTGCGACGGTAAGATAAGGTCCGCAACCTTACCCTTGTACCGTGGATCAAGGAGAGTGGACAGCCAGTAATGGTCCCTCTCCTTGATCCGAAGAATACGAGGATCCTTCCGCAGACTTTGCAGGATCAGGGAGGCCATGCAGCGTAGGTTAGCTGAGGCATTCGGTCCGGAGTCCTCTGGGTCACTAAGGACGACATGATCCGCAGCCACCTCCTCCCAGCCACGTACAAGTCCACTGGTTTCTTGGGACTGTAAATCATCCCTAAAAGACTGCTGCTGATGATGCTGAGTGCTAGGCTCCACCTCCATGCTGACACAATCCTCCTCCTCCTCCTCCTCTTCTTCCTGAGCGATGGGTGGGACAGAAGGAACACTGTCTGGGTAAAGGGGGCCTTGAGAGGCAAGGAAGTCCTCCTCTTCCTGCCTCTGTTCTGCCTCAAGTGCCCTGTCCATTATTCCACGCAGCGTATGTTCCAACAGGTGGACAAGAGGTACAGTGTCACTGATGCATGCACTGTCACTGCTCACCATCCTCGTGGCCTCCTCAAATGGTGCCAGGACAGTGCATGCATCCCTGATCATGCCCCACTGGCGTGGTGAAAAAAACCCGAGCTCCCCTGACCCTGTCCTGGTGCCGTAGTCGCACAGGTACTCATTGATGGCCCTCTGCTGCGTGTGCAGCTGCTGCAGCATGGCCAACGTTGAGTTCCACCTGGTGGGCATGTCACATATAAGGCGGTTCTTGGGCAGGTTCAACTCCTTTTGCAGCTCAGCCAGGCGAGCACTGGCATTATAAGATCTGCGGAAATGCACACAGACTTTCCTGGCCTGCCTCAGGACATCCTGTAAGCCCGGGTACCTGCCCAAGAACTGCTGCACCACCAGGTTAAGGACGTTGGGTCAGTTGTCCCTGTCGGAGAGGAGGTTGGTGCCATTGTCGCAAACTACCATTTCTGGCTTAAGCTGGCGTGGCGTCAACCACCTCTCGGCCTGCCCCTGCAGAGCAGACAGAACCTCTGCCCCTGCAGAGCAGACAGAACCTCTGCCCCAGTGTGGCTCCTGTCCCCCAAACACACCAGCGCAAGCACGGCATGGCATCTGTTTGCCTGCGTACTTGCGTAGCCCCTTGAACGCCTACGGAGCATGGCTGGTTCCGAGGACAAAGCACAGGAAGAGGCCACGGAGGAAGAAGAAGAGGAGGGGGTGGAGGACAGAGGTGTGTCACAACCAGTAGTAGCATTTTGGAGGCGTGGCAGTGGAACAACCTCCAACACTACTGCACCTTGTCCTGCATCCTTCCCAGCTGCCAAAAGAGTGACCCAATGGGCCGTGAAAGAAAGGTAACGTCCCTGTCCATGCCTGCTGGACCATGAGTCAGCGGTAATATGCACCTTACCGCTGACCGCCCTGTCCAGCGAGGCCAAGACATTGCCTTCCACATGCCGGTAGAGAGCCGGAATCGCCTTCCGTGAGAAAAAGTGGCGTTTGGGAACCTGCCACTGAGGAACCGCACATTGCACAAACTCACGGAAGGGGGCCGAGTCTACCAACTGAAAAGGCAGCTAGCATTTAACCGCTGGGCATGTGGATGGCTGGGAGTGAACTTCTTTTGACGGTCCAGCAGCTGGGGCAGGGAAATTTGCCTGCTAGAATCGGACGTCGGTGTACTGCTAGAAGAGTGCCCATAAGTACTTGGCTGTGACACACCTAATTCTACACCTTCATTCCTCTCAGAGCAGGTTTCAGAGAGGACTGAAGGTATAGTGGGGTTGGAGATCCCAGCTGATGTGGTGCAAGAAGAGGTCAGCTTTGTTCTTTGGTGTGGGTCTTTAAGGTAGGCTTGCCAACGAGCTGCATGGCAGGTCAACATATGTCTGGTCAAGCATGTGGTGCCCAAGCGGGTGATGTTTTGGCCACGCGATATACGCTTGAGACATATGTTGCAAACAGCAGCTGTGTGATCTGATGCACTTGACTCAAAAAAGGCCCACACCAAAGAACTTTTTGAATAATGGGCAGAGGCAGCGCCCTGCACAGGCGGAGCTCTGCGGTGTGATTCCATCGGTGTGCTGCCCTTACGCTGGCCCCCCCGAGGGCATCCTGTCTCGTTGGAGATGTGCCTCCTCCTCATCCTCCTCCTCCTCCTCTCTCCTATTAGGCACCCACGTGGAGTCAGTGACCTCATCATCCCCTCCCTCCTCATCACTGGAGCCAATCTGGCAGTATGCTGCAGCTGCTGGAACATGACTGCCAGATTGGTGTCCTTCTTGAGCATCCCCTCTCTCTGCTCTCACGCTACTGCCTTCCTCTAGCTGGGTATCATCATCAGACCCTTCGAAACGCTGGGCATCCTCCTGGAGCATGTACCCAACACTGTGCTCAAACAGTTCGGGGGACTCCTCAGGAGGACATGGTTGGTCTAGGAAAGGAGTGACTGATGATGACATTGATACCAGGGAAGAGAACGCTTTGCCAGCTGCTTTGCCAGTACCCTGAGCCTGGGTGAGAGAGGATGAGGAGGATGAGGAGGGCTTGGTCATCCACTCTACCAAGTCTTCGGCATGATGCGGCTCAACACGTCCAGCTGCCGAAAAGAAGGATAAGCGTGTCCCATGGCCACGTGCTGATGGCGATGCACCGCGTCCACGACCAGCACTGTTGTCTCTAGACACAGAGCCTGCTTGCCCTCTTTTATTGGCTCCTGACTGTCTGCCTCTCCTTGTTTGCCTTCCAGACATTCTAATGGCCTGCAGGGAAATGGGAAAAGCAGCAATACAGGCTAAGTTCAGGTGTAATATGGTCAGGAGGCACACTCCGCCCGCTGTAAGTGCCGCAAAATCCTGTTGGTGTAACACACCAGGAAAAAGCAGCAATACAGGCTAAGTTAAGGTGTAATATGGTCAGGAGGCACACTCCTCCCGCTGTAAGTGCCGCAAAATCCTGTTGGTGTAACACACCAGGAAAAAGCAGCAATACAGGCTAAGTTAAGGTGTAATATGTTCAGGAGGCACACTCCGCGCGCTGTAAGTGCCGCAAAATCCTGTTGGTGTAACACACCAGGAAAAAGCAGCAATACAGGCTAAGTTAAGGTGTAATATGGTCAGGAGGCACACTCCGCCCGCTGTAAGTGCCGCAAAATCCTGTTGGTGTAACACACCAGGAAAAAGCAGCAATACAGGCTAAGTTAAGGTGTAATATGGTCAGGAGGCACACTCCGCCCGCTGTAAGTGCCGCAAAATCCTGTTGGTGTAACACACCAGGAAAAAGCAGCAATACGGGCTAACTTCAGGTGTATAATGTGCAGGAGGCTTAGCAACAATGACACTGACACTGTCCCCTGCCTATCCTTCTCTCTCCCTGCACACAAGGTTTATCAAAGTATATGACACTGACACTCTCCCTGCCTATCCTTCTCTCTCCCTGCACACAAGGTTTAGCAAGGAGAATGACACTGACATTGTCCCCTGCCTATCCTTCTCTCTCCCTGCACACAAGGTTTATCAAAGTATATGACACTGACACTCTCCCTGCCTATCCTTCTCTGTCCCTACACACAAGGTTTAGCAAAGAATAGATTTGACAAGATTTGACACTGTCCCTGCCTATCCTTCACTTTCCCTGCTCCGGAACACACTACACGAGGCCGCCGCGCTGGCGGCCTTTTATAGTGTGGGGCGTGTACTAAACCCCCTTAGCTATAATTGGCCACAGGCATCCTGCCTGTGGCCAATCATTGCTCTCCTCGCTGCCGGCGCTGTGATTGGCCAAGCATGCAGGGTCACAGTGCATGCTTGGCCAATCACAGCGCCGGGATTACACTGCGATGGCGCAGTGTATTGTGGGCCGTTCGCGTCACTCGAATTTGGCGCGAACGGCCCAAATCGTTCGTTGTTCGCCGAACGCGCGAACAGCCGATGTTCGAGTCGAACCTATGTTCGACTCGAACACCGAGCTCATCCCTACCAGCAATATCCTGTTTTTCTCTTCACTAGACAATAAGTTCAGTGTTCTGAATTTTTTTCTCTATTTTCCTTCAGTCTCATTTTTTTCTGTTAAATCTCACATTTCTGTTTCTTTATAATCTGTAATTATAGACATGCATCACATTTTAAAATGTTTTCTAAAGCGTTTGTATAAAATATACATTTTCAGTCATTTGTATTATGCACTATTAGATGGTAGAGCCTTATGTAAATTCTACTTGGCACCATTATTTATTAGCACTGAGCACTTTACCATACTTAGCTTAATTAATTTATGTTTTGTTATTCTCATCAATTTTTTCTCTGGATTAACTATTATGCATCTCTGATAATTGAGTTTGATATTATAAGGGAATCAGTTAAATGATGTATACACTCTACAGTGGCATTTTAGTTTATTATATAGAAGATACTCTGTAATTTATTAGTTGAAATAAGTTAGCAATGATTATTTTTGAACAAAAGCAGAGACACACAAACAAAAGTCAAAATTAAAGTATGTGTAGTTAGACTTTGTCAGAGAAAAATATATAAATAAAGAATATATCCTGTAATACTACATCATCCAAACAAAATTTGCGTCCTTTTATCCCCCACAAATAGAGCTTTCTTTTGGTGGTATTTGATCACCTCTGCGGTTTTTATTTTTTGCGCTATAAACAAAAAAAGAGCAACAATTAAAAAAAAATTTTTTTTTTCTTTTTGCTATAATATATATCCCCCAAACTTTAAAATAAATACATTTCTTCATCAGTTTAGGCCAGGGATAAGCAATTAGCGGACCTCCAGCTGTTGCAGAACTACAACTCCCATGAGGCATAGCAAGACTCTAACAGCCACAAGCATGACACCCAGAGGCAGAGGCATGATGGGACTTGTAGTTTTGCAACAGCTGGAGGTCCGCTAATTGCATATCCCTGGTTTAGGCCAATATATATTCTTCTACATATCTTTGTTAGAAAAAAATGGCAATACGCATATATTGATTGGTTTGCGCAAAAGTTATAGTGTCTACAAACTATGGGATTTATGGCTGGCGCTCGTGCACGTGGTCGCGCATGCCCTCTGGTGGCTGAAAAAGGGAAGGACGTACCCGTATGGGATTTCGCCCATGGGAGCCATTCTGCCGCAGTATATCTGTGTGAGCCGGTCGGGAACCGGTTAACTAAGGCAGGCCATACACAGTACAAATTAAGTTTCCTGCAACCACAGGTTGCAGGAAATAAATTTGCACAATTCCCATATCAACAGAGGCAGTACTCATAGGGGAATCGTCAATTGTCTTTTCTCAGCGGGGGATGGGCAGGGGAAGCCATCCCCGCCAGGAGACAACATGCTTTTTGCTAGCGGCTATAGTAGCCACTTGCGATAATCGCCAGCAGATCTGGCAGGTTGGTTGTACCCAAGTTGATTGATCAATCAACTTGGTACATTCAGCCTGCCCATTAACAGTTTGAATGTCGCCTGGCTCCTGCTGAACCATGTATGGCCTGCCTTAGTGAGTATTGTGAAAATTCACTTTGCAAAGAATACCCAATCACATGTTTTGCTTGCACATGATTGGCTTATGGAAGTCAACAGAGCTTATCCTCACTTACCATGCTAAGGGAAAATCCCCTCTCAAAGTGAAACTTCTGTTGCTAAATTAAAGTGGTTGCAAACCCTAACAAAAAAAACAGAAAAAAAAAAACCCTGCAAGGCAAAGGCATAATGAGCTAGTATGCATAGCATACGGTACTTACCTCAGATCGAAGCCCCCGCAACGATCTTCGTCTCCCCCTCTGGCCGCCGACATCTCTCCCGGGGCTTACTTCCAGGTATTGTGGCTCTGGCGCTGTGATTGGCATGCGCACGGGAGCTGTTGGTAATGGTACACGGACTGAAGCAATGGCACATAGGTGCATGTGTTGATGACATCGGCACATGCAGGGGACAGGGGATATCTCCTAAACCGAACAGGTTTAGGAGATATCCTGGGTAGCTACAGGTAAGCCTTAATATAGGCTTACCTGTAGCATAAAGTGGTTGTAAAGGGTTTACAACCACTTTAACAGTTCATTTAGTAAATCAACCCCAATGCATCTTAGCCCCTTTCACACTGGGTCGGGCAGGTGCGGTGGCGTTATAGCGGCGTGATTTTTAGTGCCGCTATACCGTTGTATTTACCGCGATATTCGGCCGCTAGCGGTGTGGTCTTAACCCCTGCTAGCTGCCGCAAAAGGGTTAATACCGCCCGCAAACCGCGGCTACAGCTGCGGTTTGCGGGTGGTATTACCGCTGTGTCCCATTGATTTTAATAGGAAGGAGCGGTATACACACCGCTCCTTCACTGCTCCAAAGATGCTTCTTGCAGAAAATTTTTTTTCCCCCCGCCAGCGCATTGCCTCAGTGTGAAAGCCCTCGGGCTTTCACATTGAGAATACTGGGGCAGGAGTATTTCAGGCGTTATTTATGTGCTATTTTGAGCGCTAAAACACCTGAAAAACGCCTCTGTGTGAAAGGGGCCTTAGGGTAACAAATTAAACACCACTGACAATATGGGGGTGATTTACTATCAACAGTGCGCTGCGTCGGTTCATACCTTAATTGGTGCGCCGGATAAATCCTTAATTGAGCGCATGAACCGGCGGCGCACTGCTATAGTAAATAAAAATGTCAGCGGCGCTCTATTGAAAATGAATGGTTCCCTATGGGACCCCATTGATTTGAATAGAGGTCGCCCGGGAAGTCGGATGAAGACGATCCGACTTGCGGGGCGACTCGTGTGCCGGTTGACAGAGGGACAGCGTGACTTTGCGAGGCAACTTGGACACGACTTGAGCGTGAAGCAGCCGCTCAAGTCGTGTCCTAGAGGTGACTACCTGCCCGAGAATGTCTCCAGCGCGATGCCATTGCACTGGTTCTCGGCGACAGGGTACTGCAAGCCTCTTGCTCACTGTCCCCTGTGTTTGGTATGAATCATGAAGGGGAACTCCACGCCAAATTTTAAATAAAAAACCGGCATGGGTTCCCCTCCAGGAGCATACCAGGCCCTTAGGTCTGGTATGGATTTTAAGGAAAAACCCCTACGCTGAAAAACGGCGTGGGGGTCCCCCCATAATCCATACCAGACCCTTATCCGAGCACGCAGCTTGGCAGGTCAGGAATGGGGGGGCGAGCGAGCGCACCCCCCCTCCTGAACCGTACCAGGCTGCATGCCCTCAACATGGGGGGGTGGGTGCTTTGGGGCATGGGGCGCCCTGTGCTCCCCCACCCTAAAGCACCTGCCCCCATGTTGATGGGGACAAGGGCCTCTTGTCGACAACCCTGGCTGTTGGTTGTCGGGGTCTGCGGGCGGGGGACTTTTCGGAATCCGGGAGCCCCCTTCAATAAGGGGGCCCCCAGATCCCGGCCCCCACCCTATGTGAATGAGTATGGGGTACATCGTACCCCTACCCATTCACCTGGTGGCAAAAAAAGTCAATAAAAAGCAAAACAAAGGTTTTTAAAGTAATTTATTAGGCAGCTCCGTGGGTCTTCTTCCGACTTCGGGGGTCTTTCTGCCAGGCGCCCCGCTATCTTCTTCCAGCTCTATTGCTAGCGGGGTCCCGGTCTTCATCGTCATCTTCTTCCAACTTCGGGGGTCTTTCTGCCGGGCGCCCCGCTATCTTCTTCCAGCTCTTTTGCTAGCGGGGTCCCAGTCTTAATCGTCGTCTTCTTCCAACTTCGGGGGTCTCTTGTTCTGTTCTCCGGTGTCGGCTCCGCGCTCTCTGGTTCTTCTCCCGCTCTCCGGTGCCTTCTCCACGATCTCCGGTTCTTTCTGCCTTCTGCCGGGCGCCCCGCTATCTTCTTCCAGCTCTTTTGCTAGCAGAGTCCCGGTCTTCATTGTCGTTTCTTCCCTCTTCTCTCCGCCCGATGTTGCCTCGTCTCTGTCTGCCACTACAATGCTGTGTCCGCGGAGCGCAACCACTTATATTGGCATGGGGCGTGGTCACCGGGTGATGCCACCCGCTGACCCCACCCCCATATGACGTCACAGTCCTGGGGAATGATGGGGCTGTGACGTCATACGGGGGCAGGGTCAGCGGGTGGCATCACCCGGTGACCACGCCCCATGCCAATATAAGTGGTTGCGCTCCGCGGACACAGCATTGTAGCGGCAGACAGCGATGAGGCAACATCGGGCGGAGAGAAGAGGGAAAAAGACGATGATGAAGACCGGGACCCCGCTAGCAAAAGAGCTGGAAGAAGATAGCGGGGCGCCCGGCAGAAGGCAGAAAGAACCGGAGATCGTGGAGAAGGCACCGGAGAGCGGGAGAAGAACCGGAGAGCGTGAAGGCGAAACCGGAGAACAGAACAAGAGACCCCTGAAGTTGGAAGAAGACGACGATGAAGACCGGGACCCCGCTAGCAAAAGAGCTGGAAGAAGATAGCGGGGTGCCCGGCAGAAAGACCCCCGAAGTTGGAAGAAGACGACGATGAAGACTGGGACCCCGCTAGCAAAAGAGCTGGAAGAAGATAGCGGGGCGCCTGGCAGAAAGACCCCCAAAGTCTGAAGAAGACCCTGGAGCTGCCTAATAAATTATTTTAAAAACCTGTGTTGTGTTTTTTATTGACTTTTTTTGCCACTCATTCACATAGGGTGGGGGGCCGGGATCTGGGGGCCCCCTTATTAAAGGGGGCTCCCAGATTCCGAAAAGCCCCCCGCCCGCAGCCCCCGACAACCAACGGCCAGGGTTGTCGGGAAGAGGCCCTTGTCCCCATCAACATGGGTGCAAGTACTTTTGGGAGGGGGAGCGCAGGGCACCCCCTGCCCCAAAGCACCCACTCCCCCCATGTTGAGGGCATGCGGCCTGGTATGGTTCAGGAGGGGGCGCACTCGCCCCCCCTTTCCTGACCTGCCGGGCTGCGTGCTCGGATAAGGGTCTGGTATGGATTTTGGGGGGACCCCCACACCATTTTTTTTATTTCAGTGGGGGGGGAGTCCATACTAGACCCAAGGGCCTGGTATGGACCTGGGGGGGACCCCACGCTGTTTTTTTTCTAGATTTTTTTTTAGAGACGGCAATGTTTATTTTTTTTACATTTCCTTTAACAACTAGCTATAAACAGGTTAAAAAAAAACGCAAATCGCCGCAAAATTGCGGTACTTGTTTTTTGGATGCTGAATTCTATTACATCCAAAACACTGTTTTTGGCCTGGAAAAAAAAATCTGCAGTTGCGTTTAACCTCGTTTTTCACAAAGCCAAAAAATGCCTTCAGATGCCAAAGATTTCCACGTTTCAGACGCGGTACCGGCGTTTAGCCGTGTTTTAGTTTTGAAGCGTTTTTAAAGGTGACCTATTTTTTTACATTGATAAACTCAAAAATTATGGCAAATGAGGGAAAACCATAAAAAAAAAAAATATATATATATATATATATATATATATAAAAATGTAATTGCTTCCATTGCATTGTGGACAATCCACAACTTGTGGCAGGTGACGTGGCAAGTGGACAATCCACAACTTGGGGCAGGTGACGTGGCAAGTGGACAATCCACAACTTGTGGCAAGTGATGTGGCAAGTGACACGCTAAATACAAGTACACTGCTGCTCTCTCAGCTGCTGATACTCACTCTGGTCTCACAAAATAGCTGAAATGGTTAATAATACTGTTTTTGGAGCTTAGGGCCGCCCCTTATGATGTTTCCTAACTAAACGCATATAGACGCACATGTGGTAAAACGCGGCATGCAAACGCGACAAAGCGTGCATTTCTAAACGCCGCTTTCAACCTTAGTTCTGAAGACTTTGCACCAGCGTCCTGTGTACATGGGGCCTATAAACGCCTATGCCATTTACAGCTCAAAAACACCATGGTGGCCATGAGGCCATAGGCTAACATGGAGAGCCGTTTTTAAGCTGCAAAAAACGCTCAAACAAGCCGCTGGAAAAACGTCCGTGTGCATGTAGCCTTATATTAACCACTTTCTTACTGGCCACCTAAACCCCCTTCCTGCCCAGACCAATTTTCAAATTTCAGCACTGACGCATTTTGAATGACAATTGCGCGCTCATACAACACTGTAACCCAATGAAAATGTATTTTTTTGTATGTTTTTTGCACACAAATAGAGCTTTATTTTGGTGCTATTTGATCACCTCTGCGTTTTTTTTTTTTCTATAAATAGAAAAGACCGACTAAAAAAAAAAAATTTGGATATTTTAACCACTTCAGCACTGGGCCTATTCTGGCACTTCTCTCCTTCATGTAAAAATCATAATTTTATGGCTATAAAATTACTTCAAAACCCCAAACATTATATATGTTTTTTAGCAGACACCCTAGGGAATAAAATGGCGGTCATTGCAAATTTTTATCTCGCTCAGTATTTGCGCAATAAATTTTCAAATGCCTTTTTTTGGGAAAAAAATGGTTTCATGAATTAAAAAAAATAACAAAACAGTAAAGTTAGCCCAATTTTTTTCTATAACGTGAAAGATGTTGTTATGCTGAGTAAATAGATACCTAACATGTCGTGCTTTAAAATTGCACACACTCATGGAATGACACCAAACTTCAGTACTTAAAAATCCCCCTAGGCGATGCTTTAAACATTTTTTACACTGTACCATTTTCGCATTACAGAGGAGGTCTAGTGCTAGCAATACGCAGCAATACCTCACATGTGTGGTTTGAATGGCGTTTACATATGTGGGCAGGACTTACGTGTGTGTTCGCTTCTGAGCGCGCGCTACCGGGGACATGGGCGTTTTTTTTTTTTTCATTATTTTGTTGTTTTTTTTTTACTTTTTTTTATTTCTTACTCTTTTTTTAACTTTTCGTTTTTTTGATCACTTTTATTCCTAATAAAATGAATGTAAACATCCCTTGTAATAGGAATATATTGTGACAGGTCCTCTTTATGGAGAGATGCAGGAAAGCATGAGATCGGTCAAAAAAATTCACTGATCTCATGCTGACAGCCGAGATCATGGCTTTGTTTACATACGGGAACCCGGCGTGATGTCATAACGTCGCGCCCGGGCCTCCGACGGTCCTAGAGATGACTGGTGACCATCTGGTCACCAGTCATCTCTATGTTTCCCATCCGGCCCCGGCCAATTCGTTCTCCGAGCCCCAATTGGAACGGGAGAGCCCAGAGAAGCACCGGATGGCGGCGGGAGGGGGGGGGAACGTCCCCAGAATTGCTTCTTCCTCTTCGGGCCCGATGTCCCTTGCACATAAGCCGGTGATTGCCTTTTTTATGCTCACGCTGTCAGCACAAGGAGAAAACAAAAACCATTTCCCAGCTTTTGTTTACATCACGTGATCAGCTGTCATTGGCTGACAGCTGATTACATGGTAAGGGGCAGGGATCAGCCCCTTATTCGGATCTGTCATTACCCGAGTCTCAGTGACTCGGTGACCACAGCGCGCGCGTGAAGGGGAGGACGTCTTGACGGACTCCCGGCAATTGAGGACCGTGCTGTGGCCATCAATCAGCTATAGCGCTGATCTCAAGTGATTAAAGAGGGTCTAAATGGGCCATTGACATGCATCACAATTCAACTTAGGAATGTGTCTTTGCAAACTTAAACTAAATGAAATCCTTTCTTATTTTTGCTTGGGGATTGAGTGCAGAGGGATTAGAAGTCTAGACAGTTTTTGGGGATGTCTAAACCCCTGATAGGGTGAAGACAACTCCCAAATTTGGCCACTTTATCCTTCCAAATAATTCACTTCCTGTCACATAGCCACACAGGAAGTGAGGGTAAATCCCTACCAATGTCTTTCCTTGGGGACACACAGGTAAATCTAAATACTTTCCCCATTATGTACATTGCACTCCAGCATTTTGCGGGGAACACCCCAAATTATTAGGTATTTTGGACTTTGGCGTTTATTTACTAAAGGCAAATCTACTTTGCACTACAAGTGCACTTGCTGGATATCCGAAGGGGACATGCAAGCAAACAAAAAAAACAACATCTTTTCTTTTACATGATTGGATGTTACAATCACCAGTGCTTCCCCTCAGATTTTCAGCAGCTACACTTTTACTGCAGAGATGCAGGAAGGGAGTTTGGGACTTTAAATGAGGTTCAAAACAAGGTAGGCGTATGGTAAAGGAAACATGTTTATTAACATGAAGAAAGGTGGTGTACTGTCTGAGTCAATGGGGCTGTACATAAGAACATAATTGCAATGGACATTGAGGGCACATATTAATATCGACTTGGAAACTCATGACACATGGCATTACATATGGACAAGGGCCTCATCCCCACAACCCTTGCCCGGTGGTTGTGGGGGTCTGCGGGCGGGGGCTTATTGGAATCTGGAAGACCTCTTTAACAAAGGGGACCCCCAGATCCCACCCCCCCGTGTGAAATGGTAATGGGGTACAAATGTACCCCTACCATTTCACAAAGAATGTGTCAAAAATGTAAAAAATGACAATAGCCGGTTTTTGACAATTCCTTTATTAATGTCTTCTCCTTTCTTCCATCTTCTTCCTTCTTCTTCTTCCACCTTCTTCTTTTCTCCATTCGGGTTTCTTCCTCCATCTTGTTATTCATCTTCCTTCTTCCTTCTGTGTTCTTGTCCGCATCTTGCTCCGGCTTCTTGTCCCCTTCTTCTTTCTCCGGCCGCTCCCCTTGAATTTGAGGTTCCCGTTGTGTGACGCTTCAGTTCATCAGTTCTCCTCTAGGTCAGCTGCCACCCGGTGACCCCGCCCCCCTCTGACACCACAGTGAAAGTCCCTGTGAAATCCATGTGCGTCAGAGGGGGGCGGGGTCACAGAGAACACCGAAGGAAGATGAAGATGAAGAGGAAGATGAAGAACAAGATGGAGGAAGAAACCCGAATGAAGAAAAGAAGAAGCTGGAAGAAGAAGGTGGAAGAAGAAGATGGAAGAAGAAGAAGATGGAAGAAAGGAGAAGACATTAATAAAGGAATTGTCAAAAACCGGCTATTGTAATTTTTAAATTTTTTGACACTTTTTTTTGTGAAATGGTAGGGGTACATTTGTACCCCATTACCATTTCACACAGGGGGGGCGGGATCTGGGGATCCCCTTTGTTAAAGGGGTCTTCCAGATTCTGATAAGCCCCCCGCCCGCAGACCCCCACAACCACCGGCAAGGGTTGTGGGGATGAGGCCCTTGTCCCCATCAACATGGGGACATGGTGCTTTGGGGTCACAGACCCCCAAAACATCCTCCCCATGTTGAGGACATGTGGCCTGGTACAGTTCAAGAGGGAGGGGGGCCCCTCTTTTCCTACGGCCTGCCAGGTTGCGTGCTCGGATAAGGGTCTAGCGTGGATTTTTAGGGGGACCCCCACGCCATTTTTTTTTTAAGTTTGGCGCGGGGGTCCCCTTAAAATCCATACCAGACCTGAAGGGCCTGGTACGGATTTTGTGGGGAACCCCCACGCCATTTTTTTTTTATTTGGCGCGGAATTCCCCTTAATATCCACACCAGACCTGAAGGGCCTGGTAATGGAATTTGGGGGAACTATTAAATGACTATTATTTTACTTTAGAAATGTCATTTTGCTCTCGAACTGTTATAAACATGGAAAACATGCGCTACTTTACAGGCATACTATAGACACCCCCCAGGTATGATATTTAGGGCCAGTTCACACCGGATGCAGTACAGTGCATTTTTTTGATGCATGAAAAAAGCAAAGAAAGTTGATCACATTAATGCCAATGGCATAGTTTACACCACTGCAGTCCGTTCCAGTGCATTTCAGAAAGGAAAAATAAAATTGGTCATGCTGTATTTTTTATGTACAGAACTGTACTGGACCGCAGTAAAACACATCAAAAACGCTACGGAACGTACCAAAAACGCACTGGAATGCACCGGAACGCACCTAAATGCACCAAAGACGCACTGCAACACACTTGTCCTAAGTGAAAAGAGGGGGAAAAAACACTGGACTGCATAAAAAACGCATCAAAAATGCACTGGAACGTGTCAAAAACGCCCATGCAGAAAAGCACCTGGAACGCATCCAGACTGCGTTTCTATGGTGTGAACTAGGGCCAGTTCACACCATAGATGGTGCGTTCCAGGTGCTTTTTTTGCATGCACGTTTTTGATGTGTTCCAGTGCATTTTTGGTACGTTTTTGATGCAGTCCAGTGCTTTTTTTTCACCCTCTTTTCACTTAGGACAAGTGTGTTGCAGTGCGTGCCAACCCCACATCCCGAGACTGCTACACAGTGGCACATACTGTGACTGCATCATACCCCCAGAGGGTATGAAGGATCTGGTGAGTGCAATATTATAACAATCACGGATTATCACATTCACAGCGAAGCCTGTCAGAATAAGCACCGCAGCACAAGTCACCAATTTCCTGTGTTAAAATTTTTTGGACTCATTACAAAAAATTGTGGATTGAATACTGGAAATTATCTATCTAATGCATAATATCATGTTTATGTGTTTCAGCAAACACCCGGCCGAGACACTACTTGAATTCACTTTACCACTCATTCATATCCATTTTAATTTTCTAGGACACACTAAGAGTGGCCTCACCAAGCACCCCTTCCAAGCTTGAAAAATAGCAAACACCCGGCCGAGCCTTTCTCTAAATCGCTATATTTTTTCATTTTCATTTTCAAATGTATTTTTTGTTCACATCTCGGCCTAAACAGCTAAACAGGAAGTGAAGGTAAAACCCTACCAATGTCTTTTCTTGGGGACACACAGATCAATCTAACTATTGTCCCCATTAAGCAAATTGCACTCTAGCACTTTGTTGTGTACACCCCAAATCATTGGGTAGTTTGGGGTTTAGTAAAGACAAATCCACTCTACAATCTTTCTATTTTTTGAATGCAGATTTACTGGCGTGCCCCTATAACTGACCACCATTTTGGCGCAACACCCCTTTTTGGTCATCTACTTCCTGGTCCATTTCGGACCTGCGTTTCAGTTGCACTTGGCGCATTATCCTCAACTTCTGGGACTGACACCCTCTGGCTGACTCTGGTTCAAAACCACACTTACCCTTACCATCCACACCATTCACCTGTGGTATGTAATCTTGGATTTTATATACATGCTCTTCATATTATGCTCAGTGCCATTTTAGATTTTAACATATCTCAATAATTTTAGATTTGGGTGCATCCGCCCCTGATGAGTGTGCAAACACGAAACGTGTCGGGCAATTTTAGGATGCCAACGTTTTCCCATATGGGTACTTTCAGGATGCCAACGCATTTTTACGTCACCCCGATAATCCATCCACTGATTGACAAGCACATATGAATTTCAACTTTTATCGCATGTTACTATATTTGCACTGTGCCACTTTAGGGATTTATGTGTGTGCATTTTTGTATCTATGGGAGCGGTTCATTCCTTCCATATTGTTATGTATTGTTGATCGATATCATTGTATATCCTTGATGTCCATGTGGCCTGGTACGGTTCAGGAGGGAGGGGGGCGCTCTCTCGTCCCCCCTCTTTTCCTGTGGCCTGCCAGGTTGCGTGCTTGGATAAGAGTCTGGTGTAGATTTTTAGGGGAACTCCACAGCATTTTTTTTTTAAGTTTGGCGCGGGGGTTCCCCTTAAAATCTATACCAGACCTGAAGGGCCTGGTACGGATTTTGAGGGGGACCGCACGTAATTTTTTTTTTTAATTGGCGCGGAGTTCCCCTTAATATCCATACCAGACCAGAAGGGCCTGGTAATGGAATTTGGGGGGACCCCACCCATTTTTTTTTATCAATGACTTTCAATGACTTTTCTCTATATTGACGGGAGCCGACAATTCATTACAGCCGCGGGTGCATTTAAATGCCTTTTTTTTTCTTTAGAAATGTCATTTTGCTGGCGCACTGTTATATAATGGCAAGTTCAGAGCTGCGCCTGTTCAACTTATGCAAATTGATTTACGTGACTTGACATTTACGAAGATTTTGCCGGGGCAGTGTCCTGGCGTGTTTGAACAAGTGAAATTCCCGCGCTGAGCTAAAAAAAAAACCCTTGCAGTTCTAAACGTACTTCCCGGCTCAGCGAGCTGGTTCAGAAAAAGTTACTTTATCATTCTATTTTGGGCATATTTGTTACTTGGGCAGGTGTCACTAAACTTCCTCACATCACCCCACGTCATCCCCATTATATTGGCACTTCCAGCTTCTTTATATTTTTATTTGAAGATGCCGTGCGCCAGGTCCATAGTGGCGCACTGAGCGCCTCCTCCCGTGCGCCGAGAACACTATAGTAAATGGGGAATAGCGCTGCGCCACCGGTGTAAATGTTTTGTAAATACCAAAACAGCCGTTGCGCACGCAGATGCGCCGATACTCATGGCGCAAATGTTTAGTAAATCAGCCCCTATGTTATATTTACTGTCTGCATGAAATAGAAGTGTCAGTTAGCAACCCCAAGAGATTTTTAAATTCTATAAATAAACATTTATGTATCACAATATTAAACTGCAATTCTAAACAATTGAGTTAAATTTAATTTATACAAAAGATCAGTTGGACTAATTTGGACTGGTTTCACCAGTATAAAGTCTGTGGTTCTGTTGCTGATTGGGACTGTTTTTATCCAATTCTTCTTCTGGTGCCTGTAGCAAAAGAGTAGTTCTTCAGTCTTCTTTGGGTTTTCTTAAAATCCCTTTATTTTAAACAACTGTTTTTCTAAAATCATTAATTTCATAACCTTCTTTGTGCTGTCTGTAACCCTTTTTTTTTTAAATCCCCTAAAGAAAAAAGGAAAAACGAAGACAAACGTACATAGAAATGTAAATTCATCTTGGATAGTAAGATAAGGCAGGGAGAGGGTGAGGAGAGCGCACCAGTCACAGAGGTGGTGGTGGTGGTGGGTGTCATAAAACTGTTGGATACTATGGATGTAGAATCTATCTCTGTATAGATCTTGGAGAAATTACAATTGAGGGGTTATATTTATACCATCTCCTATGTTTCTGCTTTTGACCCTCACCGACTGGTAGTCTAATGATGCCAGCCAATGAATAGGTTATAAATAGAGAGCAATATTATCTCGTTGAGAGGTGATCAGCTTAGAGGGATTAATTTGGTTGGGGCTATTATTCATTGGTTATTTGAAAAAAATTCTGACTGTTTTTTTGTTCTTGTAATGCCGCATACACACAACCGTTTTTCATGACGAGAAAAATGCCATTTTTAAAAATGGTCGTGAAAAACGGTGGTGTGTATGCTCCAGAGCATTTTTCTCGAAGAGAAAAATGCCCGATTTTTTTTAGAACCTGCTCTATTTTTTCTCGTCGTTTTTCACGTCGTAAAAAAAGGTTGTGTGTATGCTTTTACGAGGGGAAAAAAAATGCGCATGCTCAGAATCAAGTATGAGACGGGAGCGCTCGTTCTGGTAAAACTAGAGTTCGTAATGGGGATAGCACATTCGTCGTGCTGTAACGGACTGAAAAGCACGAAGACTAAAAAGCGTCTCTCACCAAATTTTATTAACACGAGGATCAGCAAAAGCGTCCCAATGGGTGGCGCCATTCGAATGGAACTTCCCCTTTATAGTGCCATCGTACGTGTTGTACGTCACCGCGCTTTGCTCAAGCGTTTTTTTTTCCACGAACGTGTGTATGCAAGGCAGGCTTGAGAGGAAACACGAAAAATCACATCGAGAATAACGGTCGTGTGTACGCGGCATAAGTCATTTCCACTTGGTGGTGACAGGCAGAGGGATCACATGAGGCCAATCAGCCTCTCTCTGTTTAGGGAGTTGGATTATGAAATTGGCACTGGTGTTTTCTGACAGGTGCAGAGCCTTTTCTCCCCCGTATATACCTGACTGGCTGCAGGCTCATTTGAGAGCTCTTCCTGTTCAGGGAGTGACAAATCCAACGGTTGCTGCTGATATTTGAGACACTTTTTTGATGGCATTTAATTAAGGTATGATTTTGTTTTTTCTTGTTAAAAAAAGGTATGATTTTGGTATTTTGTTTGTTTGTTTGTGTTTTTTTGTGTTTTTTTTTTGTGTCATTATTATTAGTGTTTTATGCCTAATTTTCTGTGTTTATTAAAAAAATTATTTTTTTCCTTTTGCCTGAACATGCAGCCGGACGTGTCTCTGTGGAGTATATTTAAATTCCTGCATACAGTTTTCAAATTTTAATGTGGTCTTGTTGGGTATTCTCCTGTATGCCCCTGTGAATGGCAATCCATGGAGCTCTACATAGAAATGTATACATTTCTAATGTTTGTAAGTATAAATATAAAATGATCATTGATGTAAAAAAATATATTCCTGTGAAAACAGATATATTATGGTGGAATTTTCTATTGTCAGACTGGTGATTAATATCCCAGAGGAAGACATTTGAAACGGTGAGGATAGCCCGTTTCATGTACTGCTGTGACTGAAACTTTGATCAGACAGCCATTCATGGTTTTGGGTAGGGATGAGCTCGGTGTTCGAGTCGAACATAGGTTCGACTCGAACATCGGCTGTTCGCGCGTTCGGCGAACACCGAACGATTTGGGCCGTTTGCGCCAAATTCGAGTGACGCGAACGTCCCACAATACACTGCGCCATCACAGTGTAATCCCGGCGCTGTGATTGGCCAAGCATGCACTGTGACCTTGCATGCTTGGCCAATCACAGCGCCGGCAGCGAGGAGAGCAATGATTGGCCACAGGCAGGATGCCTGTGGCCAATTATAGCTGAGGGGGTTTAGTACACGCCCCACACTATAAAAGGCTGCCAGCGCGGCGGCCTCGTGTAGTGTGTTCCGGAGCAGGGAAAGTGAAGTATAGGCAGGGACAGTGTCAAATCTTGTCAAATCTATTCTTTGCTAAACCTTGTGTGTAGGGACAGAGAAGGATAGGCAGGGAGAGTGTCAGTGTCATATACTTTGATAAACCTTGTGTGCAGGGAGAGAGAAGGATAGGCAGGGGACAGTGTCAGTGTCATATTCTTTGCTAAACCTTGTGTGCAGGGAGAGAGAAGGATAGGCAGGGAGAGTGTCAGTGTCATATACTTTGATAAACCTTGTGTGCAGGGAGAGAGAAGGATAGGCAGGGGACAGTGTCAGTGTCATTGTTGCTAAGCCTCCTGCACATTATACACCTGAAGTTAGCCCATATTGCTGCTTTTTCCTGGTGTGTTACACCAACAGGATTTTGCGGCACTTACAGCAGGCGGAGTGTGCCTCCTGACCATATTACACCTTAACTTAGCCTGTATTGCTGATTTTTCCTGGTGTGTTACACCAACAGGATTTTGCGGCAATTACAGCGGGCGGAGTGTGCCTCCTGACCATATTACACCTGAACTTAGCCTGTATTGCTGCTTTTTCCTGGTGTGTTACACCAACAGGATTTTGCGGCACTTACAGCGGGCGGAGTGTGCCTCCTGACCATATTACACCTGAACTTAGCCTGTATTGCTGCTTTTCCCATTTCCCTGCAGGCCATTAGAATGTCTGGAAGGCAAACAAGGAGAGGCAGACAGTCAGGAGCCAATAAAAGAGGGCAAGCAGGCTCTGTGTCTAGAGACAACAGTGCTGGTCGTGGACGCGGTGCATCGCCATCAGCACGTGGCCATGGGACACGCTTGTCCTTCTTTTCGGCAGCTGGACGTGTTGAGCCGCATCATGCTGAAGACTTGGTAGAGTGGATGACCAAGCCCTCCTCATCCTCTCTCACCCAGGCTCAGGGTACTGGCAAAGCAGCTGCCAAAGCATCCTCTTCCCTGGTATCAATGTCATCATCAGTCACTCCTTCCCTAGACCAACCATGTCCTCCTGAGGAGTCCCCCGAACTGTTTGAGCACAGTGTTGGGTACATGCTTCAGGAGGATGCCCAGCGTTTCGAAGGGTCTGATGATGATACCCAGCTAGAGGAAGGCAGTAGCGTGAGAGCAGAGAGAGGGGATGCTCAAGAAGGACACCAATCTGGCAGTCATGTTCCAGCAGCTGCAGCATACTGCCAGATTGGCTCCAGTGATGAGGAGGGAGGGGATGATGAGGTCACTGACTCCACGTGGGTGCCTAATAGGAGAGAGGAGGAGGAGGAGGAGGAGGAGGAGGCACATCTCCAACGAGGCAGGATGCCCTCGGGGGGCCAGCGTAAGGGCAGCACACCGACGGAATCACACCGCAGAGCTCCGCCTGTGCAGGGCGCTGCCTCTGTGCGTTATTCAAAAAGTTCTTTGGTGTGGGCCTTTTTTGAGTCGAGTGCATCAGATCACACAGCTGCTGTTTGCAACATATGTCTCAAGCGTATATCGCGTGGCACCACATGCTTGACCAGACATATGTTGACCTGCCATGCAGCTCGTTGGCAAGCTTACCTTAAAGACCCACACCAAAGAACAAAGCTGACCTCTTCTTGCACCGCATCAGCTGGGATCTCCAACCCCACTATACCTTCAGTCCTCTCTGAAACCTGCTCTGAGAGGAATGAAGGTGTAGAATTAGGTGTGTCACAGCCAAGTACTTGTGGGCACTCTGCTAGCAGTACACCGACGTCCGATTCTAGCAGGCAAATTTCCCTGCCCCAGCTGCTGGACCGTCGAAAGAAGTTCACTCCCAGCCATCCACATGCCCAGCGGTTGAATGCTAGCTTGGCTAAATTGCTAGCGCTTCAACTGCTGCCTTTTCAGGTGGTAGACTCGGCCCCCTTCCGTGAGTTTGTGCAATGTGCGGTTCCTCAGTGGCAGGTTCCCAAACGCCACTTTTTCTCACGGAAGGCGATTCCGGCTCTCTACCGGCATGTGGAAGGCAATGTCTTGGCCTCGCTGGACAGGGCGGTCAGCGGTAAGGTGCATATTACCGCTGACTCATGGTCCAGCAGGCATGGACAGGGACGTTACCTTTCTTTCACGGCCCATTGGGTCACTCTTTTGGCAGCTGGGAAGGATGCAGGACAAGGTGCAGTAGTGTTGGAGGTTGTTCCACCGCCACGCCTCCAAAATGCTACTACTGGTTGTGACACACCTCTGTCCTCCACCCCCTCCTCTTCTTCTTCCTCCGTGGCCTCTTCCTGTGCTTTGTCCTCAGAACCAGCGGTGCTCCGTAGGCGTTCAAGGGGCTACGCAAGTACGCAGGCAAAAAGATGCCATGCCGTGCTTGCGCTGGTGTGTTTGGGGGACAGGAGCCACACTGGGGCAGAGGTTCTGTCTGCTCTGCAGGGGCAGGCCGAGAGGTGGTTGACGCCACGCCAGCTTATGCCAGGAATGGTAGTTTGCGACAATGGCACCAACCTGCTCTCCGCTCTCCGACAGGGACAACTGACCCATGTGCCCTGTGTGGCTCACGTCCTTAACCTGGCGGTGCAGCGGTTCTTGGGCAGGTACCCGGGCTTACAGGATGTCCTGAGGCAGGCCAGGAAAGTCTGTGTGCATTTCCGCAGATCTTATAATGCCAGTGCTCGCCTGGCTGAGCTGCAAAAGGAGTTGAACCTGCCCAAGAACCGCCTTATATGTGACATGCCCACCAGGTGGAACTCAACGTTGGCCATGCTGCAGCGGCTGCACACGCAGCAGAGGGCCATCAATGAGTACCTGTGCGACTACGGCACCAGGACAGGGTCAGGGGAGCTCGGGTTTTTTTCACCACGCCAGTGGGGCATGATCAGGGATGCATGCACTGTCCTGGCACCATTTGAGGAGGCCACGAGGATGGTGAGCAGTGACAGTGCATGCATCAGTGACACTGTACCTCTTGTCCACCTGTTGGAACATACGCTGCGTGGAATAATGGGCAGGGCACTTGAGGCAGAACAGAGGCAGGAAGAGGAGGACTTCCTTGCCTCTCAAGGCCCCCTTCACCCAGACAGTGTTCCTTCTGTCCCACCCATCGCACAGGAAGAAGAGGAGGAGGAGGAGGAGGAGGATTGTGTCAGCATGGAGGTGGAGCCTGGCACTCAGCATCATCAGCAGCAGTCTTTTAGGGATGATTTACAGTCCCAAGAAACCAGTGGACTTGTACGTGGCTGGGAGGAGGTGGCTGCGGATCATGTCGTCCTTAGTGACCCAGAGGACTCCGGACCGAATGCCTCAGCTAACCTACGCTGCATGGCCTCCCTGATCCTGCAAAGTCTGCGGAAGGATCCTCGTATTCTTCGGATCAAGGAGAGGGACCATTACTGGCTGGCCACTCTCCTTGATCCACGGTACAAGGGTAAGGTTGCGGACCTTATCTTACCGTCGCAGAGGGAGCAGAGGATGAGACAACTCCGGGAGGCCTTGCAGAAAGGTCTGTGCAACGCGTTCCCAGAGACTGGGAGGTTACAAACTCCTGGTCCTGGACAACGAGTTGCTGAGGCTTCGGTCAGTCAAAGAAGGAGCGGTGGGGAAGGTGGCCGTCTGACCGATGCGTTCAGACAATTCTTTAGTCCGCAGCTCCAAGGTATGATCGGTTCCAGCAACCATCGCCAGCGTCTGATATACATGGTGCAGGAATACCTAGGGGCAAGGTCAGACTTGGACACCTTCCCCACTGAAAATCCTCTGGCTTACTGGGTCTTGAGGATGGATCACTGGCCAGAGCTTGCACAGTATGCAATTGAGCTATTGGCCTGTCCTGCATCCAGCGTTCTTTCAGAACGCACATTCAGTGCTGCTGGAGGATTTGTCACGGATCACAGGGTGCGCCTGTCCTCCGACTCTGTTGATCGACTGACCTTCATAAAGATGAACCAGTCTTGGATCACCACCAGCTACCAAACACCTGAAGCTGATATAACAGACTAATTTATTTTCAAATGTCACATCCCTTCAAGACTGATGCTGATGCTGAGAGACTGTCCTGTTATGTTGACTGACTATCCTCCTCCTCCTCAATGATCCGATTGATGATGATAGCTTGGAAGAACATTTTTGCTTCTGGGTGCCGCCACCAGTGGCTAAGGCCCAATTTTTCAGCCCCTGTTTAACAGGGGCGTGTTATTACAATTTTTTATGCAATGCTTTGCAGCAGGGCTCATTACTGCACTCCAACTAGAGTATCTGAGAGTGGTTGCAGTGTCGTGGCACCAGCACCAGTGGCTAAGGCCCAATTTTTCAGCCCCTGTTTAACAGGGGTGTGTAATTACAATTTTTGATGCAATACTTTGCAACAGGGCTCATTGCTGTGCTCCAAGTACAGTATCTGTGAGGGGTTGCAGTGTTGTGGCACCAGTGCCTAAAGCCCAATTTTTCTGCCCCTGTTTAACAGGGGCATGTAATTACAATTCTTGATCTAATAATTCACAGCAGGGCCCATTCCTGCGCCCACCAAGACTAACTGTGAGGCCTTACAGTGTTGTGTCAACACCACCACCACCACTAAAGGCCCAATTTTTCAGCCCCTGTTCAACAGGGGCATGCAATTACAATTCTTGATCTAATAATTCACAGCAGGGCCCATTCATGCGCCCACCAAGAGTAACTGTGAGGGCTCACAGTGTTGTGGCAACACCAACATGTAAGGGGCAAATTTCAGCTGAGTATATACGGCAGGCCCCTACTTTCAAACATCCAACTTACAAACGACTCCTCCTTGCAAACGGAAGGATACAACAGGAAGTGAGAGGAAGTCTACCCCTAGGAAGGCAAATTCTCTCCTGTAAGAGTTAATATTGGAAAAAAAGTGTCTCCTCTCCACTGATGCTTTATCACCAATTCTTGTTTCAATAAAAAAAACAAATTTTCAAAAAACATTTGTCATTAGGACGGAAAGTGAGGTGAACTGTTCTGAACAGGTGCACACTGCACAGACAGCAAAACAAATGTTACAGGGGTGATAACCCTTCCCTATGTTTTCTAAAAAGCTTAAAAATAGATTTTTTGCCTGGAGCTACACTTAAACAATGTACCTGTTCAAAATTACAAACAGATTCTACATAAGAACAAACCTACAGTCCCTGTCTTGTATGCACCGCCTGTATACGGCTGTTCAGAGTATATAGGGCCTTTTTTATTTTGTGTGCGGGGTTCCCCTTAATATCCATACAAGACCCAAAGGGGCTGGTAATGGGCTGGGGTGGGGGGGGGGTGTGATGGGGTAGCTATGCCATTTTTCTTAAAGATTTTCATCCATATTACCGGGACCAGACATTACATTAAAGCCGCAAGCAGTTTTAAATGGCTTTTTTTCCTTTAGAAATGTAATTTTGTGCAGGGACAGTTCTAAACACGGGAAACACGTGGCACTTCACAGGCATACTTTAGACACCCCCCAGGTACGATATTTAAAGGAATATTTGACTTTTTTTTTTCACTTTATGCATCATTAAAATGACTGCTCCAGAAAAACAGCCGTTTTTAAAACTTCTTTTTGCATTGATACATGTCCCCTGGTGCAGAACCCGGGTTCCCAAACCCTTTTTAGGACAATAACATGCATAATAGTCGTTATAATTAGCACTTTAGATTTCGAACGTTCACATCCATTGTATTTAATAGGGTTCTAAAGTTCGTGCAAACTTTCGGTCCGTTCGCGGGTTCTGATGCGAACCGAACCCGGGGGTGTTCGGCTCATCACTAGTTTTGGGTATCACCACTTCTTCTGTTTTGTGCTTTATCTTGAACAATTTTGACATAATGTTTGTTTTTAAACATGTGTCTCATGTGAGGAGTTTTTAAAGTGATATTAATTAAATCTATTTTTATAATACATTTTTTGTTATCTTTGGTTGCCTTTTTAAAAGTCCCATTCTAAGAAATACTTTGATATTAAATCTCTGCATAGAAGCATCCTTACAAGGAATTACATTTCTGCATGTCACAGATTCTGATCATCCTCACCAAACCACAAATACAACTATTTCACATTCAATAATTATATATATCTTCAGTGTATGGGTACTGATATTGGCAGCATACAAGAAAATCTTTATAGATACTATCACTATATTGATGATATTTTCATCATATGGACAGAAGGTAAAGAAAATCTAAAACAATTTTATTCATTGATCAACATGTTTTACCCATCTAGCTAAAAATGGACTATTCAAACCCACTGACAAATTGCGTATATACTTGAGTATAAGCCGACCTGAATATAAGCCGAGGCACCTAATTTTACCACAAAAAACTGGGAAACCGTATTAACTCGAGTATAAGCCTAGGGTGTCCATCTGCATGCCTCACTGTGCCTCACTTTGCCTCACTGTGTCCATGTGCATGCCTCACTGTGCCCATGACTAGACTGACGTTTAACATGGGAGTCTATGGAAGGGGTACCCAGATTTGAAAAATCGGTGCTCACCAGCCGTAGGTCCCCCAGACAAAAAGCTTTGCACACTTATAGAGGAAAAATGAAGCTACATGTGTGCAAAGTTTCAGGTCCAGGGGACCCACGACCGGCCAGTACTGGGTCACCAAAGTCACTGGAGAAATGACCGTTTAACATGGGAGTCTATGGAATGGGTGCCCGGGTTTGAAAATTCGATGCTCCCCGGGCGTAGGTCCACCGGACAAAAAACTTTGCACACTTATAGAAGAAGAGAAAGGCTACATGTGTACCAAGGTTGGGGTCCAGGGGACCTATGGCCGGCCGGTACCGGGTCCCAAAATTCCGTGAGATCAAACGCAAAAAGGTGAATCGAGTATAAGCCAAGGGGGTCATCTTCAGCACAAAAAATGTGCTGAAAAACTCGGCTTATACTCGAGTATATACTGTATATCTATCTCCACAGTTCTAGCTTCCCCCCAACACACCAAATGGGCCATCATACACAACCAGGCCATCAGATACCACCGAATATGGTCAGACCAAGAAGATAAATATAAACATCTCATAATACTAGCAGATTCTTTCCATAACAATGGTTACAATGACAAAACCATCAAAACAAGCATACAGTAAACCCGACCCTGAATACCTGAAGAGAAAATCTCCAATTCAAAGAGAAAAAAAACTGTGTAGCACTAGTAAACACATATAATCCAACACTAGAAGAGATAAGAAAGATAATCTAAGGTTATCATCATCATTACCTATCATAAAAGAGGATGAAATGCTGAAAGATATATTCTAACAACTCCCAATACTGGCTTTCAGGCAACCACCCAACCTCAGACATAAACAAATCAGCAGGAAACCTAATTCTATGTTAGGATTCAGCAGCTGGGAGACCAGAAATATGTAGCTACACCAAGAACCTGGAACCAGACCATGTACAGTCAGGTCCATAAATATTGGGACATCAACACAATTCTAATCTTTTTTGCAGATTTGCACTGCAGTCCATTTAACATTGTTTCCTATGGAACATGTTCTGTAGTACAAATCTGCAAAATGCAAAAAGCACTAAAAACTGCATAGGTGTGAATCCAGCCTAAGGAAGATGATTTCTGCAAATCTGTGGGACATAATTTCTTACAACTAGACCACACAATGAAAGACATGGATGTTTTCCTTCCTAATGAAAACTTCAAAACTACTCAGGAAAGAAAAACTTTTGAACTAAGAATGGTAACGCTATTTGACAAAAAAGATCATGAACTAAATGTGGACCTTGGTTTTCTAAGGCCTGGTTCACACCTATGCAGGTTGCAGTTTGCATAATTCAGGCACATTTTGCATTTTTCAATACCCTTTTCTAATCCATCCAAGTCTATGGAACCAAAAACCAGAAAAAAGTCCCTGGTCCTTTCCATAAAATGCACACTGAACTGCCGGTACATCCATTGGAAACTATGTTAAATGGACTGAAGTGTGTTTCTGCAAAACTGAAAATGCACTAAAAAATGCATAGGTGTGAACCAGACCTTAATCGTTATACAACCCCCGCACCCTCTCTGTCGGGTCACCTGAGTTGCCAGATGACAGATGCAAACCGTAGGTCAGGAGTGTACCACAAGGTAGTGAACCCTATGGCTGACTGCTGCGGATGGAACACTGGGTGGTTAGGGAAGGTAGGTCCACTGGAGCACAAACAGGGATCCCACAGGGAGCTAGAGCCCAAGATTTCCCAGGGCGCAGAGTCTAAGATTCAGCAGGTGTTCACCAGAGCCTCTAGTGGTGAGGATGGACTAAGCTGCAACTGGATCCAGGTCGCGGCCCCCAGAGTCCCCTAGCTCATGCTCCGTAGGGTATAGAGGATAGAGGAGAAGCAGCAGCTCAGGATACAAGAGATAGTGAGGGGATAAGCCAAGGTCAGGGCGACAAGCAGACAAGGATAAACGAAGGACAAGCCAAGGGTCAAGGTCACAAGCAGACATGGATATTCGAGAACAAGCCAATATCGTTAACACAGAGACAGACGTAGCACACGGCAAGCAGGAACCCAAACACACAATGTGTAACAAACAACGTTGATCAGCAAGGCAGACTTGCAGTGCACAGGCTAATATAGATTTCTCTGATAGGGCCTGGGGTGGAGCCATGCTGGGAGGAGAGATTATAACATCAGCCAGGTGAGAGTGTCTGGCCTCTAAGGTGAACACATGGAGAGAAAGGTAAGCTGACAGGCAAGCATTACTGCATATCCATCACACTCTCCCTGCCTAATCTTACTAACGATCCAAGTTTATTTATCGTTGCTGTATATGGTTGTTTGTGTTTCCATTTTTTTGAATTTTTTTTCTCAGAGGCTGTCCTACTCAGTGGGGTAGCTAGACTTTCTTTCACCCGGGTCAAAGACTCAGTCCCCCTTGAAAGAGGATTGTGTCAGTAGTTTATTATTTTTTTATAATTGTATTATTATTATTATTTATTTATTTTACAATATTAGTTTTAAAATATTATTATGTTGCATCAGTGACCCCCTTACATCAATGTCCCCCTCCTAAATCAGTGTCCCCCTTACACCAATGCCTCCCTTCTACATCAGTGTCCCCCTTACATCAATACCCCCTTTACATCAGTGTCTCTCTTGCTTCCCCCATTAATTTAGAATCCCCCTAACATTACTGCCCCCCCTTACATTAGCATCCTCTTACAACAGTTTCTCCCATTACTTTAGAATCCCCCCTAGCATCAGGGTCCCTCCTATCATCAGAATCCTATTTTACATCAGAGTCCCACCTTACATTAGTGTCCACCCCCCCCTTATATCAACACCCCACCTTACATTAGTATCCCGCTCTACATCCGTGTCCTTCCTTACATCAGTGCCCCCCCTTATATTAATGTCCCCCTTACATTAATGCTCCATCTTACATCAGTGTCCTCTCTTACATCATTGTCCCACCTTACATTAATTCCCCCTTTACTTACATTAGCGTTGTCCCTTACTTCAGAACCCCCCTTACATCAGTTCCTCCCTTTATATCGATGGTCCCTAATACATCTCTTCCCCCTTACAGCAGTGTCCCCTTTTACAATAGTGCCTTACTTGCAAAAGAGTCCCCTCTTACATCGGTGTCCCCTCTTACATCAGAGTCTCCACTTACATCAGTGCCCCCCTTTACATTAGAATCCTTTCTTACATCAGAGTCCTCCCTTACTTTAGAGCCCCCTCCTTACATCCATTTCCCCCTTTACATCAGAGTCCTGCCTTATTTCAGTGTCCCAACTTACTTAAGAGGCTGTACATCAGTTCACCCCTTTATATCAACGTCCCCTCTTACATCAATTCCTATTTACACCAGTGTCCCTTCTTTCTTCAAAGCCCCCCTTACATCAATTCCCCCCCTTTATATCAGTGTCCCTTCTTATATCAATTTCCCCCATTTACATCAGTGTTCCCCCTCACATCAGTTTCCCCCTTTACAATAGTGCCTTCCTTGCATTAGAGCTTCCCCCTTACATCCGTGACCCTTTACATACGAGCCCCCTTACATCAATGTGACCCCCCTTACACCAGACTACCCCTTCCTTAGATCAATGTGACCCCCCACATCAGTTTGCCCCCTCACCTTACCTCAGTGTGCCCCCTTTACATCAATGTACCCCTTACCTTACCGCCATGATTGAAGCAGCACAACGGAAGCAGGGAGGTGGGGGAAAGTGTAAATGGGGAAGTTATGTCCTCCTGAGAGCTAGGGGATGGACTAAACAAGTGATATCATTGGTTGTTAGGATGCCAGTGGTCCTAGCAACCACGGGGGGGGATTTAGAGCCCTAGGCAGTGCAGTTATAGTAACAATGAACAGACCTTTAATCTGTAGCTGTTTTTGTCACTTTTAGGTGCAGCTCGAAGATCAGTTGTGTGTGTATGTGTGAGTGGGGGGGGGTGGCATTTACTTACAGAGCCCAGGGGATATGCTGTCTTCCAGGCACAGTCCTCCATCCTGCCCTGCTTGCACAGGCTCCTGTAACCACTCTGGACAATTTGCCTGACAGCCTTCAGAGCCGACACAAGTAGTGTCCTCCCGAGCACAGCATAGCATGTGACATCGGAGGCATCTCCTTCTCCTGCATCAGGTTCTCACACCACTCTGTCTCTCTAGAGCTCATTGGGACAGGTCACTGATGCTGTGAACCCCCTGCCAGGACTTTCAGAAATTTTGCTCTCAGAATCTCCACCATAACTTTTAATAGTGCCCGCAGAATCCCTGCCATGGCCTCCAAAGGTGAAGAGTTTGTCAGGCATTTGACTATTGACACCTGTATAATGTATATATGGCTCTCCCAATGAAGTCTATGGGGCCAAAATCACTTAAATATGTTAAAAAAAAGAAAAAACCTCAGATACTTTTTGAAAATAGGGCATAGAGTGTGGGGCAACTGAATGTACAAACGTGAACAGTTGCCCTACACTCTATGCCCTATAGAGTGCCAAAGCAAAAAAAATCAATTTGTTTTGCATTGGCACATCTCTCCCATGGTAGAGAAGAGGGACCCATGACCTTTATTCAACAATAGCTGGTCTATTAGCTTGTGAAAGCAAGAAAAAATAGCTCCTTTAGCCTTCTGTGACAGGAGTTACTTTGGGCGGGGGGATTGTGGAACCCAGCTTACCTTGGAGAGCTCTGGAAACTCCTTGTCCAGCTTCCCTGGCCCCTCCTATGTGTCTATTAGGGGCACAGAGTGACTGAGAACCCCAATTGAGTCTGTCCTAACCAGACTCACCGTACAACCACACCGGACTCAGGATTTCACTTTAACTGTGTTATCCAGGGTTCTACATGTGTGGTTTGGGTTGAAAGAAGGAATGGGTTCATTCATATGGGACATTAATGGTTGTGAGCAATATCCTTCAAGAAATGTATGAAGATGAATGGTTTCACCTTTCAGACTACTACATAATTTGAGGTGGGGTGGGGGTTATTATGTGTTCACTAAGTGTCTGTATCCCATTGTTCTATTATTCGTGTCTGCCTTGGGAGCAACCTATTATGGGCTGTATATGTGTTCCTAGCATGTAAACCAGGGGCAGGGAGAAAGAAGGGAGGGGGTAATTCCTCCAACAGCCCTCCATGCTGATAAGACAGTCTACTGAGGAGCGTTTGAATACACCTGTGTGTGTCTCTTATTACTGAATGTAGTTTACCCTGCCCTGTGACATTCAGGGCAGCCATCAGAAATTATGGGGCCCCTTAGACAGCTTGAGGCCTGGCCCCCCCCAGGCCTGACCACCAACATTTCCCAGGGCCCGCCCACTGGCTTTCCCACCGAATCCGGCCACTAGCTATCCCACCAAGTCCTTCAGTGCACACACTTTTATTTTAACACTCATACAACGTCATATATGAAAATGCAAAATGCAATGTGTATTATAAGTCATTAGTGCTTTCAAGGTTTAACAGAAGGAAATTATATTTTGCCCAAAAGAGACATCCCAATCCAGCAGCTGCATGCTCTCACCCCCCTCACACCTGTATGCTCTCAGCCCCCCTCACTCTTGTATACTCTCAGCCCCTCCTCACACCTGTACGCTTTCAGCCCCCCTCACACTTGTATACTCTCAGCCCCTCCTCACACCTGTGTGCTTTCAGCCCCCCTCACACTTGTACACTCTCAGCCCCTCCTCACACATATACGCTCGCAGCCCCCCCTCACACTTGTACGCTCTCAGGCCCCCTCACACCTGCATACTCTCAGCCCCCCACACTTGTATGCTCTCAGCCCCCCCACACCTGTATGCTCTCAGCCCCCCCTCACACCTGCACGTTCTCAGTCCACCCTCACACCTGTACGCTCTCAGCCCCCTTCACACTTGCACGCTCTCAGCCCCCCCTCACACCTGCACGCTCTCAGCCCCCCTCACACCTGCACGCTCTCAGCCCACCCTCACACCTGTACGCTCTCAGCCCACCCTCACACCTGTACGCTCTCAGCCCCCTCACACCTGTACGCTCTCAGCCCCCTCACACCTGTACGCTCTCAGCCCCTCCTCACACCTGTACGCACTCAGCCCCCTCACACCTGTATGCTCTCAGCCCACCCTCACACCTGTACGCACTCAGCCCCCTCACACCTGTACGCACTCAGCCCCCTCACACCTGTACGCTCTCAGCCCCATCACACCTGTACGCTCTCAGCCCCCCTCACACCTGTATGCTTCCAGCCCTCTCATCACACCTGTACATTCTCAGCCCCCCCACACCTGTACACTCTCATCCCCCTCACACCTGTACGCACTCAGTCCCTCCCCACACCTGTATGCACTCAGCCCCCCTCACACCTGTACGCTCTCAGCCCCCTCACATGTGTATATATGACACACACACAGACATGTACACACACATACACATACATATGTACGCAGACACATACACATGTACACAGACACACATGTACACACACACACACACACACACATGTACACACACAACTACACACATACAAACAGACACATGTACACAGACACAGACACATGTACACAGACACATACACACAGACACATGTAAACAGACACACATGTACACAGACACATGTACCCATTGAACACAGACACACACACATGTACCCATTAATCACACTCACACACATGTACCCATTGATCACACACACATGTACACAGACACATGTACCCATTGATCACACACACACACACATGTACACATACACATGTTCCCATTGAACACACACATGTACACCCCCCCTTCACTTGTAGAACAGCCCTTGTAAGGTGGTGTTCCTGGTCCCAGCTCTTGTGCACACACAAGGAGTGCACATGCAGGAATTTGCCAGAGGTGGCAGCAAAGAGCCAGATGCAAGCTCAGTGACACAGCTGCCGACTCACACTCACTCCAAAAGCCAGCGCAGCCACGGAGCTCCCCTACACTCACCCCTGCCTTCTCCCATCTGGCCGGGCCCGTCCAGACGCTCGGGCCTCCTTACAGGTGTATGGGCTGTACCCCACTGATGGCGGCCCTGGTGACATTATACAAAGAGGGGGATTGTCCCCTGAGTGTATATCTCTTGATACATGTGTTTGAATAAACAGTCATATGTTTTCTTTCACCCTACACAGAGTTATGGCTAGTGACTGGGTGGGCTAAGGGATCTTGGATCATGCTGGTACTGGACAAAGTCCTGTTAAGGGAGAGGGGTCTGTGACACCTTCTATGGACTTCAAAGGGGTTCACACTATGTTCAGGGTTTGCAGACTTCCTTTTAGACTGGACTAAAATAATGTCTGTCATTGTTCAGCTCACATGAAATGACAAGGACACTACACTTCTGGAAAAAACAACAGGTATTTTTTGTACCTTATTGAACATACTCTTAATCTGAGAAGTAAAAAGTAATGCAGCCACCATATCTAAGGACTGCTAAACTGCACTATACAGTATTAACTTTTTGCTCTTGGTCTTATTTGTCATAGAGTGACAAGAGTTTGTTTAAATAAAAAATAAAAAAAAATAAAGTTTGGTAGGTATAATTTTGTTAGTGAAGCACATATTTGCAGAAAATTGCTAATCAGTTTTGTTGACACATGAATAGAAGGTTGTCATCCCTTTGGCCTGTCCCTATTAACAGTTATTTTTTTCATGGGAGCTGTAGCAAAAGAGCAAAATTTCCTGCAATGATTTCCTGGGAAGAGCAGATTAAAGCTGATAATTCAGTTTCCCTAATCTCCAGGATGGTGGGTCCTGGCCTGATAACAGGCTGCAATTGAGATAAGCAGAGTGATATATTCTATCTTCCTTTGTACTTGGTTAATAAACCTGTCAACTGGAACCATGCCAGCTAATAAAGCTATTTCACTAGAGTTATCAGCTAGGGGCATATTTCTATCTTGTCTTACCAGTCTACAAAGTCAATTTAATAACTCCTATATAAAAAACAATTGTCTTGTGGTCCAGGTAAATTACTGGCACCTGCACTATGTATAAAAAAACACTGACTATATAACAGATATATACTTTTTTCATTTTACTAGTAAAAAATGCATGCAGTATGCATGCATATTTGCAATCCCGGACTAGTTAAAATAACAAGATAAAATGAAAACTCATTTAGCTTGGAATTTCAGGCTGGGTTCACACTAGTGCGATGCGGGAAACCCGCAAATCCACTGTGGGTTCCCGCATCGCACCCGACTCACACAGTTCACACTGCCATATGCGAACTGCTGGGGAGTGTCATACAACATTAACGACACCCCCATATCGCACTGCGAACTGACAGTTCAGACATGAATCGGATCGCATAAGTGTGAACACCCATGTGATCCAATTCTGGTGCAGACCAAAAAAGGGGTCCTGTGCTTGTTTGGTCAGAATTTGGTGCGATATCAGCCATATTATCTGTATGGCTGAAATCGCATTGTACGGACATCGCATGAGATTTGCATTGCAGTGCGGTGCAAATCACATGCGGTATCGCACAGCGCACTAGTGTGAACCCAGCCTAAGGGAGAGTCTGTTAGATTGTTAGAAATCTATTAAAATATGGATTTACTCACACTATTTTCAGGTAAGTGAGATTTGGTTGTGAAGTTGAAGCTAACAAACAATATCTGTGTATTACTAGTACTGCTTATTTACAAACGTGTAGAAATCCTGTAAATGCTTAATTGAATAGGTGGCAACAACATTAACTGGCACTACTGGTAAAGATGCCTTTCCTAGATTATGTGAACTAGTGTCAGCTTGGGTGATAGAGCATGAGGCTGGTTTAGTAAGCCAGTCCCCCACCTCCTCTGCATGCTGTGGCTGGATAGCACCAGTAACATCACTAAACAGAGACAAACATACCCTGCCTGGAAACGGACCATGTCCACATTTATCTGTTAACACTGATGCTGCTGGCCCCTTCATAGTGGCTAGTTAGGGCTCTGAAAGTGCTCCTGTGCCCTGATTGGGCAAAGCCTTGCACCTGACCACCATTGCTTCATCCTATTAGGGCCTTAGAATGCACTATGCAGTGCGTAGTGCATTGTGGGGTGCTGGTGTTCGCCGAACACACGAACCAGCGATGTTCAGATTGAACCTATGCTCACTCAGTCCGAAACTGCTTGCCAAACACTAGCTGAGAGGTGACCGGATTTATTCTGCATACCTTTTTTATATATTTCATATTTCTAGTGTCAAGTAGCGCATGGATTAATAAGGATGTTTTTATAATATTTTAACCTACAACAAGTTAGTCTGGTTGAAGATATTGGAGTTAAAAAAAAAAACAACCAACTTGCAACCTCAGACAAATACTATTTGCTCTAACAGGGACAAATTCCTTCTTGATCCCCAAATGCAATTAAGCACTCTCTAAAACAATAACATTGTGGATTGTTGATTCAAACATTATTAATCATGTATATTATGTGTAGCGCTAACCCCGGAGGAGCCGCTTAAGTATAGTTGGTTCCGTACTCTGCCTCTAAACCCCAAGAACTGCCCGAGTCCCTCTGGCACACCTAGCAAACAGTGTACTTGCAAACACAGTAATAACAGACGCAAATATAGTGAACAGGAAGTTTATTTACTGGTAGACTTTCCACAAACAAACAGTAGCCTGATAACTCAAATGTAGACTTCAAAATAGCACAGTCAAATAACTTTAATGACTCTAAAGTGGCCTATATGCTCAGGCATAAAGGGTAACAGATCTGGCTTAAACACAGTCTGTTTCCCTCAAATCCTGAAATCACAGACCCAGGCAATGATCATGTGAAGCAATAGGCCACAAATGCAAATTATCACTTTAACAATTAATGTGAGAGTTCCCCTTTAAAGGTAATCTAAATTACTGGCACTAAAAGGGTAACAGAAAGGGTCTTCGGCTAGCCTGGTGTGGGTGCACTTGGTGTCCAAAGTAAGGCAGATGAAATGTAGTGACTGTTCTGCAGGGTGTAAGTGTACCTGCAAATGTTGGCACTGGTAAGGCAATGTTGCCTGAATACAGTGTCGTTGGGATTAAATGAGCTTGTATCCGGTGGTACGACAAATACCAGAGATGTGAACAAAGACAATGGTGTCTGTGTACAGTGTCCGGTGGTACTACAAATACCAGAGATGTGAACAAAGACAATGGTGTCTGTGTACAGTGTTTCCGGTGGTACTACAAATACCAGAGATGTGAACAAAGACAATGGTGTCTATATACCATGTCTATATGATTTCATGGGCAGGTGCCCACTCACCAAATACTGTAACAGATGACATTGGTGGTGATGAAAGTGATTTTACATGCTCTCCCTCTAGTTCCTGGCTCAGGGGATGGCGTCCGACCTCCGCCGCGGCCTACCCGGATCAGCTACTTTGTGATTCAGATGGAGCAGAAACGGCCTCTAGGCTGCTGTTGGACAATAAAGCAGTGCTGTCCAAAGGTGCTCCAAAGATGCTCCAAAGATGCATGTGTGGTGACTGTTCTTGTGCAGGCCACAACTCAGCCTCAGCACTCTCCAACACAGAGCCCCTACATTCCAAGATCCAGGCCTAGCAAAGATTTTTAATCAGCTCTACCTGTAGTCTGTTCTTTTCTGCCAGCTGGCTGGTAGTTGTAGTTCCCCAGCAGTTCAATAGAATGTGTCACTTGAGCACTGGGACTACAATTCCCTTTATGATTTGCTCCCTGGTGGCAATTCCTCTGGCAGGATGTGGTGACAGTCTTAGCTGGCACTAGAGGGAATTAGTCTCACTGCAGCAATGTTACAGAGTGTCTTCTGATACTGCAAGTAAGTTAGCCAGCTCCTCGTTACATATGTAAATCAAGACGGAATGAATGATTTTGGCTGTTTACTGAGTTTCAGCATATCTTTTACCTATAAAATCTCAAACCTAGGGATTTGGTTGTGTAAGCTTTGAAATGTCACTGCTGCTAAAAAAAAATAAGGACATTGGAAATAGGAGAGCAATGAGAATAAGTTGACTGTGAGCAACTCTATCTCTATCTATTCAGGCTCAACCAAAGCACTATGAGTGAAGGACCAAGTTAGAAGATATGCATAAGAATCTAACTGGTTACTGTGGGCAACAGTTCTTTGATTTTCACCAGCCATACATTTTGAGAAATTCTCTGCTGCCCATAAGATACTCTCTGAGCTTCATGACCCCTGTACCAACCCTGAAATGCTGACACTAAAAAACATAATATGAATAGAGATTGAAAACTGTATTTGTCCTAGAATTTTGCTTTTCTAAAGGATGTGCCTTGGGATTTTACAGGGATTTGATTATATCTGAAAAGGGATTTTGTATTCTCCTATTTTCCTGTGGACAGGGTTTTTACTAACCTGGCTGACACTTGGAAGATTGAAGTAGAAGGGAAAAAATCAATACAAATTAAAAGCAAATAAAAATGTACACATGAATTGTTCAGAGACTTCTAAATCTATTAACCACTGATTTACAGTACAGTGACCCATAGTCACCTGAGAATCAACGTGTGTTGGCAGAAGGAAAAAGCTTATTTCCTGTATGCCAAATGACTGATAATGTTGAATACTGGTTTTTACTTATGCAGGCAAATCTAACAGCAATATGTAAAGTTTTTTATGATGTATGGATAAATCTGACTACTCATAATGGTCCTAAGTGGATGCACATAAATAACTTGATTGTGTGAGGTGGTTCTTAATTGTATCAAACATTTTTTAGGATTCTTTGTTTTTCATAATGATTGCTCAAACTTTATCCACTTTTTCCACATTTAGATGTCACTGGGATGCATTTTACAAACTATATTTTAAAAAAAATGAAATATTTTAGTAATATGTTTATTTAAATTTACTCTTGATTTTCATTTTCAAACAGGACAAAGTAGGTTGAACATTGCAACATTGCAGCATAGAACAAACCGTAATACATTGAGTGACTACATAACCGCTGGTCGTATACAGGAGAATACAAAAAAACATGTGTAAAGGGGTGGTTGAAAAATAATCAAGATACACAGTAAGATAATGGTTGTTAACTATGTAAAATTAAAGTTCAAGTTCTGGACAGTAGCTCAGACGCTTGGCCCAGAAGTGTGTACTTTCGCGGGCCTAGTTGTTTGGGATATAATAACAACGCTTCCAGTAGTAGGCAAGGAGATGCCTGGATATCAACTGTTAAACCAGAATATACTTGCTCAGATTTGGGGTCCGCTTTTTTGATCCAGTGATCCCAATCTCTTTTGAAGCGGTTTAACCTTCCCAATTGGAGGTCTAAGCAATACTCGTAGGTGTCTGTCAGGTTCATCTGAGACTTAACATCTAAAATATTAGGTACCAAGGAACCTCTCCACTTCCTAAGTATTAGCAATCTAGTGATGAATAGAATATGAATGACCATGGGTCTTAACTCTGTTGGGAAGCTGTCTACTCTTATACTGAGTAATGCCATTGCAGCGCTAGGTTTAGTCAAGCACCTAGTGACCTCGGAGATGAGTGTGAATGTCTTGTTGCTTTTCAGGTGTGGGCAATCCCACAAGGTATGTGTCAGGGTACCCACTCTTTCACATCCTCTCCAGCATAGGTCATCGTCTATGCTGGAGAGATTTGGGAGATTTCCCAGAAGTTTATGCATTTAATATACAATAAATTGGAGTGTATGGTGCTCAGCCACTCTGATTCTGAGAATACCGACCCCGACTCTTGTTCCCATTTCAGTGGGGAGGTGGATTTCACAAACTCTTCTTTAGATTAAAGGGGATTGTATAGAATAGTGATACCCTTTGCCTTGGGAGAGGTTGAGGTCCAGTAAGACCAGGCTGTGCTGGGAAGCATTAGGTAATGGATCAGTTTGCAACGTAGGTAGGCTGAGATTTGAATAAGTTTGAACTGGTCCAGGGGTGAGACTTTTTCTGAGAGTGCTAAGGGGGAGCGTTTCCCATTTGAGTAGTATGTCTTACAGGAGAATCGATTTCAAGAAGGAGCTTTATCTGATAGGTAGGTTAGGTATTAAGAATTTGAATATCTCCAGGGGAATGGGAATAGTAGATTTAGGTACAGTTTTAGGGGATGATTTAATAAAGTAGCGCATGGCTTCTATTGCTGCAGATATAGTGAGGTTGGATGTACCAGGGGGTAGCTTTAGTGAAGGATTGTGCTAAGATAAAGAAGCATAGTTGTCCCATTGGGGTAAAAAAATTGCTCTATATCCTTCCACTGTTTACCCACAGAGGGTGTGAACCTGTGCCTGAGTTGGTCTAGCACTACTGCTGCATGGTAGCCCTTCATGTCTGGTGATCCCATCCGGCCCACCTTCCTGTGCCTAATAAGTGCACTGTAAGGGCATTTTGGTGTTTTACCTTGCCATACGTATGTTCTAAGGATTTATTTTATAGTCATAAAAAAAAAGGTGGGACACAACTAGGCAAAGCCTGATAAAGGAATAGTAGACTAGGAAGCACTAGCATTTTAAAGGCTGTGGTTCTGCCCGCCCATGTCAAATAGAACTTGTTGAATCTGTCAAACTCTTGCTTACAAGAGGTGAGCATCAGGGTATAGTTGGTTTGGAATAGTTTGGAAGACTTGTTAGGGAGAACCCTAAATAGGACATGGATGAGCTGACCCAGTGAAATAGGAATGTTTGCTGTAAGCGGGACTTGGGTGTTTTGGTGAGAGTAACGCTTAATATTTTAGATTTGGTTTTGTTGACCTTTATAGTAGGAAATGCGGCTGAATTTGAGTAAAACATCATACAAGGAGGGTAGGGAAGAATCTGTGATGGTGAGTATTATATCGTCAGCATAGAGGGTGATTTTGTGTTTTTTGTCCAAAAATATTATTCCTGATATAGATGGTGGTTTCTGTTTTTTGCGCTAGGGGCTCCATGAGAAGTGTAAAAATGATGGGTGACAGCGGACACCCCTGTTTAGTGCCATTGGTGATTTCAAAGTTATTGGAGAGTATTCCATCTGATAGGACCTGTGCCAATGGTGTGGTATAGAGGGCCAATAGTAGGCAGATAGTATATTACCTTGAAAGCCAAATTTGGAAAGGTTGCAGTGTAAATAGCCCCAATGGATTCTATCAAAGGATTTTTCAGCATCTAACACCAGAAAGATAGTGGGAGTGTTTGAGGTTTACACATAATGCAGTAAGTTTATAATTTTCCTGGTATCACCAGGAGCTTGTCGACCAAAGATGAAGCCTACCTGATCAGAATCAATCAAATTCGGCATAAGGAGTGATAGTCTGTTGGCAATTGCTTTTGCATATATTTTATAGTCGGTATTTAGTAACAATATGGGGTTTGAAATTTTGGGGAAATACTGACTCCTTCCCAGGCTTCGGCAATGTGACAATAGTTGTGGCTAACATTTCAGAAAGAAACGTCACAGAGGACACAGCAGCATTGAAGGTCGTTTGCATGTGGGGAGAGAGTGAAGAGGAGAAGAGCTTGTAGTATTCGGCTGAAAAGCAATCAGGGTCTGGGGCTTTATTATTAGGAAGGAAGGAGATTATTTTTCCCAGCTCAGTGGTTGTGAAAGGTTTGTTTAGGTCTTGCAATTGGGCATCTGACAGTTTAGGTAGGTTTATGCTACTAAGAATGTCAGAGATTAGAGTTTCTAATGGTTGGGGCATGTTTGGGTCGTTGCTAAGATTATACAGGGAACTGTAGAATGTGCTAAACGCATTGGCTATATCCTTGGGGTTTTGTAATTTCCCCCATGTGTGGGATGTTTTAGAAAGGGGATTCTTTGTTTAGCCTCTCTGTTTAAGTTGGGATGCTAATGATTTGCCAGACTTGTTTCCATTTGCTTAGAATGTAAACCGTAATTTATGTAGCTTTCTGGCATGTTGGGCTGAGGGGAAGGTGCGTAATTAATTTCTGATTTGGGATAAATGGTTGCTTGTTGCAGGATTGGGATTTTTTTTGTTTTCCACCTCAAATCTCTAAAGAAGCTAGAAGTGAGTCTAGCTGCTGTGTTCTCTGGTGCTTTGCTTGAGTGCCAAGTTTCAGCAAAACCCTCCTCATGAAGGTCTTCTGAGCGTTCCATGTGAGGAAGGGATCTGTGGCAGAGGGCGCATTGTGTTCAAAGTATTATTGTATTTGGTTGTTTATATATTTGGAATTAGCAGGGTTGGACAACAGGAAAACATCATTGTGCCGCCTAGTCACGCGCCCTGCGGCACTTCCCCACCCCCCGCCCCCCCCCACACACAGATTAAGATAGGGTCATTATCCGACCACGTGATGGTGTGGATATAAGAAGAAGCGATGTCTTGAAGTAGGAGCTTATCAATCAGGAATAAGTCTATCCTGGAGTTTGAGCAATGGGACTTGGGAAAAAAAAGAAAAGTCTTGTGCTGTAGAATGTTGGCATCCCAAACGTCAAACAAGGTGTTAGACCTGAGGAAGTTGCCTAAAGTGGAAGAGCGGGTATGCTTTGTAGAGGGGCCTGATACATCCAGGATTATAAATCTGGTCATCTAGGGCAATGTTTCTCAACTACAGTCCTCAAGTACCCCCAACAGGTCATGTTTTCAAGATTTCCCTCAGATGAAATGGCTGTGGTAATTACTGAGGCAGTGAAACTGATCAAATCACCTGTGCAAAATAATGGTAAGCCTGAAAACATGACCTGTTGAGGGTACTTGAGGACTGGAGTTGAGAAACATTGATCAAGGGTGATATTGAGTGGTTTAAAGTGGACAGTGTCCTTTATGGCGATTGAAACTCCTCTCTTTTTTTTGTGTTGCATTAGCAAAGTATACATGTGGGAAGCGTTTGTGGTTAAAGGATGGTGTGTTGTTTTGACCAAAATGCGTTACTTGAAGGCATAAAACATTGCATTGAAGCGTAGTAGTGTCAGACCATAAAGCATGTCTTTTATTTGGGCTGTTTAACCCCTTTACATTAAAAAATAGAGAATCTGCTCTCTATTTTCCCATCGGGAAAACTACACATGACCGTTTTTCCCATCGGAAAAACTGCGATGAGAGCTTTTGGCCGGGAATTCCGACCGTGTGTATGCTCCATCGCAGTTTTTCCATCTGGAAAACTGCCGGGAAAAAAAAGAGATCAGGATCCCTTTTTTCCTGTCAGGAAAAAATCCTAGCGGGAAAACCGTTCGTCTGTATGCTTTTCCGACGGGAAAAAAAAACGCACATGCTCGGAAACAATTTGACGCATGCTCGGAAGCATAGAACTTCATTTTGTCAGCTCGTCGTAGTCTTTTACGTCACCGTGTTCTTGGCAGACAAAAGTTCACCTGACTTTTGTGTGACTGTGTGTATGCAAGGCAGACTTGAGAGGAATTCCGTCGGGAAAACCATTGGTTTTTTTTTTCAACGGGAAAACCGGTCGTGTGTACGGGACATTAGAAACAGAAAAAAGAATGGTTACCCCAAAGGTTTTTTTAGCAGCAATGAATTGAGGATAAGTAATAAAGTAGGGTCTTTTAATTAGTACATAATTCATTGAAAAATACAGTAGATTTTTTAAAATACAAACTCTGGTTGACGATACACACAACAGCATAAAACATCGCTTGTGACAGATAAATATCCCAAATAAAACATGGTTAATTGCATAAGCAGCATGGTGATCCACATGAATATTCCGAATACCCCAATGCATTTCGACCCTTTTTGTGTCTTGGTCTTCTTCAGGGGGAATTATAATCTGAGAGAATATATTAGATATGTCTAATTTGAGGTATTGCATCAATGTAAAAAAACTTTGTTAGTTTATATGGTAATATTATTGTTTCTATATATTCGTAAGTATATTTACCATTCAGTGGATGAGAAAAGCGGGGGTGCATGGTACAAACCAGAGGGTTTACGAACGTTTGCATTCGATGATCCCACTGTCTCCGCTCGTCCCCACCGCACGCCCTAGGCGAGACCATATCCCACCAAGCTTACAAGGGGCCACGCTTTGGGATTGGAGAGGAGGACGGGAAGCGAGGCACCGGAAACTGGATGTAGAAATATCGCAATGAATAATTGGCGGAGATTCTATGAGTACTTGGTACTGCTCAGAGGGTGCAGACTGGTTAATATAGTATATTGGTTATAACTTTCTATTCGTATCATTACGTAATTAGTTTATTTAAATTTATAGATTAACTAATCTTATTAGTGAAAGTAGTTGGGAAAAGTGGAAAGTTTATTATTGAAATGTAATTTGTTAATGGATCAAAATATAAAGTGAATGTCAGTGAAGTGAAGTGATGTATCCAATAATGGGGTATTTGAGGATATGAAAGATATGTTGAAAGTAAGCGTGATCTAAGTCACAGAAAGCTAGTGTGAGCTAGAAAAGGGGTATAGATGTGAAAAATTGTAACCTTAAGAGTCTCTGTAAATAAAGAAAGCCAAGTGAATGAAGTGAAGTGAAATATGAAGTGTCCAACAAGAAATGTGTAACACTAAATGACAAGTGTTAAGGTGTTTGAATAATGAGACCATATCAATGTTTGATTAAAGTTCTAACTATATTAAAAAAAGGGTTATATGAATTATAAATTGTATTATACTATTATAAAAAACCTAGAGATGGTGCGTGTGCGTAATTGAGATATTCCATGAAAAGTAGTTAAAATTAGAAATATATAGCAGCCCGTCTAAAAAACCTCAACGCTACACTTACCAAGTACTGTAATAGGTTGTCAGTGTCTCAGGGATCCCTCAGGATCAACCGAAGTCTGTGGATATATATGGTGTATGCCTCAATGGCCTATAGTTGGCAGGTGTGCATCTCCTTCCCTATCCCTCCTTGTATACCAGCTCCTGCCGCCCTTGGCGGCATACGTGTGGCCCCCTCGGCGTTCCGGAAGACAGGTGCCCTGGCCATCGCCGTCACCTCTGACACAAACACGTGACGTTGCGGCGTCACGCGCGTGCGCGGGTACCCCGCGCACCCGCGTGACGTCACTAACAGTCCGGCGGTGATCACGGAACGCCGCCGGCATACCACTGCGGGAAACATGCCAAGGGGGAGAACCGCAAAAGAGAGCGTCTCCCCACCATGCCGGGAAGACAGGTGGGGGGGGGACAACACCCACCCAGTGGCGTGGGGCAGGGCAAGGCGGTACAAGTGGGATATGCGTCGAGAGGCAAAAAGTTACATTTAGAAAACATACAAGTTTTGATATAGAGTAATCTTTAAATTTGGTAAATCTTGAAATTGATTATGTTAGCTATAGTTTTGCTTGTTCAAAGAGCTGAGGATATATTGAGAAACCCAATTTGATAAGAGGAAAAAGAGGGAAATCTTGTCTTGTTTCACCTCAAGAGAAATTTTCTCGTATGCTTAATTAAACTTTTTTTTTTTTTTTAAACAGGTGCCTTTGCGTGTGGGCAGACCTGATGATCCTTCAACAAATTGGGATATACCTCAGCTCCAAGTTGTTGCTCTCATGTGTTGGAAGGGGAAGGGGTGTTTAACCACCCAAGAAATACTAGAAACAGAAAACACATATATGAGAGTCCATCAAAGCTGCATAACCCAAATGTATACAGAAAAAAGAATGGTTACCCCAAAGGTTTTTTTAGCAGCAATGAATTGAGGATAAGTAATAAAGTAGGGTCTTTTAATTAGTACATAGTGTGTATGGGACATTAGGCTTGACGGGATGTCCGAGATCAGAGAGAAGGAAGTAAAATAGGCAGGTTGGATGCAGGTGTTTGTATGTGTTCTTAGAAGATGGATGCAGCACGTAGATCCTAAAAACAATGGGCAAATGGTGTAAGTTGCAACAGAAGCTGTTCAAACCTTAAGTGTGTAGTAGGCTGATGTGTGTTAAAAAAAAGAGGTGCTTTAATAGAGGACGATATGATGATAAACAATACAAACAGAGCTTGACTCTGTGGAAAGTGTCTCTCGTAAAAAAAAAAAACCACAAAACAGAAACGTGCGATAAAACCGTGACTACTAACTGGTGGGAATCAGCAAAGGTCCATACTCAGGGCAACCATCAGGGCTAGTGTAGCTGTTTTTGTGGCCAGGGGGGCCAAATCAGATGATCATCTCTTCTAGGCGATCCGCTCTCTTCCGAATAGCGTCATCCTGTCTGCGGTTATGGGGCAGAGGTTCCAGAATGTTCCATTGACACAGCAAGGACAGTCCCTCATCAAGGGAACGAATGTTGTACTCTTTCCCATCCTTAGTTACCACCAGTTTTACTGGGTGACCCCATTTGTATGAAATATTGTGGTTTTGTAAGGGTTTAGTAATGGTGGCTAAGTTCTTGTGCTTGTTCATCGTGTACTGCGAAAGATCCATGAAGAAGGATAGCCCGGGATACTGCTTGGGAAGTGTGACAGAGTTTCTGGTGGCCCAAAGAAGATTTTCTTTGATATGATAGAAGTGGATTTGAACTATTTTGTCCCATGGAATGTTGTCTGGCAGATTAGGGGGCTTAGAAAGTCTGTGTATGCGATCAATAAGTAGCTTGAGTGGTGGGATCTCCGGCACAAGGTCAGACATGAGCTTTGTAAAGAATTATTTTAGTGCCACAGGTTTAACATATTCAGATATACCCCTCATTTAAGTTGTTTCTGCGTGATCGATCTTCCAAATTGGCTAATTTGGCCTTATTCCTCTCCATGCCCTCCTCCCGCTCGCTGTGTGCATCTAGCAACTTATTAAAGTTGGATATGATTTCCTCCATCTTGGATTCTAGGTGCGAGACACGGTCATTCAATAGGTGTATGTCAGCTTTAAATTGGCATCCTAGTGTGAAGATATAATTGTGTATGGAGCTTTGTAGGGTGAACAGAATTTCTTTTAGAGTGGTGTCAAGCTCCAGTTGGTTTGTGGTAGGGAAAGCAGCAATTACATTTTTTAAAGCTGTGCTCCCAGGAAAGGGTGTTTTTGACAGGCTCACCTCTGCATGCTGGTTGTCCTTTGTAGTCAGTCTGAGCCTGGACTTCACTGGGTCGCTGGATGTGGGTGAGGCTGGAGAACAAAAATATGTGCTAGCCAGGGCTTGAGTGTCCATTGCTGGCAGGCTCTCCCTCTCTCGCTGTCCCAATTCTGTGTCTCATATAACCACTCCTGGCGCCATCTTGGCTGTGCGTGCAGGCCGGCATGGGGAAGAATTCAGTAATTTTTCGGGGGTTTCCCCTGTCTTTTCTCCATTTGAATATCTCCGGATGTCATTGGACTGGTGTAGAGTAGATGTGCCTGTATCAGGCAATCTCTACTCCCGCTGAGTAGACCGGAGCTGTGTCAACGTATGACCATCTAGAATGGCATCTGGCCACTCCCCCCATTTTAGTAATATTTTTAAATATTGATTAAACTACAGTAGATTAGGAAAACTATTCAGTAATTGAGTCTACAGAGAAACTCTTAGAGCCATATGGTGCTCACAAGCCCTTGGCCCAGCTTAGAAAGATGGTTTTAAGTAATATCTTTGAATTACTTCTCGTTTAAGGAAAACACCTAAAGTCTAGAGTATTTGTTAACCACTTAACAACCACCTGCCGACAAATAACGTCGACAAGGTGGTTGCTTAACTCTGGGAGGACGTTATATAACGTCCTCCCAGAATCGCGCTCCCGCGCGCCCCCTGGGGCGCGCACACGGGAAACTCCGTGACCGCCGGGTCCAGAGGACCCGGCGGATCACGAATCGCGGTAAATCGCCGCTGATAGCGGCCGTTTACCACGTGATCGCTCCGTCAAATGACGGAGCAATCACTTGTAAACAGACCGGCGTCATTTGATGACGCCGGTTCCTCCCTCCCCTCTCTGTACCGATCGGTACAGTGTGAGAGGAGAGGGGAGGGAGCGGATGGCAGCAGCAGCACTGTGGGCTGGATCTGTGACAATTGCAGTCACAGATCCAGCCATCCATCCATCCCTGCTCAGCCATCCCTGTGCAATACCCTGCCAATACTCTGCAAAATACCCTGCCAATACTCTGCAAAATACCCTGCCAATACCCTGGTGCAATACTCTGCAATACCCTGGTGCAATACTCTGCAATACCCTGGTGCAATACTCTGCAATACCCTGCGCAATACTCTGCAATACCCTGCAAAATACTCTGCAATACCCTGCAAAATACTCTGCAATACCCTGCGCAATACTCTGCAATACCCTGCGCAATACCCTGCAAAATACTCTGCAATACCCTGCTTAATACCCTGCAAAATACTCTGCAATACCCTGCGCAATACTCTGCAATACCCTGCGCAATACTCTGCAATACCCTGCAAAATACTCTGCAATACCCTGCGCAATACCCTGCAAAATACTCTGCAATACCCTGCGCAATACCCTGCAAAATACTCTGCAATACCCTGGTGCAATACTCTGCAATACTCTGGCGCAATACTCTGCAATACCCTGCGCAATACTCTGCAATACCCTGCGCAATACTCTGCAATACCCTGCGCAATACTCTGCACAATACTCTGCAATACCCTGCACAATACTCTGCAATACCCTCCACAATACTCTGCAATACCCTCCACAATACCGTGTGCAATACCCCGTGCAATACCCTGCCATACACCGCAATACCCTGCCATAGTCCGCAATACTCCGCAATGCCCGGCAATACTCCGCAATGCCCGGCAATACTCCGCAATGCCCGGCAATACTCTGCAATAACCACTTCCCGCCCTCCGGCCGTCATATGACGTCCTTGACTTTGTGCGGGGATATCTGAATGATGGGAGCAGCTACATGCATGATTCAGATATTAGCTTTTTCAGCCGGCGATTCCCTACACCATAAGAACAATCATAGCGGCTGTTCCGCCGCTTGATCATTCTTACGGGAGGCGAGAGGGGATGTCCCCCCCCCCCGCCGCCCTCCGGTGCTTCTACCGACTCACCGCTACGATCAAAGCCAGGATTGTTGTTTTTTTTTCTGTATTTTTTTCAGGCTTCCCAGCCTAGAGGTGAGATGTGGGGTCTTATTGACACCCCCCCCCATATCTCACTGTAAAGAGGACCTGTCATGCCATATTCCTATTACAAGGGATGTTTACGTTCCTTGTAATAGGTATAAAAGTGATCAAAAAAATGTTTGGGGCGGAAAAACATGTCAAACTAAAATAAATAAAGTAAAATGAAGAATAACATTTTTATTTTTTTTTAAAGCGCCCCTGTCCCCGTGAGCTCGCATACAGAAGCGAACGCATACGTAAGTCCCGCCCACATATGAAAATGGTTTTCAAACCACACATGTGAGGTATCGCCGCAAACGTTAGAGCGAGAGCAATCATTTTGGCCCTAGACCTCCTCTGTAACTCAAAACATGTAACCAGTAAAAATATTTAAAGCGTCGCCTATGGGGATTTTTTAAGTAGCGAAGTTTGGCGCCATTCCACGAGTGTGTGCAATTTTTAAAGGCGACATGTTAGGTATCTATTTACTCGGCGTAACTTCATCTTTCACATTATGCAAAAACATTGGGCTAACTTTACTGTTTTTTTTTTTTTTTTTAAGCACAAAACATTTTTTTTCCGTAAAAAATGCGTTAAAAAAATTGCTGCGCAAATATCGTGCGAGATAAAAAGTTGCAACAACCACCATTATATTCTCTAAGGTCTTTGCTAAAAAAACATATATAATGTTTTGGGGTTCTATGTAATTTTCTAGCAAACAAATGATGATTTTTACATGTAGGAGAGAAATGTCAGAATTGGCCTGGGTGCTCCAGAACGCCTGAAGGTGCTCCCTGCATGTTGGGCCTCTGTATGTGGCCACGCTGTGTAAAAGTCTCACACATGTGGTATCGCCATACTCGGGAGTAATAGCAGAATGTGTTTTGGGGTGTAATTTGTGGAATGCATATGCTGTGTGTGAGAAATAACCTGCTAATATGACAATTTTGTGAAAAAAAAAAAAGAGAAAAAAAAAATCTTGATTTTGCAAAGAATTGTGGGAAAAAATGACAACTTTAAAAAACTCACAATGCCTCTTTCTGAATACCTTGGAATGTCTTCTTTCCAAAAAGGGGTCATTTGGGGGGTATTTGTACTTTTCTGGCATGTTAGGGTCTCAAGAATTGAGATAGGCCGTCAGTACTTCAGGTGTGATCAATTTTCAGATATTGGCACCATAGCTTGTGGACTCTATAACTTTCACAAAGACCAAATAATATGCACCAATTTGTACTTATTTTTACCAAAGATATGTAGCAGTATAAATTTTGGCCAAAATTTATGAAGAAAAAATAGTAATTTGCAAAATTTTATAACAGAAACGAAAAAAAAATCATTTTTTTACCAAATTTTCAGTCTTTTTTCTCTTATAGCGCAAAAAATAAAAAACCCAACAGTGATTAAATACCACCAAAAGAAAGCTCTATTTGTGTGAAAAAAAGGACAAAAAATTCATATGGGTACAGTGTTGTATGACTGAGTAATTGTCATTCAAAATGTGAGAGCACCGAAAGCTGAAAATTGGTCTGGTTATTAAGGGGGTTTAAGTGCCCAGTGGTCAAGTGGTTAATTCTAGTTGTGTGTTTAATGTATTTTGGCAGAGAAAAATGTGATGCCAGCATTATCCTCATTTCATTGGTGTGCGCAGCCTGTTGCATTAGGGTGTGCACTACAGAGCACAATCACACTACATGTATATCAGCAGAGCAGTGGACGGTGTCAGTAGAGCAAAGATTGGTGTCAGTAGGGCAGTGGACGATGTGAGTCATTTTTTTTTATTAGTATTATTTATTATTTTTTTAAAATTTTTTAAATTATTTTTTACAATATTATTATTATTATTATTATTATTATTATTATTATTTTTAGAAGCCCTGTTATGGGGCTTTGGTGAAATATCAAGGGTCTAAACAAACCCCTGATGTCTCACTTTTGAGACAGAGAAAGAAACTGAGGACAGAGATTCCCCCGTATCTTTATCTGCAGCCTGCAGTATACATAGTTTACTATGCTTCAGTTAAGAATGAAGACAGGAGCAATCAGTACAGATCACTTGCTGTGTTCATTCAGAAAAGAAAGAGGAGTGGAGAGGAGGGAAGCTTGCAGCACTGCAGGGGGAGAGAGGAAGCAGGGGTAGTCGGCCCCACACAGGATGATTAGGGTGTACCCAGGCACACCCAGCACACCCTATGCGCACGCCTATGCCTCATTTGTTATCCTAGCTGTGAAAACAGGTGTTTGCAGCTCTATAGCTTTAACTTAAATAGGTGAAAATGAGATTAAATCTCCATATGCTGGTTACATGTGAATATGCAATAATTTATAGTTACATTAATAAATTCAGTTTTTTAAATCCTGAACATAATACATACATTTGTGCTACTATATACTCCTTTTATATGGATTTTAAAAATAATATTTTTGTCTGTCTTTGAACCAGATTCCTGCAATCCCTTTTACATCATTCAGATTGGGAAAAGGGCTGCATTATAACCCTGACAGACTTTCTCTAATCTGAGGACAGTTCAATGTAGTCCTTTTAAAAACCCAGTAGAAAAAAAAAAGACAGAAGCAGCATGTTGGGGTGTGTGTGCGAAATTGCATCCTCCTCTTTCAGAACTTTATGGGGAACTTATAAAGGGATTTTGAAGCACTTCTTTAAAAAAAATGTTAATTTATAATAAAAGTATTAAGTACTGTCCGTGATACTTTTTTTATTTGCACTAACATAGAATTTTTCAGGACAAGCTTTCGGGGTATGTCCCCTTCTTCAAGGTCTAAGCAGTACTGATTCACAATTTTTTTAGCAGAATGTTGAAACAAAACAAGAAAAAAAAAAAAATCTCAGAGGGAAAGGAAAAAAAAAAAAAAAAAAAAACACATACAAATCAATGGTAATAAAGATAGCAGCAGAGTTAGTGAGATAAGACAGAGTTAGTGAGATAAGACAGAGGGAGAGCTATAGACTTGAGGGGGGAGATGCTAGTCACAGAGGGGGTCATAAAACCTTAGTATAATGGGTAAGGAAACCAATATCTAAATTTAGGCCATTCGTTTTTGTGTTAAAAAGAATTATCATTCTTAGTTCAAATGTTTTCCTTTCCTGGATAGTTCTGAAATTCCCTTTAAGAACTAAAACATTGAGGTCTTCTATAGTGTGGTCTGGTTGTGAGAAGTGATGTCCCACAGGTGTGCAGAAACTCTCTTCTTTATGTTCCTTGATGGTATGTCTGTGAAAATTCATCCTCCCTTGCAACTTCTGTCCTGTTTCACCAACATAAGATCCTTTGCCACACCTGTTGCATTGGATGAGGTACACAACATTACTGGAGGTACAGTTGTAAGATCCCATGATGGTGAAGGTCCCATTTGTGTGTGTGACACTTTTGGATGGATTGATCTGGTTGCACAGTTTGCAGCGTTTTTTATTGCAGGGTTTGCTTCCATTATTTGTGACTTCATAATCAGAGTGAAGTTTCCTGCTGATTAGTTTGTGTCTGAGGTTGGGTGGTTGTCTGAAAGCCAATAATGGGGGTTGTTGGAATATTTCTTTCAGAGTTTCATCCTCTGTTATAATGGGCTGTAAATCTTTGATTATCTTTTTGATCCCTTCTAGTGTTGGGTTGTATGTGGTGACTAGAGGTACTCGGTTATTTGTTTTTTTCTCTTTGTATTGGAGGAGATTTTCTCTTCGGGTTTTCAAGGCTGTGTTTATGCTGTTGTTGATGGTTTTGTCTTTATATCCTTTCTTCTGGAAAGAGCCTGCCAGTGTTCTGAGATGTTTATCTCTGACTTCTGGGTCTGAACAAATTCGGTGGTATCTGATGGCCTGGCTGTGTATGATGGCTCGTTTAGTGTGTTGGGGATGAAAACTGGAACTATGAAGATAGCTGCATCGGTCAGTCGGTTTTCTGTATATGGAAGTGTGAAGCTTGTCATCCCTGATGTATACTGTAGTGTCTAGGAAGTTGACATGTGTGTTCGAATAGTCCATTTTTAGTTTGATAGATGGGTGAAAAGTGTTGATCAATGAGAAGAATTGGTTTAGATTTTCTTCACCTTCAGTCCATATCATGAAGATATCATCAATATAGCGATAATATCTGTATGGCTTTTGTTGTATGCTGTTCAGGAATTTGTCCTCCAGGTCAGCCATAAATAAGTTTGCATATTGGGGTGCCATTTTGCTTCCCATAGCAGTACCCATACATTGGAGATAGATGTCATTGTTGAAAGTGAAGTAGTTGTGTGTAAGAATAAATTCGATGAGCTGTGTAACATCCTCAGCCGTGTATTTGTGGTTTGGTGTGGATGATAAGAATCTGTGACATGCTGCCAACCCATCCTTGTGAGGGATGTTACTGTACAGAGATTCTACATCCATAGTGACTAGAAGTGTATTTGGTGGTAATTGTTGTATATTGTTAAGCTTGTTCAGAAAATCAGTGGTGTCTTGCAGGAAACTAGTAGTGTTCATGACTAACGGTTTTAACATGTTTTCTACAAGGCCTGAGATATGTTCGGTAAGTGTATTCATACCTGTTATAATGGGTCTGCCTGGATTTCCTGGCTTGTGAATTTTGGGCAGCATGTAGAAGTCTCCAATATCTGGATTATCTGGAATCGCATTGATGAGTTCTGAATGCAGGTGGCTTGGTATGGTCGCAATCAGACCTTTTAATTGCTTAGTAAAATCCTGGGTCGGATCATAATCCAGTTTTTTGTAGTAAGTAGTATTTGCCAGCTGCCTCTGACCCTCTTGTATATATTTGTCTGTATCCATCACAACGACTGCTCCCCCTTTATCTGCTGGTTTGATGGTTATGGCCTGATTCTTGCGCAGATCGTGTACAGCTCTTCGCTCCAGTGGTGAAAGGTTGTATAATATTTTCTTTTGCTGGGTGGATATCAGAGATGTTACTCGCAGCCTGAAGCTGTCAATATAGGTATCCAGTTTGGGGTTGCGTCCTTGTGGAGGTGTGAAGTTGCTGTTCTTTTTCTTTTTATCACCTCCTATTGTCCTAGGATTCCTTTCATTACTGTGAAAATATTCTTTGAGCCTCAGTCTCCTAAAGAATTCCTCCATATCTGACCATACCTGTAAATTATCCAATTTGGTGGTTGGGCAGAATGTGAGGCCTTTGGAGAGGACTGTTGTTTCTGGTGCAGAAAGTTTATGAGCTGACAAATTTATGATTCCAAGATCCTCTGTTATATCCACATTTTCTGTCAGGTCAGCATTTACACAAGGGATACCTTGGGATTCTGGATCGGGTTCCAAGTTGCTGATAGCAGGAGTTATAGAAGTTGTGTTTGTTTTGTGTTGTTTAGGTTGTATCCAAAACACAGCTCATCGAATTTATTCTTACACACAACTACTTCACTTTCAACAATGACATCTATCTCCAATGTATGGGTACTGCTATGGGAAGCAAAATGGCACCCCAATATGCAAACTTATTTATGGCTGACCTGGAGGACAAATTCCTGAACAGCATACAACAAAAGCCATACAGATATTATCGCTATATTGATGATATCTTCATGATATGGACTGAAGGTGAAGAAAATCTAAACCAATTCTTCTCATTGATCAACACTTTTCACCCATCTATCAAACTAAAAATGGACTATTCGAACACACATGTCAACTTCCTAGACACTACAGTATACATCAGGGATGACAAGCTTCACACTTCCATATACAGAAAACCGACTGACCGATGCAGCTATCTTCATAGTTCCAGTTTTCATCCCCAACACACTAAACGAGCCATCATACACAGCCAGGCCATCAGATACCACCGAATTTGTTCAGACCCAGAAGTCAGAGATAAACATCTCAGAACACTGGCAGGCTCTTTCCAGAAGAAAGGATATAAAGACAAAACCATCAACAACAGCATAAACACAGCCTTGAAAACCCGAAGAGAAAATCTCCTCCAATACAAAGAGAAAAAAACAAATAACCGAGTACCTCTAGTCACCACATACAACCCAACACTAGAAGGGATCAAAAAGATAATCAAAGATTTACAGCCCATTATAACAGAGGATGAAACTCTGAAAGAAATATTCCAACAACCCCCATTATTGGCTTTCAGACAACCACCCAACCTCAGACACAAACTAATCAGCAGGAAACTTCACTCTGATTATGAAGTCACAAATAATGGAAGCAAACCCTGCAATAAAAAACGCTGCAAACTGTGCAACCAGATCAATCCATCCAAAAGTGTCACACACACAAATGGGACCTTCACCATCATGGGATCTTACAACTGTACCTCCAGTAATGTTGTGTACCTCATCCAATGCAACAGGTGTGGCAAAGGATCTTATGTTGGTGAAACAGGACAGAAGTTGCAAGCGAGGATGAATTTTCACAGACATACCATCAAGGAACATAAAGAAGAGAGTTTCTGCACACCTGTGGGACATCACTTCTCACAACCAGACCACACTATAGAAGACCTCAATGTTTTAGTTCTTAAAGGGAATTTCAGGACTATCCAGGAAAGGAAAACATTTGAACTAAGAATGATAATTCTTTTTAACACAAAAACGAATGGCCTAAATTTAGATATTGGTTTCCTTACCCATTATACTAAGGTTTTATGACCCCCTCTGTGACTAGCATCTCCCCCCTCAAGTCTATAGCTCTCCCTCTGTCTTATCTCACTAACTCTGTCTTATCTCACTAACTCTGCTGCTATCTTTATTACCATTGATTTGTATGTGTTTTTTTTTTTTTTTTTCCTTTCCCTCTGAGATTTTTTTTTTTTTCTTGTTTTGTTTCAACATTCTGCTAAAAAAATTGTGAATCAGTACTGCTTGGACCTTGAAGAAGGGGACATACCCCGAAAGCTTGTCCTGAAAAATTCTATGTTAGTGCAAATAAAAAAAGTATCACGGACAGTACTTAATTTTCTCTGTCACAATTGCACTAATACGGCTACAATTACGTCAAGTAATAAAAGTATAAATGTTAATAAACACACCCACACCGTGAAAGTCCTTTACTTAAATTATCATAAAAAAAACAATAACACAAATGTTAATATTACCAATGTAAATCTATGGGGGTAATTTACTATAACTCCAGGAAGTACTGAGCACTGTTGCAAATAGCTCCCATTTTAGCCAATTAAAAATTCAATGCGCAAATTTGCGAATGAAAAAGAGCGCTATTAGCAACAAACAAGTGTTAGTAAATATGGAATCAGCGCTAATTAGCGAATCCGCGTACATGCAAATGCCAATTTCCACTAAGTTTTTATATAGCACCGCACTGTAACCATGATCCATGTATGTGAAAGAAACATTTTTATGTGAGATGTGTTGTACCTCGTGTGCATCTATTGATGTATATTGCAATTAGTATTCCTATTTTTTTTTCCTTCTTTTGCCAACGAATGCAGTTATGAATGATTATTACATAGTAATGTCTGCTATTCTGTAAAGTTACATGTATTAAACATTTAGGTTACCTATTTGTTGTATGTTGTCTTTTTCATGTTATTTTTTTTTAAATTTAGGTGGCTATAAAGCGGTAATTATTTATGTTCATTCTTTAATCATACTACACTATTATGCAGGTCTTGTACTTAGCATAATGGCTTAGTGGTCTGCTCAGATGTCTCCACAGCTCTCATGGTACAAGTTCAAATAAAAGCCAACCTACCATCCAACAGCTATGTTTTTTTTTTTTGTAATGTAAATTGCCCATTAGCTAGTGTGTGATGTTTGGAATTCCACACCATAATATTATTGAATAAGCATTGGCTAATTGGCATTCACCTATTTTCAGCATATGCTGCTTTAGCTAATTGGCTAATAGTCATTTGCCTTTTTTTCACCAATTCAGTCTTTTAGTATCTCTCTGTGGGATTTGAACCCATGAGTGCTTCAAAGCCTGAGTTTTTCAAGGTAGAAGTGCTGACCTAAGTCTATTGAGCGTAGCACAGACATCTACTAGTGTGTGATGTTTATTCTCCCCAAGTTGTCTTCTCCCCGAGCCATCTCTCCTGCCACCGCCGTCTTCCCCCGATGCTGTGTTCTTCCGCGCAGTCGGTTACACGCTAATAAAAAAAAATCCGCTCTTCTTCTGTGTCGGACTTCTGTAGCCATCTGATAACGTCACCCGGAGAGCCTGCTCCATGGCTATGTAAGAGACGCCACACAGCGGGTGACAACACAGCGGAGGAAGACCGCCACAGAAGAAGATCTGCTTTTTTTTATTAGCGGGTAACCGACTGCACGGAAAAACACAGCAACGGGAGAAATATGCTGCTGAGTAAAATGCACACTTTCAGGAGGTGATGCCGTCAGTAGGATTTGAACTCACGGCTTAAACCTTTGAGGGCAGCAGGGAATACCACTATGCTACAGAGCTAAGCTCGTACCTACAGAGAATTTACTAATGTTCAATTCTATACAATAATGTTTTGTATTTCAGGCATTAATATTATAGTAACAACCATTCTCATGCTGATGTGGCATTGGCTAATAGGCGTTCGCCTCTTTTCAGCATATGCTGCTGAGTACAATGTAAGCTTTCAGTAGGTGATACCATCTGTGTGATTTTCAGCCATTTGAGCACAATTATATTGAGAGAACATACGTTTACTAGTCAAAACTGTGAATTGGATGTGACCTGACACACACTATAGCACAACATGGCGACCTCCATCCCTGTATTAATTTGTAGAGAAAGGAGAACTGTGGGACTTTGAGCCTTTCTCCTTTCTCTACAAATACGTTTACTAGTGTTTGATGGTGGGACTACTTTATATTCTAGGTATAATAGTACACAGCACAGTGACTTAGGCCCCTTTCACACTTGTGCGACCTGAAAGTTGTGCGATTTTGATGCGACTTTAAGCAATGTCTTGAGGTCTATGGATGCAGGAGTCGCAGTGAAAGGCGCACAAATTTCCATCTGCAATTTTTCCGCGATTCCAGGGAATGCCTGTGTAAACTTAAGGTCTATAAACCTCAACTCGTATCAGTCGGACCAAAGTAGTACAGGGACTACTTTGAAGTTGGTGTGACTTAAAGTAGCACAGATATGAATGGTTATCATTGAGAATCATGAAAAGTCGCCCAACTGTGAATCAAGTCATATATATTTTAATAGAAAGGAGCTCTTATTTATACTTGCAGAGTCCTTACTGATTTACATCAGCAGAACAAATGCAGGAAGTAGTGATGTGTGCACATGGGCCAGAAGCAAATGTGTGGTGATGCCAAACAAATCAATGAAGCCCACCCACACCAAATCCACCCCCACCTTCAGTAAGCACAAGTACATATCCTACACTTACCCGGCAAATCAGCAGCACCTCCTCTTTGCTAAAGAGGGACCTCGCCATGTCCACCTAGATGGAGATCCTGACCAGCACAGGAACTTCCGGGTGATTACAATGACTCATTTCCCAAGTCAGGAGGTGAAACCACGCTCTGTTGATTGCAGCTGTGAATATTTGATCTCCATCACAATTAGAATTTATTATTTTTGATTATTTGCAGATATGCAAATCTGTATTTCTACATATGATATTTGAAGGTAAACTTAAGGGAGTTTGATAAGAAATGGTGTCTCTGGCATAGCAGCAGGTGAATGACAAAGGCAAAAGGCCCAGTTTGAGCCCTGCTTCACACTGACAGCGGGAGGAAATCGTTCAGCTGAACTCACACGATTTTATTCCCGCATGTCAGTCCCGACTGCAGGAGGGAGAACATCAGAGACATCTGTGCAGGTTTCTGCACTGATATCAATACAATTTGCACCAATTAGAACAGTGCAATTGCCACCGATTTGACATGTCAAATCTTACCAATGTGAACCAGAGCTGACACATACAACACTGCCTATCCTCCAGCTGAATTCATTACCTGCAATTCTCCACAGCTGTTATATGTAAAGATTCCACCTTTATCATTTACTTGCAGGTGTGCTGAAGCCTAGGTTTACATTGGGGCGATTTGTCATGCAATTTCAGAAATCAAATTGCATGACTATTGGTGGCAATGGCACTGTTCCAATCAATGCAACCCCAATTTTGTGGCGCCGCACCGATTTGCAAAAGTAGTTCCTGCACTACTTTTGCCAATTTCAGGTGCGACTTCAGTAGACATTTGTGTATGAAGCCACACAGATGTCTATCAAGTAGTACGTAAAATCGCGCTAGCTCAAGTGAAGTAGCGCGATTTCAAAGTAGCATCAATGTGAACCCGGGCGAAGAGATTTGTTTTTTGGTGCACAAATGCATATAGAAATAAAATATAAACGATATTGCACTTTGCCAAAACCACCACCACCACAAAAACTAAAAAGAACAACAAAAAAAAATAACAGCAAAGCTCAATAATGTACTTTTATTTTGCCAGCAGAAGCAAAATTATGTACATTAATTTACTAGCTTCAAAAAAATTTGGACAGGATACATGGTGTTACATTTAGCAATTGGATTTTAAGGGCCCTGCTCATAGGAGCTTACAATCTAAAATTTGACAAAACCTTAGAGTGCACACAGCTTTACTTGTAGTGTATTTATGGGCAACATGTCACTTTGATCTGCAAGATTATATAAACAATCTTAAGTCATTATTCTTACAAAGCATTCCAAAATAATATTAAAAAAGACACATGTTCAAAACACCCACCCCCACCCCACAATCCACATATACATACATTGGTGACCATGTTCTGCTGGAAGCTGCATTTCTGTGTACACGATTAAGCAATGGGATCCAAGAGTAGAAGGTCAGCAGATGCTTCCAAACGATTTTGCATGGTCAGACAGGAACAATACACACACAATTTTTGATTGAAAAAATGCACAAGAATTTCAGCAAATTACACTAGTTGGGGGGTTTGTCAATCAGCGCAATCATTCCTTCTCCCCCCACAAATCACAGCAAAAAAATGGCTTTCTCAGACCAAACTATCCCCCATACTGCAGGCCTTTATATAAGAGAGGTTGTATTGTTAGCACACTGACACATGCCCAATAGAAGTACACGCCCAATAGAAGTACACGCCCACCAGTATCTTTTAATCTGTCTCTTCGTGTATGTCTAAAGTGATTGCACCTGATGAGCAGGAACACATAATACTATTTGCAACTGTGTTAGCCCTTGGCTATGTGCATCAAATCTCCAACTACAGGCCAAAGATCCAAGTCCATTTGCATGCACATAAACAAAGCAACAGTTTTCTATGCAGTGTAAACCCTACAATTTTAAATGTCCAAGTCCCTGGGCATGATTATTGCTAACAAACATTAACATCAGGCCCTGGCTGCAATGAGCTTCCAATGTAAAGTCCAAAACTAACTTTTTTACATTAGAGACTATTTTGACAGGAGACAAATAAAATACCAGCATGTCTTAGGATTGTGGTGAGAAACCAACACAGGGAGAACATGTAAAATTCAACCCCAGTGCTGCTAGACGGAATTGCTACCCACTTAGCCACCAGGCAGCCTCACACATGTTCTCTGCATCTCTGTGGTGTGAACCAGCCCTAAGTCCATAGCCATGTTCAGTGTCTCCAAGCACTATACAATATATTGTCCTAAGTATTGGGACACCTGCCTTTAAACACACATGAACTTTAATGGCACCCCAGTCTTAGTCCCTAGGGTTCAATATTGAGTTGGCCCACCCTTTGCAGCTATAACAGCTTCAACTCTTCTGGGAAGGCTGTCCACAAGGTTTAGGAGTGTTTCTATGGGAATGGTTGACCATTCTTCTAAGTGCATTTGTGAGGTCAGGCACTGATGTTGGACAAGAAGGCCTGGCCTACAGTCTCCGCTTTAATTCATCCCCAAGGTGTGCTGTTGTGTTGAGGTCAGGACTCTGTCCAGGCCAGTCAAGTTCCTCCACCCCGAACTCACTCATCCATGTCTTTATGGAACTTGCTTTGTGTACTGGTCCAAATCATTTGGTGGAGGGGTATTATGGTGTGGGGTTGTTTTTCAGGGGTTGGGCTTGGCCCCTTAGTTCCAGTGAAAGGAACTCTTAAGGCATCAGCATACCAAGACATTTTGGAAAATGTCATGTTCCCAACTTTGTGAGAACAGTTTGGGGATGGCCCCTTCCTGTTCCAACATGACTGCACACCAGTGCACAAAGCAAGGTCCATAAAGACATGGATGAGCGAGTTTGGGGTGGAGAAATTTGACTGGCCTGCACAGAGTCCTGACCTCAACCCGATAGAACACCCTTTGGCTGAATTAGAGCAGAGACTGAGAGTCAGGCCTTCTAACCTCTAAGCCACATGTGAGATCCTCATGCACATAAATGCACATAAATACTGCATTTCTTTGGGCATACAGGTGATGAAATTACATTACTCAAGAGTTATTCTTCTTGATTTATTCTGTGAAACTTGGTGTTTTTTTGTGGGTGAGTTTAGAATAGTGATATTACCCTCAAATTTTGGGGAATTACATTTTGATTTCTGATTTTGGAACACATATTAAATTTTTGGGGCTAAAATTATGATTATTTAGAAATAATAAAAAGCACAAAAAAAATGTGACTCATTTTAAATTTGCATCAGCAATGGTATTTGTACCGACACCCCAAGTATGAAAAGGGGTTAAAGCCGTTTATGATATGCCAATCCCGAACACCAAGGCAGCTACTGACACTCCACAGTCAGGTGAACGAGACCCATAATGGTAATTCCCCCCTAATAACGAGACACAGCTCTGTTGTTAGGTTTCCAGTAGGTCTGACAATCTTTATTGAGAAAACAGGCTCTTATATACACTAAAAGAATACTGTAGTCCAATTGAACAATGACCCAACTCCACCCACAACATCACACAATGGTTACATAACGAGCCCCCAATACACATTATTCTGACATCCCTTAGCAGACAACAGGTGAGTTCATTTTTTTTTTATTACTTTTTTTTTTTTTCTTCCAAAGATATTTTATTGAAACGTAATAAGCATTTACAGATATCTTGGACAGTTGAAGTACAAAAAGGTATTAAGGTATTGATACAACCACAAAAAGGGAACGAGAACGAAATTCCAGTGTCATGTACAATTCAACTTGTGGGTAGTGAGAGTGAGGTGTGCCGGTGTAGTCTTCATGAGCTAGGCTATGATGGGATGGTCTACCTTAATCCAAGGTAGGGGTGAGATGTTATCAGAGTCTGATACCGTTGACGGAGGTGTAACCCGTAGGTAGGTGGAGCTAGGTAGGGTCGTAGATATCGTTGCGGAGTATTGGTCTACGGGGTAGAGAAGGGCCGGTAAGTGTATCACGGCTGGCAGGTAGAGAAGGAGCTACCATCGGATTTATTTCGTTGAACGCGTATGGATGGGGGGGTACAAGCTGGGGCTGAGGTAGTGGTTGTGTTTGTACAGAAGCGTATGAATGAGTAGATAGGGGGGGTATGTTGTGGGAGAAGGGGGGGTCAGGGGGGGGTCAGGGGGGGTGAGGTAAGAGGGAGGAGCATTGGCAGGGGGTCCGTCTCTGGCCTCCCTGACCACTTGGGGTGTTCAGAAGGGGTGTCAGGAGAGAATAAAGATAGATCTACATTGGGGAAGTTATAGGGGGACTGAAGTGAACATGGGAGATTTAGGGTCCTGGGGGGCGCTGGGCCCGTCGTAGATCGTAATGGTATTTCTCCGAGGAGTATTTTATCCTGAGACAGGGTGTAGGGAGTTTGTGTATTCTGGTGTCGTTTTATAGTGTATCCAGCAAGCCCATTTTTTGCTAAATGATGTCGGTGTATCTCTTGCAATATGTATAAGATTTTCCATTTCCTCAATTTTGCATATTCTGTTAAACCATTCTTTTAGTGTTGGACGGTGAGTTGTGTTCCAATGTAAAGGGATGCATTGTTTTGCCGCATTGATCATATGCATTGCTAGGGATTTGTGGTAGGAGTTGTGTGGCAGGGGTGAGTGGTGAAGGAGGAATTGAGAGGGTGAAAAATCTAATTGATATGAAGTAACTCGGGATGTTATGTGGCATACTTCTTCCCAGAAACCTTTTAGGGACGGACAGGACCACCATACATGGAGAAGGGTTCCCCTTTCCCGGTGGCATCTCCAGCAAATCTCTGGAATAGTGGGGTTAAATTTATGCAAGAGGGCGGGTGTGCGGTACCATCTAGATTGGATCTTATAATTGTTTTCCTGGGTAGAAACATTCGTTGATACAGGTGAGTTCATTAACTAATCCATTTATACAATTAATGAGTTAATTATCACAATCCACAATGATAAGATCTTTAGAAGTTAGCCTGGACTCATTTACATTACACAGGCAGCCAGGTGGTTGGAGGTGATGACATTAAAGGAGTAGTAAAGATACATGTTTTTTCACCTTAATGCATCCTATGCATTAAGGTGAAAAAACATTCGACAATACCGCCCCCCCCCCCCCCGAGCCCCCGTTTTACTTACCTGGCCCCTCGAAAGTCCCGCGCTCGTCCCCGTCATCCTCTTCGGTTTTCAGCCTGGGCCACCGATTGGCTACACTGGATGGATTGAAAGCAGCGCAGCCATTGGCTGGCGCTGCTGTCAATCACATCCAATGACGCGGCGCACCGGGGGGGCGGGGCTGAGTGATACAGTCGGCGGCTATGGCAGCCGCTGTATCACGGGAGCGCGCCTGCAATAACTCCACACCATGTGAGCTCGCTCGCATTATGGTGTGGAGTCCTTGCGGGGAGGAGCCGAGACAGCCGCCGAGGGACCCCAGAAGCGGAGGATCGGGGCCACTGTGTGCAAAACGAGCTGCACAGTGGAGGTAAGTATAAACTGTTTGTTATTTTAAAAAAAAAACGGGAACCTGTAGTGTTCCTTTAACATCTTTCAATTAACCTGTTGTGTTCAGAATCAACAACCAGTAAATAGTTCTTTACAGATATCCTGGGGAATATTGTGGATTATTATTACAGACCCATTTTAAAGCAATCCAAGACATATGAATGTCCATTATTTTCTCGCTCATACTTTCTAAGGGCTTCTGGGTTCCACGGGCCTTCCCCTCACAGTATTGTTTGTGGTTTGTAAAGACACCTGTGTGAGTCTGGGTAAAGATTGTTGCGAGATGGAGAGTAACAAGTAGAAGTGACAGAGAAAAATATATTTTACCAAAACATTAAAACATTCCACATTCTAGCATTCTTAAAACAAAATATTTTAATTAGAAGCAACAATGTTGCAAAGGAAAATGTATTTCAGAGAAAGATACATTTCATCTCAACATTAAAAGAATTTATTTGTGAAAGTTACAATTGTACCATTAGAATCAATGGCTAAAACTTGCATTGGACTATAATTTTTATATTATGTACTGATTTTTGGAATACTGTATTTTGTTATGGAATATATCATGTACCGTATATACTCAAGTATAAGCCGACCCGAATATAAGCCGAGGCACCTAATTTTACCACAAAAAACTGGGAAAACGTATTGACTCGAGTATAAGCCTAGGGTGTCCATCTGCATGCCTCATTGTGCCCATGCCTTACTGTGCCTCACTTTGTCCATGTGCATGCCTCACTGTGCCCATGCCTCACTGTCACTGTGCCCATGCCTCACTGTGCTCAATCTCCCTACCTGATCTCCGGCGCTGTGTAACTAGACTGACGTTTAATATGGGAGTCTATGGAAGGGGTGCCCGGCTTTGAAAAATCGGTGCTCCCCGGCCATAGGTCCCCTGGACAACAAACTTTGCACACTTGTAGAGAAAGAGTGGGGCTACATGTGTGCCAAGTTTGGGGTCCAAGGGACCTACGGCTAGCCGGGATCAGGCGCACAATGTTGAAGATGGACACAGACTTGAGTATAAGCCGAGGGGGCATTTTCAGCACAAAAAATGTGCTGAAAAACTCGGCTTATACTCGAGTATATACGGTAATTACTAAAAATCAGCTTGACAGCATGGTATTTGTTTGATATGCTACCTTACTACTATTGTAGCTATCAATACATTTGTATAAAATGTATCCATTAGTTGGGTGTGTTGTGCCTCATTGTGCCCAAGGGCTAATTTATCTGTTTTTAATGATGTTTGTATAGGAATAGAGGCGCATCACAGGGTGCATCAAAGTACATATTTTATTTTAGATAAAAACATTTCACATTGCAAAGACCAACAGAATTCAAGTTTAGATGTGATAGCTTAATTGACAAGTGTATGAGTTTCACAGATTCTCAAAAGAGGGTAAAAATAGTGATATTATATTCTAGGTGTACTTGGGTGTAATGGGCCTGAATATTAAACTGCTTCCTTGATTCATTGCAAAAAAATAACCAGTGTTGGAAAAAATAGGATTTTTATAACAGCTTACCTGTAAAATCCTTTTCTTGGAGTACATCACGGGACACAGAGCGACATAGTCATTACTAATGGGTTATATAGTTACCGTCAGGTGCTGGCACTGGCAACTTCCAAAACCGGAAGTACCCTCCCCTATATAAGCCCCTCCCATCCGGGAGCACCTCAGTTTTGTAGCAAAGCAATAAGTGTCCCCAAAGAGGGGCGGGAGCTCTGTGTCCCGTGATGTACTCCAAGAAAAGGATTTTACAGGTAAGCTGTTATAAAAATCCTATTTTCTTTCTCGTACATCACGGGACACAGAGCGACATAGTCATTACTAATGGGATGTCCTAAAGCAATGCCAAATGAGGGGGGGGATACACCATATATAAGCTGAGCGCTATCAGACATGAGGATCTTTTGCGGCCTGCAACACACTGCGCCCAAAGGCGACATCCTCCTGACTTCTAACGTCCACCTGGTAGAACCTAGTAAACGTGTGTACTGAAGACCATGTTGCGGCCTTACAGACCTGAGCCAGAGAGGCCTGGTGATGCACTGCCCATGAAGTTCCAACTGCTCTCGTGGAGTGCGCCCTAACTTTGAACGGAGGCGGTCTACTTCTCAAGCTATAGGCTTGTATTATGACCTGTCGAATCCACTTGGCTAAAGTAGATTTTGACGCTGCCTGACCCTTTCTGGGGCCTTCCGGCAGAATAAACAAAGTATCCGTTCTGCGAATCTGAGCAGTGGCTTTTAGATAAGCTTTAACTGCTCTTACTACATCCAAAGAATGCAATAACTTTTCCTCTACCGAAGTAGGCTTGGGGAAAAAAGAAGGAAGAACCACATCTTGGTTCAAATGAAAACTCGATACCACCTTAGGAAGAAAGGCTGGATGAGGACGTAACACTACTCTGTCCTTATGGATAACCAGATATGGCTCCTTACAGGACATAGCTGCTAATTCCGATACTCTTTTAGCCGAACAAATGGCTACTAGAAAAATCAATTTCCTGGTGAGAAGCACTAAGGAAATATGCTGTAATGGTTCAAATGGTTGTTTCTGTAGAACCGACAGAACCAAGTTTAGATCCCATGGACATATGGGAATATTAACCGGAGGACTAATACGCATCACTCCTTGTATAAAGGCTTTGACTAGTGAATGCGAAGCCAAGGGCCTTTGAAAAAATATTGACAAGGCCGAAATCTGACCTTTGATAGTACTCAAGGCAAGCTTCCTATCTACAGCCCATTGTAGGAAGTCCAGAATCCTACCTATTACGTATTTACGTGGATGCCATTTCTTGGCTTCACACCAGGCGATGTACGCCTTCCAGATTCTATAGTAGATCTGCCTGGATACCGGTTTCCTGGCATTGATCATGGTAGACACCACAGCATTAGAGAGCCCTCTCTTTTTTAGAATGTGGGCTTCAATAGCCAGGCCGTCAAACCTAGGGCTGGTAAGGAAGGGTGGTATATCGGTCCCTGCGAAAGCAGGTCCGGACGATGTGGGAGGGTCCAAGGACTCCCCACAGACATTTTTACAATCTCCGCGTACCATGCTCTTCGGGGCCACGCTGGAGCCACCAGAATCACTGGTTTCTTTTCTACCCTGATTCTGCGGAGTAATCGAGGTAACAATTGTGGCGGTGGGAATGCATATATCAGCTTGAACTGATCCCAAGGGAACACTAGGGCATCCGAGCCGCACGCTAGGGGATCCCTTGTCCAAGAGACAAACCTGTCCACTTTCGTGTTGAACCTGGATGCTAGCAGATCTACATCCGGTGTTCCCCACCGCTGACATATTGTCCGGAAAACCTCGGGATGAACGGACCATTCCCCTGGGCATAATTGTTGGCGACTTAGAAAGTCCGCCTTCCAATTCTCCACCCCTGGAATGAATACCGCAGATATGGCTGGGACATATCTTTCTGCCCATCTCAGGATGTAATTTACTTCCCTTTGGGCTGCACGACTCCTGGTGCCCCCCTGACGATTGATATATGCCACTGCTGTGGCATTGTCTGACTGAACTCTGACAGGGGACCCTTGGAGTTTGGATGTCCATGCTACTAGGGCATACCGGGCTGCTCGTATCTCTAAGAGATTGATGGGCAGGGCCTTTTCTGCATCCGACCATCTGCCCTGGAGAGACTATTGCTCCAGTACTGCTCCCCAGCCTATAAGGCTGGCATCTGTAGTGACCACCTTCCAGGAAATCGGACTGAAGGATTTCCTTTTTTCCAGATTCTGGGGAACCAACCACCAACGGAGGCTCTTGCGAACGGAAGGGGACAAGGACATTGTAAGTCTAGGGCCTGAACTTTTTTGTTCCAGGCTGACAGTATGGCCCCTTGCAAATTCCTTGAATGGAATTGACCGTAGGGTACTGCTTCGAATGATGCCACCATTTTTCCCAGCAGCCTCATATACAGGCGTATGGACGGCTGTCTTTTTTGTACCCACTAAGTGGATCAAATCTTTCAAAGACAACACCTTTCCTCGAGGCAAGAATATTTTTCTCTGGCCTGAATCCAACCTTAGCCCCAAGTATTCCAGACTTTTGACTGGTTTTTAGGGCTGACTTGTCTCGGTTGATAATCCAACCGTGAGATTCCAGATACTTGATCGTCTTGTGAACGACCACGTCTAGTTTTTTCACTGAGTGGTCTATCAGCAACAAGTCATCCAGATATGCCATTATCATTACACCTTGTGTTCTTAGATTGGCCAATAAAGGGCCAGAATTTTTGTGAACACTCTTGGTGCTGTGGCCAAACCGAAGGGTAAGGCTCTGAACTGAAAATGGCGCCCTTCTACTGCAAAGCGTAGAAATTTTTGGTGGACTGGAAAGGTGGGAATGTGCAAATAAGCATCTTTGATGTCGATCGTGGCTAACCAATCCTCCCCTTGTAGGGCAGTGGCCACCGATCGGATCGACTCCATCGGAAAGTCCTGATATACAGGAATTTGTATAGCCCTCTTAGAATTAATATGGGCCTCCCGTCCGCGTTTGCTTCGGGACTGTAAAGAGGTTTGAGTAAAACCCGAACCCTCATTCTTCCAGGGGAACCTCCATAATTACTCCTTGGAGCAATAGTTGTTCTAGTGCCAACAGGAGGGACTCTCTCTTCCGGGGATCCCTTGGCACGTTTGACCTCAAAATGGGAAGGAGGAGAGTCTTTTAACTCCAAACTGTATCCCAAACCTACTGCGGAGAGCACCTATCTGTCTTGATCGTGTCCCGCCAGGTCTCTTTGCGAACAACTGGAGTCCTCCCCCCACCCGACTGAGTGGGGGCTTCAATGAATTTAACTTTGGGGGAGGTTTTGTACCTCCCCTGACCCAGGGTTTCTCATTACCCTGCTACTGTCCCTGTTTTTTACCCCCGGGATTTGACCGAGGAGGCCGTCGGAACTGTTACACAGCCGATGCCCCAGGGACTGGAGAAGCAGGCCTCTTAAAGAGGGACCTCTAACTCTGCTTTTAACCGGCAAGAGCGTATTTTTACCGCTGGAAATTTTCTGGATATATTTGTCCAGGTTTTCCCTGAATAAGCGTTCACCATGAAATGGGACGCTAACCAGCCATTCTTTACAGGGAGCTTCAGCAGACCAGTTTCTGAGCCATAGGAGCCTACGCATATGTACTATAGATAGCGTAAGGCGGGAGGCCTGATGGACTGAATCCTCTATGGCGTCAACCGCAAAGCCTAAGGCTCTAGGTAGATCAGCTAGGGCAAAGCCTGCTGATCTGTCAAGTCCCTCAAGACCTGTTTCAACTGATCCTTCACTGCTTAGCAGACCCCAATAGCTGCTACTGCTGGTTGTATCACCAAGCAGATTTTCATAAGGACTCCAATCTTTTATCTATTGGGTTCTTGAACATTTGGACATTATCCACTGGACATGTCAGTGATTTATACATACAAGAGATGGCTGCGTCCCTGTAGGGACCTTCCGTTTCTTTTTTTTTTTTTTTTTTTTGATGAACTTATCCTCCATGGGATAGACCACCGGAAATCTCTTGGGGGAATAAATATTTTCTCAGGACGTTCCCAATCCTGGTAAATGAGCCCTTTCAGTAAAGGGTGAAGTGGAAAAGAACAAACAGTCTGGGGGCTTCTAGCGACCCCAACGAGGATACAGTAGTGGTTGATGGTTCCGCAAGGTGCATTTTTAAATGCTGATCGGACCATGTTAGTCAGAGACTGAACCCATAATCTTTCAGCTTGAGATGCTGAGAAAAGGTTCCCCCACTGTTGATTCCTCTATAACAGAATCAACCTTATCCTGATCCCCTTCAGGCAGGTCGATCCCTGTATGGGACTGTTGCTCTGCTAACAGGCACTCTGAAGGAGGAGACGGAGATCGGGCGTGCTTTCCCTGACAGGGAGGCAGCGATAAATTTTGACAATCTCTCTCTAATCCTCCCAGAGCTGAGGAAAAAACCTCCTCTGTTACATACACAGGAGCAGGTGACTGAGGACAGCCACAGTACCAAGTACCCCTGCGGGGTCTCTACGGTCACTTACCTCTGAACTTCAGGGGAGACTAGTGCAGCAGGAGTATGCCCAAGATCCTCAGAGCCCGATGAGACCCCCTTCGCTTCCTGGAAGATTCAGTTCCGGAGCTACTGGACGGCATATTCCTAAGCCTAAAGCTGAGGTATTCCAGCCGTAATACACCACTTTTACTGAGAATAGTCTAGCACAATTGCTGCTATATCACAGTTGGTGTCTACTAATGTGCCTTTCTAGGGGATGCCTGTATCAACCGCTTGCTGTATGCCTTTAAATGTTGCCAGTTCTGTCTCTGTACTTCATAGCCAGCTTACTGCAATAATGTGGCTTTTTTAAAAACCTGCTGGGACGCCCGCACATGCGCAGAAGCGCTGCGGCGCGCACAGAGCGTCATCCCCCAGGCCCCGCCCCTTTTTCCGGCCACCTCTATATATAGAGGCGCGTGCACGCGCACGCGCGCGGCCACGTGCGCCTCGGCGCTAATTTTCAAACATGGAAACCAGGGACAGGAGCCAGGGCCCCCTTTGCCGCAGGCCGGGGGATAGACGAACACTGCAACATGGCAGAGGAAACAGTTTCCTGTAGGAGAACTCACCAGCTGCCTGGACTTTGCTCTCTGAGAAGAAACTAGTCCATATGACAAGAAAAACATTCCACAGCGGCCTCTAGTGGACAAACACAGGTACCGCAGTTTAATATACTAAACATATATAAAAAAACATTCTTTTTTTTTTTTTTTTTCTTGACCACCATTAAAAATTATTACATTTTTTTAGTAGTTACAGGCATGCACAGATATTAGCGGGAATACCGTTAGGTAACAGACAGAAAGACAAATTAGGCTTGGGGGTCCCCCAATAGAACCAAGTTCCTGGGGGCCCCCACTTACCTGTTCCCCGCCGCAGGACTTTGTTTGGTCCACAAAAGCCCAAACTTCACCTATCACGGCAGGCATTGTAATCAAACCTTCAGGGACCGGGTTCCCAAGGATTCCACTCCCCTGGACCTGTATAGCACCCTGCACAGAAAACATCTTGGTCGTGGGTATGACCAGAGCTCTGGATCCCAGGGTCCAGCTCTCCTAAGAGAAGCATTACAGGCAGAACCTTGCTCTTCTCTGCAAGGCCCGGGTACCGACCGTTTAGCTATGAAGCTTTTTTGGTCGGATCCGGAATAGCTTACTGAGGCCCAAAAGAACCTGTACGCAAGCTCAGTGAAAAACACATGTTTCTTCTTGGCCAACACCTTAGACACTGGCAAAAAACTGAGGTGCTCCCGGATGGGAGGGGCTTATATAGGGGAGGGTACTTCCGGTTTTGGAAGTTGCCAGTGCCAGCACCTGACGGTAACTATATAACCCATTAGTAATGACTATGTCGCTCTGTGTCCCGTGATGTACGAGAAAGAAATTAATAGAACCATGCTATGTGAATTTTTAGTAGAAGAATGAATATAACTTTAAGATTTAGCAGCTAAAAAGATGTATGCTAACAGGACCTGTGCATAGAATCTATTGTAAGCTCTTTGTTGCTTCCTCTCTTATGCTACAATTAGCAAGTTTAACAATTTCTGTAAAGTAGCTATTAAATGGTTTCAAATTTTAGTTTACCATCAGAAGTCTAATCCACAGATCTGACCTGTCTAGAGTATATCTTACTGGATCTAATGACCACGCCACTTCTTTCCAGATTGCCTGCAATTATTTTGTTTTTGTTCAACTGAATATCTGAATTAACCAGCAATTCCATGGGCAGTGGTGAAAAGGGTGTTTTGAAGAATTATGTATCTGGTATCTGCTTTTTTTATTATGCTTATTTTTTTTTTCCTGGTATACATACAGAATAAATATATTAAAGTTATGGAAGACTAAAATTATACATTTCCCTAATTAGTTATTAAGCACCTCTGTATTTCACATGTCATCATTGCCTTTGGAATTTCCTAATAATATTTCACTTACTAAAGCTTGTAATCTTTACAATATAAATGCAATCTAAAGTCGCGTACACACGATCGGTTTTACCGATGAAAACAGTCCGATGGATTTTTTTCATCGGACAAACTGATAGTGTATGGGCCCCATTGGTCTTTTTTCCATCGGTGTCAAAAAATAGTTAATGTTTTACATTTTTCCGATGGATAAAAAAACGATAACAAATTAATATCGTTTGTGGGGAACTCCATTGGATAAAAAATCCACGCATGCTCAGAATCAAGTCGACGCATGCTCAGAATCATTTTTCTCAGCTCATTGGAGTGTTTTACGTCACCACGTTTGAAACGGTCGGTTTTTTGACTGATGGTGTGTGGGCAAGACTGATGGAAGAAAGTTTCATCGGATTTCCGATGGAAAAAACCATCGGACTAGAATCCATAGGATATCCGATAGTGTGTACAGGGGTTAAGAGATAGTTTTTTTTTTTCAAGAGATCACATAAAGGCTTGAGTTTTATAAGCCCTACACTTGTACTTTCACATTTTCATGGACACTGGAGAAAAGGAGGAACATTAAGAACCCAGAAATTTAACAGTACACCTTTTAATAATTGCTCCAATCAAGGTATGAGAAAATGAGCACATATTGGCTGCCACTACTCAGAAATTACAACATTATGAAAGACTCATATTCCTGACACTTCTAGTCAGAGAATGCTGCTAAACTTCTACATAGAGGATTGCTGCAACTACACAAAAACGTACTGTTATTCTTTGAAAGAATGGTACTTTTGTGTAATAGAAAAAGCTGCCTGATGATTTTTATGGTTAATATTACAAAAAGAGCCAGAACATTAATTCCAAAAAATACCAAAAGTTTACAAACGACTTGTGTACAGGAAAACCATTTGTTTAAAGTAAAAGGGATAAAATACAGGAATATTCTCAAATATTATTGTGGTACAAGAAATATGAAGCATCCCCCCATTCAGTAACTGGACAATTATTGAATTTCAGACTCCAGAATTTATACCTAAGTACTGATGCCAGCTTCTCTCTATTCATATATGAAGGGCTGTTGATTGTGTGCTAATTTAATTTTCCAAACCATGGTTAGACGTAGCAAAAATGTTTCTACCCATACAACTGCACAGTGAAATCAAATAGAGATAGTGAGACCATTACAGTCTAAGAGTGAGCCATATTATTTATTTATTACAGGTACTTATATAGCACCATCAATTTACACATCACTTTACATATATATTGTACATTCACATCAGTGCCTGCCCTCAAGGAGCTTACAATCTAAGGTCCCTAATTCACATGCACATACTAGGGCCAATATAGACAGGAACCAATTAACCTACCAGCATGTCTTAATAACTCTCCCATATACAAAGACTTATAATTTCTGCAGATCTGTCTCCTCTACTTCAAAAGATCAGCAAACATACTGGTACATGTAGTTCCATTGTATTTAACTTGTAAGGTTCTGCTGTTACGATTATCCCACAAGACTGATTAACCACCTGCTGTTTATTCAATTAGCTACACGCCCAGCCCAGCCAGAACCTCTCATTATATTTAAAGTGGAGCTCCATCAAAAAGTGGAAGCTCCGCTTGTCTGCCTGCTCCCCCCCCCACATTTGGCACCTTTTGGGGGGGAGCGGGTACTGGGTTTTGACAGGTACCCGCTCCCTGTTCCGGCTGAGTTTGCTGCGGAAAACTCAGCCGGAAGTTCGGCCCCCCTCCTCCTTCCCCCGTAGCTGGCCCATTCACAGAGTACAGCACACTTTGTGCATGCACACCTGGAAGGAGGCTTCAATGGCAGTTTCCCTTAGTGGAGATTATTTTTTTCTGAGGGAGCCTGGAGCTACACTTTAAACTGGGCTTGTTGCCTGAGTAACAACTAGAGTTACTAGCTCCATGGCCCCCAGCGGCCCATGAAGTTCCCCAGTGTCCCCTGTGATTCATTGTGCCTCTGGCTTCCTTAGTAGATTCTGAGTAGGGATGAGCTTCGTGTTCGAGTCGAACCCATGTTCGACTCGAACATCGGCTGTTTGATCGTTCGACGAAGATCGAACATTATGGGCCGTTCACGTCAAATTCGAGTGGTGCGTCACGGCCCATAATTCACTGCGGAATCGCCGTGAATTGCTGGCTGATGATTGGCCAAGCATGCACTATGACCCGCATGCTTGGCCAATCACAGTGCCTTCTGAACAATTATGGCTCAGGGGGTTTAGTACACGCTCCACACTATATAAGGCCGCTGGCTTGGCGGCCTTGTGTAGTGTGTTGGAGTTGTTTAAAGAAAGAGATTATAGAGAGAGACAGTGTAATTTACATTGAGTTAGATAGAGAAGGCAAGCGAGTCAGTTAGCTGCAATTACAGTGTGTAGAGCAGCCGTCACTAAATGGCGGCCCGCGGTCCGAGTCCGGCCCGCGTGACACTTCTCTCCGGACCGCCAGTATAATAACAAATATCAGCGCTGGTTTGCTGGGACCGCGGGTTTCCCCAGCAACCAGTGATGCTGCGCCTGCCCCCTGCTCACCGCAGGTCTCGGAGTTTAGCAGCACGCACTCGCGGGCCGTGAGTAGGGGCGTGACATCACATGCGTGCCCCGCCCCCTGCTGCTCGCCGTTCCCGGGTCCACTCCTGGCTCTCCTTGTGAGTAGGGGTGTGGCGTCATGTGCGCGCCCCGCCCCCTGCTGCTCGCGGGTCCACTCCTGGCTCTCCTTGCGAGTAGGGGGCGTGACGTCCCGCCCCCTGCTACTCACGGTCCCGGGCTCTCATTATCTCGCAGCATCCACCCCTCTTGCACTCAAGGTATGTGACATCACGTTAATAATTAGTGATCACTAATGAGCATATTTTTTATCGTGCACACTGATGGGCATATTTTGTTAAGAGGCACACTGATGGACACGTAAGAGTGCCCCTTAACATAAAATATGCCCATCAGCGTACACATTAAAAATATACCCATCAGCGTGCCCCTTAAAATAAAATTTGTCCATCAGCATGCCCCTTAAAATAAAATGTGCCCATCAGAGTGTCCCTTATTTTATGTTAAGGGGCACGCTGTTGGACATATTTTATGTTAAGGGGCACTCTGATGGGCAAATTTTATTTTAAGGGGCACGCTGATGGACAAATTTTATTTTAAGGGGCACGTTGATGGACAAATTTTATTTTAAAGGGCACGCTGATGGACAAATTTTATTTTAAGGGGCACTTTGATGGGCAAATTTTATTTTAAGGGGCACGCTGATGGACAAATTTTATTTTAAGGGGCACGCTGATGGACAAATTTTATTTTAAGGGGCACGCTGATGGACAAATTTTAATTTAAGGGGCACGCTGATGGGTATATTTTTAATGTGTGCGATGATGGGCATATTTTATGTTAAGGGGCACTCTGATGGGCAAATTTTATGTTAAGGGGCACTCTGATGGGCAAATTTTATGTTAAGGGGCACGCTGATGGGCACAACAAAACGTGCCCCTTAACATAAAATATGTCTAACAGTGTGCCCCTTATTTTATGTTAGGGGGCACGCTGATGGGCACACTTTATGTTAAGGGGGACTCTGATGGGGACATCTGATGTAAGGAGGCACTCTGACCGGAATGCCTGATGTAAAGGGGCACTGTGATGGGCACACCTGATGTAAATGAGTGCTGTAATGGGACCCCTGATGTAAAGGGGTGCTGTGATGGGCACACCTGATGTAAATGAGTGCTGTGTTGGAGACCCCAGATGTAAAGGGGTGCTGTGATGGGCACACCTGATGTAAATGAGTGCTGTGTTGGAGACCCCTGATGTAAAGGGGTGCTGTGATAGGGACCCCTGATGTAAAGGGGCGCTGTGATGGGGACCCCTGATGTAAAGGAGTGGTGTGATTGGGACACCTGATTTAAAGGGGTGCTGTGATGGGGACACCTGATGTAAAGGAGCGCTGTGATGGGGACCCCTGATGTAAAGGGGTGCTGTGATGGGGACACCTGATGTAAGGGGGCACTGTGATGGGGACACCTGATGTAAAGGGGCACTGTGATGGGCACACATTATGTAAATGAGTGCTGTAATGGGGATCCCTGATGTAAAGGGGCGCTGTGATGGGCACACCTGATGTAAATGAGTGCTGTAATGGGGATCCCTGATGTAAAGGGGCGCTGTGATGGGCACACCTGATGTAAATTAGTGCTGTAATGGGGATCCCTGATGTAAAGGGGCGCTGTGATGGGGACACCTAATGTAAAGGAGCGCTGTGATGGGGACCCCTGATGTAAAGGAGCGGTGTGATTCGGACACCTGATTTAAAGGGGCGCTGTGATGGGGACATCTGATGTAAAGGGGACATCTGATGTAAAGGAGCGCTGTGATGGGGACCCCTGATGTAAAAGGGCAGTGTGATGGGGACCCCTGATGTAAAGGGGCACTGTGATGGGCACACCTGATGTAAAGGGGCACTGTGATGGGCACACCTGATGTAAATGAGTGCTGTAATGGGGATCCCTGATGTAAAGGGGTGCTGTGATGGGGACACCTGATGTAAATGAGTGCTGTAATGGGGATCCCTGATGTAAAGGGGCGTTGTGATGGGGACACCTGATGTAAATGAGTGCTGTAATGGGGACCCCTGATGTAAAGGGGCGCTGTGATGGGGACACCTGATTTAAAGGGGTGCCGTGATGGGGACATCTGATGTAAAGGGGCGCTGTGATGGGCACACCTGATGTAAATGAGTGCTGTGATGGGACCCCTGATGTAAAGGGGCGCTATGATGGGGACATCTGATGTAAAGGGGCGCTGTGATGGGCACACCTGATGTAAATGAGTGCTGTAATGGGGATCCCTGATGTAAAGGGGCGCTGTGATGGGGACATCTGATGTAAAGGAGCGCTGTGATGGGGACCCCTGATGTAAAGGGGCACTGTGATGGGGACACCTGATGTAAAGGGGCACTGTGATGGGCACACATTATGTAAATGAGTGCTGTAATGGGCACCCCTGATGTAAAGGGGCGCTGTGATGGGCACACCTGATGTAAATGAGTGCTGTGATGGGACCCCTGATGTAAAGAGGCGCTGTGATGGGGACATCTGATGTAAGGGGCGCTGTGATGGGCACACCTGATGTAAATGAGTGCTGTAATGGGGATCCCTGATGTAAAGGGGTGCTGTGATGGGCACACCTGATGTAAATGAGTGCTGTAATGGGGATCCCTGATGTAAAGGGGCGCTGTGATGGGGACACCTGATGTAAATGAGTGCTGTAATGGGAATCCCTGATGTAAAGGGGCGCTGTGATGGGGACACCTAATGTAAAGGAGCGCTGTGATGGGGACCCCTGATGTAAAGGGGTGCTGTGATGGGGACACCTGATGTAAAGGAGCGGTGTGATTGGGACACCTGATTTAAAGGGGCGCTGTGATGGGGACATCTGATGTAAAGGGGACATCTGATGTAAAGGAGCGCTGTGATGGGGACCCCTGATGTAAAAGGGCAGTGTGATGGGGACCCCTGATGTAAAGGGGCACTGTGATGGGCACACCTGATGTAAAGGGGCACTGTGATGGGCACACCTGATGTAAATGAGTGCTGTAATGGGGATCCCTGATGTAAAGGGGCGCTGTGATGGGGACACCTGATGTAAATGAGTGCTGTAATGGGGATCCCTGATGTAAAGGGGTGCTGTGATGGGGACACCTGATGTAAAGGAGCGCTGTGATGGGGACCCCTGATGTAAAGGGGCGCTGTGATGGGACCCCTGATGTAAAGGGGCGCTGTGATGGGGACACCTGATGTAAAGGAGCGCTGTGATGGGGACCCCTGATGTAAAGGGGCGCTGTGATGGGGACCCCTGATGTAAAGGGGTGCTGTGATGGGGACACCAGATTTAAAGGAGCGCTGTGATGGGGACATCTGAGGTAAAGGAGCGCTGTGATGGGGACATCTGAGGTAAAGGAGCGCTGTGATGGGGACATCTGAGGTAAAGGAGCGCTGTGATGGGGACATCTGAGGTAAAGGAGCGCTGTGATGGGGACATCTGAGGTAAAAGGAGCGCTGTGATGGGAACACCTGATGTAAAGGGGAACTCTGATGAACAAACCTAATTTAAAGTGCACTCTGATGGGCACACCTGATGTGGTGGGGACACCTGATGTGGTGGGGACACCTGATGTAAGGAGGCACACTTATGGTGACACCCAATGTAAGGGGGCACTCTGATGAGGACACGCTATGTAAGGGGGGCACTGAGGGGGAACCTTATATAATGGGTCAGATGATATAAGGGGGCACACTGATGGGAGTAACCAGCTGTAAGGGGGCCTTCCATTGCAGAAACCTGATGTAAGTGGGCACTCTGACATGAATACCTGATGTAAGGGAGTACTCTTACGTTGGCAACTGATTTTTGGGGTTAGTCTGATGGGGCACCCAATGTAATGAATTACTCTGATAGGGGCAACTGATGTAAGGGGAAACACTAATGGGGACATTTACATTTACAGAGTATTACCAAAGTGTGTGGAGGAAAGCGTAGGAAAAGCACCAGAAAGCATGGCTTGTGCCAAGAAAAGGAAGGTAGATGCTGAAAACCGAGTCTTCAAAGATGAATGGACAGACCAATATATGTTCATTCTTCCCATGGGAAGTTTAAAACCAATTTGTCTCATTTGTTGCGAAACCGTGGCATTAATAAAAAGTAGCAATGTGAAGCGTCACTACGAAACAAAGCACAGTTCTTTTGCGCAAACATATCCACAGCATTCCGAGGTGAGGGCGCGTAAAATTATGGAACTGAAAGCCCAATATGATAGATCCACCAAAGTCCTCTCACATTCATTTACAGCCCAGCAGCGTGCAAATGAATGCTCACTTAAAGTAGCATGGATTTTGGGGAAACACAAAAGACCATTTACCGATGGTACATTTGTAAAGGAGTGTTTGAATGCTGTTGCTGAAACTTTACTCGAGGGTAAACAAAAAGATGAGCTGTGTGGAAAAATCAACCAGATCCCACTGTCAGCGTCAACAGCAACTAAAAAGACTGAAATATTAACAGAGGATGTATTGGCACAACTTGATGCAGCTATTCAGAGTGCAGCATGCATTTCTTTAGCCATTGATGAATCAACAGATATAACAGATAATGCCCAGCTTTTGGTGTATGTAAGATTTTTGCACAAAGAAACAAAAGAACTCTGTGAGGACCTGTTAGGTGTAACACCACTTGAGACACACACAAGAGGACAAGACATATATGAGGCCATTAAGGAGATTTTGAGAAAGAGGAAGATAGATCTGAAAAAAAGTGGTCTCGGTTACCACAGATGGTGCCCCTGCCATGGTAGGAAAGGAGAGAGGAGCCGTGGCACGACTGAAAGAGGACAACCCTGACCTTATTTCTTACCATTGCATCATTCACCAGACCGTCCTGTGTGCCATTCTATCAGACCGGTTTGCAGAAATCATGGACACGATGATGAAACTCATCAATTTCCTCAGAGTATCCTCATCCCATCAACATCGTTTACTAAGAGAGTTTCTTAAAGAAGTTGAGGCAAATGCAAATGACCTTTTACTTCACAACAATGTTAGATGGCTGAGTAAAGGCAATGTATTGGAACGCTTTTGGTCCATTCGAACAGAAGTAGCGGCTTTCTTAGTGCAACTCAAAAGTCAGAAAGCAAGACCATTTTCACTGTTTTTACAAGATGAGAGCACAATGGATAATATCGCTTTCCTAGTGGACATAACATCACACCTTAATGAACTCAATTTAAAGCTCCAGGGCAAGAACAATTCCATCTGTGATTTGATGACCGCTGTCCGCTCCTTCCAGAGAAAACTGGATTTGTTCAAGGAAGATCTGCAAGGAGAGTGCTTGCATTTCACACAGGTGAAAGAACAGATTGAAGGAAAGAGAGATGTTTCTCCTTTTGTTGACTTCATAAATAAACTCATTGGAAACTTCAGTAAAAGGTTTGATGGCTTCAGTCTTGGACAGCAGATCCTCCTGTTCATCCACAATCCATTCCTTATTAAAGATGTCAGAGTGTTTTCAAAGGAGGTGACACAGACCTTCAATTGGGCACATGAGGGATCTCTACAGACAGAGATGATTGACCTGCAAACAAATGTTGCACTAAGAGAGCACTTTGGAGGAACTGATCCTGCTAACTTCTGGGACTGTTCCTGGGACTGATTTCCCTTGTCTAACCAAGGTAGCACTACACACCTTGACCATGTTTGGATCTACATACAGCTGTGAGTCAGCTTTCTCCACTATGAACATTATTAAAACGAAGTATCGTTCCAGGCTCACCAATGAGCACCTACATATGTGCATGAGAATGGCAGTAACTCAATTTAAGCCAAGATTCAAACTACTGGCAGGACAAGCAAAAGCCCATTTTTCTCACTAGACAGGGAAGGTTTTTGCATGGTAAAACTGAGGATAATGTGTGCACTTTTTGAAATTGACACCTTTAGTTTAAGTCAGAAGGTGCTTATTTCTATTACTTGAAAAATGGATGTGCTTTTTATGTTTTATTAAATAGTTATTGATTTATTTCCATATTTTTGTTAAAAATAGTTGTTTGTTTTCCATACAAAGACAAGAGCAAATGTAAAGCTATGCTAGTTCTAACTGTCCACATGTTTAATGTTGTAACTGAAACGTGACAATAAAGATTGTTGAAATGCTAAGGAAATTGTAAATTTCTCATGTTTTGATAGACATACAGTGACTACAATCTTTTTGAGTGATGGCACAGACTTGAGGTTCGGACCTCGGCCCAAAGAAAATTTTGGCGACCGGACCTCCTTGAATTTTAATTCAGTACCCCTGGTGTAGAGGATATATATGCATCCTAGGTGTTGTATATATATTTATACACTGTATTCAGTTTAACTAGATCCGTTCCTGTTATTCTCTATACTGTGACAGGCAGGCAGGTTATTGTTCTAGCTTCAGTCAGTGTTTCACTTACGCCCTGTACACACGATCGGTTTTACCGATGAAAACAGTCCGATGGACCCCATCGGTCTTTTTTCCATCGGTGAGAAAAATAAGAACATGTTTTAAAGTTATCCGATGGAAAAAAAAACGATAGCAAATTACGATCGTCAATGTGTAACTCCATCGGAGAAAAAACTCATGCATGCTCAGAGTCAAGTCAACGCATGCTCAGAAGCATTGAACTTAATTTTTCTCGGCTCGTCGGAGTGTTTTACGTCACAGAGTTTGGGACGGTCGGATTTTTGACTGATGGTGTGTAGGCACGACTGATGGAAGTCAGCTTCATCGGAATTCCAATGAAAAAATCCATCGGATTTTAATCCATAGGAAATCCAATTGTGTGTACAGGGCTTAAGTGTACTGTGTGCTTCGCATAGCGTTCACCTAAAGCTTACCTGAATACAGTTAGTGGTGTTCTCATAATAAAACCACAGGCAGAGAGCTGCAAGTATTTTCAGTTAGTGTACTTTTTCCTCCGCACAGTGTTCACCTAAAACTAACTGAAGACAATTGCTGCTTTTCTCATACTAATACCACAGCAGGCAGTTGATTCTGATAGCTGCATTATAATCAGTACAGAGATATATATATATATATATATATATATATATATATATATATACATCCCATCTTTGTGCAGCTACATCTCACTGCAGGCCTGTTCCAGGTCTGTACCTGTTCAAAATTACAAACAGATTCTACTTAAGAACAAATCTACAGTCCCTGTCTTGTTTGCACCACATGTATACTGCTGTTCAGAGTATATAGGGCCTTTTTTTAATTTGGGTGTGGGGTTCCCCTTAATATCCATACAAGACCCAAAGGGGCTGGTAGTGGGCTGGGGGGGGGGGGGTGGTATCCATGCCATTTTTCTCAATGATTTTCATCCATATTGCCGAGGACCAGATATTACATTAAAGCCGCAAGCAGTTTTAAATGACTTTTTTTCCTTTAGAAATGTAATTTTGTGCAGGGACAGTTCTAAACATGGAAACACGTGCCACTTCACAGACATACTTTAGACCAGTGTTTCTCAACTCCAGTCCTCAAGGCGCCCCAACAGGTCATGTTTTCAGGATTTCCCTCAGATAAAACAGCTGTGGGAATTACTAAAGCAGTTAAACTGATCAAATAACCTGTGCAAAACAATGGAGAGCCTGAAAACATGACCTGTTGGGGCGCCTTGAGGACTGGAGTTGAGAAACACTGCTTTAGACACCCCCCAGGTACGATATTTAAAGGAATATTTCACTTTTTTTTCACTTTAAGCATCATTAAAATCACTGCTCCCGAAACAACTGACGTTTTTAAAACTTTTTTTTTGCATTGATACATGTCCCCTGGGGAAGGACCCGGGTCCCCAAATCCTTTTTAGGACAATAACTTGCATATTAGCCTTGATAATTAGCACTTTTGATTTCGAACGTTCGAGTCCATTGTATTTAAAAGGGTTCTAAAGTTCGTGCAAACTTTCGGTCCATTCGCAGGTTCTGGTGAGAACCGAACCGGGGGGTGTTCGGCTCATCCCTAATTCTGAGTAACCCCTATATTCCTAGTGTTCTATGTTCGGAGAAACTCCTAGGGACCCTGATATTCCTGTGATTCTGTAGCTGGATCCTCCTTGTTCCTAGTGTCTGTGTATCTCTGAGAGCCTTTCCGTGTGATTTCTGTACCCCCAGTGTCCTTTCAGCCTGTCCCCAGTAACTCCGTGTTCCTTCTTGCTAGGGTTGCCACCACATCCCGCTGATCAGGTACAAGGCTTTGCCCAATCAGGGCACAGAGCACAGTCAGCCATAATTGGACAAAGTAATGATGACTTTGCCCAATCACAGCTCAGTGCTCATAGTTCCAACCCACACTATAACAGGTTTATTCCCACAGGAACCTTTTGCAGTGCGTTGTTGGAGTGGAGATATATAGAGCAGGGTGCTGTTTTCTACTAGCGAGGTAGTGTGTTATTGTGAATCTGATGCCGCGTACACACGATCGTGATTCACGGCGGTGAAAACACCGCCGTGAATCACGACATGAAATAAAATGAAAAACGAGAGAACGGCATTTTCCCCCACACACGACCGTTTTTCCCGTCATTTTTTTCTTTGTCGAGAAAAACGACCGTCTGTGGGCTCCGCGGCAGTGTCTCCCTATGGGAAAACTGCCGCGGAAAAAAATGATGGAAAAAACGATGAGAAAATTTAGAACATGTTCTAATTTTTCTCGTCGTTTTTTCTGCCGTTTTTCTCAACGAGAAAAACGACATAAAGCCCACAGACGATCGTTTTTCTCGGCGAAAAAAAAAAATGCAGTTTTTCTCGTCGAGAAAAGCGGTCGTGTGTACGCGGCATGAGTGTGCGGTGTCCGTGCAGTGTTAGTGTAGTGTGAGTATAGTGTAGTGTGTCAGTGTAGTGTGAGTATAGTGTAGTATGAGTATAGTGTGTCAGTAGGGATGGGCTGAACACCCCCTGGTTCTGTTCGCATCAGAACATGCGAACAGGCAAAAAGTTCTAGCAAACATGCAAACCCTATTAAAGTCTATGGGACATAAATATGAAAAATCAAAAGTGCTACTTTAAATGCTTATATGCAATGTATTGCCAAAAAAGTGTATGGGGACCCAGATACTGCCCTAGGGGACATGTATCAATGCAAAAAAATGTTTTTAAAAGTACCTTTTTTTTTAGGAGCAGTGGTTTTAATAATGCATAAAGTGAAACAATAAAAATTAAATATTCCTTTAAATATTGTGCCTGTGGGGGGTCCCCTTAGTCTGCCTGTAAAGTGGCGCATCTGTGTGATGTGTAGAACAGTGTTGCAGCAAAATTTTATTTCTAAAAGAAAAAATGTAATTTAAACTTTCTTACGGCAGTAATGTACTCCGGGTTTGAGGCTTTTCTAAAACACCACACCCTGATCAGCTGTGAAGTTCCTGGTGTGTATCTTCTGAGGCTACTGGGGAGATAAGTCAGGACATCTTTTCTGTGGATCACAGATCCAACAGAGCGCTTTGTGACCTCCCTGAATAAAGGAGGGGGGGGGGTCTTTGGGCTTTCTGGTAAGCCTTCATTTTATTTGTGGTGATGGGTTGATGGGTATCACACTGTCAAGCTTTGATCAACATTTTCAATATCCCCTCTTCATGGGACTCCTTCTGATGAAAATCAGCTGCATATGATTTTTTATTTTTATTTTTGTTTGCACTTGTGATATTACATTGCACGTATGTTATGTTTTATTTAATTTTAAACTGTACCAATTATTGCACAATTGCACTTTATTATACCATTTTTGGATGTATGCACATCACATGTGTTGTGTGATTCGCATGAATTTCACTCTTTGCCCTAGCGCTGCACTTTTATTTAAACAATATAGATGGAAAATCAATGAAAAAAGACGTACGCTGTCCCCCGCCAGTCCATACCAGGCCCTTATCCGAGCATACAGCCTGGAGGTCAGGATGGGATGACGACGACGAACGAGTGTCCCCCTACTGAACCATACCAGGCCACATGACCTCAACCTGGGAAGGGTGCTTTGGGGTGCCCCTCAAAGCGCCTTGTCCCCAGGTTGATGGGGGCAAGAGCCTCTTCCCGACAACCCTGGCCATTGGTTGTTGGGGTCTGCAGGCGGGGGGCTTATCGGAATATGGAAGCCCCCTTAACAAGGGGACCCCAAGATCCCCTCCAACGGACCCGAAAAAAATTAAACAAAAAAAAACAGGCCTCCCGGCGACTGCTGTCTTTTCCCTTTGACAGCTCTTATATAGGCAAGGGCGGGGCCACCCGCTGATGTAACCAGGTGACCCCGCCCCATCTGACGTCACTTGAAGGGGTGAGGTCACTCGGTTACGTCACCAGGTGGCCCCGCCCTTGCCTATAAAACAGCTGTCACAGCCAAGAGACAGCAGTCGCCGGGAGGCCTCCCATCGAGGCAGAGCTTTTAAAAAAAATTTACTCCATTTAAAGTGCACCAAACATGACTTTTCATTGAATAAAGTGCAGTCAATTTCACATTTCCCAGTATCTAGTAAATGTGGGTAATAAACCCCCAAATCATGTCTGGAAGGCTAACAAAGATAGGCAGACATTCCCATGCCACTATGAGAGGGCCAGCAGCGTCTGTGCCTACAGGCAAAGGTGGAAGTGGTCTGTCCTTAGGCAGGGCGCGTTTATCTCTGTTAAGTGATGTTGCCCATGCTATCCAGCCACAGCATGCAGAGGAGGTGGTAGACCTACTTACTAAACTATCCTCATCCTCCTCATCCTCTATCACCCAAGCTAAGACTAGTGCACATTCCACCGCAGATGCCAGAGCAGCTTATTTTGCCTCCTTGCCCACAGCTAACTCCTGCCATAGTCCCAGCATCATGCGTGGAGGAGTCAGCTAAATTATTGGAACACAGCGTCAGCCACTTGCTTATTGACGATTCACAGGCATTACTTGATTCTAATGTTGGTTCTGAGGTTGAGGAAGGGAGTACCATGAGCCTGCAGAGAGGGGAGAACACTGATGAACAACAAATTGGAGGTCATGTTCCCCCAGCTGGAGCGTATTGCCAAGTTGGCTCCAGTGATGCTGAGGATGGAGGAGATAATGATGATGAGGTCACTGACATGACTTGGGTGCCGGATAGAGCAGAGGAAGAAAGTGAGGGGGAGAAAGGACCCCAACGAGGCAGAGTGTCCTCCAGAGGCAGCCATCATGAAAGAGTAGAGAGCAGCCACCCTATTCCATCAGATTGTGCAGCCGTTATCTCCTGGCCCACTTTCCACAGCTCAGCTGTGTGGGCCTTTTTTAGCACATGTGCAGCTGATATCTTTATTAATAGTATTTACTTATAGTTTATTTTTGTATTTCACAGAAATAAAGCCCAAACAATCTACCAATTGGGTTTTTCCAATACCTGAACCTTTCCCCTTGTATATCAATTAGTGTGGGACCATGTGTGTGTGCTTGACTCCCTGATGGGTCCAATTAGGGCCTTCTGAGTAGTTCAAGCACATATAACATCTCCATTTGGTGTCAGTCTGTCCGTATGGCAGCACCTCTCTCACACACCTTGTATGCTATTGGATTTCGGTCTTCCCTGTTGTGGCAATAGGTCATTTTCCTTTATCCATATGTTCAGTATTTTTGGGGTTGGACTCCATTCCTTTTCTTTCCTCTGCTATTTTAGAAAGTAGTATGCTCTTTATATAGTTGATTTTTGAACTTCACAGAAATGGAGCCCAAACTATTTTCCAATTGGGTTTTTTCCAACACCCCAGCCCCTTGCACATCAAATAGTGTGGGAACATGTGTGTGTGTGCTTGACTCCCTGGTGGGTCCAATCTACCACAGTTCCCACCAGGAACGGTGTCATTACTTGGTTCACCTGCTGGTGGCACTGTTACGTTCAGCACCAAAGGGTGTAGTTCTGGTAGCCACCAGCGGGTGTCTCCCTGCCAAGATTACTAACCAACTATCAAGTTACATCTGATGTGGGTATGCTGGACTATATAAGCCCGCCCTTAACCAAGGCTCTGGGCTTCAGAATTCCCCCTGCTAGCCTTGTCCCTGCCTAAACCTGATCTGTTTCCTGCCTTGGAATCTGTTACGTGTATCCTGTCCCTGAGACCTTTCCCCTGTTACCTGCTCCCACTTGCTGACCGCTCCTAGTACCTGGTCTTCTGTTCCCATTTTCTTTTGTCCCTGCCTTGGTTATTTATGTGTGTTTCCTTTACTTGTGTATATATATTAGTTAGATAGTTAGTTAGGTGCTTTGGGGTTTGCTTTGTTTCATTACTTGTTTATGGTTTGCTGGTTTTGCACGTGTGGCTTTACCTTAATAAATATACCTTTTTTCACTTACACTTATGTTCCTGATTCCTTAAGTGCAGCTTAATGATCTGATCACCCCGTGCTGGATGCCTGTGTATGGCACCCCTGACAGGCAGCCTCCAGGTTTGGGTCTTGCAGGTTCCAGGCTTCGTTTGTATGTGAGTATACGTGGGGATAGTTTTTACTGTCTCTTATATATTAGCCACAGGAGCCACAACAGAGCAGAATCCTTCAGCTCTGCAGGAGCAGGCCCAGAGGTGGTTCACGCCACGGAAGCTTGAGCCAAGAATGGTGATGTATAGGAGATGTTCCAAATAGTTTCAATTACAGAGTGTGCACCTCATCCCAGGTAGATAAATATAGAGGAGAGAGGATATGGGATTATAGCGATGCTGAGGTATCACAATATCAAAGTACGTTGGATTTTAATAATACATTTTTATTAAAATATCATTTCAAAAAGATTTGATACATAACATCTAATACATAGAAAAATATTGATAAAAACAAATTAATCAAGCGTAAAGCATAGCTTTGTGGAATGCTGGTATTTCCTAATAGAGTAGAGGGGTGGTCAGGTAGGATGTAATGTCCCAATATATTTTGCCAATCTTTGGCTTCCTCAGGGGAATACACTGTGACCACCAAACTTTGTATAGCCAGCTCTATCAAAAATTCAAGAAAATAAAAAAAGAAACAAAGTAACAATTACATACAGCATGTATAAAAAAGTGCACTGCCAAAGTCACCTAAAGGAACCAACCTTTACTCAATCCAGGTAAGAGGAGCCTACATGTGGAGCCCCAGATGGAGTGTGTTGAAATTCCAAACACTGGGGGTCATGCAGAGAGCATAATTCAGGGGGGCAAAAACAGGACCCAGCTATAAGGAACAAAGAACCTACTGAATGCTGAGTTCCAAGTAAGAAATCATTGGAAAATGAGATAAAACATCTGAAAAAAGGGGAGACCTATGGCTCATAAGAGACTTACTGTGTTCAAGATTGTTTGAAAAATGTACAGGTGGGGGCGAGCAAGTTGTATGACATATGTGCCACAAGGAGATTGGCCGTGAGTCAATCAGACAAATCGGTAAGCACTAGAAATAATAAAAAAATAATAAATACATATGGGGATTTAATATGCAGAAAATGATGACTGAATAAAACAAAAAATGAAGTATGAAAAAGACAGATGTAGCCCATGTCTGGCATGCCATTGTAAATACAACACAAAATGATCAGCAATGAATATAATTAAATTATACATTTTTAGGCTTGAAATTATTATTTAAGAGAATGAGAAATGCCAGGCATGGTGAAACATATGCAGACAACTACTATTGAACAGACCATTGAGGGAAAGTAGTCTGACCAAATAGAGTAAATAATAAGTAAAAAGATCTTGTTAATGAATAAGCCCCATGAATGGAGTATATTACCTGTGTCAGAATGACAAGAGGTCGCCCCCGTGTTCCAGCTAGATAGAGAAGCTGGAATGCTGGCCATTTAAACCCCCGCTCGCTCGGGCGTCTGACGTCACCGATCGAGCACGGACACAAAGGGTGCACCACTGCGCATGTGTCAATAGGTACACACGCCTGAGGCCTACAACCCCCCATGGTGCTGAGCGACATACGCACGCGTCGTTGTGACGTCAATGAAAGACGTCCGACGCTGGTCTACTATGTAAACCGCCGAGCGGAATGGGCGGAAATACAAAAGGCAAGTGACGCCCTGAGACAGCACAAGGGGTGGGACAAAGATGTAAAGGGCAGACCAATAAGAATGTAAGGACTAAACAAGTGTATGGTAGCACAGATCGGGCTTCATGGAATTGAAGCCCTTGGGTGTCCATACGGCAGAACAAAACGCTCAGTAGCACGAAACCCACAGTGCAGGGAAAGGAACATAAGGAATGAACATCATGTTCACAATGCTCACATTACTTGACTGGAAGATTCATCATCCCCTCAACACATGCAAGGTGAACTGGTACCTCTAGCATATATGTAAGGGGGTGACACCAAGGACAAGTTCCAAAAAACAATTAGGGATCAAAGGCAGTGCACCAATACATAGACCATAAATATAATGCATAATTAAATCAATATAGTAATAAACTTCAATGACAGAAAATATATACTTCATATGAGCTGTTGAGTCCTTTTACATTGATTGCATTCAATTATTTATTGTATACATATTAATGAGAACATTTGTCTGCAGCATATAACAGTCTAATAAACAACCAAAATTCAAAAAGGGGGGATTTGGAGGGAGAGGAGGGGAAAAAAAAACAGAAAGGGGAAGTTGATAGGGCATAGGAAGATCCCGGCCTAGAACTCCAGTTGGAAAAGTGGGGAGAAGAGAGAAAGCCAGAGCAAGGACAGTATGTTGTATGACTAGTAGTCCATCAATTGTGTAAATATTAGAATGAATTATAACCACGTACATTAACAAATAAAACTATAATATTTATCAAACATATATTTAAAGAAAAGAATTTAAACTAATGTACTCATTCAAGCCAGGATAGCGAGTGGCATTTAATTGATGGATCCATTTAGTCTCGAGTTGCAAGAGCGTATGGTCAATGCCACCGCCTCTTACATGCGTAGGTACATGCTCGAGAGCCATAAATTTGATCAATCCTGCCTCAAAATTATGTTCACAGCCCACATGCCGACTAATGGTAGTGGTCATCAATCTTTTTTGAATTGGACCAATGTGATCTTTAATACGCTTAAAAAAGGGCTTTTTTGTTTTGCCTACGTAAAAACTGCCACAAAGGCATTTGGCTAGATAAACAACTCCAATTGTTTGGCACGATACTCTATAATGTATAGAATGTGTAGAGCCATTGGGAAGAAGGACAGTTGAGCCATTCAAAATAAACTGACAGATATCACATCTGTTACATGAGAAGGTTCCTGTTTGTAATTTACTTTTGATGCCCACAGGGTCAAAGTGGCTCTGAACCAGTCTGTCCCTGAGGGAGGGGGCACGTCGATATGTAATATCGGGGTGCTTGTTTATATATTTCATGGCAGAACTGTCAGCTAGTAACAGGGGCCAAAACTGTGTCAGAATGTCCCTGAAGTGTACATGATGTTTAGAGTACTGCGTAATTAATCGAATGGGTTGTAGAGAGGTTTTGGTTTTGGTGGAAAAAAACAAATCATTTCGAATAACGTTTCGAGGCCCTATTATAGGCTCGTTTTAAAATTCTATGACTGTAGCCTCTTTCTTTCAATCTGTGGTAGAGATCTTTTGCTGCTTTTTCATAGTCCTCATTATGAGAACAATTTCTTTTTAGTCTCACATATTGACTGTAAGGAATGCTTTTTATAAGCGATTGAGGATGCCCACTCGATGCATGAAGGATTGTATTACCAGAGGATGGTTTACGATATAAAGATGAATATAGAAGACCATCCTTATCAATGGAAATTTTCAAATCCAGAAAGTTAATGCATTGCTGGCTACATTCCATAGTAAAATTTAAATTATAGGTGTTAGTAGCTAAAATTGCCATGAACTGAGTGAGTTCGGCCCTACTGCTGGACCATAGAAGTAGGACGTCATCGATGTACCTGTACCACGATAAAACGTGGCACAGGCACATCGACACGTCCTCTCGTGAAAAAAGTTCCTTCTCCCACCCCCCCAGGTACAGGTTGGCATACGATGGGGCACACTTGGTCCCCATCGCAACCCCCTGCACCTGGAGGTAGTGGGAGAGTCCAAAGAGAAAAACATTATGAGTTAAGACAAAATTAAGGAGTTCCAAAATAAAGGTATTGTATGAATGTGCAGAACTACCTCTGTTCCTTAAAAGATGGCCCACAACCTCAATTCCCCTGGCATGGGGAATTGCGTTGTACAGGCTTTCTATGTCAATGGCAACTAGCCATGTACCAGGAGGGACACACATACATAATCGTTTGCAATAAATCAATAGTGTCCTTGATATAAGAGGTCAAAGAGGTTACATGAGGATGAAGGTAACGATCAATCAGAGCACTCGCATTCTCTGTAAGGCTCTGACATCCAGATACTATGGGTCTGCCAGGCGGATTGACCATGGATTTGTGCAATTTAGGGAGAGCATACATGGTGGGTATTTTTGGTTTTTTGGTGTTTAAATAATTCCACGTATCTTTGTCAATGAGTCCGTCCTGGAAGGACTTGGTAATTAAAGAATAGTATTCCAAATTAAAATTGGTATTTACAGTTTTTGATATAGGGCGATACCATTCTTTATTTTTGAGGATTTTGTGACACGTTTTCATAATCGGCCGTATTCATAACTACTACATTTCTGCCTTTGTCGGCTGGCTTAATTACAATTTGGCTCTTGTTTTGGAGAGACTTGAGAGCTTTTTTTTTTTTAATTGTCATTTTTATTGGGTTTTAAAGAACAAACAAGATATTGTTACATTAAGCACAATATACAGATATCAAACACAGAATGATATCAAAGAAAGAAAAAGAAAAAGAAAATTAAAAGTAGGAGGAATTCGTCAAGCAATGCCCATAAGTACAGAGCACAGGCGTGCTCGGTACACCAGATCAAAAATATATAAACAACAACTTATAGGTTTACAATAGGGATTAATAACCAAAATGTAACCTTAGGCATCAAAGACAAGGGTATCTATGAAGTACGTATATGGAAGGTAGCAAGAAATGCGAAGCTAGTAAATATCAAGCTAGTATATGTCAAGGTGTAGCAGGTGGTGCGAGGGTCCCATAATCCGATCGATCCCAGGGTTCCCACACTTTATCAAATTGGGGAATTTTATCATGCACAGAGGCCGTTAGGTATTCCATCCTCCAAATTTCAGCCACTAGATGGAGAAACCTAGGCCATGGAGGAGGCATATTAGATAGCCAACATAATGGGATAAGCCTTTTGGCAGCTAGTAAAATGTAGGAGACAAGCCGATTTACCTTCTTGGGTATGCCCGAAAAGGGGAGACCCAATAAGTAATTTAAGGGATCGAGCGGTAGGGACACACCCACCACCCTCTGTATCAGCAGCCGCACATCATGCCAAAAGGGTTGGATCATAGAACACTGCCAAAAGATATGGAATAGGGAACCCGTATCAGTCCCGCATCGCCAACAACGCGGCGAGACTGAGGGATCATATTTGTGAATTACATTAAGCGTTCTATACCAAAACATAAGAATCTTAATGGACGTTTCCCTTTGGGACACACATTGAGAAGATTTGAATGTAGAGGACCATATCCTATCCCACATCTGGACCGTAATAGGTCTATCCAACAAAAGAGACCATCTTTTCATGTATTGGTGGGTTGTCTCAGCCAGTGGAGTAGACTCATGAAGGAGACGGTGTATAGAAGATATTAAATGTAGTTGGTATGGACCCTGAGCGCATATGTATTCAAAGGTAGTCGGTTTGTCAAGAATCAGAGTTGGGGACTTGGAGTGGAAAAAATGTCTAACCTGCAGGTAGAAATGGAAAAGTTGGGTGGGTATATTAAACTTCTTACTCAGAGTTTCAAAAGTATGCAGATGTCACATGATAGGATGTACCAAATTCCGGAGTTGAAAGAGGGGGGCATCAAGCCATGAGAAAACCCTGCCCAGGGACAGACTGTCTAGTAAATTTGGAATAAACAATACATTTACAAGGGGAGAGCATGTTGAAGCAAGGTGATGAGTCTTAAGGCATTTACGCCAAATGGTTAAGGTGAAAGCCATCGGGGCAGTACATTGGCGTTTGAAAATGGAATCCAAGGATGGGACATTGTCCCAGACCAAGGAACATGGGTGGACCGGGTATAGTACCCCCTTTTCAATGGCAGACCATTGATTTGGTGCATGCAGGGAGGACCACAAAACAATAGCCCTCAAGTGTGAGGCGTGGTAGTATTGAAAAATGTCCGGGGCACCCAATCCCCCCCTGGACCTTGGGGCGAATACCACTGAATAAGCTATACGATGTGCCCTATCGCCCCATATGAATTTTAGAAAATTCCTCTGAATCGCTTTTAGTTGAGAGGAAGGCAGGGCAACTGGTAATGTTTCAAAGTGATAAAGTAGTCTGGGTAATATAGACATTTTTAGGACGTTAATCCTACCCAACAGAGATAGGGGATATTTTGTCCAAGCCATCAGGGATTTGTTAATGTCTAAGACGAGAGGGGGGAAGTTGGCTTGATAGAGAGAAGAGTAAGAGGGGGTAAGAAGGACACCCAAGTATTTAATGGAGGTGGTGCACCATTTATAAGGATATGACCCTTTAAGCTGAGATAACAATAATGCTGGAATGTGTATAGGGAGTGCTTCAGTTTTGGAAGTGTTAACCTTGTAACCGGAGATGGCACCAAAGGAGGCTAGTAATTTATGTAACGAAGGAAGCGATATCAACGGATTAGTTACAGTGAGCAGAATGTCATCCGCAAAGAGCGACAGTTTATATTCTCCCTGCCGCATCACCACCCCATTGATATCTGGATGGGTGCGGATGGACTCGGCCAGGGGCTCCAGACATAAAATGAAAAGTAACGGTGATATAGGACACCCCTGCCGAGTTCCGTTTGTCATGGGGAAGGCAGGCGACAGGAAAGAAGACATCTGAACCTGGGCTGTGACTGTGGAGTACAGGGCCTCTAGGGCTTTTAAAAAGGGACCAGTGAATCCAAACGTTTTGAGGACAGCGAACATATAAGGCCAACTCAGCCTATCAAAAGCCTTTTGGGCATCTAGACTCAAAATTAGCGCCGAACGGGATGACCTATCCAAAAGATCTATCAGATCTATTGTACGGCGGGTGTTGTCCCTTTTTTAACCGAGCGCCTTCAGCTATGCAAACACCTCGGAAAACTGCCTTATGTGCCTCCCACAGTGTGGAAAACTCGGAAACTGAGCCCATGTTAAGCTGGAAAAATTCCTCCAAGCTTTTGGCTAGGGTAGAACGTGAGACTTTGGACTGTAGGAGATGGTCATTCAGACGCCAGTGACAGGATTTGGTATAGGCCTGAGAAAGCATGAGGTCTATCACAATGGGAGCGTGATCTGACCATGTGATAGGCAATATGTCCGACTCTATCACATAAGGAATGAGTGGGGCTGTGATAAAAAAATGGTCAAGGCGTGAATACATTCTATGAGCTGGGGAATAAAATGTAAACTGCTTAGCAGAAGGGTGCCTGATCCTCCATGTGTCGAAAAATTGACGGGACCTAATACATTTGCGGAAGGAATTGGCATGCAATATAACCTGTTTTGAAGGTGTAGAACTAAGGAGAGACTGTCTATCTCTAGTGGGTGACATGACCTGGTTAAAATCCCCACCAATAATCTGAAAAGGTTGAGAACGAAATTGAGGGGAGTCAAAAAGTTTGTTGAGAAAGTCAATCTGACCTGTATTGGGGGCATAGAGATTCACAAGAGAGAAAGAAGTATTCACATATTCACATTCCAATATGAGGAATCTCCCATGTGGATCAGCATGTGAGCTTTTAACCTTGATAGGACAGGATTTCTTGATCAAAATCGCCACTCCCGCCTTGCCCGTGGAATCAGAGGCAAGGAAGGAGGTGGGGAAGAACTTCGAGGCAAATTTGAGTGAACCACCAGCCCTGAAGTGGGTTTCCTAAATCATCAGCACATCAGCGCCTGAGGCCCTGAAATCCTTCAGGGCCATCCAGCGTTTGCGGATAGAACCCAGACCCTTCACATTATACGACATGATCTTTAAAGCCATAGTAAGACATTCAAACAGGCTTGTGTAAGAATTTTGAATCTAAAAAATAACAAAATATAGGAAACAGAGACATAAAAGCAAAAATGCGTGTAAAAGCAATGATGTGAATAAACATTGCAGACAAAGGCATCCCTTCGGGGCCCAAATAGTAACAGATAAACCCTGTAAGAAAATGACATTCGGTTAGGAAAAAAAAAACATTGCACTTTCAACCTACAAGGCTGACTTATAACCATGGACATAAGAAAAATAAAAAAAATAAAAATCAACAGAAAAAAAAAAAGAAAATAGAACTTAAGTTCTTGAAAGCCTGAGAGCCACTTGCGTCTCAGGGGACCTTGGAAGTAAGCCAAGGCCAAATAGGGACATACACGAACTTCCATCAGAAAACTCTAGCAAGAGAGATGGGGAGGATCGGCTGCTCTCCTTATGAACTCGGTAACCTTTAAAATAAGTCTGACAGTAGAGGACCTGTTGACGAGGGTTAGAAAGTCAGCAAATAAACAGGAGTAACTGCCAATTAGGGTACGGTGACCAAGAAGGAAAACACTGTCAACAATATTTGTAGTGATTTTCACCCCATGGGTTGGAGAAGAACTCTACCCTGAACAGGAACCAGGGTAGACTGAAAACTTTTGTAAACCAGAGCAACAATCTTCGTATCTGTTTTAGAATCGAGGAGAAACGGAGATGCAGAGAGCATGAAATTATGGATCCAGAGAGGAACGTATGGGTGAATCAAGGAGGTTGGTTGGAGGCACGCAGACGTTGGGGTGTTGAGAATTGTTTCCTTGATTTGCCCCTCACGGGGGTCCAGATGCGGTTAGGAGTGGCGGGATGTTGACGGACCTGGGCAGCTGGAGGAATCAAATCATCTTCTGGCAAAGGGGGGAGGCCAAGATGTTTCAGGAAGCTTCGCCTTCCTGCAGTTCACGCAGGGTAACCTGGACACCATCCCTGGATACAATAAGGCGAAAAGGGAAACCCCAGTAGTAGGGGATCTTATGATGTTGTAGATGGGAGGTGATTGGGTGTAGATTTCTACGTTTAGCAAGGGTAATTGGAGAGAGGTCGCTAAAGATCTGCAATTTTGCTCCTTTGTACTGAAGTTGGGATTTATTGCGCGTGGCCAGGGTCAGAGCCTCCTTACTTTCAAAAAAATGGAATCGGACTATAACATCCCTGGGTCTAGCTCCAGCCGGAGGTTTTGGGCCCAGGGATCGGTGGGCCCTATCAAGGCGCCAGTCTATATCCACCACTGTGGGGGCCAGGGTATTGAAAAGACCAAGAAGATAGGTGCGTAAGTCAGGGTCTCCTACCGTTTCCGGAATACCTCTGAAGCGCAGGTTCTGCCTCCTTTCCCTGTTCTCCAGGTCCTCCTGCTGCAATTGCAGTTGAGAAACCGAAATATGTAGGTTATGATTGTCCTCCTCAACAGCCTGAACATAGCTTATCAACTCATCAAATTTATTTTCAAGAGTGTCCGTACGTTCCCAAATTGGTTGATTTCCCCCCTCAGTTCTGCAGCTAACTTGCTCACTTCTGCCGAGACATTGCACGTGATTTGTTGAAGCAGGAGCTGTAGCTTAGCGTCCAACTTGGCATCCAGAATGTCTGGGGTAAGTATCTCCTGAGGAGAGGATGAGGTGGAATCTGTACCCTGGGTGGGAGCTAATGGAGGGTACTCAGCATTCTCCGTTCCCAGTATTGGGTCTATTGAAGTGTGCGGAACTGTGGGGGAGTGCGAGGTCGCAGATTGCGACCTGGTAACATAGCGTTCCATATCTGATTCTACACGTGATCCAAATAAAGGCTTATAATATCGCTGCTGCTGGCCGACTTTTCCCATGTGATGCCCAAGGGGCTTAGAGAATAAACAGGCTTATCCCCGGGGCTATAATATGGCTAAGGTAACAACTCGGGGATCATGGAGAGCAGCCGGGATCCTGAACTCACTTAAATGGCATCCCCTGTGTCAGCTGGAACGACCATCATTCTATTTGTCATGTGTACCAGTCAGGTACAGCAGTGACTAATGCAGTGGCTGTAGAAAGGGGGATCCACAGACCCACAGATGTCCAGTGGAGAACCCAGGCCCAGAAGTGAAGGTGCTGGGCCCCAGATGTAGTGTCACTGTAAATATGAGGTGTACCCGGAGTAGCAATATGGCCTCCGACCTCCGTGAGTAGGCCGGAGCCGGGGGCTTTCCTGATAGCGTGTGCCGCCCGGGTGAGTTCCGCTCCGTTCAGGCCAAAATCTCCCCACCAGGACCAGCGTACAGGGCCCCCCGGGCATACAGTCTCACCCTAGCGTGTCCCAATTGGAGGGGGCAAGATACTACCCCACTACTCACTGTGTCCAGGGTTGGAAGAAGGCAGGTCGACAGGCCGCAAGATGGCGTCGGATCGCGGTATAGGGAAGTGGATAGCAGGGTCCTCCGGGCGACTCCTCCGATGCTTAGTTGTTTTCCAGGGGTGAGGCAGCTGTCGGCCGGCGGAGGGACACTCGTTTTACCCCCGGATTGCACAGGGTAGATGCGGAAGAGTGCCCGCGGATCCGTAGGCCCCAAGATGGCGGCGGGCCTCAGCAATGCGGGAACACTCTCAGGCCTAGAGCAGGTAAAGTCGGCCAAAAACCTCCACTAATCAGCCAGGGCCGTAGGAGACGAGGCCCAGGGGCTGATGGCACTGAAATTGGGCCCCCCCGGGGTGAGATAGGGCAGAGATGGCCGTGGATTTACACTGCCTGTGGAGAGCTCAGTATCCACACGTCCTCCCTGGTTCACGTCCGGACACGCCCCCCCTGAGAGCTTTTTTTTGATTAAAAGAGAGGTTGTTAATCGGATTATCTGAATCCAAATCCAGTTTCTCTATCTCTCTGGTGGTTTGTTCCACAAAGGACCATATGCTGGCATTTTTATTCAAAAGAGGGAAATTCATAGATTTTGGTTTATATTAATGAGGTGGAGGGAAGGTCACACCAGAGGCGCATATACCCTCAGGAGAGGGATCAATAGAGGCACCAATGTCTGTGTGGCCCTCCTCCAATTGTTCCATCAAATCTTCTATTGCCTGAATTTCATCTGCATCGTATTTACGTTGTTCAAAGGAAATGGCAGAAGAGTTTGAAAAATCAGTCACTGGCCTGTCATATATAACTTTAAACATTAGCTTGCGTGCAAAGAGGTGTATGTCTTTGATCATTTGAAATTTATCACCACTGGTTTTGGGGCAAAAATTTAGGCCTAACTTTCATCCTTCATTAAGGAGATAGATGAAAGATTTACAACTTCCAATTCAGTTGGTGATTCTAGTTTTAAGGATGTGCCGTTGGTGAGATGGGAGTGGGAATGGAGGGATGATCCGGAGTCTTGGCTAAAAAAATGGGAGCCAATTTCGGATCAAGAGAAGCAGTGCTCTGTGGAAATAAAGTCAAAAGATTGAGTTCACTTACCCTTCTGGTGGGTGTTGTTCTGGGTGAAAGAGAAAAAGGTAGGGCCAAAGCCCAAGCAGGTTGTGCAGAATGTGTAACCGGTGCGTAAGGTGTATCGGCTCGTGAAGATCGCATACGTGAAGAAGAAGGGCGAGCAGTATCAAATGTTTTTCTCTTTCACCCAGAACAACACCCACCAGGCAAGGGCAAGGGTTGTCGGAAAGAGGCCCTTGTCCCCATCAACATGGGGGCAGGGTGCTTTGGGGTGGGGGGCGCAGAGCCCTCCTGCCCTAAAGCACCCATCCCCCATGTTGAGGGCATGCGGCCTGGTATGGCTCAGGAGGGGGGGGGGGCGCTCGCTCATCCCCTCCCTTTCCTGACCTGCCGGGCTGCGTGCTCGGATAAGGGTCTGGTATGGATTTTAGGGGGACCCCCACGCCATTTTTTTAAAAATTTTGGTGTGGGGGAAGGGTCCCCTCTGAATCCATACTAGACCCAAGGGCCTGGTATGGACCTGGGGGGGACCCCACACTGTTTTTTTTCTAGATTTTTTTTTTATAGCCGGCAATGTTTATTTTTTTACATTTCATTTAACAACCAGCTATAAACAGGTTAAAAAAAAACGCAAATCGGGGCAAAATCGCGGTACTTGCGTTTTGGATGCGGGTCCATTGAATTCTATCACATGCAAAACGCTGTTTTTTGCAGGGAAAAAAAGTCCCCGACCCTTTCCAAAAACGCAGAGGCACAACAATGCATTGATGTGAACATGTTCCATAGGAACCCATGTTAAAAAATTTGCCTGCATTTCTGCAAAATGCACCAAAAAACGCATTAGTGTGAAACGAGCCTTAAGCCTCGTACACACGACCGAGTTTCTCGTCGCTAAAAACACGTCGTTTTTCTCGACGAGATTCTTGTCAACCTTGACGAGTCAAGCTTTCCATGCGTACACACTGACAATTCCAAATCTCGTCGTTGTTCTGTGCGGTCACGTCCAGCACGTACGACGGCAGTATAAAGGGGCGCCACCCCTTGGGCTGCTTTTGCTGATCTCGTGTTACCGTGTGTGAAGTAAAAGTTTGGGAAGAGACGATTCGCGCTTTTCAGTCTTCGTGCTTTCAGTTTGTTTTCTGCGGTTCAGTTTGTGCTTGTGTGTTCGTATCTTGTCTTTCAGGGCGTGTAGGCAGGTCGTATCTGTTTTACAGTGCGTTCTTGCCCGTTCGTTTCTGAATTTCAGTTTGTTCTTCATAGGCCTTGCTGTTCTAAAGTGCGTTCTGTTTAGTACGTTCTGATAAGACGACCTTTTCCTAGCCATGTCGCGGGTACGTTCTCGTCGTCGAGTTCGTGCTGTGCGGGCGCTTGGTGTTGGTCTGCTTGTTTTGGACCAAGACGAGTCCATGAACGGGGTGAGGAGGAGTTCATGGACCAATAATTGGTTGCTCCAGCGGGACCAATTCTGCCATATGCCTCTGCTGCGGGAGATCGTGGAGAATAATCCTGAGGACTACAGGAATTTTCTGCGGATGTCTGACCCCGTTTTTGAGCATCTTTTGGCTTTGGTGTCCCCCTATATTACCAGGCAGGACACCGTTATGCCGGAAGCCATCAGTGCTGAGCAGAGGCTCATCGCCACCTTACGTTACCTGGCGACAGGGAGAAGTCTGCAGGACTTGAAGTTCACGACAGGCATCTCCCCCCAGGCTCTGGGCCTCTTAATCCCAGACACCTGTTCTGCCATTATACAAGTCCTGCAGGAGGACTATATTAGGGTAAGTTTTCTCCATTAACATCACATTTTATGTATTTCATGTATGATAATGTATTGTATTTCTTTCATCCTTCACTAATTACCATGATTGTAATATGCTGAGAATGTCCCCTTTGTCCTCATGCATGCTGGAAGCTTTTAAATGCCCCTTTTTTCTCCTCCATGCATATTTCCCTTCACTAACCTCTCCATCAGTGGCGGCTGTTGCTCAAAATGTTTGGGGGGCCACCCCAAAATTTTATATATAAACTTCCTCCATTTTTGCGACTGTGCCTATTAAACACCACCAGTTGCCCCCTCCAATGCAGCCAGTTTGCCCCCTCCAATGCAGCCAGTTTGCCCCCTACAATGCAGCCATTTCCCCCCCAGCCCTGCACTTACCTTCTTCTGGTCAGCGCCATCCTTCTTCTCTCCTTGATGTCTTCTCCTGCCCTCGATGTTGCACCAGCCAATCAGGTTACCGGTAAACAGACTTGGTGAACATGATTAGCAGAGGAGCCTGTCAGTGTTTACCCAAGGAATGCCCCCCCCCCCTGCGTCCCCTGGTTAACTTTTATGAAGCCAATTACATCCCCCAGGCTGTAATCGCCAAGGCTATTTGACCCCCTGGCTCTGATAGGCAATTTTCAACCAAAAACTGCCGCTGTTATTCATATGGCCGTCGCTCAACAGGGGGCCATCCACCTGAATAGTGGGCGGCATTGACAATACATAGGTTCATGCAAGGCATGAACCTATGTATTGTTCTAAGTGACGGGCGCAGGAGAGATGGGGCAGCGCTCCAGCGCCCACTCTGGACGCACCGCCACTGCAATGCTATCCTGTGGCCAAACACATCTAGCCCCCACCCCAAATTGGATTATAATGGACCATCAGAGGGGGTGATGAATATGATACTTGAGCCTTCCATTATACTTTTTAAAAACACATTAAACGGAAACTTATGCCCCGTACACACGGTCGGACTTTTGCCCAACAAACTTCATTTTAAGCAAGTTGGACCAACAATCTGACTGTGTGTACGCTCCATCGGACAAACTTTTTTCGTTTGGTTTTGGATTTCATCGGACAAAAGTTGGGTCTGCAAACGGACAAACTTTTGCCCAACAAAAGTCCGATGGAGCAAAGTCCGACCGTGTGTACAGATAACCATCGGACTTTAGTCCGATGGACAAAACAACGAATGTTAAAATCAACCAACAATAGCAGAAGTTGACCAAAGGGTGGCAGTAAAGATCAGAAAAGAGCTGTTGTAAGAAGTTTTAAGAAAGTTTGCAGAAAAGTCAGAATGTGTGCTATGCTTGTTCCCAACCAACTCCGTTCGGACAAAAATCCACGGAAAAGTCAGATGGAATTACGACCGTGTGTACGAGGCTTTAGATTGATGTTGGGCTAGAATGTATTTTAATATAATCTGCTTGCAATGTTATGTGCAAAAGTACTAATATTTTTTTATCTTGTTTGACTCCACAGCTTCCTTCCACGCCACAGGAATGGCAGACTGTGGCATCAGAGTTTGCCACGCGGTGGGACTTCCCCAACTGCGGTGGAGCCATTGACGGGAAGCACGTCCGCATCGTGCCGCCACCCCGTTCTGGGTCCTACTACTACAACTACAAGGGGTTTCATAGCATTGTGCTGATGGCGGTGGTGTCAGCACGGTATGAATTCCTCTATGTGGATGTGGGGAAGAATGGCCGGATGTCCGATGGGGGATCCTTCATCCAGACGGAGTTTGCCCTCTGTCTCCAGAGTGACGACCTTGCATTGCCACCGGATGCAGGGAATGTTGAAGGACTCCCCTTTGTTTTTTTGGCTAATGAAGCCTTCGGACTCGGACCGCACCTCATGAGGCCATTTCCCCAGAGGACCCTGACCCCAGAGAAGAGGGTGTTCAACTACCGGCTGGCCAGGGCCCGAAGAGTCATAGAAAATGCCTTTGGGGATAATGGCCAGCCGGTTCCGCCTTTTTATGACTCCAATTCACTTGGCGGAGTACGATATTAACTATGTTGTTTTCTGCTGCTGTGTGCTCCATAACTTTCCCAATTATATGGCCTCAATATTGCCTGAGGCAGGACTTTCATCTGGCAATACCCTGACGGGCCTAGAATCTGGCCGTCCTGGCTTGCCCCCCCAAAATGCCCGTAAGGTTCGTCAGAAATATCTGGAATATTTCACGGGTAGGGGGGAAATTCCTATGCCAGGCCATGTCTAAATCTGCTTGGAGAAAGAACTAAATAAAAAGCTGATTAAATCTTTTAACTTTTGTTTTTTCCTGTCTCCTAGTTTGTCTTATTGCATTTGTAGTGCCAAGTGTATTTTCCTTTAGTAAATACCAACCATTTCACTAGGAACCACAAAAATAAACACAAATAAGGGTATAGCGTATCTAAAAAAGAAGCTACACTTTGTTGTTGTTCCAAAATGTTACTCTGTGCACATTCACACACATGGTAAATAGAACAGTATGTATATATTTTTTTTGGCTGGCCCCAAACGGCTTTTTTTTTTTTTTACGAAAATACAAAACCATCAGTAGCATTCAACAAACTACAAAATTGGATACCTCTCGGCAATATGAGACATTCACTTACACAAAATATGTCTCTATCTGGCCGTCCTAATATGGGGTATTGGCACCCCTGGCCAAGCCAAAATTTGAATATGCACACAATTTGAAGTCATTTCCAATAGGGATTTTAGACTCCTGATCCCTATCGTCAACATGTGCTATCTGCCATCAGGGGTGATCAATGGATGTGTTTTGGGGGTGCAACCCCTTCTTCAGTTCACCTACTTGAGATACGAGGAAGGGGTTGCACCCCCAAAACACGTATATGGATATCCCCTGATGGCAGATGGCACATGTTGACACACTGTGTGCATATTCAAATTTTGGCTTGATTGATTGGCTAAAAGCTTCAAAAAGGGGGAAGAACAATCTCAAACCAAAAATGGGGGTTTTGTTGCCTTATTCAATTCTCCCCAAAACATCTAGGATGTCTTTAAAGGTTTGATCCATCACATTAATTATTTGCTTAATTCTGTCCAGTTCTGTGCTACATTCCATCACTTGCTGTATGATTCGTAGGTCACTGTCAGCAGAGAAATGCATACTTTTGTTCACCCCAGCATTTTCATCCCCTATAAAAAAATACAAAAGGTAAAAGCAGGCCTACATCTCTTACCTGAAGCTGTGGTGACAGATACTGACCTGTTGTGGTGACCAGTTCCACCACGTCATCCACTTCTCCTTCCTGCACTTCTCCTTCCTCCACCACCTCTTCAACTTCCTCAACATCCTCAGGTTGTGGGTCTTGGTGAGGTTGGGGTTGTTTAGAAGCTGTGGGTTTCTTGTGCTCCCCGGAGTGTTCTCCTCCCAGTCTTCTCTCCCCTATGAGAATCAAACAAAAGGTATAGTTATCACACAGAAATTTTGTATAAAAAATAAAAACATGATACATTGGTTGGAAGTGGGGTACAAGTGTCTGTTTGGGCGGGATTTCAAGATGAAGACATTATTTTGAAAAATTATATTCTTTACTATTCACCTTTGGCTGTCAATTTTTACACATGGAAGCACCACAAAAATTCACTGATGCACCTGTGTGGGGCACCCAAAAAATGTGGTTCTGGTGGCCCACACTATAGTGCTCAAAAGTACAGATGTGGAACCAGCTGCTGAGTGTCCTCTCCATTACACTGAGTTTGCATTTCATTCTCTTTACAAACACATCATCTAGGCAACAATGTAATAACAACTATTGAATAAAAAACAGGCAGCTGTGTAAAATATTTTAACCCTGTAAAATCTAAAAAAATCGTGCATAGTGGCCGAACGATGTGTCTGTAACGAACGATTACTGTGCCAAACCAAGTTCAAACGATGACATTTTGTAAGGTACAATAGAAAAATGCAATAACATGGAGCAACATGCAAGTTGTGAAATACAATAATAGGAAAAAAGGGGAAAAAGTACTTACTTTTTTCAAGCATTCTCTTAATGCTCCTTAACTGCTCCCTCAGTTTGAGGTCAGACCACCTCTTTCTGAGCTGCTCATTTGAGCGTTTCACCCCGAAATTCTTCTTCAGACTCTTCACGACTTTCTTCATGATTTTGGCCTTCCTTCGATTAGGTTTGCTATACGGCCCATGCTTTGCGTCATAATCCGACTTTAGCAATATGTCAACCATCTCCGCCATCTCCGCCATCTCTGCGTAAGACATATTAGATGCCTTGAATCTCCTCCTTGATCGTGACGTTTCCTCAGTCTCCGTGCTTGTCTCCTCCTCGTTATTTGAGGAATTAGCAGACACCTGCTGTGAATCCGCCATATCTGTCTGCGCGCCGAAAGAGAAGGGGCGGGGAAAAGATGTTACTTAGAACGTCATGGGCGGGCGACGTGTGCGGAGCGACGTGTGCGTAGTTTTACGCATGCGTGGTGTATATATAGCAAACACACATGTGACTAGACTACGTTCGGTGTGCGGAGAGAGGAGTAAAAGTGACGGACGTGCGAATGAAGGTATGTGATTTTGAGACTTTGTGAAATTGGTGGCCTATACTGTCTAGAGAATGTTGGAGGATATATATGGTGAATAAGATTTACAGGAGGTTAGACTGTGTGACTGACATTATTTTTTTGTCATTATTTTTGGCTTGCAGACCCAAAATGAATGTCTTTATCAGTGATAAGGAATTCCTTGCGGAATTTATAGACTGGGTAAGGGAGCTGCCCGCTCTGTGGGAAACCAAAAACCCCAGACATCGTAAAAAAGGTGTAAGGAAAGCAGCGCTGGAGAGCCTGCTCCCATTTGTGCAGACCAAGGTGCCCACAGCAACAGCAAAACAGGTGGACACTAAAATTGGGAGCTTGAGAGGCACATACAGGAATGAACGCTCTAAGGTCCCGGCTTCTCAGAGGTCAGGAGCAGCAGCAGATGATGTGTATGTCCCGAATTTGTGGTACTACAGCAGGATGTCCTTTCTGGATGACCACATTGAGGCAAGGCCATCACTGTCCAGTCTTCCCCCCAGACTTCCCTGCAGCCAACCTGAGCCTTCTCTGGAGCAAAAGGAGGCACCCATCCTGGAAGAAGCTGATTTGGACATCTGGAGCCAGGTATAGTAATTAATGAATATGTATTCTGAGAAAATTAAAGACGGAAAAATAAGCCAATATGAAAATCCTAAAATAATTTGGGATACAAAAGTGAAATCAAGATCTATAGACATTAGTCTGCCATAAATTGGGGGCAAAAAATTAAATCTGATGTGGTCCTAAAAATATTTGTCTTTTCTCTTGATTTACATTCAAATTGCTACATTCATGATCTCAAATTTGTGTGAAAATAATAAACCAAAAAATAAAACTATGTCCCTTTTTCATACACAGGATGAAATCAGCCAGGAGGAGGGTCTGGAAACTGTCAGGCAGAAGGAGGCAGGGCCCACTGTGAGCCCGGAGGTGGCAGGGCCCACTGTCAGCCAGGAGATGTCAGGGCCCAGTGTGAGCCAGGAGGTGGCAGGGCCCAGTGACAGACAGGAGGTGGCCGGCCTGAGTAGCAGCACAAGATCGCTGGTGCCTCCCATCCGCCTTCCTAAAAGAAGCAGGAGGGACAGGACCACAAGTGAGGCAGCAATGGCCCTTATTAGAGAGGCACATGCCACTCTCCAGGAGCCCACATCCCCTGAAGAGGCCATTGCTGGCCTAGTTGAGGCCAAGTTCAAGATGATGAGCATGGAGCAACGCCTCCTATGCAAGCCCCTGCTCATCACCTTGCTGAACAAGGGGGTGATGGAGAGAATTACCCCCAATACGGCCATATGTGAGGTCGCCCAGCTATCCCAACCTCAACCTCCTCCTCCTCCACCTCCACCTTCTTCTTCTCCGCCACCCCCTTCTCCTCCACCTCCTTCTCCTCCTCCTGACAGAAGTACCCCTCCAGTGCCTTTCCCGGCACTAGGATTGTGAGCTTGTCTGTATAGGAACTCCCCCGCTGCTTCCTCCGAGGTGACGCGCTTGGTGTTCACAGATCAATTCAACCTCTAAGCGCCGGGATGACAACCTCTACCGCCGCCGATGGTACCTGGTCACGTGATTTGCTGTTGTCATCCCGGCGCTTAGAGGTTGAATTGATCTGTGAACACCAAGCGCGTCACCTCGAAGGAAGCAGCGGGGGAGTTCCTATACAGACAAGCTCACAATCCTATTGCCGGGAAAGGCACTTTTAAAGTAAGAGGCCATTTGGCACATTTTGTTTTTTATATTTTTTAATAAACTGTATTACGCTATGAAGCTTCCTGTTTCTATTCACATATCCTGTCTCTATGCCTGACAAGAGAGGTCTGGATTTTTTCCTGTGTTTGATTGTCGATGTGCTTGCAGGCACAATCCTGCACAAGCTCTAAGGACCATCTTTTTAATTAAAGTGGTCAACAAAATCTGGTAAGCGCATCCTTTGTCTGAGCACCTTGGGTGAAATATACTGTTTGGTGGAGGACTAACACGTCAATTACGAAGATTTTTTTTGACAAATGTTTCACGATTAACCGACATTCAAGCAATTTTTTTGATTTAATATCTGCATTTGGTTGGAATTTTCTTTAGAGACTTCTTTGGAAAAATTGGACTCTTTGATTGCATTTATATTGGGACTCACATTTATATAATATTTTATATATATTTTTTGAATTATTTGGGGTTTTGGAATCAAACACCATTATTAATTAAGCATTTACTAATATATCTATATATCAATATCGATGTTCATCAAGGGTGTATGTGAGGTACTCCTTTTGAGATACCTTTGATAGGGATATTTTTTATATTCATAACTTATCACTTAAATAGATGTGATTATATATTTTGTAAGTATAATTAGCACACTCTTATTATTAATTTCAATCATTTTTCACTTGATCATTTTGGTAGTCGCCACGGCTACCATTTTGCAGAGGAGCAGCTGTAAAATAGTTAATTATTATATATTCATTAGTGGTGGCGCGGATTTTTTATAATTTTTTTAACAGGGCTCATTGCTGTGCTCCAAGTACAGTATCTGTGAGGGGTTGCAGTGTTGTGGCACCAGTGCCTAAGGCCCAATTTTTCTGCCCCTGTTTAACAGGGGCATGTAATTACAATTCTTGATCTAATAATTCACAGCAGGGCCCATTCCTGCGCCCACCAAGAGTAACTGTGAGGCCTTACAGTGTTGTGGCACCAGCACCACGACCAAAGGCCCAATTTTTCCTACCACTGTTCAATAATGGCATGTAAATACAATTCCTGATATAATAGTTCACAGCAGGGCGTTCCAGCGCCCACCAAAAGTAACTGTGAGGGCTCACAGTGTTGTGGTAAAGGGCAAATTTCAGCAGAGTATATACGCCAGGCCCCTACTTTCAAACATCCAACTTACAAACGACTCCTACTTGCAAACGAAAGGAGAAAACAGGAAGTGAGAGGAAATCTACCCCTAGGAAGGGAAATTCTCTCCTGTAAGAGTTCATATGGAAAAAAAGGTGTTTCCTCTCTACTGATGCTTTATCACCAATTCTTGTTTCAATAAAAACCCTACTTTTCAAAAACATTTGTCATTGGGACGTAAAGTGAGGTGAAATGTTCTGAACAGGGGCACAGACAGCAAAACAAATGTTACAGGGGTGATAACCCTTCCCTATGTTTTCCAAAAAGCTTAAAAATACTTTTTTTGGCTGGAGCTACACTTAAACAATGTACCTGTTCAAAATTACAAACAGATTCTACTTAAGAACAAACCTACAGTCCCTGTCTTGTATGCACCGCCTGTATACTGCTGTTCAGAGTATATAGGGCCTTTTTTATTTTGTGTGCGGGGTTCCCCTTAATATCCATACAAGACCCAAAGGGGCTGATAATGGGCTGGGGTGGGGGGGGTGGGGGTGGTGATGGGGTAGCCATGCCATTTTTCTCAAAGATTTTCATCCATATTGCCAGGATAAGACATGACATTAAAGCCGCAAGCAGTTTTAAATGGCTTTTTTTTCCTTTAGAAATGTCATTTTGTGCAGGGACAGTTCTAAACACGGAAAACATGTGCCACTTCACAGGCATACTTTAGACACCCCCCAGGTACGATATTTAAAGGAATATTTCACTTTTTTTTCACTTTATGCATCATTAAAATGACTGCTCCCGAAAAAACGGCCGTTTTTAAAACTTCTTTTTACATTGATACATGTCCCCTGGGGCAGAACCCGAGTCCCCAAACCCTTTTTAGGACAATAACATGCATATGAGGAATGTGAATTCCCCCCGGTGGGGCTTTTAAGCAGCAAAAGTGTGCAAAAGTATAATAAAACCTATTTACTGCATCTGTACATGGGATTACAAACAAATTGAAGCTCTGATGGAGTTTACACACACAGAATGTTAAAATACAACATAAATGTTACACAACAATGCTATACAGCTATACATGTCAATATGCGTCTGAATACGTTTGTGACACGTTTCGATCACAAAGGATCTTCTTCAGAGGGTATGTTGTTTGCTGCAAAGAATTATAAGGTGAGTATCACTTCATTACCTGGGTATGTACCCAAAGGTAAGGGACACAAAATATATAATTACCAATATGCTGTATGTTGGAACCTAGCTTCCAATCGGAGCTCCGCCAAAAGGCAGGTGCCCCCAGGGATCCAACAGCCCCCCAGCCACCCGACACCCCGGGGGCCGGCGCCACCAGGAAACAAATGCGACCTACAGGGAGCCATACCGGAGGGGGGATGCTCCACACGGGGCGCGCACGGACAGGCGACCAGCACCTGTAAAGGACATCAAAGGCATCAATGTAGGATGCATTGGTATTGCTTCCATACAATTTGTATATTATATTATTATGTAGGCAGATAGGACGTCCATATGGGTTGCCCTTCCATTGTTATATATTAGGATGTTAATGTGTTTTTTATTAAAATCTATTGGTATAATGGGTACAGCGGTGACTGAGTGAGTTATATGTGTGGGTAAGTGATGGTGGGAAGGTGTAATGGGGAGGACTAGTGAGGGTGAAAAAAGTGAGAAAATTGTTGGTAAAAAGTATTGAAAAGAAGAAAATTAAATTGGAAGAATTATGTGTAATCAGGAGTGTGAAGGAATGGGTGTAGATGTGAAATGTGCAGTGAAATGTAATGTGATATTGCGAAAGCGATGGAATGAGTGTTAGAAATAAAAAATGTGTATGGGTGAAAAAACCTAGTGTGTTTAATGTGATGAGTGTGGAATGCTAAGGCCTATCCAAGTCACAGCTGAATATTAAAGAACTAAATCCATTGATGCTGGAAGATTCCCAGCTGAACCTTTGCCAGGGGAGACGACCAGTGCTCGTAGAGCTCAATGGGAAGGAGTGGTATTACCCAAAGGGTAAGAGTGAAGGGAAGAGTAACAAACAGCCTGTGTAGGCTGTTTAATACTTACGATTGTCTGGACTCTCTGATCTGCCATGTTGGGGAAACTGGGGATCAACATGAGATCTACCCAGTTTCCTATATGTATTTATATATGGTCCTCAATTGAGGAAGATGTCCTAGGATGATCCTCCCCCATGCGTCGCCTCACAGGGGCAACCATGCCGCAATGGCGACCCTCCCTGGATGGCTGCCTCGGCGTCCCGGAAGGACAGCCGTCCCCGACCACTGACGTCACCTCTGCCGTAAACCACGTGGTGTCCCGACGTCACGCGGGTGCACGGTGATCGCGCACACACGAGCAGCGTAGAGACGCCCGGAGGGGATCGGGGATGCCGCCGGCAAGAGGAAATGCCCATGGAATGGAGGTGGAGAAAATCTCCGCCGTCCATTGGGCATAATGGGAGCACAGGGCCCTGTGCTCCTCCCCCTTGCCAGGAGGCCGCACCCGGGGCGGCGCCAGCATGCCGAGATGACGGGCGACAGGGAGGCCACAGATACCCTAGAAAGAAACAACCAAAAGGAGGAGCCCATTGGGAAGCAATGTATGGTCACATTGTGCAAAAAATGGACACAAATACTGCAGTGTAATTAGAGAATTAATAAATGTACATACGCCTTAATAACAATAAATGGGTGTATAAATTAATATATTAGTCTAAACCTGGAGCTAGAGAATGAGGATTAAAAATTCAATGCTATCTATTGGGCATATGACAAATCAAGTGTGTAATAATGATAAGGAACATATTAATGTTTTGCAATTTACATTTCTAAGACATTACTTAGTTTGGGTGGGAGGGTTGAATTATACTCCAAACCCCCTAATAGGGGATCAGTGACACTTTCTCAGCCCACTGGTCACTTTGGAAATTGCTCATCATTGGAGAAACAAAAAAACATACATGTTTAAAGGAATGGAATGGCAGGAAAACCAGGGCATTGCTTGGTTTTAGGGGGGAGGATTTGAGTTATACTCCAAAACCCCCTATAGGGGACCAGTGGAACTTTCTCAGCCCACTGGTCACCTTAAAAGTTGCTCATCATGTATAAAAATAACGTACATGCCTGAAAAAAATAGAATAGCAGAAAAACCATCAATTCTAATGGCTCCAGTATTCGCTTTCAAGTCTCTTGAGGGGGAAGGGGTGTTTAACCACCCAAAATATACTAGAAATGGGAAAGAGACATATATAAAGAGAGCGAATGACGCTGCACACCCCGAATAATGAGGAATGGGAATGCCCCCCGGTGAGGTTTTTAAGCAGCAAAAGTGTGCAAAAGTATAATAAAACATATTTATTGCATCTGTACATGGGATTACAAACAATTTGAAGCTCTGATGGAGTTTACACACACAGAATGTTAAAATACAACATAAATGTTACACAACAATGCTATACAGCTATACATGTCAATATGCATCTGTATACATTGCTGACACGTTTCGATCACAAAGGATCTTCTTCAGAGGGTATGTTGTTTGCTGCAAAGAATTATAAGGTGAGTATCACTTCATTACCTGGGTATGTACCCAAAGGTAAGGGACACAAAATATATAATTACCAATATGCTGTATGTTGGAACCTAGCTTCCAATCGGAGCTCCGCCAAAAGGCAGGCGCCTCCAGGGATCCAACAGCCCCCCAGCCACCCGACACCCCGGGGGCCGGCGCCACCAGGAAACAAATGCGACCTACAGGGAGCCATACCGGAGGGGGGATGCTCCACACGGGGCACGCACGGACAGGCTACCAGCACCTGTAAAGGACATCAAAGGCATCAATGTAGGATGCATTGGTATTGCTTCCATACAATTTGTATAGTATATGACATCTTATTATGTAGGCAGATAGGAGGTCCATATGGGTTGCCCTTCCATTGTTATATATTAGGATGTTAATGTGTTTATTATTAAAATCTATTGGTATAATGGGTACAGCGGTGACTGAGTGGGTTGTATGTGTGGGTAAGTGATGGTGGGAAGGTGTAATGGGGAGGACTAGTGAGGGTGAAAAAAGTGAGAAAATTGTTGGTAAAAAGTATTGAAAAGAAGAAAATGAAATTGGAAGAATTATGTGTAATCAGGAGTGTGAAGGAATGGGTGTAGATGTGAAATGTGCAGTGAAATGTAATGTGATATTGCGAAAGTGATGGAATGAGTGGTTAGAAATAAAAAATATGTATGGGTGAAAAAACCTAGTGTGTTTAATGTGATGAGTGTGGAATGCTAAGGCCTATCCAAGTCACAGCTGAATATTAAAGAACTAAATCCATTGATGCTGGAAGATTCCCGGCTGAATCTTTGCCAGGGGAGACGACCAGTGCTCGTAGAGCTCAATGGGAAGGAGCGGTATTACCCAAAGGGTAAGAGTGAAGAGAAGAGTAACAAACAGCCTGTGTAGGCTGTTTAATACTTACGATTGTCTGGACTCTCTGATCTGCCATGTTGGGGAAGCTGGGGATCAACATGAGATCTACCCAGTTTCCTATATGTGTTTATATATGGTCCTCATTTGAGGAAGATGTCCTAGGATGATCCTCCCCCATGCGTCGCCTCACAGGGGCAACCATGCCGCAATGGCGACCCTCCCTGGATGGCTGCCTCGGCGTCCCGGAAGGACAGCCGTCCCCAACCACTGACGTCACCTCCGCCGTAAACCACGCGGTCGCCCGACGTCACGCGGGTGCATATTAGCCGTTATAATTAGCACTTTAGATTTTGAACGTTCGCGTCCATTGTATTTAATAGGGTTCTAACGTTCGCGCAAACTTTCGGTCCGTTCGAAGGTTCTGGTGCGAACCGAATGGGGGGGTGTTCGGCTCATCCCTAGTGCTTTGATGTGTGCACAAAGGGGTGTGTGTGAGAACGTATATTCTATCCTCCTCCCTGCATGAGATTACTACCGTCTTAAAGTGGTTGTAAACCCACTAATCGTTTTTTTTTTTTTTAGCCAACCTGCAAGAGAAAGGCATAATGAGCTAGTATGACTAGCATACTAGCTCATTATGTACCACTTACCTTAGATCGGGGCCCCCGAAGCAGTCCGCGTCCCTCACTGCAGACGCAGCCATCACAGCAGCGATAGCCGGAATGTTACTTCCGGTAATCGCCACACCAATCGCCGCGATAATCGCCGCACCAGCCAATCACAGCGCCGCTCCGGCGCTATGATTGGCCGGAGCGGCGAAGACGTGACTCCGCGCATGCGCGCGGGAGCCGTCACATTCGGCTACGCCCAGCGATTGCTGGGAAGTAGCCGATTTTGTGAATGGGATTAACCCCATGAATGCGCCGTTGTCTACGGCGCGCATGCGCCGTAGACAGCGGCGCCTGTAATTTTTAGTAAATATTTCCTAAACCGTGTAGGTTTAGGAGATATTTCTTGCACCTACAGGTAAGCCTTAATCTAGGCTTACCTGTAGGTGCAAATTGAAAAAGTGGGTTTACAACCACTTTAAATATAGCTTTATATAATACTCTGAATTAATTGCTAATTATTAGCAATTCCAAGATTTGGTGTCATAATGGGTTCATATACATTTTTATGGTGGGGCATTGGGCAGGGATGAGGAGGGGCATTGGGTGGAGCTTGGGCTGGACTTACTTTAAAATGTTAGAGGGGTTATCAAATTTACCTTTAGACTGAAGCCCCTGGTCTTTTTCCAACCTAGCAACACCCCTGGTGTGTCATGATCCTTTTCGTGAATATTGGTGAAAAGTAGATCTTTGATTCTACATCCATAAATAAACAGACACGGGGTTGATTTAGTAAAGGCAAATAGACTGTGCACTTTGCAAGTGCAGTTGCACTCATTTTTCCTGGAGCTTCATAAATGTGGTGAGGCTCTGCTGGTTTCTAATAATGCTGTATTTTTTTTAATTTTCCTTGCACCTGATTGTGTATTCTTTACAAAGTGAAGCTTCACCACATTCACTAAGCTCTGGGGAAAATGAGAGCAACTGTACTTTCCAAGTGCACAGTCTGTTTGTCTTCCCCCGACTTCATGCTGCTTCTTTCAAGGTACTGTCCAAATGCTGAATGGCTGTAGTCTGGTATGGTTGAGGAAGATTGGGGCACATGCTCACTGCCCTCTTCTGGGATCATAGACAGAACATTCATACTAATGAAACACATTACTGCAGCACCTGTGGTGTAATAGGCCTATTATATTATATTTTTATTTTATATATATCATTCTAAATATAGCTCAGCTATATATAAGCTCGAGCTATGAGCTATTACATAAAATCAATAAAACAACATCCTACAATATACTATGTAGCAATATCCAAATGAACATCCCCTTTCAGAGAAAGGGAAAAACCTCATAACCAGGGCCATGACAAAGGGGGGGGTTAGGGCGGGACGGGTTATCTTCTGTCTTCTTCTCTCTGTCTGCCTGCTAATGACGCATCTCTTTTCTTTATAAATTATAAAAAGGTACCTACTCGTGACAGCCAGTCATTAATTGGTTAACTGTCAATCAACTGCCAATCATGTAAGTATATATATATGTAGCGGGTATGTATTTTCCCGGGTGTAAATTTGAATTTGACAGAGACATTAGTGATGTGTAATTCCCTGCAGCCCAGTAGGTGGCGCTGTTGGCCTGGGCTGGGGTTGAATCATTGCTGTGTGCTGTGCCTCCTTTTTGTCCTCCCTCGGCGGCGGTATGGTGGGGCGGGGAAGCTGCCGTGCTTGCTGGGAGAGGGTATAAAGGGGCCGGCCATCTTTGTCACGGGGTCGAAGTCCCAGGCACCTTCAGCTTGCGGACGGTGGTTCGTGTCGGTCCTCTGGGTGGCCTAGGCCTAGAGGACAGCCGGAGGTCGTGTTCCATCCCAGGCACCTTTAGCCTGGGGTGAGGTACTCGGATGGAGGCCCGGAGCTCAGTGCCCAACACTGAGTTCCGCGAGGGAAGGAGATCCTAGGGAACACCGGGAGTGGGTACCTGAATCCGGAAGGCGTAATGGACCGGGGGGAGCTCCTCACTTGAAGACCCGGTGCAGCATATTGCCGGTGACAGGTGAGCCTCTCGTCGGAGACCGCCTGGAAGGAAATTCCTCCTCGTGCGGAGACCCTAACCCACTTTCAGGGAGGAAAGTGGAGAACCAAATTGTGTCTGGGCCTATTCGCATCCACACCTCCTTTTCTGTTCTGTTCCTACTAAGGGAGTTCAACTGATTGTGTTCATTCAAGAAGAATAAAGGAGTGTTGACCTTTAGTGGTGTGGGGCTCATTTCCTAACAGACATTGTTCAAGGTGACTCTTGGAGGGAGGATCCAGGTGCACAGCACTGACCCGAAGGTAATACAAGAACGTTGCTTATACCGCACTGACACATGTGGTGGAAGCCAGGCGTGGTGTCCCCGCTCCCTCCCCTCTAAGATACCCCTAGACAAGAGACGAGAGAAAGAGGGGGGTGAGGAGGGTGCTACACGTGGGGGCTCGGGTCCGGTATAGTGTTTGTGCACCACAGTATTGAACGTGTCTGTTGGAAGAGTTAAGCGAATAGGCAGGCCTTCATTGGCCGAAGTGCATCCCTGCTCGAAGTCGTGGACATGACGCAATGAAGGGAAAGGCCCGCGCAGAAGAGTGTAAAGAGGGGGAAGTTCAGCCGTGTGAAGTACTACACGTGGGGGCTTCTATTGCACTGCGCCACCAGGCACACCCCCATCGCTTGGTTCGTGGGCGTGACTCAGAAACAGAAAAGAAGAAAAGCCCGCGAACTGGAGCAAAGGGGAGGAGTCCAATACGTGTGAAGGACTACACGTGGGACATTGGCGCAAAAACTCTGCAGTGTGCGATGGATCAGAAACAGGTCGCCATGTTCGGACATACATTGTGGATTCCAGTTCACCCTTCCACCACGACATTGACTGCTGCTGCTCCGGTAACAGATACAGGGATCCGGCTAAAGCCAAGGGGTCGATTCGCCCTGTATTCGTGCATGGACGTTGAGGCCCTGGGTGTGATTTGTCCCGGCTGTTCGGGACTGGTGTGCCAGCTGAAGCCATTTGGGCGATGCGAGGCCTGTGGGGAGTTCCTGTTCGAAGTGTATCTGGCGGTTGAGAGGCCGAGAACCATATACCCCAGCCGTGCTGTGGACAACACCACTCAGAGAGGAGGAATCACTGCTGTGAGAGCCATCCCTACGCACACTGCAACGACCGCGGAGGAGGTCATAAAACCCCAACGGGAGAAACCCGAGGATGCTGACTCGGTCACCACTGTCTCGCAGCGTCCGCCACCGAAGAGAAAGACCGGCATGGTAGCCCCGACCAGCGGTTGTGGTGGACCGTCTCGCCCGCTTACGCCTGGCCTGGATGGATCCGTTGACAAGAGTTCCGGACGTCCCGCTTCAAGTAAAGGCAGAGGTAAGCCAGGCGGAGAGATTTGGTGTGTGGTTGGAGGTGTCGGGAAGTCATGGCCTAGCGAATCCACGGGAGGTGGTGGCTCCGTTTCTACAACCGGCTACATACTGTAGAATAATCACATTAATTTGGCTTTGTAACCAAGATCTATATTTTGTTGGTTGAGTTCCTCTTTAACTCTTGGGGTTTTACTCAGCTCAGCATGAGATGGATCTTGAAATAGTTTGAGGTCTGAATGTCGATTTTTGTCACAGTTGTTCTCCAATGTCCAAGGTTTGACTTGAGGTCAGCGGGTCAGCAGGTTCTCAGATAAGAATACACACAGAGTTCATGTGTCATAGAGCTGAACAAGAAATACTCGTCCCTTTATCTTTTAAATGAAAAATCATAGATTATCCATAACTTAGCTATTTATTAGACTTATAGTTATTTAATTAGTTAGAGTTTGTGTGAAGTGATATATTTATATTTATATATATGTTCTATTATAAGTTGATTATGCATTTGTAAGTTTTGATACAGAACTGAATTTCTGTAACTTAAAGGACATATCCCATTACTAGAATTTAGAAGAAGGTCGACACTAAGGTTTTTTATAGAAAGCTGTTGTGTGCTGTTGTCAATCAAAGAAGCCTAAAAGTCAAGTCAGCTTCTGCTAGAGTGAATATTTAGACTTCCAGTCAAATCTGGGTGTAAGATATATGTAAGTTCTATTCGGAGTTACTACGTCAAGACAATGGGTGGACTTATGCGACTTAACTAAAGGTTAAAACCATATATGCAAGAAAGGGTGTTACATTTGTATTTAGCTGACATATAGATTTAAAATAGTATAAAAAGAGGGTTGCAACAGGCATAGAGACACACAAACACTACACATCATTCCTTATAACCATACACACAGAAGGACTACATTACCTCACTCCAAGAAAGACACTTTGTTTACTTTAGGCCTATACACAGCCTACCTCACAAACAGCTGTACTAGCAGACATCTCACAGATAACAGAAGAAGCAAGAAGATGAGTCTTTTTCCTGTACCTTCTCTTTAAAGGTTTTATTTCTAATACTTTTTGTTTTACTACATCAAGCTGTATGAAGATTTGAACTTTGTATGTATTTTCAAGTTGATGTCAAGTGTGATACAAATAAAACTCACACGTTCTTTAAGACAAGCCTGGCTATTGAACTTTTGAACGAAACGTCCTGAAAAAAGACACCTTTGACATAACACGTGTCTGGTGTACTCTTACAATTTGGTGAGCCAGCCCCATTTGGTCGTTTTTTTTTTCCCTTACTCCTTGCCAAAAGGGGGAGAGGTTAACACAGTTTCTTGAGTGATCAAGTCTCGGGAAAAAAATCAGATCAAAAGAACCTAGAAAGGACGTTTGCGTTTCATCAGACAAGGACAAAAGTTCCAAGGAACCAAGCCGGTTAAAGACGTGAGATTCTTCTACTTACGGTAAGTAAAAATCATGGAATTTTTAGATGAATTAACTAGAGAAAGTAAGCTAGAATTTAAAGATGTGTCTCTTTATCCAAATGACAGTCATCTTTGGGCATATATGTACAAGGAATGTTTACAGGCTAATGTCCAGATAGACAAAGCTAGATTCACTATAAATAAGCAGCGTAAAAAAATATCTAACATTTTAAAGTTGGTAAGAATATTTAACAAAATGATTATCAATGTTGATTTACCTGCTAAAAGTGTGTGTACTTTAGAACAGACAAAATGCAACACATTACAGAACACAGGGAAACACGAAAATGTGTGTACTTTAGAGCAGACAGAATGCAACACATTACAGAACACAGGGAAACACGAAAATGTGTGTACTTTAGAGCAGACAGAATGCAACACATTACAGAACACAGGGAAACACGAAAATGTGTCTCAAGATTCTCAAGATTGTCCAAACTGTGAGATTTTTTGTAATTATATAGAGAATCTTGAGGAACAAATAGATTCCAAAACAAATCTTTTGGAAAAACTTCAGAATGACAATAGATTGACACAGATTGCTGTGTTATCAAAAGATGATAAGAAAAAGAAGGCCTCTGCATCAAAGCCTCAACCTTCCTATATTCCTGATAATTCAGAAATAATCGAGGACATTGATGACGCCGGAGAGGTTAGAAAAAGGAAATTACTTGACCGTGCAGCAAAATTGAAATTACAAATACATGACCAATTAATTAAAGTCTTAAAAGACATCCCAGCATATGATTTAAGAGCAGACGCTTTTCATAATGCAGACGTATTTGAGTCCTACACTGACAGATACAACCTCAAAAATGAACAGCGTAATCATATATTTTATCTTTGGTTACCTTCACATTATGCTCGACGACTAACAAAGTCACCTATTACTGACGAAGATGGACAGGAGATACACAGTGACGATTCAGACAGATTACGACAATTGTTATTATGCACAACAGGCGAAGATCCTCCGTCCATGGAAATACTTGACTCCTTACAGACTTCAGTTACAGAAAATCCATTTGATTTCATGCATAGATTCTCAAAAGCATATAAGATGGTTTTGGGGGTAGATGATGAAAGCAATTCAGGGTTTATTAAAGCATTTACAAAGAAATTTAAATATCTTGATCCAACTTCATTAGCTATCGCACAGGAAAAAGAATCTTTATCAGAAGCGTCAAGTTTCATTGATAAAGTTAGAAGACAAATGAAACAGGGCAATCTTAAAGCTAAGATCGCTTTAGTTCAAAAAGACACTGTAAAACGGAATAGTCAGACTTCAGCCAAGACAGGCTGGACAGCTCCTAGTAACTATGACAGGTGCAAGCAAGTGAGTCAGAGAGAGCCCATCACTTGTTATTATTGCCAGAGACCAGGCCATGCACGTTATCAATGTAGACAATTCTTGAGGGATATGCAGATGAAAGATTCAAGAAATATAGGTAAAGAAAATGGACTTATACCTCTTGAACCATCTGCTCCTCCTCGTCCAAATACAACTCAATCTTCTTCTCCTTATGCTCCATTGATAAAACAAATCAGAGAATTATCAATCAGCAATGGCATGACTGAAAAGAACTTGCAATCAGCCACTGGTGATTCAAACCCATTATTGCCTACCCCATGACTACAGAATAAAAAGGAAATAAAGTCTCATTATCTAGAATATGTTACACCAATAAGTCTAGATAAAAGTGGACGCCCTTATATCAAAGCAAAATTAAATGGTCAAAAACTTAGTTTATTGATTGACACAGGGGCGGAGATATCGATTACGGGTGTAAAATTACCTCTTTTGGCAGATGCAGCAATTTGCACAGTTGTTGGATTTAACGGATCAGGTAATTCTAAAGCTTCAAAATGTAAAAATGTTTCATTTGAAATTCCTGGATATTTGGATACTGAGATCGATATTTGGTATTCTCGAGGTGCAGAGAATATAATTGGGACAGATATCATTCAACAAAGAGGTTGGATACTTGATCTAGGTAATGGTGTTATCTGGAAAGGTTCCATTAATCGTAAGCCTGTGGTAATTGACCCAGCAGATTACTGTGAAGTCGGCAGAATCTGCTTAACAGAAGTGATTGCTGAAGACCATAAATGGCCAGATATTGGTGAAAATCAAGATCTGGAACGATTGGTCAAATCATTCAAAAATTTATGGAGCCAAGGAAAAAATGAGGCGGGTCTATTCAAAGATGTAGAAGTAGACGTGCAAGGGCGGGACCCGCCAGCCCAGAAGCAATACAAATTGCCACCAGAGTCTATTGAACCAGTATCTGTTGTCATAAAAGAACTTTTGCAACAAGGTATTATTAGGAAAACAAATTCAGTGGCAAGCAATCCGTTATGGGTAGTACCTAAACGAGATGACCCTAATTCTTTCAGGCTTCTGGTAGACCTCAGAATGCTGAATAAATATACTCCACATTGTGCCCCGATAGTTGCAGAAACACCTGACATCATGTCCCGAATTGACGCAAAGGCGAAAGTATTCTCTGTGATTGATATTGCAAACGGGTTTTTTTCAATATCTTTGACCAAAAGTTGTCAATACAAATTTGCTTTCTATTTTAAAAACGAACAATATACTTTCAATCGTCTTCCTCAAGGCCTGCATCTAAGTCCTAGCGTATTTCATCAAGCGTTAGCGAAAGTCTTATCAAAATTTTCTAGACCAGACTGTATTTTGCAGTATGTAGATGACATTTTGTTGTTAACGGAAAATGAGGCAGAGCATTTGACCCTTTTAGCCGAATTGTTTGATCTGCTGCAAGATGCAGGTCTCAAGCTAAATACTCGCAAAGTTCAGCTCATGAAACGCGAGGTCAAGTTTCTCGGTATTCAGATCAGTCCGGGTAAACGCCAACCTCTGCAAGAAAGGGTTAATGCTATTGCTGCACTTCCTGTACCAACCACATTTAAAGCATTGAGACAATTCCTAGGATTAGTGAATTTTTCCAGAGAGTACATTGAGTCATTTGCTGAGAAGGCAAAAAGTCTGTATGATCTTCTAAAAGCCAATGAGGAAAATGGTTTTGGTCCTTGGACAGAAGTACAGCAAAGGGATTTTGAATGTTTGAAAAAAGATTTGCAAACAGCACCAGCCCTAGCTACAGTAGAAAGGCAAGCACCATTTGCTTTGCAGGTGCATACATCTGAAAATGCAATTTCTTCTGTGTTACTTCAATTACAAGGAGGAAATTGGAGGATTTTGGGATATTTCTCTAGGATTTTAACCCCAGTTGAGAGAGGTTTTGACACATGTGTAAAACAATTGGTAGGAGTTCACTATGCAGTGAAGGCAACTGAGCACATAGTAGGATTCAACCAAATTGTCTTACAAACTCCGCATTCCACCCTGAAATTTCTCCTTGAGAAAAATATTCAAGGTGTTTCCAATCAAAGATTTTCACAATGGTTGTTGGCTTTATCACCTAAACAGATCCAGATTGACCATAATGCCAAATATGTACTCCCTCAATTGATGGAATATAATGGATTAGAACATGAGTGTTCATGTGAAGTCCAGAATGCCTACCCTCCTCTGTTCCGCAGAGAAGCAGAGAAGACTGATGAACCAGTGTTTGTAGATGGTTCACGTTACTGTATTTCAGGGGAGTATTTTTCAGGCTATGCAATCTGGTTTCCTAAAAGAGGATATGCCATACAACACAGACTTCCAGGACACTTTTCAGCACAAAAAGCAGAATTGTTAGCAGTAGAGACAGCACTGACTGTAGCCAATGAAGAGAACAAGGGTCCACTAGCAATCTATAGTGACAGTTCATATGTTGTGCGTTCTCTTACTGATTATTTGCCAATTTGGAAAAGAAGAGGTTTTGTAGACGCATCAAACAAAGTTTTGGTACATAGAGAAACAATAGAATCAATTTTTGCACTAGCAGAGAAAAACCCTTGTGTCTATGCTATTGTAAAGGTACCAGCTCATAAAAAAGACAACGATGAACTAAGCATTGGTAACAGGGCAGCTGACACATTAGCAAAAGAAGCAGCTGTTGTTGAACAGTCAGAGATTCCAATTGAGCCAGTTTCAGTGAATGCAGTCAGAAAGACAGATACTCAGATCCCCTCTTTTGCAGAAGAACAGAAAAAGGATCAGTCCTTATCTGTTCCTCAGGGGGATTCTAAATCTCCTTTTGTTTGTGAAAATGGAATATTGTGTCACGATTTAAATGGGCATCTGCGTCCTGTATTACCAAAACATTTACAAGGTGAATTCACAAAATATAATCATGAAAGCTTAGGCCATGTAGGTAAGCAGAGATTGCTAGAAGTTCTCAAAGAAAAGTTTTACTGGGAAAAAATGGAAGAAACCGTAGACAATGTGATTCAATCTTGTCTTATTTGTGCACAAGTGAACCCCAGACCTAAGGGACAAAAACCTCCCTTACAAAGAGTTCCTCCAGCTAATGGTCCATGGTCCACATTACAAATTGACTACATAGGACCATTGCCTACAGGAAAAAACGGGTTCAGGTATGCGCTCACAATTGTAGACGTGTTTTCAAAGTGGGTTGAAATCTTACCTGCTCGTACAGATGATGCACTGACTACTGCAAGATTGTTAATCAATCATGTTTTTCCGACTTGGGGGATCCCAATGAATCTCAGTTCAGATCGAGGATCGCATTTTACAGGTAAGATAATGCAAGCAATGTGCAAAATTCTGGGAGTCCAACAAAGATTTCATGTTCCATATCATCCACAATCTGCAGGTATTGTTGAAAGGATGAATAGGACTATCAAATCTAGGATTGCAAAAATGTTACTAGACAAAGGAAGTACATGGGTAGATGCTGTACCTTTTGTTCTAATGAGTATCAGAAGTACAACATCCTCATCTACTCAATACAGTCCATTTGAACTAATGACGGGCAGAAAAATGCCACTTGTGTTCCCACATGAACCTTTTTTGTCCACTCCGCAAAAAGAAGCAATTGAGAAAACCAAATGGTTACAGATGTTGCAAGACAATCTGAACACCATTTTGCCACATGCAGCTTCTCATATGCAGAAAATGATTCCTCCACATACCTCAAAATTTGAGAAAGGTGGACAAGTCATGGTTAAAACCTTTCGAAAAAGCGGACCATGGCAAAGTAATTGGGAAGGTCCTTTTGAGATTTTGGATACATTAGGTGTAATGATACAAGTCCAAAGGCCTCTCAATTCTGTGAAAAATGCACGGAGACAACAAAAAATATGGGTTCACACTGATCAATGCAAATTGTTTATGCCAAGATAATGATATTGCATTTCTTTTTACAGATATGGCATCTGATAACCAAACATGGAGGAACAACAAACTCCAAGAAGAAATAAAGAAAACATCAGAAAATTGGAAAGAAAGAAAATACATAAAAAGGAGAAAATTAGTTATCTCAGGACTCCTTTTTCCATTAATGACATTTTTCTTCATAAAAAATTATTTGACTTTTTCCAGTTCAGCAGAAGATAACAAGACTGAGACCCTGCATAAAAGAGTCTTGCAGCTATCCAGAAATAAGAGACACTTTCCAAGATACAGTGACTTTGACACAAGCAATGACATATATGGATACGCTTGCATAGGATATGGGGTTACTTGTTGTATGGATTTTTATTTTTTCCATAGCAACAATATTGAAATATACGCCAGAATAGAATCCAAGACAAATTTTGTAAAAATGCAAGGATCATATGTACATAGTAATACAACTGGTACATATGAGTGTAATTTAACAAATATGGGATACTGGGTTATAGTTATAAAAGGAAATGAGTCCACAACTTGGTCTGGTGATGTAACTAATGTTAAGGTACATACTCCTTCGGTGGGAGGATCCAAAACTGATATTTGGTTTCAAACACAATATTATTTACAGTTTGTAGATCCTGAACATTTACAAATTACAGGAGATGAAAAAGGAGATGTAACTAGAGTATGGAATTTTCAAATGACAAGAGGTTTAGCTCAAGTCAAAGTGAAGGTGATGATTACTGTTGTGGATTTGATTATTCCAGACATAAAAGTATCTCCACAATCTCTTAAAATAGAAGAAGGAAAGGATAATTTAACTTTGATGTGTATTACGCAAATAGAATTACCTCAGAATTCACTATTAACTTGGAAGAGGAATAGTGAGTTGTTGGGCAGTCTTTTCTATAGCTCAGCTAATATAATTCGTAAGGGTAATGTTGGTAATTTAGATTGGAAAAATAATAGCTTGATTTATCATCACACTAGTCCAAATCTAAATGACTCAGGTATATATGAGTGTTGCCTATCATTGGAAAATTATCCTATGAAATGTGATATTGCAAATGTTGTAGTTTTATCCCCTGAAAAAACGAAGTGTACTAACGGAAAATTTATTCCCGCCAGTCCTTTTCAAATTAATCATTTCCAATCCAGACATCTCTTAAGAGAAGGACATTTTGTGATTATACTTTGGAAATTTAACATTTCTGAATGGAAAATTTCATCAAGGTATCCTAATTGTCAAGAGTATTTAGTTAATATGGAATTGGGTATTGATAAATGGTTTGGAACTAATGGTAAAAATAATAACAGGAGTAAGCGAGGTATTGCAGAAGGAATACTTGGAGGTATCAGTATTATTGGAAGTATTACCAATAGTATGGATATTAATACGTTAAAGTCTGATCTAGAAACAACGGGTTTAGTGGGAAGTAAAACTATCAAAGTTCAGAGAAATTTAAACCAAATATTAGAAAATATGATAATGAAGACAGCAACGGTTATAGGTCCATCTATAGTCCATTTACAAAATATTACTTTGGATTTAATGAACAGTGAACAGCATTCCCACATAGCCAGGACATGTCTAGAGATACAGACAGAGTATTCTACCAATTTTAAAATAACAGCACAAGCATTCCAAAGTGGAATAACTCCTCTAGGAATTTTACAAAGTTTACCTAATGAATATGTATTTGCAAAAAATCATACAGATTTATGGGTAAATAAATGGGTAGGATGTAATCAGCATGAATGCTTTAGTACCTCAATGATTCCTATAGCTGGGAGAGAACAAATTTTGGTTCCAATTACAGTCTTAGGATTACCAGTAAGTGATACTCAATTGTTATATTATCAATTGCAGTTTACAGATTTTGCTTTGGATAGTAATTTTTCAGAACCAGAACAACTCGATCTATCTTCATGTTTACATTTTCAATCAAAAATAATCTGTTTGCCTAAGCAGGACAAAGGAATTTTTCATTCTTGTTATCATAATCATTCATTATGTACAGCAAGAATAGAAACAGTAAAAACTACCTTTGACTTAGTTACTTCTGTAGGAAGAAAGAAGGTCTGTTTTCAAGTTATGACTAGCACTGAAACAGTTAAAGCCTTTTTCCCATCCTGCACACAAACAGATATCATGAGTCGAGGTTTGTATTGTATAGAGGGAGACCTTACAGGAATCAGTATAAATGGAGTTAGAGTAAATTTAACCAATTTACTTATGAGAAATGTGGGTGTTCTTCCTATACAATATAATATATCTCAAGTAGATGAATTCCCATGGAAGGAATGGGCAGACATCATACAAAAGGATAAGGGTTTATTAATTGCTTTATCTGAAGAACTTCATAAGGCAGATATAGTATTTAAGCATGAGCAGGGAAATTTGCAAGTAATAGAACACGAATGGTCAGAGTTGTCATCAAATTCTTGGTGGATGAAGTTTAGAAAAACCGTATCCATTTGGGGAAATACTTCAGTAACTACTGCTGTCGGAAATATATTATTGCATCCAATAGTTATTATATTTATTATTATGATATTATGCATTTTATTTCAAATCTGTATTATGGTTAAAATGAAACAGTTTTATAAATTAATTAAGGTAGAAATGAAAAAAGGTGAAGAAATTATGACAGGTATTCTTACTCGGAGAATTGCTTCTGGCTTAACTGATCCAATGATTAACTATGGTATATCTGGAGCAACTGATTCAAAATGTGTGTGAAAGGGCCATAAATGGAGTGTGCATGATTTAGGTAATATAATAAATTATATTCAGGGGGAATTGTAGAATAATCACATTAATTTGGCTTTGTAACCAAGATCTATATTTTGTTGGTTGAGTTCCTCTTTAACTCTTGGGGTTTTACTCAGCTCAGCATGAGATGGATCTTGAAATAGTTTGAGGTCTGAATGTCGATTTTTGTCACAGTTGTTCTCCAATGTCCAAGGTTTGACTTGAGGTCAGCGGGTCAGCAGGTTCTCAGATAAGAATACACACAGAGTTCATGTGTCATAGAGCTGAACAAGAAATACTCGTCCCTTTATCTTTTAAATGAAAAATCATAGATTATCCATAACTTAGCTATTTATTAGACTTATAGTTATTTAATTAGTTAGAGTTTGTGTGAAGTGATATATTTATATTTATATATATGTTCTATTATAAGTTGATTATGCATTTGTAAGTTTTGATACAGAACTGAATTTCTGTAACTTAAAGGACATATCCCATTACTAGAATTTAGAAGAAGGTCGACACTAAGGTTTTTTATAGAAAGCTGTTGTGTGCTGTTGTCAATCAAAGAAGCCTAAAAGTCAAGTCAGCTTCTGCTAGAGTGAATATTTAGACTTCCAGTCAAATCTGGGTGTAAGATATATGTAAGTTCTATTCGGAGTTACTACGTCAAGACAATGGGTGGACTTATGCGACTTAACTAAAGGTTAAAACCATATATGCAAGAAAGGGTGTTACATTTGTATTTAGCTGACATATAGATTTAAAATAGTATAAAAAGAGGGTTGCAACAGGCATAGAGACACACAAACACTACACATCATTCCTTATAACCATACACACAGAAGGACTACATTACCTCACTCCAAGAAAGACACTTTGTTTACTTTAGGCCTATACACAGCCTACCTCACAAACAGCTGTACTAGCAGACACCTCACAGATAACAGAAGAAGCAAGAAGATGAGTCTTTTTCCTGTACCTTCTCTTTAAAGGTTTTATTTCTAATACTTTTTGTTTTACTACATCAAGCTGTATGAAGATTTGAACTTTGTATGTATTTTCAAGTTGATGTCAAGTGTGATACAAATAAAACTCACACGTTCTTTAAGACAAGCCTGGCTATTGAACTTTTGAACGAAACGTCCTGAAAAAAGACACCTTTGACATAACACGTGTCTGGTGTACTCTTACACATACCCGCGGAGGAGTGTGACACCTCTGACCTGGAGTCGCTCTCGGACATGGGAGACGACGTTGCCATAGACGATTTGTTTGCCGAGAAGGGCTGGGACAAAGTACCTCTCGCTTCATCTCGGAGGATCAGAGATCCACCCATGTCAACAGGGGAAAGTACACCCCGGGTGGAGGCACCAGCGCCTGAAGAGAGGTCTTGTCCCCAGCCTGCTTCTACATCACCGGTGCCATCTGTACCGAAGGCCGGGGAAAAGAGACTGCTGCTGCGGGCACCTATGCCCAGATCAGATGTGATCAAGGTCCCTCGCCACCCGGACTCGATAGTTTTGCCTGGTGAAGGGGACAAAGCTACCATGCCTCCTTTGGCGAGATTGCAACGGCTATTTGGTCAGAAGGTTGCTGCAGGCTATGGATGGGAGTATCCATACTTGTCGAAGGAACTGCTCTATGAGGTGGAAGTGTGCCGGGAGCGCTGGTACAATGACTTTGTGTGGACCCACCTTCAGGTTCCCCACACCCGCAGGTACCTGGCATGCTCTCCAAAGGCCTCTCAACGTTTTAAAGACTGCAAGGCAGAGTGGATGTTGGGACGACACATCCATGCAGATAAAGTGTTGATCCGGCGCAAAGAAGGAGAAGATGTGGAGTATCATCTGGAAACCATGGATCAGCACTTGAAACCACTTGTTCTGCCGCATCCCCGCTTTTACCTGTAGGAGAAAAGAGACTCCGTTCTTATCATGTTGCTGAACTTTCTGGGGCCCGTTGCTTTTGTGCCCAGAGGAATGAAGAACTGTTCCTGTTGTTTTTCACTTTCCTGAAAGAGATTATGGACTCTGGGGTAGATAGGGCCGAAAGAAAAGAAGAAAGTTCCACAAGTGCAGTTACCGCGGTGCTGTCATCAGGTGGCAGTGTTGCGCAACGTTAAGACACTTTTCATGCACTCACTCTTTGGAGAAAAGGGATTTCTTCTCTGAGAAGTTTCTTTTCCATTACACGAATACAGGTGTCAGGGTTATGTGTGTTAATCCTTTCTTTTCCCTCTGCAGGAGAACATCCCATCAAGTTTACTGAGGATGGGGTGGGTCTTAGTCAGGATGGGTGGGAAAAGTCAAATGTGAATATGTGATTCAAAGTTATGAATCAGTGCTTTTGTTTCTCTCTTGTCTTCATTCCCTTTTTCTTTACAGGGCTCAGACACAATGTTTTAGTTGGATAGTTTTTTCAAAAGTTTTATATTTTTGTACAATTGTTAGTCGGTTTCTGGATTGGATTATGTCAGCCGTTGAGGGCATGATTTACTCCAGACACTGGGGACCAGTGTCAAACCACCAGAGGGAGAGTGTAGCGGGTATGTACTTTCCCGGGTGTAAATTTGAATTTGACAGAGACATTAGTGATGTGTAATTCCCTGCAGCCCAGTAGGTGGCGCTGTTGCCCTGGGCTGGGGTTGAATCATTGCTGTGTGCTGTGCCTCCTTTTTGTCCTCCCTCGGCGGCGGTATGGTGGGGCGGGGAAGCCGCCGTGCTTGCTGGGAGAGGGTATAACGGGGCCGGCCATCTTTGTCACGGGGTCGAAGTCCCAGGCACCTTCAGCTTGCGGACGGTGGTTCGTGTCGGTCCTCTGGGTGGCCAAGCCTAGAGGACAGCCGGAGGTCGTGTTCCATCCCAGGCACCTTTAGCCTGGGGTGAGGTACTCGGATGGAGGCCTGGAGCTCAGTGCCCAACACTGAGCTCCGCAAGGGAAGGAGATCCTAGGGAACCCCGGGAGTGGGTACCCGAATCCGGAAGGCGTAATGGACCGGGGGGAGCTCCTCACTTAAAGACCCGGTGCAGCATATTGCCGGTGACAGGTGAGCCTCTCGTCGGAGACCGCCTGGAAGGAAATTCCTCCTCGTGCGGAGACCCTAACCCACTTTCAGGGAGGAAAGTGGAGAACCAAATTGTGTCTGGGCCTATTCGCATCCACACCTCCTTTTCTCTTCTGTTCCTACTAAGGGAGTTCAACTGATTGTGTTCATTCAAGAAGAATAAAGGAGTGTTGAACTTTAATGGTGTGGGGCTCATTTCCTAACAGACATTGTTCAAGGTGACTCTTGGAGGGAGGATCCAGGTGCACAGCACTGACCTGAAGGTAATACAAGAACGTTGCTTATACCGCACTGACACATGTGGTGGAAGCCAGGCGTGGTGTCCCCGCTCCCTCCCCTCTAAGATACCCCTAGACAATAGACGAGACGAGAGAAAGAGGGGGGTGAGGAGGGCGCTACATATATATATATATATATATATATATATATATATATATTTATATTTATTTATTTAATCTGTCTGTCATGATCCCATAGGTGTTGGGATGGGGACATTCTGCCCCGCCTTTCACCTTTATGGGATCATAGACAGAACATTCATACTAATGAAACACATTACTGCAGCACCTGTGGTGTAATAGGCTGTGGCCCTTTATTATAGCTATACTATATTTAAAATTATTATTAACATCTTTACATCAAATAATTAATTTACTTTAATATTCTAAATACAACTTATATCATATTTTTATGTTATATATATCATTCTAAATATAGCTCAGCTATATATAAGCTTGAGCTATTACATAAAATCAATAAAACAACATCCCATACGCCAGGCATAATTAAAGAGCCTGGCACACCCCCTGGCGACAGCCAATTCAATACAGGTCTGTATATCAAGGTTGAATATGTCCAGTGCAATGTCAGACAAATGGACAAAATCATATCTGTAGAAGTCTGACAGTCCCCCTTCCAGGTCAACATGCCTGAAAGAGAAACCAGACACGGTAGGCATGAATTTAGCCATTGCCCTATTAACTCGCTTGCAAATTTTTTTGAAGTAATGAAACTCCAAAGAAACAAGCCAAGATAAACAAGGGATTATTTCGGAAAAAAAACAAAAACTTAGTAGGTAAAACAGCACCTAGGCTTTGTAAATCTAATTTAACTTTAGCAATCAACCAGAACGTATTACATTTACCGATATAATTTCCTGATAAATGCAAAATAAGGAAAATTAGGAGCTGGCCACCTCTCATGTAAGCGAGACAAGGGGGCTGATTTATCAAACGTTTGCGCCATGAGTATTGGCGCATCTGCGTGCGCAATGGCTGTTTTGGTATTCACAAAACATTAGCGCCGGTATCGCAGCCCTATTTCCCATTTACTATAGTGTTCTCTGCGCCTGGGAGGAGGCACTCAGTGCGCTACTATGGACCTGGCGCAGGGCATGTTAAAATCTAAATATAAAGAAGCTGGAAGTGAGAAAATATTGGGGGTGATGTGAGGTGATGTGAGGAAGTGTAGGGACACCTGCCCAAATAACTAATATGGCCAAAATACAGTGGGAAAGTAACTTTTTCAAAACCAGCCCGCTGCGCCGGCAAGTACGATTCGAGCTGCGGGAGGTTTTTTTGAGCTCAGCGCGGGAATTTCAATGGTTCAAATGCGCCGGGACACTGCGCCGGCAAAATCTTAGTAAATGTCAAGTCACGTAACACAATTTGCATAAGTTAAACAGGCGCAGCTCTGAAATTGCCAGTACGCCTGCAAAATGACATTTCTAAAGGAAAAAAAAGCCATTTAAAAGCAGCCGCGGCTATAATGAATTGTCGGCTCCCAGCAATATAGAGAAAAGTCATAGAAAGTCATTGCTAACCACAAAAAAAAAGCGTGGGGGGTCCCCCCAAATTCCATAACCAGGCCCTTCAGGTCTGGAATGGATATTAAGGGGAACCCTGCTGCAAATTTTTAAAAAAAAATGACGTGCGGGTTCCCCCCAAATATCCAAACCAGGCCCTTCAGATCTGGCATGGATTTTAAGGGGAACTCCACCCCAAATTTTATAAAAAAATGGCGTGGAGTCCCCCCAAAAATCCATACCAGACCCTTATCCGAGCACATAACCTGGCCGGCCGCAGGGGAAGAGGGGGGGACGAGAGCGGCCCCCCTCCCTCCTGAACCGTACCAGGCCACATGCCCTCAACATGGGGAGGATGTCCCCATGTTGATGGGGACAAGGGCCTCATCCCCACAACCCTTGCCCGGTGGTTGTGGGGGTCTGCGTGCGGGGGGCTTATCAGAATATGGAAGACCCCTTTAACAAAGGGGACCCCCAGATCCCGGCCCCCCCTGTGTGAAATTGTAATGGGGTACAAATGTACCCCTACCATTTCACAAGGAAAGTGTCAAAAATGTAAAAAATGACAAGAGCCGGTTTTTGACAATTCCTTTATTAATGTCCTCTCCTTTCTTCCATCTTCTTCCTTCTACTTCCATCTTCTTCTTCCACCTTCTTCTTTTCTCCATTCGGGTTTCTTCCTCCATCTTCATCTTCCTCTTCATCTTTATCTTCATCTTCATCTTCCTTCTGTGTTCTCGTCCGCATCTTGCCCCGGCGTCTTCCCTTCTTCTTTTTTCTCCGGCCGCTCCGTTTGAATTGGAGGTTCCCGCTGTGCGACGCTTCAGTTCTCCACTTGGTCCGCTTACACCCGGTGGCTCCGCCCCCCTCTGTCACCACGGGGAAAGTCCCCATGAAATCCATGTGCGTCAGAGGGGGGCGGGGTCACCGGGTGTAAGCGGACCCAGAGGAGAACTGAAGAACTGAAGCGTCGCACGGCGGGAACCTCCAATTCAAACGGAGCGGCCGGAGAAGAAAGAAGAAGGGAAGACGCCGGGGCAAGATGCGGACGAGAACACCGAAGGAAGAAGGAAGATGAAGATAAAGATGAAGATAAAGATGAAGATGGAGGAAGAAACCCGAATGGAGAAAATAAGAAGATGGAAGAAGAAGGAAGAAGATGGAAGAAAAGAAATGACATTAATAAAGGAATTGTCAAAAACCGGCTCTTGTCATTTTTTACATTTTTGACACTTTCCTTGTGAAACGGTAGGGGTACATTTGTACCCCATTACCATTTCACACAGGGGGGGGCGGGATCTGGGGGTCCCCTTTGTTAACCTCCCTGGCGGTATGATTCTTTCTGGAATTATGTACCAAAAGCGGTACAATTATTTTGCATGAAAATTTGGTGTTATGTATTATAGGCCTGCGATTCTTAGTAATTACTTACTTAAACCTAAGCAAACCAGAGTCTAGTAGACATCCCGGGTATGATAAATATGAAACACAAAATTATAAATTATAATATAATAAATAACTATAAATAATTATAAAAAATAGTAATCTAATTATAATAAAAATTATTCAATAATGTAATCAAATCAAAAACACTGAAATTTGCTCAGTTGCAGAATTGTCGCTGTCATTAGATTTAGTGTTTGATGACGAATTTCCCCACAAATCGCTATCGCTCAATTCTGCGAGTGATTCTAATTTATTATCGCTGCTTTCTAGTTGGTCTAAAACCACTTTTGACATAAAGGGACACTTTTTGGTTGCTATGGACAATCTCCATTTTCCAGGCAGAAAGAACGATTTTTATTATATAAAAGTGCATGCAGGACACTGGACAGACCACTAGGGACCAAGGGGGTGTGTAATTATTACATACAGTACTGTAATCTGTAAGATTACAGTATACTGTATGTATACTATGTGTTTCACTTTTTGAATTTGGCGCCCAGTTCCGCTCCCTTGCGACGCTGCGGCTCGCAGGGAACGGAACTAGGAAGTCAGATGGGGACGAAAGTGCCGACACTCGCCGGAGATCTCGCTGGCGATCACAGCAGAGGACATCATCGCTGGATCGCCAGGAGAAGGTAAGGAAACTCCGCTGCGAGCTCTGCAATGTCTACCCCGAGCGTGACTCGGGGTTACCGATCCTAGCATAAAAAAACAACCCCGAGTCACGCTCGGGATTACCGCTAGGGAGGTTAAAGGGGTCTTCCAGATTCCGATAAGCCCCCCGCCCGCAGACCCCCACAACCACCGGGCAAAGGTTGTGGGGATGAGGCCCTTGTCCCCATCAACATGGGGACATCCTCCCCATGTTGAGGGCATGTGGCCTGGTACGGTTCAGGAGGGAGGGGGGGCCGCTCTCTCGTCCCCCCCTTTTCCCCTGCGGCCGGCCAGGTTATGTGCTCGGATAAGGGTCTGGTGTGGATTTTTAGGGGGACTCCACGCCATTTTTTTTAAAATTTGGGGTGGAGTTCCCCTTAAAATCCATGCCAGATCTGAAGGGCCTGGTATGGATATTTGGGGGGAACCCCACATCATTTTTTTAAAAAATTTGCAGCGGGGTTCCCCTTAATATCCATTCCAGACCTGAAGGGCCTGGTTATGGAATTTGGGGGAACCCCCACGTATTTTTTTTTGGGTTAGCAAAGACTTTCAATGACTTTTATCTGTATTGACAGGAACCAGCAATTCATTACAGCCGCAAGGATTTTACTTTAGAAATGTCATTTTGGTCTCCAACTGTTATAAACATGGAAAACATGTGCTACTTTACAGGCATGCTATAGACACCCCCCGGGGATGATATTTAGGGCCAGTTCACACCGGATGCAGTGCAGTGCGTTTTTTTTATGCCTGAAAAACGCAAAGAAAGTTGATCAAATTAATGCCAATGGCATAGTTCACACCACTGCAGTCCGTTCCAGTGCATTTCAGAAAGCCAAAAAATAATTGGTCATGCTGCATTTTTTAGGTACAAAACTGTACTGGACCCCAGTAAAACACATCAAAAACGCAACGGAACGTACCAAAAATGCACGGGAATGCACCGCAACGCACCTAAATGCACCAAAGACGCACTGCAACACACTTGTCCTAAGTGAAAAGAGGGGGAAAAAAACACTGGACTGCATCAAAAACGCCTCAAAAATGCACTGGAATGTGTCAAAAACGCGCATGCAGAAAAGCACCTGGAACGCACCCAGACTGCGTTTCTATAGTGTGAACTAGGGCCAGTTCACACCATAGAAACGCAATCCGGATGCGTTCCAGGTGCTTTTCTGCATGCACGTTTTTCATGCGTTCCAGTGCATTTTTGGTAAGTTTTTGATGCAGTCCAGTGCTTTTTTTTCACCCCTCTTTTTTATTAACCATAGATAAGGACAAGTGTGTTCCAGTGCATTTTTGGTGCATTTAGGTGTGTTCCTGTGCGTTCCAGTGCGTTTATGATGCATTTTGATGCGTTCCAGTACACTCCAGTGCAGGTAAAATGCAGCATGTTCTACTTTTTTGTGGAACTGGAACGCACTGGAACAAACACTGCCATTTAGAACCATATAACCAACTTTCCATGCATTTTGGATGCATAAAAAACGCAATGCACTGCATGTGGTGTGAAATGGCCCTTAAGCAATTTGGCATATTTAAAGGCACTTCTCCTTGTATTGTTTTTGGTGTTTTCCAAATTGGTGACATTGATATATATCCCTTAGGGTGGGACCTTGGCCCCCATTTTAAGGCCATTAACTAGAAGATAAGCCAGCCAAGTGGGGACTAGCAAAATTAACAAGTCAGTTCCCATAGACTGCAATGGGATTTGTTGGTGGGGGGGAGGGGTGATTGTCCCATCTCTAATTTTGTAGCATGCTGGATGATGTGCTTAATTTTGGACGGGGGGAGGTGGGGGGGTTATTTTTTGCTAGCTGCATGGGTGTTGTTCTGCACATGCCCAGCCAGTTCGGTTTTTTGGCGTGCTTTTTGTGTGTGAACATCGCTTGGATATTTCTGGGCATGCTCACTCAGAGAGTGTTTTTATGGGTTAGAAATTGAAGGACATCCTTAACAGGTGTGCCCACTTTGAATTTCAGTCTCTACATTGAGTGAACTTGCATTTTGGGTGTTTCATGGACTGTGCATGTGTTTTCAATTGCCTCATTAGCACACAAACATATGTTATATAAAGCTCACAGAGCATTCGGTCGCTTGCCTTGAGAAGAGGCAAGTGTGTGTGTGTGTGGGCAAAATGTACATGTTGGTGTCCTTATCGAGTTTGTAACACATGTATTTTATTTGTTATGTCTTTGCAAAACAAGTGATTGGTTAACTTTTGTTGATTGTATATTTTTGGTGTGGGGGAGATATGTTCCCCTGAAATAATTCTGATGTTGTTAATGTGTGTTGTTTATTCACTTTGATTTAATTGTCTGCTGCATTTTTTTGGCCAAAAATTGCTCAAGATGTTGAGTCTGTAACTGTTTCAAATTGACCATGTTTTTTATTTTGCCTTCCCTTTTGTTTTGTTGAACAATAAAATTTGATGGAAAGTTTTGATGTTTGTTTTGTGTTTTCTTTGCAACAAATGTGACAGCTGATTGGCATGTCAAAACAAAACTGGTGTGATTTGTCTACCCTGGTGCCTTCATGGTAGTATATGCATGGATTGTATTGTGTGCTGCCATGGAAAGTCACCAGGAAAGGAAAAATACAGAGCGGTAAGTATTCAATTTTCCTTTTTTACTGCAGTGGTTCTCAGCCTCAGTCCTGAAGTACCCCCAACAGGACATGTTTTGTGAATTTAGCTTATCGAGAATTGCTGTCCAAAAATCAAAACCATTGACTGTGATTTAAAGCACATGTGCAAGATGAAGGGAAACCTGCAAACATGGCCTTTGGGGGTACTTGAGAAGCACTGATTTAGAGCACTGCACTTAAAAATAGCTCAAGGCCATACAATTTAATTGTGGGCATTTTGAGGGAAACAAAGTAAGTGTTAGAACCCCTGCGTGTGTGTTTTTTTTTGTTTTTTTGTAGTTTGGCCTTTGTCTCCTTTTCTTAACATTGGCTTCACTTCCTGTCACACAGCTAAACAGGAAGTGAAGGTAAAACCCTACCAATGGCTTTTCTTGGGGACACACAGATCAATCTAACTAGTGTCCCCATTAAGCAAATTGCACTCTAGCACTTTGTTGTGTACAATCCAAATCATTGGGTAGTTTGGGGTTTAGTAAAGACAAATCCACTCTGCAGTAAAAGTGTAGCTGCTGAAAATCTGAGGGAAAGTACTGGTGATTGGATGTTACAATCATGTAAAAGCAAAGATTTTTTTTTTTGGCTTGCATGTCCCCCTCAGATATACAGCAAGTGCACTTGTAGTGCAAAGTAGATTTGCCTTTAGTAAATAAACCCCACAGTCCAAACTACCTAATAATTTGTGGTGTACCCCGCAATATGCTGGAGTGCAATGTGCATAATGGGGAAAGTATTTAGACTGACCTGTGTGTCCCCAAGGAAAGACATTGTTAGGGATTTTCCCTCACTTCCTGTGTGGCTATGTGACAGGAAGTGAATTATTTGGAAGGATAAAGTGGCCAAATTATTTAGTTTAACTTTTCAAAGACTCATTCCTAAGTTGAATTGTGATGCATGTCAATGGCCCATTTTGACCCTCTTTAATCACTTGAGATCAGTGCTATAACTGATCGACGGCCACAGCATGGTCCTCAATTGCCGGGAGTCCGTCAATAAACGTCCTCCCCTTCGCGCGCGTGCGCTGTGGTCACAGAGTCACTGAGACTCGGGTGATGACAGATCCGAGTAAGGGGCCGATCCCTGCCCTTTACCATGTGATCAGCTGTCAGCAAATGACAGCTGATCACGTGATGTAAACAAAAGCTGGGTAATGGTTTTTGTTTTCTCCTTGTGCTGACAGCGTGAGCATAAAAAAAGGCAATCACCGGCTTATGTGCAAGGGACATGGGGCCCGAAGAGGAAAAGGCAATTCTGCATTATCTGTGACAATTAGTAGCCCCTGCCAGTGCCACCTATCAATGCCCACCACTGGTGGCAATCAGTGGCACCTAGCAGTGCTGCCAGTGCCTATCAGTGCCCATCACTGCCAACTATCATTGCCACCTAGCAGTGCCACTTCTCACTGCCCACTAGTGACAAATAGCAATGCCACCTCTCAGTGCCCACCCTTGCCACCTTATCGGTGCCCATCAGTGCAGTCTCATCAGTGTACATCAATGAAGAAGAAAAATTACCTTTTTTAAAAATATTAACCAGTTTCCTACCGCCCACCATCAAATGACATCCTTGGCTTTGGGCGGTGACATCTGAATGCAGGCATCATTCAGATGTCATTCTTTTCAGCCGGCGATTCTGTGCACAATAAAAACGATCATAGTGGCAGTTCCGCTGCTTGATCGTTCTTATAGGCGGGGGAGGGGACGTTTCCCCCCCCCCTCTTGCCGCCATCTGGTGCTTCTCCGGGCTCTCCCGTGCCATCTGGGGCTCGGAGAACGATTTGGAGATGACTGGTGACCAGATGGTCATCAGTCATCTCTATGACCGGCGGAGGCGCGGGCACGACGTTATGACATCACGCCGTCTTCCCGTATGTTAACCAAGCCGTGATCTCGGCTGTCAGCATGAGATTGGTGATTTTTTTTTTACCAATATCATGCTTTCCAGCCTGGAGGAGAGATGCGGGGTCTTATTATGTCACACACATTCCTATTACAAGGGATGTTTACATTCCTTGTAATAGGAATAAAAGTGATCCCAAAAAATTTAAAAAAATTAAAAAAGAGTAAGAAATACAAAAAAGTAAAAAAAAATAAGAAAAAACGCCCATGTCCCCGGTAGCTCGCGCTCAGAAGCGAACACACACGTAAGTCCTGCCCACATATGTAAACGCCGTTCAAACCACACATGTGAGTTATTGCTGCGTGCGTTAGAACGAGTGCAGCAATTCTAGCACTAGACCTCCTCTGTAATGCCAAAATGGTAACGTGTAAAAATTTTGTAAGCATCGCCTAGGGAGATTTTTAAGTACTGAAGTTTGGTGTCATGCCATGTGTGTGCGCAATTTTAAATATATCTATTTACTCAGCATAACAACATCTTTCACATTATACCAAAAAATTGGCCGTAACTTTACTGTTTTGTAATATTTTTAGCAAACAAAAGGCGTTTGAAAATTTATTGCGCAAATACCGAGTGAGATAAAAATTTGCAATGACCGCCATCTTATTCCCTAGGGTGTCTGCTCCAAAAAAATATATAATGTTTGGTGTTTTGAAGTAATTTTATAGCCATAAATTTATGATTTTTACATGAAGGAGAGAAGTGCCAGAATAGGCCCAGTGCTGAAGTGGGTAAAATATCCATTTTTTTTTTTAACTCGGTCTTTTGTATTTATAGAAAGAAAATAAAAATAAAACACAAAGGTGATCAAATAGCACCAAAAGCAAGCTCTATTTGTGTGCCAACAAATAAAACATTTTCATTGGGTTACAGTGTTGTATGAGCGCGCAATTGTCATTAAAAGTGCATCAGCGCTGAAATGTGAAACTTGGTCTTGCGCAAGTGGTTAATATAAGGCTACATGCACACGGACGTTTTTCCAACTGCTTGTTTGAGCGTTTTTTGCAGCTTAAAAACATCTCTCCATGTTAGCCTATGGCCTCATGGCCACCATGGCGTTTTGGAGCTGTAAATGGCATAGGCGTTTTTAGGCCCCATGTAGACGGGACGCTGGTGCAAAGTGTTCTGAACTAAGGTTGAAAGTGGCGTTTAGAAAGGCGCGCTTTGTTGCGTTTGCATGCCATGTTTTACCACATTTGCATGTATATGATAAGGAGCCGCCCTAAGCACAGTATTATTTACGATTTTAGCTATTTAGTGAGACCAGAGTGATATGAGCAGCTGAGAGCAGCAGTGTAGTTGTATTTAGCGTGTCACTTGCCACATCACTTGCCACAAGTTGTGGATTGTCCACTTGCCACGTCAGCTGCCCCAAGTTGTGGATTATCCACAATGCAATGGAAGCAATTTCATATATATATATATATATATATATATTATGGTTTTTCCTCATTTGCCATAAATTTGGAGTCTCTTGTTCTGTTCTCCGGTTCTTCTCCCACTCTCCGACGCCTTCTCCTCGATCTCTGGTTCTTTCTGCCGGACGCCCCGCTATCTTGTGCCAGCTCTTTTGCTAGCGGGGGCCGGTCTTCTACTTCGCCTTCTTCTCTTCGCCCGATGTTGACTCGTCGCTCTCCACCGCCGCAATGATCTGTCCATGGGCGTGGTCACCGGATGATGCCACCGCTGACCCCGCCCCGTATGATGTCACAGTCCCGGGGAATGCTGGGACTGTGACGTGAAACGGGGGCGGGGTCAGCGGTGGCATCATCCGGTGACCACGCCCCATGCGGCGGTGGAGAGCGACGAGTCAACATCGGGCGAAGAGAAGAAGGAAGAAGGCGACGTAGAAGACCGGCCCCGCTAGCAAAAGAGCTGTCACAAGATAGCGGGGCGTCCGGCAGAAAGAACCAGAGATCGAGGAGAAGGCGTCGGAGAGCGGGAGAAGAACCGGAGAACAGAACAAGAGACCCCCGAAGTCGGAAGAAGACGGCGAGGAAGCTCGGGACCCCCGCTAGCAGAAGATCAGAAGATAGCGGGGGCCCGGCAGAAAGAACCCCGAAGTCGGAAGAAGACAGCGAGGAAGCCCGGGACCCCCGCTAGCAAAAGAGCTAGCAGATCAAGGAGAAGGCGTCGGAGAGCGGGAGAAGAACCGGAGAACAGAACAAGAGACCCCAGAAGTCGGAAGAAGACAGCGAGGAAGCCCGGGACCCCCGCTAGCAAAAGAGCTAGCAGAAGATAGCGGGGGCCCGGCAGAAAGACCCCCGAAGTCGGAAGAAGATGGCGAGGAAGCCCGGGACCCCCACTAGCAAAAGAGCTAGCAGAAGATAGCGGGGGCCCGGCAGAAAGATCCCCGGAGCTGCCCAATAAATTACTTTTCAAACCTGTGTTGTCTTTTTTTATTGACTTATTTTGCCACCAGGTGAATGGGTAGGGGTACGATGTACCCCATACTCATTCACATAGGGTGGGGGGCCGGCATCTGGGGGCCCCCTTTTTAAAGGGGGCGCCCTGATTCCAAAAAGCCCCTAGCCCGCATACCCCCACAACCAACGGCCAGGGTTGTCGGGAAGAGGCCCTTGTCCCCATCAACATGGGGGCAGGGTGCTTTGGGGTGGGGGGGCCGCAGGTCGCCCCCCTGCCCCAAAGCACCAAACCCCCCATGTTGAGGACATGCGGCCTGGTACGGTTCAGGAGGGAGGGGGGGCCGCTCTCGTCCCCCCTTTTCCCCTGCAGCTTGCCAGGTTGCGTGCTCGGATAAGGGTCTGGTTTGGATTTTGGGGGGACCCCACGCCGTTTTTCGGCTTGAGGGGTTCACCTTAAAATCCAGACCAGACCTAAGGGTCTGGTTTGGATTTTGGGGGGACCCCCACGCCGTTTTTTCGGCTTAGGGGGTTCACCTTATAATCCAGACCAGACCTAAGGGCCTGGTATGCTCCTGAAGGGGAACCCATGCCGGTTTTTTCATTAAAATTTGGCCTGGAGTTCCCCTTCATGATTCATACCAAACATGGGACAGCGAGGCTGCCGAGGACCAGCGCGATCACATCGCGCTGGACACATTCTCGGCCGGCTAGTCGCCTCTAGGACACGACTTGAGTGGCTGCTGCACGCTCAGGTCGTGTCCAGATCGCCTCGCAAAGTCACGCTGTCCCTGTGTCAGCCGGCACACGAGTCGCCCGCAAGTCGGATCCGACTTCCCGGGTGACCTATATTCAAATCAATGGGCTCCCATAGGGAACCATTCATTTTCAATAGAGCGCCGCTGACATTTCTATTTACTATAACAGTGCGCCGCTGCTTCCTGCGCCCAGTGAAGGAGTTATCCGGCGCAGCAATTAAGGTTAGAACCAGCGCAGCGCACTGTTATTAGTAAATCAGCCCCAAGGTGTCGCAAAGCATTCTCCATTGCATTCCTTTTCTTCCAAACCAATGAACTTTAAATGAATTAAATGCCAGATTCAGGTTAGAATCATAGTACCTACGATCAGCTCTATGCTTGGCCCAAAATAAAAAAGAATGGCCAATTATCCAGATATTAACAACGTTACCTGAAATTAAAAAGAAGCATTAGGTCTAATATAAGAACGAAAGCAGTTAGATTTCCATCTACCAATATGTTCAATTATCGTATCATTTAAACCCAGCTTAGCTGCTTCGGTGGCTGCTCCTATGCGGAATGAATGAGAAGTGATATGTAAATGACCTAACTTTAGGTGCAACAGACATTTCCTCAATACCGCCCTAAATTGATATACAGTCAAAGGATTCCCATTCTCATGTATTAAAAAGGAAGAGGAATTAGGCGGGCGTAACTGAAGATACTTACGAACTAAATCCAAAACACAAACATTAGAACCTACATTCCTCTGTAACTTGATCCAACGCCCTTTCCCAACTGAATCAGTTTTGCTCCTTCTCAACAAGATAGAAAGAGAATCAAACTCCAAATAACCATCATGGAACAAAACACTGGAGCCATCCCCAATTCTCATAGGCAATAGCTCAGAAATCCGAAAAGCTCTGAAGAAACATAAGTAAAATGCTAACTTAAACAGCAAAGCTTAATATGTAGAGAAACAGACATTGCTGGTAGAATCACCAATCCTAAATAATAAATCAGTAGATATTGGTAATCTGGAATTAGCAACCATATGGTTTTTTCGATATCCTTTCAAAGCACATTTGACAGCAAAAAATTGCATGTAGGAAGTAGCTCCAGTCAAGTGCATAAAAAAGGATATCCCAGCCAACGTCTTGACTATGTACGAGTTAGAGTAAGAAGCTGACATCAAAGAATTCAAAAAGGACAATACCAAATTCTCAGGGAAGGGAGCATGAGATAGATTGGAAGAGGCTAAAAATGAAATGCCATAACTTCCATGCTGTACAATATGATGACCATGTATAAGGCGCAATGGAATGTTTAATCGCCAAAATGACTGGGGGTTACACTACCTCCCATAAGTGCGGAGGACAATCCAGACCAACTTGATCCCCATCCGGCACCAACCTCTGAAATTCTTGCATCTGCGAACGGGACAAAGCATCTGCGATAAGATTCTCAATACCAGGTATATATTTAGCTTTCAACCAAATATTAAGCATCAAACAATCTAAATCCAATCTGTCATAGAATAGAAATAACAGGTAATGATTTTGATGATAAACAGTTTATAGCAAATACTACGCCTCTATTATCAGAATGAATTAATATCAGCCTATTAACCAAATTAGAACCCCAAAGATCTAGAGCCACTAAAACTGGAAAAAGTTCTAATAACACAATATTAGACGTCAAACCTCTAGATTTCCACTTATCATGCCAAGCAGCTGCCGACCAATGGCCATTCCAAAATGCACCGTACCCACATGACCCAGCAGCATCGGTATGCAAATGCAAAGCAGATGCTGAACAAAAAGGAAATTGCCACATGGAACAACCATTATATGTATGTAAAAATTGCTGCCAAACCCTTAAATCTTCAACAGTGTCAGAAGTAACACACACAAAATGAGAAGAACAACCGGAAATAGAACGATAAAGACATTTAGAGAAAACTCTACCAATCAGCATAATTCTGGATGCAAATGCCAGTAAACCCAGTAACGATTGTAAATTTTTTAAACATACTTTTGTCTTAGACATGACAAAAACTAAAAAAATTTGAATTCGCAAAACTTTCTCATTCGGCAGTCTAAATTCCATGGCAACTGTATCAATTTGTATGCCCAAAAATTCTAGACAAGGAGTAGGATACACAGACTTCTCTGCAGCCAAATTACCTGCAAACAATCCGGAACTCAGTGAAACGAAACAAACAATAGTTAGAATCAGAGCTACCAATAAATAAGAAATCATAGAGATAATGTAAAACGGAGTCTAAACTAGTCTTATAGCGAACCACCTAATCAATAAAGGAAGAGAACAATTTGAAGTAATGGCAGGACAGAGAACACCCCATAGGGAGAAAACGATCAAAATAAAAATTATCTTCAAATCGAAAACCCAAGGAATTAAATGCCGAAGGGTGTATGGGCAGCAGACGAAATGCCGACTTAATATCAGCTTTTGCAAGTGTAGCGGGTGTTTGAGTTTATGTGAGGACTCTGGTGGTGTGGGGTTCCTTGGGGCCTGCAGGTGGCGTTGTTGCCTTGAGCCGGAGCTGAACTCACACCGCAAACTGTGCCTTTTTGTCCTCCCCTGGAGCTGGTACAGCGGGGCGGGGAACCCGCTGTGACGCAAAGGGAGAGGTCATAAAAGGGGCGGATGCCCTGATTTGAGGGAGAGAGTCGGAGGACGCGGCCGCACCCAGGCACCTTCAGCTTGGGTGCTGGCGTTCCGGTGTTTCAGGCCTATGCGCCCTTGGCCTAGCTGGAGCAGGGATGGAGTCCATCTCAGGCACCTTTAGCCTAGGGTGAGGTACTATGGCGGATGCCTGAGGCTCAGTACCTTCGACTGAGTTCCGCGAGGGTGGGGGAATCCGAGGGGGCCCTAACTCTTCGCTGGTGATGGAGAGGCCTCCACTTCTCCCTTGGACGGATTTCTTCCTCTGACAGGGGCAAAGTGAGCGAAGGTAATTCACGTTCTATATTACTTAGTCAGTGGCAGTGACTATTCACCACTGGTGACAGCACAGTGGGCAGCAGCAAGAAGGGAAAGGATTGTGCCTCGATCTGTCCCCATTTTCCAAAGGAGAAAGATTGTTTTATTGCTTGGCAAGAAGAATAAAACTGAGTTGTACCTATTCACTGTGTGGAACTTGGGTTACTAAAGCAAAGGAGTCGGGAATGAAGGACTGGACTTGACTCTAGGACACCTACACAAAAGCCTAATCTTCTGGCCTTCACCTCCCAGTTACGGAGGACATGGGCCATGGTGTGTTTTATCTCTCTCTCCCAGGTACCCCTAGACAACAGCCATATAACCGATAAAGCAAGAGAGAGGGGTGAGGCCGCTACACAAGTAAGGCTGAAATACCCACATTTCTAGTTAGGCGCAAAGCATCATCAAAAGATGAACTGAGCAGAAAACTGGATCTATTTCATCATTCAATGAAAGCCCGTATGGATACGACAAGTGATGTATCAATCTGTAAGTATTTGGTTCCTTCTTAGGTATAATACCTAAAGGGGATACCCTAAAATTCTGAAAAGGAGGTTCTTGAAAAGGGCCAGCAATTCTGCCTTCTCTAATCTCTTTCAATAATTTTGCTCGAACAATATCAGAATGTTGTAATATAGACCCAAGATTCTCAAAAAACACACAACCAGAGCCTTTAAAGGAAGGCAGAATAAAACCAAACAAAAAACCATCATGCAAAATTTCCGCTTACGGACGTTCTGGGTACCAACGGAGCCATGGCAACATATTCATGAGCCTCACCGGAGAGGCTGCTTTTGAGAAAGGGCTCCTTCGAAGAGACTGACAAATTAGTAGATGATCTTTTAAAGCAAAGTTATGCAGGGTGAGAACCTGCACAATAATTACACTCATGTTTATACTTGCATGAGTTGGGCCATTTACAATGCCCGTCATTAAAATGGAAACAAACTCCCCGTCGATAGGTATGTGTAGTAGACACTTGAGGCTTTGGAAATAGTTTTTGTGGCAGTAACAGATTAAATAAGCACAAAAAACTCTAGCCCTACCGAATCAAGCGATCAAGGAGGAAAGTAAGAAATAAATGAATACAACAAACAAACAAATTTCCAAGAGAGAGTGTGCTATAATACACCTCCCTCCTGTTACCAGTAATAGTAAAAGTACGCCCAATTTCATTGATCTATGACCTGACAACTTCTGGCGAAATGATTCATCATACGCAAACCACAATAGGCCTGGAATTTTTTTATAAGCCTCAAGTATAATTTCTACGTGTTGAAATAAACCACAGCACAAGTCGGGGCGCTTCTCCCCCAGTACACTTGAATAAATACAAAATGCTTGCAGCCAATTGTTAAACGATCGAGGAGGTGACTTTCATTTATCGTCATCAAATCTATCACTGTCTTTCTTATCTGGTCTAAATTCTTTATGCAAAGGGAGTAGACTCAGAATGTCGACATAATCACCCTTCCATATGTAGCGGGGTCTCCTTTAAGGCCCCGGGACTACGTTACCCAGAACCCCGTTCGGCACCCAGAGTGCAGTTAGCCACCGCAGAGACTCATGGGAGGGGTTATTTAAGGAGGAGGCGAGGCGGAGCTCGGTCTCTTTGGACACCGCGCTGCAAGCAAGAGTTTCTTCCTGTGCGGATCTGCTGCAGTGCAAGGCCTGAAGCCTGGGCCTTGCGCAACTTCCAAAGAGCCTTCCACCCCACTGCGGAGCCTGGGTGGCATCTGACTTGTCGAGTGAGGACATCAGTTGGATCGGGGACCCGATCGTTGCAGACGCTGTGTGCGGAGACACAGCAGGTGAAAGTGCCGGGCTGGGATCGCGCCCGGAGTGGTGAGCGAGCACTTGCTCAATCAAATAGACTTTACAGATTCTAGGCCTATAGACTGCCGTTGCTCACCGATCGTTTGCTTGTTGTTCCACTGGGGGACTGGTAGCAGGACAGAGTTGAAGTGTCCCCCCCCAGCATAGTGTTCTTAGTGATTGCCATATTTGTGGATTACAAATACTATTCATCAAGTGCACCACCGAAAGTTTGCATGCAAAGAAATCCCTATAGGAAGGACTGAGATTTATTCTGGGTCAGGCCTGGCCAGGGTGGAGAGATAGAATATTGTTTAGTGCGCCACAAGGCGTGTATACCATAATAGCTACGTGTGGTGTATTACCGCGCAGCGCCATTATTGTGTGCTATATTGATTGCTGCAGGGCTCTGCAAGCCGGTTGTGTGTATTATATTCTGCTTAAGCCTTTTTCAACCAAAGTAAAACTGTTAGGGTTAATCTTTAACATTTGTGTGTTGTTTTACTGTAAAGAGGGTGCCTTTACAATATCAATTGGTTGTGATAAAAATATAACCCCTAGACTAACTGTGCCAGGGTGGGTCGAGCAGGTTGCCGGGGGTTGGTGGTGCTGTACACAGGGCCCGAAAACAAATCCAGCAGCTCTCTTAACTGCGGGTAGCGCTACACATATTTTATCCTTTAAAGCACTATTCAAATGCAATCCCAATGGTGACAATTCGCATGTAATAACCTCTTTTAAACACGCTTCAGGAATCAAAGAAGAACTTGAAGCAACAGGTGGCTCCATGCAAACATTTGTTGTAGTCGCTGAAGGCCTATGCAAATCACCCTTCTGAGGAGCAAGCCATACCTGAGCAACTCCCGTGTCTAAATTGTCATGTGTTTAAACATTATTAGCTTATGTAAATTGATACATTAAATCTTGAAAAGAAGAAAAAAGGGCTTTAAATTGAGACAAATCTGCAGACTCACCTTTTTGCAGGAATAGCAACCGGGATGGATACATTATTAGTCTCAGATATCAAAGAGCGCAATGCCATCTCATCCAATTCAATAGGAATATTTCCACTATCCGAAAAAAAAGCAGACTCAGATTGATTACAATCAATTCTTTCCACAGACGATCTTAAAAGAAATAAGGAATCATCACCTTTATCATTAAAATCCCGATTATAATCATCCTGAGCCTTCTTTTTAATAATTAATTTACCTTTCTTCTTTTTACTATTATCCCCAGTCATTCGACCTACTGGGGATTCGAACCAGCGAGGTCTCTTAAAAGCGTCCTTTGTAATTTTCATCCAGACCTATCTGCGTCATCGCCCTGTCTATCAAACCGATCCACGGGCGGAGCTATGACGAGATCCAAAGGAGGGCCCGAAGTGATGCTGGCCAGAGGCTGATCTGCAGGAGTAAGACAAAAAATTAGGCTAGACCCGGAACAAGAAAATGAAGGGGGAGGAAAACAACCGGAAGACATCCCGGGGCTTTGCAGGCAAAATACCGTCCCCGCTGGCATCAGTGACATCCACAAGAGGAGGAGAAACACCACGTCGTGAATCAGCTGAAGGAGCCGACATGGAAAGGGACAGGCAGGATTATTGATTGGTGTAGGCATACAGAATATAAATTATGGATCAGAATTGAACAACAGATAAGTATTATTCCACTGAATAGAGCCATCTGGTGTTATGCATCCCTACCTTCTTCATTGAAAACACACCCTATAATAGGACCCACACTTCAAATGGGATATAAGATAAGTCGGAACTCCAGAATAACTACAGAACAGTCACCTTTGACACCAGTCCTGGGGAACCCAATGTTTCCACCAGGATTGGCGGTAAGAGGCTTTCAGGGACTTAGAGACAGAGGATTATATCAAGTATCACATTTTATGAATCTTAATAATTGGCCAACAATAGAAAATATGACTCAACAGGGTGGCCAATTTGAAATGTCAGCCCGGCAGGCACAACAAGTGAGACATTTCTTGGTATCCCTTGGCCCAATGGAGAAATATTGTAGACCATGCACAAAATTTGAGACATATTGCGAAGAAAAGGAACCAATCTCCCATGTTATATCCAAAATATATGCTCTTCTGGTAACACCTCCACTTCCCGGACATCAATCTGCTATTGACCGGGCGGGAAGTGGTTAATGCATAGGATGCATTAAAGCGGAGCTCTGCCGTTAAAAAAATATTAAAGGCAGCAGCTACACATACTGCAGCTGCTGACTTTTAATATATGGACACTTACCTGTCCTGGAGTCCAGCGACGTCTGCAGCAGAAGACAAGCAATCACTCGTCTATCTGCTGCCCCCACTGCCATCCTCGGTGAGGGAATCAGGAAGTGAAGTGTCCCGGCTTCACTGCCCGGTTCCCTACGGCGCATGCGCGAGTCGTGCAGTGCCGTCCTCACTGCTCACCGTTGTGTTCTGGGAGCCGTGTGTTTCCCAGAACACAACGGGCGGGGGCGGGAAGTGACACACTACCCGCAGAATACCCGCAGAGAGGACTCCCAGAAGTGGGTGCAAATACCTGTCTTAGACAGGTATCTGCACCCCCCTCCCCCTGAAAGGTGCCAAATGTGACACCGGAGGGGTGAGGGTTCCGATGAGCGGAAGTTCCACTTTAGGGTGGAGCTCCGCTTTAAGGTGAAAAAACACAAAGCTTTACAACCACTTTAACCACTTCAATACGGGGCATTTATACACCCTTCCTGCCCAGACCAATTTTCAGCTTTCAGCGCTCTCACACTTTGAATGACAATTACTCAGTCATGCTACATTGTATCCAAACAAAATTTTTATTTTGTTCTCACAAACAGCGCTCTCTTTTGGTGGTATTTGATCACTGCTGGGTTTTTTTTTTTTGCAATATAAGCAAAAAAAGAGAGATAATTTGGAAAAAAAAACCCACTTTTTTTTAGTTTCTATCTTAAAATTTTGCAAAGAAGTCATTTTTCTTCATACATTTATGCTGCTACATATCTTTAGTAAACTTAACCCAAATTAGTGTATATTATGTGGTCTCTGTGAAAGTTAAAGAATCTACAAGCTATGGTGCAAATCCTCGAAAATTTATCACACCTGATCACACCTGATGTACGGACAATCTCATTTCTTGAGAACCTAACAAGCCAGGAAAGTACAAATACCCCCCCGATGACCCCTTTTTGGAAAGTAGACTACTCATTTGATGACAACCCATCACAATTTTGAAGGCCCTGGAGCACCAGGACAATGGAAACGCCCACAAAATGACCCCATTTTGGAAAGCTAACACCCCACCGTATAATCTATGAGGCATAATGAGTCTTTTGAATGGTTCATTTTTTTCCAGAAGTTTTTGGAAAATGTGGAAAAAAAATTAAAACGCATTTTATTTTTACACAAAGTTGTCCATTTATAAGATATGTCTAACACACAGCATGTACATAGCAAAAATGACACCCCAAAGTACATTCTGCTACTCCTCCTGAGTATGGCAATACCACATGTGTGAGATTTTTACATAGCCTAGTCACATACAGAGGCCCAACATTGAAGTAGCACCTCCAGGCGTTCTATGAGCATAAATTACACATCTCATTTCTCAGCCACCTATTACACTTTTGAAGACCCTGAAGCACCAGGACTATGGAAAGGTCCACAAAATTACACCATTTTGGAAAGCTAACACCCTGATGTATAATCTATGAGACATAATGAGTCTTTTGAAAGGTTAGTTTTTTTTCAGACGTTTTTGGAAAATGTGGAAAAAAAATGAAAATGCATTTTTTGTACACAAAGTTGTCCATTTATAAGATATTTCCAGCACACAGCATGTACATAGCAAAAATTACACCCCAAAATACATTCTGCTACTCCTCCTGAGTATGGCAATACCACGTGTGCCTGGCCGCATACAGAGGCCCAACATCCAAGTAGCACCTCCAGGCGTTCTAGGAGCATAAATTACACACACAAATTCCTGCCAACCTATCACATTGTTGAAGGCTCTTCATATTTCTAACCAATAGCATGTACTGTACATACCAATTACAAACCAAAATACATTCTTCTGAGTAAAGAGTAAAGAAAAGATTACCTGTGGTTTTAGTAGTGCAGTGGTCCACAGGAGGAGAGCATCGGTCCAGGTAGCAGGCAGGGATGTGGTCAGAAGCAGCAAAAGGATCGTCCATGAAGCAAGCAGGAATACTGTCCATAGTACAGGCAGCAGGCAGAGATATGGTCAGTGCAGCCAAAGTATTGGTCCAGGCAACAGGCACATGGTCCATGAAAAGTCCTGGGTCAGTGAAGGTAGAGTTATTGTCAGCACAGCCAAAGTATTGGTCCAGGCAGCAGACAGGACCATCAAGTTTAGGGCCTCGGTCAGGAAAGAATGGGGACAGGGGTAGAGACTTCTCCCACCCAAATCGCTTTGAAGCCTCCGGACAACCAGACCCTGTTCTGGGAATTACAAAACAAAGAGGAAACCAAAAACAGTTTTTCACAACTCAGAACACTATTCTACAGCCCCTCACATATGTAAGACCCATGTGTAGCAGGGTGAAAGATCAGTCCAAGGGGCAGGCAAAAACATGGTCAACAAGCCGAGATCAGTGCAGGTAAAAGGCAGAAATAGACGGTAGGCAGAGGCATAGTCGATAGTCCAGGGTCAGTTCACGTGAAAGGCAGGAACATGGCGGATATACAATGCAGACGGCAGGTAGAGGCATAGTCAATAAACAGGCCAGGGTCAGTTGAGTTGAGTTGAGGCACTAGGTTGGTTGGTTGGTTGAGGCACAGGGAAATAATCAGCACAGAGATTGAAACCAGGGAAATGGAAATAGAAATTTGGGCTAATAGTTTACGACAGTGTGATAGCACTTGAGGCATTCTCCGATGCTAGGGATGAGCCGAACACACCCCTATTCGGTTCGCAGCAGAAAATGCGAAAAGGCAAAAAATTAGTTTGAACATGCAAACACTGTTAAAGTCTATGGGACACGAACATGAAAAATCAAAAGTGCTAATTTTAAAGGATAATATGCAAGTTATTGTCATAAAAAGTATTTGGGGACCTGGGTGCTGCCCCAGGGTACATGTATCAATGCAAAAAAAGTTTTAAAAACTGACGTTTTTTCGGGAGCAGTGATTTTAATAATGCTTAAAGTAAAACAATAAAAGTGAAATATTCCTTTAAAATTTCATACCTGGGGGGTGTCTATAGTATGCCTGTAAAGTAGTGCATGTTTCCTGTGCTTAGAAAAGTCCCTGCACAAAATTACATTTCTAAAGGAAAAAAAGTCATTAAAAAACACTTGCGGCTATAATGAATTGTCGGGTCCCGGCAATACAGATAAAAGTCATTGAAAAAAACTACATGGGTCCCCCCCCCAGTCCATTACCAGGCCCTTTGGGTCTGGTATGAATATTAAGGGGAACCCCGAACCAAAAAAAAAAAAAAAAATGTGTGGGGGTCCCCCCAAATTCCATTGCCAGGCCCTTCAGGTCTGGTATGGAGATTAAGGGGAACCCTGTGCCAAATCAAAAAACAAAAAGGCGTAGGGGTCCCCCTTAAAATCCATACCAGACCCTTATCCGAGAACGCAACCTGGCAGGCCGCAGGAAAAGAGGAGGGGACCAGAGAGCGCCCCCCCTCCTGAACCGTACCAGGCCACATGCCCTTAACATGGGGAGGATGTCCCCATGTTGATGGGGACAAGGGCCTCATCCCCACAGCCCTTGCCCGGTGGTTGTGGGGGTCTGCGGGCGGGGGGCTTATCGGAATATGGAAGCCCCCTTTAACAAAGGGGACTCCCAGATCCCGGCCCCCCCCTATGTGAATTGGTAACGTGGTACATTGTACCCATACCATTTCACCCAAAAAAGGTAAAAAAACACACACACAGCTTGGGACAAGTTTATGACACTGAGGACTCTTTGGCAGTAGCCTTTAACAGTTTTAGAAGGAAGAGTCGCTTCGTTAATCACAAAGTCCTCGCAAAAGGACAAAAAGCAAAGCAGAGCTCCTTCTGTTACCTCAGATCTCCCTTCAGACAGGTCTGAAGATGATGAAGATGAGGAGGACATAGCACCATCAGAGGATAAAGATGAGGAGTCAGAAGGATCTGGGATTTCAGAGGAACCTTCTCTGCTTCCCAGGTTATAGAATTGCAGGTGCAATACTATACTGAAACAGTACGTTCTGCATTTAAATGACCTTTTTCAGAATTAACTCACCTGTCTCCTCCCTGGGTTCATTAAAATCCCCACAGGCTGCATGTGCCTTTCCGATTCATTCTTTATTGGAGAATCTGATTTATGCAGACTGGAAACATCCAGATAGGCGCTTTCCTCCTCCTAGGAAGTTTTAAGTTCTTTATCCAATGGAGGAGAAGTCTACCAAGAGGTGAGGTCTGCCTTCAGTGGATGTGGCTATTTCTTGTGTAAATAAAAGCTTAACCTGTCCAGTGGACAATGCCCAGGTATTTAAAGATCCTTCTGAGAAAAAAGTTGGAATCTTTACTAAAGGCTTCCTTTCTCCTGGCGGGAGCAGTGACCAAACCTGCCGTGGCAGCAGTGGGTATGTGTCAGGTCTTAAAGGATCAGGTGAAACAGCGGCTGAAAGACTTGCCTCCGGAGAAGATCACATTTTGGGATAATATGCCCAGGGTCCATCAGGGACTCTATTCAACAGGCATCTCGCCTTGCGCTTCAACTGGTGCACATGCACAGAATTCTTTGGCTGAAGCACTGGTCAGCGGAAGCACCATGCAAAAAGCTGTTGACCAGCTTTCCCTTCCATGGTGAACACCTTTTTGGGGATGATTTGGAAGAGTATATCCAAAAGATATCAAGCGGCAAGACTATTCTGTTGCCGGAGAGGAAGAAAAACAAGCGTCCTTGTTTTAAACGTTCTCTCTCCCTGGCTCCTGGTAGATCTGCCTCCAGCCAGTGGCGATGGCATTTTCAGCCAGCCACAAAGGCTAAGGAAAGCCAGGCTCAGAAGAACGAGAAGCCGTGGGGTTCGCAAGCAGAACCCCAAAGCCTCTTTGTGAAGAGGCGCCCCCGCTCAGCCGATTGGGGGGGGGCGGCTTTGTCAGTTTCAGCGGCATGGCAGACAGAAATCCAGGACAAGTGGGTAGTATACACAGTATCCCTAGGGTACAAACTGGAATTTCGAGAGATCCCATCTTCTCAGTTCCGAAGTTCAGGGCTCTCCAAAGATCCACTAAAAAGAAGATTCTTCTTCAAAGGATTGGATCACTTGCTGTCTCAGGGGGTGATCACAGAAGTACCCCTAAAAGAGCAAGGTTCAGGTTTTTATTCAAACCTCTCTGTGATTCCAAAGCCAAATGGAGACGTCAGACCCATCCTGGATCCAAGATCTCTAAATCAGTTTCTGAACATTCGTAATTTCCGAATGGAAACTATTCGATTTGTGGCATTAAAGCCCACATGCGCTACTTTACAGGCATACTATAGACACCCCCCAGGTACGAAATTTAAAGGAATAATTTACTTTTATTGTTTCACTTTAAGCATTATTAAAATCACTGCTCCCGAAAAAAATGAAGTTTTTAAAACTTTTTTTTGCATTGATACATGTCCCCTGGGGCAGGACCCAGGTCCCCAAACACTTTTTATGACAATAACTTGCATATTACCCTTTAAAATTAGCACTTTTTATTTCTCCCATAGACTTTTAAAGGGTGTTCCGCGGCTTTCAAATTTGCCGCGAACATCCCAAATTGTTCGCTATTCGGCGAATGGGCGAACAACAACTCATGTTCAACCTGAAGATAAAGCTCATCCCTATCCGATGCATAGGCCAGGTTGGGAGGGACATTGGGGACCATGGAAACTGGTGTCTTTCCTAACTCCTCTTTTGCTGCACACCCGACATCTTTTTTGGCATCTTCTTCCGGTTGCTGATGGTGGAATATTTTCAGGAAAATGGCGCTCATGCAGCCTGCTGACACAGTTGGAGCAAATGCTTTCTGGGGTGAGCCTTGTTGATAGATCAGGGCAGTGACAATATTTTCGATAAATTTGATAAAGGGGTTGGGCTTTTCTGTTGATTTTTGATAAGTGACGTATGCATTTTAAATGGCCAAATGGAAGTATATTGCGACTTTTTTGTACCAGAAGAGGGATTTTCATGTTGAAAGATAGGGCTGCAGCATTTAATCGTTTAAATCCACCCCCCCCATGAACTTATTGTATTCGTTGATACAGCAAGGCTTTTGAACGGGGCCACGTCTTCTTTGAAGTTCCACAGAGGTGTCATTGTGGATGGTGGACATGATGTAAACATCTTTCTTATCCCTCCACTTCACGGCCACCGATTCCTCATTCCTCAGGCTTGCTGATTCCCCCCTTTGTAGCCTTGTGGTGACTAGACACTGTGGGAAGCCTTTCCTGTTTTTTCTTGCTGTACCACAGGCCAAAGTTTTCTTCAGGTATAGGTGGCAAATAAAGGGGCAAACTGGTGTAGTAATTGTCCCTGTAAATATGATACCCCTTTTGGAGGAGTGGGAATGCCAACTCCGAGACAATTTTCCAGCTTATTCCCATGTACATTGGACATTTAGGGGGCTGGAGCTGGGAGTCTTTGCCTTCGTACAGACGAAAGGCATTAACATATCCGGAGGAGCTTTCACAGAGTTTGTTGAGCTTTAATCCGTACCTCGCCCTCTTACTGGGGATATACTGCTTTATTCCCAGCCGGCCTGTTAAATGGACCAGGGATCCCTCCACAGAGATGTTCTTGTCAGGGATGAAAAGTTTGGCAAACCTCTTATTAAAAAAATCTATTAGGGGGCGAATTTTATACAATTTATCAAAGTCTGAGTTATCACTGACATGCAGGAACTGGCTGTGCTGTGAAAGGGGGGATTGTGGCTGACCCTGTGCTAGAAGGCAGACACAATGGGTTTGCCAAGGCATCCGGAAGATGGGTTTGGGCCCTACTTCTTTGGCGTGGAATTCCAGCGCTTGTACTGGGCCTTTCCTCCTGGGGTCTAGCAGCGCTTGTACTGGGCCTCTCCTCCTGGGGTCTAGCGATGTTGGCATTTGCTGATAGGCCATTGGGGTGATTGGCTCTGCTGGTAGCCACCTGGTGTTCAGACCGTCTTCTTTTTGGACGGACTACTTCCTCCTCCAATTCGGATGCCTTCGGGGGGCTCGTATTGTGAACCAGAATCGGATCTGGAATCAGAACTGTACTGGGGTGGTGAAAGGTCCCCGCTGCGCTCATCGGTCAGGCTTAGCATTTGGTATGCTTCTTCTGGAGTGTATACTCTTCTGGACATGGTGGCTTTATGACAGGGCTGCACGGCAGGGACTAATGGGCTGTACGTCAGCTAGAAACTGACTGCACGTCAGCCACTGCTGGGCTCACGGGACAGGTACTCAGATGGGGTGACAGGTACTCAGACGGGGCGACAGATACTCTGACAAGGCAACAGACACTCTGATAAGATGACAGGTACTCCTGATAGGGGTGACAGGTACTCCAGATAGGGGTGACAGGTACTCCTGATCGGGGTGACGGGTACTCCGGTACTCCTGATGGGGGTGACAGGTACTCTTGATAGGGGTGCCAGGTACTGCTGATTGGGGTGACAGGTACTCCTGATCGGGGTGACAGGTACTCTTGATAGGGGTGACAGGTACTCCTGATTGGGGTGACAGGTACTCAGGTACTCCTGATGGGGGTGACAGGTACTCCTGATGGGGGTGACAGGTACTCCGGTACTCCTGATGGGGGTGACAGGTACTCCGGTACTCCTGATGGGGGTGACAGGTACTCAGGCACTCTTGATGGGGGTGACAGGTACTCTTTATTCGGGGGGGGGAATCTGGGCACAGTAATAATGAACACAGTAACACTGTAACTCACTGTTACATTTTCTCCTCCTCACACTGGATCAGTGTGTGAGGAGGAGAACCCAGCAACAGCCGTTACACTCGGGTTTGTTTACACTTGTGACCGGCTGCGATTGGACACAGCCGGTCACGTGGTAAAGAGCCAATTTCAATTACTCTTAACCCTGATTGGGGCTGGGCTTTGTCCAAGGGACAAGCCTTGTCCCCGATCGCCGCGCTGTGCGTCCCCAAGCAGCGTGCACGCGAACCTTTTTCAAAGTGACCGGCTGTGATTGGACACAACCGGTCACGTGGTAAAGAGACAATTTCATTGGCTCTTTACCCTGATCGGGGATGGGCTGTGTCCAAGGGACACGCCTCATTCCAATCGCTGCAGTGGCGGTGAGAAGCGGGTGACGTCATATGACTTCCACCCAGAGGGAGGAAGCGTTCCTGCCGCCGCCATATTACTATGACACGGTATGGAACTGGTTAAACCCAAGCTCTGCACTGGATCATTGCTGAATGGTCTTTCAGTCTTTGCTCCAATGTTCCTGACCCTGATACTAATACTGACCTGCTTTTGAATTACCCTTGTCTACCTATGTTTGCTGCCTGTCTCCAACATCCCCAACACCCAACAATCCTTAGCCTTGACTTTTGACCAATTTCTACCCAACAACTTTGTGCTTTGCTGCCCACATGTTAGTTTCTGCCTCTGATCCTGCCTATGATTCAGTGCCCTTTTGCTCAGCTACAGTGGGTATAAAAAAGAATCATGCTCTTTAAAATAATCCCACTTTGTTGCTTTGCAGCCTGCAAGAAAGACACACAGTTTTTGTTTTATCCAGCTGTAATTACTCAGTGCAAATTAGAACATCCAAGTGAAAGATATAATGCCAACATGTAAAAAAAAATATATAAATACTATAAGAGTATGGGTTCACCTCAGGAAATACCAAAATTGGAATGGGAAAACGTCACCTCTAAAACTCCCTATCTCGGCAATAGATCACATAATACCTGGTAGCAACTTTAAGTCCTGGTTGGGTAAGGGCATCACCTATGTAGAAGACATACTAGAGGGCTCGGTAATTAAAGAGTTTAAAACTCTACAAATGGAATATCAGTTACCCTTACAAGAACAATATAGATACTTCCAGATAGCCCATCTACTTAAAAAAAATACTCAGTTATCTACCGTACTACCGGCAAAAATAACCAAATATTATAAACAAAACCCACCTGTGACCAAAGCTATATCAATCACATAGCGCTTATTGGACCGAGGTTATAACAAACCTGTTATATACCAAGGACTGGAAAGGGTTTTGAAAATGGATAGAGAGGAATTACTGTCAGATAAGCCTAAAACCAAGAGTATAAAAATAAGGGTAAACCTCATCAACCTCACAATTCTAGTAATAAAAAAACGGGTAAACCCATTACATTTGTGACCACATTTTCCCAAGAATATAATCAAATAGTCAGAATAATAAAAAAGAATCTGCCAATATTGTATACAGACAAAGATTTAAATGGGATTTTGCAAGCAGGTTGCCTTTCTTGTTCATACATCACGGGACACAAAGCGGCATAGTCATTACTATGTGGGTTATATAGAATTACCTTCAGGTGCTGGCACTGGCAACTTCCAAAACAGGAAGTACCCTCCCCTATATAAGCCCCTCCCATCCGGGAGCACCTCAGTTTTTTGCCAGTGTCTAAGGTGTTGGCCAAGGTTAACATGTATTCATCTGGGCTTGTGTACAGGTTCTCTGGGCCTTAGCAAGCTATTCCGGATCCAACCAAAAAAGCTTCATAGCTAAACGGTCGGTACCCGGGCCTTGCAGAGAAGAGCAGGGTTTTGCCTGTAATGCCTCTCTTAGGAGGGCTGGACCCTGGGATCCAGAGCTCTGGTCATACCCAAAACCAAGAAGCTATCTGTGCAGGGTGCTATACAGGTCCAGGGGAGTGGAATCCTTGGGAACCCGGTCCCTGAAGGTCTAGTACAATGCCTGCCGTGAGAGGTGAAGTTTGGGCTTCTGTGGACCAAACAAAGTCCTGCGGCGGGGAAAAGGTAAGTGGGGGCCCCTCAGGAACTTGGTTCTATTGAGGGGACCCCCAAGCCTAATATGTCTTTCTGCCTGTTACCTAAAGGTATTCCCGCTAATAGCTGTATATGCCTAAGAAATCCTAGAAATGTCTTTTCATAAAGGAAGTTTTAAAAACTGTAAACCTAGAAATGTTTTTCATAAAGGAGTTTTTTAAAAAAAAAAAAAAAAGACAAAAGTGCGGTACCTGTGTTTGTCCACTAGAGGCCGCTGTGGGACGTCTTTTTTTCTTGGGACTATTCCTTCCATGGTGAAAGTCCAGGCAGATGAGTGAGCTCTCTATCAGGGAAGCTGCATTCCTCTGTCATGCTGCCAAGTAGTTTCCTTCCATCCCCGAGTCCTGGTGAAACAGGGACCCTGGCTCCTCTCCCTACATGGCGCCAAGAGCGCACACGTGCATGCGTGCGCGCGCACACACGCTTTCTTTTTATAGATTTAGCTTCAAAAAAGGGTGCGGAGCCTGACGGATGACGCGCTCTGTGCGCCCAGCGCTTCTGCGCATGTGCGGGCGTCCCAGCAAGATAAAAGGACTCAGTCCACGCTGCTTGCTATGGACACAGAGCATAAAAAGGAGCTGGTAGCATGGTATAGGGGCTTACAGCGGGCGGTTGATACAGGCATCCCCAGAAAGACGCATTAGTAGACACCCACTGATGTACATAGCAGCAAATTGCATTAGACTATTTCAGTAAAGGGGTGTATTGCGGCTGGAATACCTCAGCTTTGAACTAAGGAATATGCCGCCTAAAAAACTCTGAGATATACCTCTCAGGAAGTGTAGGGGGTCTCCATCGGGCTCTGAGGATCTGGAGCAGTAGCTGCACCTTCCTCCCCTGAGAAATCAGAGGTTAATGCCCATAAGGAACCCCCGGGAGTGCCAGGTACTGCGGCTGTCCTCAGTCCACCTGCTCCTGCATATATAACAGAGGAGGTTTTTGCCTCAACTCTGGAGGGATTGGTGGCAGCATTGATCGCTTCTTCTCTACAGGAAAGAAAGCGTGCCAGATCTCCATCCCCTCCATTAGAGTGCCTGTTGGCAGAGCAACAGTCCCAGGAAGGGACTGACCTACCTGAAGGGGATCAGGAGGAGGTTAACTCTGTTTTTGAGGAATCGACAGTAGATGAACCATTTTCAGCATCACAGACTGAAAGATTGTGGGTCCAGACCCTAACTGACATGGTTCGATCTGCATTTAAAATGCCTCTTGTTCAACCATCAACTACTGCTGTCTCCTCATTGGGGTCGCTAAAAGCTCCCCAGATTAATTGCTCCTTTCCAATTCATCCATTATTGGAAGGACTTATATACCAGGACTGGGAACATGCTGATAAACTATTTGTTCCACCTAAAGAAATTTCAGGTGATCTATCCCATGGAGGAAAAATTCACCCAGAGATGGAATGTTCCTACGGTGGACGCAGCCATTTCTTCTGTGAACAAATCACTGACATGTCCAGTAGATAATGTTCAAATGTTCAAAGATCCAGTAGATAAAAAATTGGAGTCTTTATTAAAATCTGCTTTTTCCACAGCAGGGGCTGTTACACAGCCAGCAGTGGCAGCTATTGGGGTCTGCCAAGCTTTAAAGGATCAAATGAAAATGGTCCTGAGGGATTTGCCAGACCAGCAGGCCCAGGCTCTGGCTAATCTGCCTAGAGCATTATGCTTTGCGGTTGACGCCATCAAGGATTCTATCCATCAGGCCTCCCGCCTCACGCTGTCTTTGGTACATATGCGTAGGCTTCTGTGGCTCAAGAACTGGTCTGCTGAAGCTCCCTGTAAGAAGCTCTTAGTTAGCTTCCCATTTCAGGGAGAACGCCTTTTTGGCGAAGACCTGGATAAATATATCCAGAAGATTTCCAGTGGTAAAAGTACTCTCTTACCAATTAAAAAGAGGTCTAGGGGTCCATCTTTTAAGAGGGCTACCTCTCCTATCCCTGGGACGTCTGCTACTAAGCAGTTTCGACGGCCTCCTCGGTCAAACTCAGGAGGTAAAAATCAGGGACAGTCACAGGGTAATAAAAAACCCTGGATCCGAAGAGGTACTAAACCAGCCTCCAAGTCAAGCCTATGAAGGGCTGCCCCCACTCAAACGGGTGGGGGGAAGACTTCAGTTGTTCACAGAGACCTGGCGGGAGACGATCAAAGACGGATGGGTGCTCTCCGCAGTAACCCTGGGATACAAGTTGGAGTTAAAAGAGTCTCCTCCTTCCCATTTTATGTGGTCAGGCATGCCAAGAGACCCTCTGAAAAGAGGGTCTCTCCTATTGGCGTTAGAACAACTATTGCTCCAAGGAGTAATTATGGAGGTTCCTATGGAAGAGTGGGGGTTGGGTTTCTACTCAAACCTTTTCACAGTCCCGAAACCAAACGGGGACATAAGACCCATATTGGACCTAAAGAGTCTAAACAAATTTCTAAACGTCCGGTCTTTCCGGATGGAGTCGATCCGATCGGTCACCGCTGCCCTACAGGGGGAGGAATGGTTAGCCTCGATCGACATCAAAGATGCTTACTTGCATGTTCCCATCTTTCCAGGTCATCAAAAATGTCTACGCTTTGCAGTAGAAGGGCGCCATTTTCAGTTCAGAGATTTACCATTCAGTCTGGCCACAGCACCACGAGTGTTCACAAAAATTCTGGCCCCACTGTTGGCCGATCTAAGAACACGAGGTGTAACGATAATGGCATACCTAGACGACCTGTTGTTGATGGACCACTCAGTTGCCAAGCTAGAAGTGGTAATTGTCGATACAATCAAGTATCTAGAATCTCACGGTTGGGTCATCAACCTGGACAAGTCAGCCCTACAGCCAGTGAAAAACCTGGTATATCTAGGGCTACGGCTGGATTCAGACCAGAGGAAGATTTTCTTACCTCTAGACAAGGTATCCTCTTTGAGGGGCTTGGTCCGTCTGCTTTGTGCAAAAAGACAGCCGTCCATACGCCTGTGCATGAGGCTGCTAGGAAAGATGGTAGCATCATTCGAAGCTGTGCCATAAGCCCAATTCCACTCAAGGAATTTACAGAGGGCCATATTGTCAGCCTGGAACGGAAAAATTCAGGCTCTAGACTTCCCGATGGCTTTGTCCCCTTCCGTTCGGAAGAGTCTCTGCTGGTGGTTGATCCCCCAGAATCTCCAGAAGGGAAAACCCTTCAGTCCGATATCCTGGAAGGTGGTCACTACAGATGCCAGCCTTATAGGCTGGGGGGCAGTACTGGAGCAATGGTCTCTCCAGGGCAGATGGTCAAATGTAGTAAAGACCCTGCCCATCAATCTCTTAGAGATACAAGCAGCCCGGTATGCCCTAGTAGCCTGGACATCCAGACTCCAAGGGTCCTCTGTCAGAATTCAATCAGACAATGCCACAGCAGTGGCATATATCAATCATCAGGGAGGCACCAGGAGTCGTGCAGCCCAGAGGGAAGTAAGTCACATCCTGGAATGGGCAGAAAAGCATGTCCCATGTATATCAGCTGTCTTCATTCCAGGGGTGGAGAATTGGAAGGCGGACTTTCTGAGTCGCCAACAGTTATGCCCAGGGGAATGGTCCCTTCATCCCGAGGTCTTCCGAGCAATATGTCAGCGGTGGGGAACACCGGATGTAGATCTGCTAGCATCCAGATTCAACGCAAAGGTGGACAGATTTGTCTCCCGGACAAGGGATCCCCTCGCTTGCGGCTCGGATGCTCTGGTGTTCCCTTGGGATCAGTTCAGACTGATATATGCATTCCCTCCGCTACAATTGTTGCCTCGACTCCTTCGCAGAGTCAGGTTGGAAAAGAAGCCGGTGATCCTGGTGGCTCCAGCGTGGCCCCGAAGGGCCTGGTACGCGGAGATCATCAAAATGTCTGTGGGGAGTCCTTGGACCCTTCCACGTCGTCCGGACCTGCTTTCGCAAGGACCGATATACCACCCTTCCTTACTAACTCTAAGTTTAACGGCCTGGCTATTGAAGCCCACATCCTAAAAGAAGAGAGGTCTCTCTAACTCTGTGGTATCAACTATAATCAATGCCAGGAAGCCTGTATCCAGGCAGATCTACTATAGAGTTTGGAAGGCGTACATCACTTGGTGCGAGGCCAGAAAATGGCATCCACGTAAGTACGTTATAGGCAGAATTCTGGACTTCCTACAGTGGGCTGTAGACAGGAAGTTTGCCTCAAGTACTATCAGGGGTCAGGTTTCGGCCTTATCAATACTATTTCAAAGGCCCCTGGCTATGCATTCACTTGTCAAATCCTTTATGCAAGGGGTGACTCGTATTATTCCACCGATTAAAGCTCCCATATGCCCATGGGATCTAAATTTGGTTCTGTCGGTTCTGCAGAAGCAGCCATTTGAACCTTTGCGGCACATTTCCTTGGTTCTACTCACCAGAAAATTGATATTTTTAGTAGCCATATGCTCGGCTAGAAGAGTGTCGGAATTAGCCGCCATGTCCTGTAAAGAGCCATATCTGGTTATTCATGAGGACAGAGTAGTGTTACGTCCTCACCCAGCCTTTCTTCCTAAGGTGGTATCGAGGTTTCACTTGAACCAGGATGTGGTTCTTCCTTTTTTCCCCAAACCAAGCTCGGTAGAGGAAAAGTTATTGCATTCTTTGGATGTAGTAAGAGCAGTTAAAGCTTATCTAAAAGCCACTGCTCAGATTCGTAGAACGGATTCTTTGTTTGGTCTGCCGGAAGGCCCCAGAAAGGGTCAGGCAGCATCAAAATCTACTTTAGCCAAGTGGATTCGACAGGTCATAATACAAGCCTATGGCTTGAGAAGTAGACCGCCTCCGTTCAAAGTTAGGGCGCACTCCATGAGAGCAGTTGGAACTTCATGGGCAGTGCATCACCAGGCCTCCCTGGCTCAAATTTGTAAGGCCTCAACATGGTCTTCAGTACACACGTTTACTAGGTTCTACCAGGTGGACGTTAGAAGTCAGGAGGATGTCGCCTTTGGGCGCAGTGTGTTGCAGGCTGCAAAAGATCCTCATGCCTGATGGCGCCCAGCTTATGTATGGTGTATCCCCCCCCTCATTTGGCATTGCTTTGGGACGTCCCACATAGTAATGACTATGCCGCTCTGTGTCCCGTGATGTATGAACAAGAAAGTAGGATTTTTAAAACAGCTCACCTGTAAAATCCTTTTCTTGGAGTACATCACGGGACACAGAGCTCCCACCCCTCTTTTGGGGACACGTATTGCTTTGCTACAAAACTGAGGTGCTCCCGGATGGGAGGGGCTTATATAGGGGAGGGTACTTCCTGTTTTGGAAGTTGCCAGTGCCAGCACCTGAAGGTAATTCTATATAACCCACATAGTAATGACTATGCCGCTCTGTGTCCCGTGATGTACTCCAAGAAAAGGATTTTACAGGTAAGCTGTTTTAAAAATCCTACTTTTTTCTAGCCGACGTGCGCCCACACTGGGGACTGCACTATCACCTAGTCTATTCTCATCTAAACAATGCCAACCCACCTGGCTTTCCTATCCTGGAAGTTACCCCTGCAATATAAAAACCTGTAGGTATTGTAGTTTGTGTGATCTGGGTAAAACATTTGTTGCCACAGCTACAGATGAAGAGTTCACTATACAGCAATACATCAACTGTGGCACAAACTATGTAATTCACCTGATCACCTGCATTTCATGCAGCCTCCAATATGTAGGCTGTACCACATGTCCTTTGAGAACCCGTATAGGGGAACACTATTGTGACACAAATAATTCAAACGCCAGAAACATTTTGAATGTAACACGTCACTTTAGGGAATGTCATCAAGGCCATCTTTCCTCTTTCCGTTTTAGAGGAATAGAACGGTTGTCTCACTCGCCCAGAGGAGGTGACAGGGAGAGAAGACTATTGGGGAGAGAAGCATGGTGGATTTTTAGATTAAAAACTAGATCTCCTCAGGGGTTTAACCTGAGGTGGGATCTGGACTTGCACTTACATTAAGAATGCCTCTCCCCGGAGTCTCCCCTCTCTTTCTTTCTTTTCCTCCTCTGGTGTGTTTTTTCACATACCTGGATTATTATTTTTATCTTTTACTTAATGCTTTTTAATTTCATGGTGTGTTTTAATCATATGTATGTGTGCATGCATGACTGCGTACATACATGTACATATTATCACTATAGGGTGTGTGAAAAATAGTGGCATACACATGGATCACCCAATATGCATTGCAGCTGATTCCCCTTTTGGATAATTGCCTGCAGTCAATTTAGACAATTAATGGGTGGAGCCTGTGATCCTTAGAGCTACTATTTATTTCACAAGTTTCATGTCTGTAATGTGGTTATGACTAAGCCTTAGAGGCTGAATTGTGTCAACCTTTCCTATTTGCGTTTGTCTACTGTGGCTTGTAAATAAATATGTCTATTTTTTAAGAGCAACGACCGGAGTGCGGATCATCTTTTTTTCATTCATATCAATCATATACTCAGGTCTTCAGGAAAAAGACATCTGCACAAAATCTCAATCAATGATAGCTTGGGAACAGGAAATAGGGACAGAATACCCAACCCAACAGTGGGAAAGAACATTTTGCCTTATCTACAACTCTACAAAGAGCACAAATCTATGGGAAATGCAACAGAAATTAATTCTTAGATGGTACCTGACCCCATACCGTATTGCAAAAATACAGCCCGAGGCTTCTCCAAATTGCTGGAGGATATGCGGGTACAAAGGGACACTTCTACATATTATGTGGCCTTGTCCAAATCTATTATCATTTTGGTATCAAATAGAAGGGCTTATACTCAAGACCACAGGCCTTCAATTGTCACTTAATCCAGGTATGGCTGTACTCTCACTGGAGCTGAATAATACCCCGCCCCCACAATACAGGATAGTGGTATCAAACATACTACTGGCTGCACGTCTAATTATTTTAAGACACTGGAGAGACCCAAAAACACCCAATATTGCTGAAGTGATACACACCATACATACACATGGCATATATGAGAAACTACATTCTTCTTCTACAGCTAATTATGAGAAAATTAACCAAAAGTAGAAGTCTTGGTTTGACTGGTACACAAGAGGATCAAATATGTAAGAAATATGGTCAACATAAATAGAGGCATTCTGACTGAATAACTATGCTTAGCAGATACTTGTTAAGACAGGTTGTGTTATTTGTAACACATAGTTTGTTTTGATTATTACTAAGTATTCTCTGATTGACCAACCCCACAACCAAGTAGAGAGATCGCTGGGGTTGGATATATATGTGGTTATACTCCTATCACTGGGTAATTCCCAGACGTCATGGCTGCATCCAGTCAAATGCTAAATTCAAATAAAACCTACTATGTTTGTCATATGATTAAGCTATGAGATGTTGTTTTCTTTGTTTTCATAATGTAAACTATAAAACTCAATAAAAAGTTATTGAAATAAAAAAATAAAAATGTCAAAAACAGAATCACTGAGATTGGAAAAAGGATCACCCGCTCCTAAAAATAACTTGTAATTTCAGTCAGGTGTAGCTAATCATCTTCTCAATGTCACTCAATGCCATTTGACTTTAACTGGGATCAGCTGTGGTCATTTTAATTAGCTCAGCATGAAAAGAGCTTTCCTGAAGCATTTCCATCCCTGGTCGTGCAACTGAAGCAAACACCGGATCTCTGGGATAAAGTTGTGGACAGGCACAAGTCAGGAGATAAATACAAAAAAATATCAAAGGCTTTATCAATGCTTCAAAGCCCAGTGAAGTATATTATTAAAGCCACCCAAAAATGGAACTTCCGCTTTAAGGGAAGGTGACCCCCTGACATGCCACATTTGGCATGTCATTTTTTTTGGGGGGGGGGCGTGGAAACCCTCTTTATAGGGTTTCAGCTCTCACTTCCTCCTGGGGCTCTGCAGCGGCGGAAGGAAGTTCACCTCTCCCTCCTCCCTCTCAGCAACCATCTGGGACACATCACAGGTCCCAGATGATTACCTAGCCAGTCACAGTCCGCAGCGCGGCTCACGCATGCGTAGTGTGTGCCCGGCTGTGAAGCCACAGCCGGGCGCCCACAGTGACAATTCTGGTGCCGTGGAGAGGAGGGGGAGAGGAGCGGGGCTTCATTCCCCTGCATTGCTGGACCCTGGGACAGGTAAGTGTCTCATTTAGTCAGCAGCTGCAGTATTTGTAGCTGCTGACTTTTATTTTATTTCTTTTTGTCGGAACTCCCCTTTAAGAAGTGGAAGGTATTTGGTAGACCCTCCCTGGAACTGAATCAAAGAGTCAGGAGGAAACTGGTCTGAGATGCTACCAAGAGGCCGACAGCAAATCTGAAGCAGTTGCAGGAATTTATGACAAAGAGTGGTCATTGTGTGCATGTGACAACAATATCACAAATTCTCCACAAATGTGGCTTATATGTAAGGGTTGCAAAACAATGCCAGTCCTCAAGAAAGGCCACATGCAGTCATGACTGAGCTTTGTTAAAGCGCACCTTAAATATTCTGAGCCCACTTGGAAAAGGGTGTTATAGTCAGATGAGAGTAACATTTAATTGTTTGGCTTCAACACCAAATGATATGTCTGACGGAAATTCGATACAGCTCACCATCCAAATAACACCATTCCTACAGTAAAACATGGAGGTGATCATATCCTGCTATGGGGGTGTTTCTCTGCTGCAGGGACTGGAGCACTTGTCAGGCTGGAAGGAAGAATATATGGGGCAAAATACCGTCTCATTCTTGAGAAAAATCTACTGCCCTCAGCCAGAAAGTTGTCAATGAGAAGAAGGTTTACCTTCCAACATGACAATGGCGCAAAGCACACAGCAAAAACATATCACACAGTGGTTGACGGAGAAAAAGGTGAATGTCCTTGCATGGCCTAGTCAGAGCCCAGACTTAAACCCCATTGAAAATCTGTGGAATGACTTTAAGACTGTAGTCCAAAAATGGTCACCATACAATTTACCTGAACTTGAGCTGCAAAGAAGAGTGGGAAAATATTGCAAAGTCTAGATGTGCAAAATTAGTAGAGACATATCCCAACAGACTAAAGGCTGTAATTAAAGCAAAAGGTGGTTCAACAAAATACTCACACACGGGGGTGATCCTTTTTTCCAACAAAGTGATTCTGTTTTTGAATTTTTTTCTGACATGTTGGTGTTTATCTTTCACTTGGGTGGTATAAGTTGCACAGAGTAAACTGCGCCTGTCTTCATTTCAGGCTTCAAAGCAACAAAATGTGTGTATTTTACGGGGGGGGTGATTCTTTTATTTCCCACAATGTATTACTCAACCAGGCTTGTAACTTGACACCACTTTTAACCAAACTGCTTTAGTATCAGCTATACCCTTGCTTGTCTGATATTGGCAATCTTAAGTTTCAGCCTACAGTGTCTACACCCTGACACTTGAGGCTTTCCATTTCCCCTAGAGACCATGTCCCAACTTCCAGGGGTGCTCTGATGGGTACTGAGAAGGAGACCACCATTGTCACCTCGGACCTCACATACAGGTACTGTATGTGGCATAGACATGTGCACACTGAAATATTTTGTTTCGGAATTTCGTTTTCGTCCGAAAAATGTATTTATTTAGTTACTCCCGAAATTCGTTTTTATTTATTTAGTTTTTCGTTAGAAATTGCATTCGTCCGAAAATCTGAATTAATTAAGGTCGAATCTGTCATTGAAGGCTTATGGTGTCTGTCGAATGTTCAAAGAAGATTTGACGGAGCAGCAAAACTGTACGACGCTGCAATCATACATTTCCGGTCGAATGTTCCGCCTACAAGCTATAGTAGAATTCTAATGTTGTATGACACTAGTAACAATTATATTTATTAATTACTATTACTAGTCAACCAACATTAGAATTATTCTATAGCCTATGGGCGGATGCATTTGACCGGAAATGTAGGATTGCAGCGTCGTACAGTTTACCTGCACCGTCAAATCTTCTAACTTTCGGCAGACACCATAAGCCTTCAATGACAGATTCGACGTTTGTATGTTTTTCGATGCTTTGTCGAATCTTCGTCGTTCATGTTGAATTGTCAAGTTAGTTCTAGCTATTTTACTGCTCCTCCTCTTTGGTTACAATCAGCCAATAACATTCATCATCATCATTATTTTTATTTTACTTCCCCCACCCAATTCCAGCAGCAATCTTTTCTCTCTATAATGTCAAATCTTTTCTCTCTATGTCGAATCTTTTCTCTCTATAATGTCAAATCTTTTCTCTCTATGTCAAATCTTTTCTCTCTATGTCGAATAATCTTGGACTAATAGAGTTAAGGTTAGGCACATTCGACCACAGGTTCGATAGACACAAATTGTTATTGTCAGCGTCACGTCGAATCTCCTATCTATATCGAACTGTCATCTCAACGAAAACGAAAATAAAGCATTTGTTTATGTTGGATCTTTCGGTTTTCGGATTATGTGCTTTCGTTTTCGTTTGTTAAAACGATAACGAAAATACCTGAAATTCGGACGAAAATGCATTCGGACAAAAACGAATGCACATGTCTAATGTGGCAGCAATATTCAATATGTTAGTCACATAAGACTTACAATGTTATATACAGTACATGGAATACTTGCTCCACAAGTACAGGAGATAAATATAATAAAGAGGTGTTTTTTTGGGGGAAAAAAATAATAATTTAGCAATGCTCCAGTAATAAAAAAAATACACACTTATATGACAGTTTGAATTTGTTTTAAGGTAGAAAATATACTTTTCATACACATTGGGTTATAACTAATTGTATCATTATTTATTCAAATTCTGTGTGCTATAATACACTACCCCTCTCCCCAACTTTATCACTCACCAAAAGTCTGATGTTCAAGAGACCTCCATTACTGCTTGCAATGATATCTCCTATTTGCCCCTTCTTCCAAAGCAAAAGGACACGTGCAACTAGATCAAGGCACATACACTGCAGTGAGAATAAGAGAGAGAGGTGCACCAAGGAGAGGTTGTCGGGAGCAATGTCCAATTGTGGTGGGTAGGAGTGGTGACCACGAGTGGTGGCAGACTTTAGAATAACATGAATTTCCCAATGATGTCAGCGCAAACAGGAGGCAGAGACATTCTATGCATTGCCATGTTGAAAGAACAAAAGCAAGTAATGTAAAGTACTGTGAACTATATACTGTATGCATTATACCTATCTATCCAGCAGGTGGCACTGTAGTGTGTATCTATGGTAATGTAGTTTATATTGCGTTTAAATGTACCGGATTGTTTATGTAGCTTCGATGTATGTCTTTTAAATGTTCTTCAATAAACATTTTTTCTGGATAAAAAAATAAAAATCTATGGTAATGTAATAAGAGAAAGTGTTATCTCTCTCATTGTATGTAGTTGTATCCTCCTTGTTCCTGTTCCATGATAAAGATATCCTCCATAAAAGTAAAGTTGTTTGCTGTATCCATGAAGCTTCCAGCGCATAATTTCAATACAATATTTTCAATACAATATTTCAAAACTGACAACAGGTTGTGGGCCCAGTGCACCCAGCGAACCCAGCAAGCACTAAGCAGGCACTGGAGCAAAGAATTCTGCATATCAGTAAGTTCTGTACACAAACTGCTGAAAGATGGCAAGTAGTTCAGATGTGAAGTTGCAATCACAGGCTGAACAATGCCAATTACCAGCTGTGGAAGTTTAACTAGAAATTATTCTAAGCAAGGATGACTTGTGGCAAGTGCTGACTACAGACAGGCCCACAAACGGAGAGACAGAGGACTGGGACAGGAAGGATAGACAGGCAAAAGTGACTATAAGCTTATTAGTGGAAGATGACCAGCTTATCTACATAAGAACAGAGAAAACGGCCAAAGGTATGTGGACTTCATCACAAAAACTGCATGAGCATTCAAGTCCAAACAGCAAACTGTTTCTACTAATAAAGCTTTATAATATGAGACTATAAGAAGGCCAGCAAATGTGTAACCATGTGAAAGCTATGCTAAAGTTTATAGAGCAGCTGTGTGCCATTGGTGAGGACATCAAAGATAACCATATTGTTGCCCTGCTCCTCGACAGCCTTCCAGAGACATATACTGCTCTTATTAACACTTTAGAAACCAGACTCGAGCAGGACCTGACACTAGAATATGTCAAATGGAAATGAATCGATGAATATGACAGAAGGAAAGAAAATACTCACCATGATGACAAAGCTCTTAAGATGTACAAAGGCACAATGCACAACAAGGCAAGCAGAGTATCCTTGTAAAGAAAGTGCTGTATGTTCCAGAACCAGAAAACAGCCTTCTATCAGTGAAAAGTCTTGCAAACAACGGTCTCACAGTTAAGTTCCAGGGTGATGAATGCACAATTCGCAATAATAAGCAATTCCTCGCAAAAGGAAAACTGGATTATCACTTATACAGGCTCATCACCACAGACCAGCACGCCAATATAGTCTCTAATGACCTACACAGCAAATGTATTCACTTATGGCACAGGCGGCTGGGGCACAGAAGTCCAGAAGCTATACAGGACATTATAAAGAGAGGCTTATCAGAAGATTTACGGTAACTAGAGTTGAGCGGACACCTGGATGTTTGGGTTCGACGGGTTCGGCCGAACTTCGCAAAAAAGTCCGAGTTCGGGACCCGAACTTGACCCGAACTTGACCCCGAACCGGAATTCCATTAAAGTCAATGGGGACCCAAACTTTTGAGGACTAAATTGGCTCTAAAAAAGTAATGGAAAGGGCTAGAGGGCTGCAAATGGCAGCAAAATGTTGTTAAGGGCATGGCAAGTGCTCTGCAAACAAAGTTGGATAGGGAAATAACTTAAAATAACATAAAATACATAAAAATAAAAAATAATAATCTTGACCTACAGTAGGTGCCGCCGATATTGTGTCAATATCGCCGCTTCCAGCGGCGATATTGACACCCTATGAGCTCCGTCGCGAGAGCCAGCGCCGAGCTGTCTCATCATCGGGAAAGGAAAAAATGTTCCTTCCACGATGAGCGACACGCATTGCCGATAGGCGGGGATCCGACGCGGATTCCCGCCAATACCAGGCACTGCGTTTGGTATGAATCCTGAGCGGGAACTCCACGCCAATTTTTAAAGAAAAAACCGGCGTGGGTTCCCCCTCCATTGGCATACCAGGCCCTTGGGTCTGGTCTGGATTTAAAGGGGAACCCTACGCTGAAAAAACGGCGTGGGGGTCCCCCTCAAGATCCAAACCAGACCCTTATCCGAGCACGCAACCTGGCAGGCCGCAGGGGAAGAGGGGGGGATGAGAGCGGCCCCCCTCCCTCCTGAACCGTACCAGGCCACATGCCCTCAACATGGGGGGTTTGGTGCTCTGGGGCAGGGGGGCGACCTGCGGCCCCCCCACCCCAGAGCACCCTGCCCCCATGTTGATGAGGACAGGGCCTCTTCCCGACAACCCTGGCCGTTGGTTGTCGGGGTCTGCGGGCGGGGGGCTTATCGGAATCCGGGAGCCCCCTTTAATAAGGGGGCCCCCAGATATCGCCCCCCCACCCTATGTGAATGAGTATGGGGTACATCGTACCCCTACCCATTCACCTGGTGGAAAATAAATGGAAATAAAAACACAACACAGTTTTTAAAAGTATTTTATTGCACCGCTCCGGAGGTCTTCTTCCGACTTCGGGGGTCTCCGGTGTCGTCGCCGCGTTCTCCGGTTCTTTCTTCTGCCGGGCCTCCGCTAACTTCTTTTTAGCTCTTTTGCTAACGGAGGCCCGGTCTTCTCCGTCGTCTTCTTCTTCTCCCGCTCTCCGGTTCTTCTCCCGCTCTCCGGTGTCGTCGCCGCGTTCTCCGGTTCTTTCTTCCGCCGGGCCTCCGCTAACTTCTTTTTAGCTCTTTTGCTAGCAGAGGCTCGGTCTTCTCCATCGGCGCCGTCGGCGTCTTCTTCCCTCTTCTCTTCCTCGATGTTGACTCGTCGCTTCCTCTCGCAGTAATGGTAAATCTTCGGTCCGCAGAGATTAATCTATTCTTCACATGACGTCACAGTCACATGCTCCGGGGCACATGTGCCCTGGAGCATGTGACTGTGACGTCATGTGCACATGTGCCCTGGAGCATGTGACTGTGACGTCATGTGCACATGTGCCCCGGAGCATGTGACTGTGACGTCATGTGAAGAATAGATTAATCTCTGCGGACCGAAGATTTACCATTACTGCGAGAGGAAGCGACGAGTCAACATCGAGGAGGAGAAGAGGGAAGAAGACACCGGCGACGACGGAGAAGACTGGGCCTCTGCTAGCAAAAGAGCTAAAAAGAAGTTAGCGGAGGCCCGGCGGAAGAAAGAACCGGAGAACGCGGTGACGACACCGGAGAGCGGGAGAAGAACCGGAGAGCGGGAGAAGAAGAAGAAGGCGACGGAGAAGACCGGGCCTCCGTTAGCAAAAGAGCTAAAAAGAAGTTAGCGGAGGCCTGGCAGAAGAAAGAACCGGAGAACGCGGCGACGACACCGGAGACCCCCGAAGTCGGAAGAAGAGCTCCGGAGCGGTGCAATAAAATACTTTTAAAAACTGTGTTGTGTTTTTATTTCCATTTATTTTCCACCAGGTGAATGGGTAGGGGTACGATGTACCGCATACTCATTCACATAGGGTGGGGGGCCGGTATCTGGGGGCCCCCTTATTAAAGGGGCTGCCGGATTCCGATAAGCCCCCCTCCCGCAGACCCCGACAACCGACGGCCAGGGTTGTCGGGAAGAGGCCCTGTCCTCATCAACATGGGGGCAGGGTGCTCTGGGGTGGGGGGGCCGCAGGTCGCCCCCCTGCCCCAGAGCACCAAACCCCCCATGTTGAGGGCATGTGGCCTGGTACGGTTCAGGAGGGAGGGGGGCACTCTCATCCCCCCCTCTTCCCCTGCGGCCTGCCAGGTTGCGTGCTCGGATAAGGGTCTGGTTTGGATCTTGAGGGGACCCCCACGCCGTTTTTTCGGCGTAGGGTTCCCCTTCAAATCCAGACCAGACCCAAGGGCCTGGTATGCCCCTGGAGGGGGAACCCACGCCGTTTTTTTCTTTAAAAATTGGCGTCGAGTTCCCGCTCAGGATTCATACCAAACGCAGTGCCTGGTATTGGCGGGAATCCACGTCGGATCCCCGCTCAATACAGTGTCGCGTCTCCTCGCCATTGCAGCGAGCGCGACACGTGTCGCCACCCTGCTGCCGACATCTCGGCACTCCTGTCGCCGAGAATCTCGGCGATGGGAGCGCGATAGAAACACAATATCGGCGGCACCTACTGTAGGAGGACAAGGTCCATATGTGTCAGGACCTGGGTGTGAACCTGGGACCTCTTCTGTGTCTGGTATTGACTCTTTCCACTGAGCTATTTGGGATGCTGGACAGCTCCCTGCCTGATCTTCTGGATAAATCTGATCCAATGGATAACCCTGCCTTGAGTCTTGATTACTGTTGAACCTTGAACTCCTTTCTCCTCCCATGAACTTCCTATAAAGCCTTGTCTCAGTACTTCCTCTTTGCCAGGTAATTGTGCCTTCCCTACCAGTGCCTTAATGTTTTCTTTCCTGCTGCCATCTGTACCTACAACCACTCGTGATTGACCTTTGGCTTGTTCCTGGACTTCTCTACTGCCTGATCCCAATCTGCAACCACCCGTGTTTAACCCTTGGCCTGTTCTTTGACCACTCTACTGCTTGATCCCAACCTGCACCCACTTGTGATTGATTCCTTGGCTTGTTTATCCGCTATTGGACCCTGGCTTGTTCACACCCTGGTGGAGTAAACTTGAGGACCGCGACCTGGTACTAGCTTGCAGCTAAATCCATCTCCACCATCAGGAGCTCTGGGGAAAACCAGCTAGTACTTAGACTCCGCACCTCAGGTGAGCCTGTGTCATCTGCCAGAAGTGACTGCCTGTATGCCTGTCCTGCCACTGCTATTGCAATTGGTCTTCAAGCCCGATGCCTGATCGTGACAATATGGAGTAGGAGGTTGAGGTGGCGGTGGATGTGGTGGTGTAGGTGGAAGCGGCGGTGGAGGAGGACGAGGTAGCCAACACTGGTTTTTGTTTTTAATTTTTTTTTTTTTAATTAGGGTACACCCCAAAAGAGTGAGAAAGATCAAAAATACAACAATGGCTGGGTAAGGCCGTTATACATGTCTATTCTGCACAAGGTACGGACAAGTCCTGTGGGATCCATGCCTGGTTCATTTTAATGAAAGTGAGCTTGTCCACATTGGCTCTGGACAGGCGGCTGCGCTTGTCTGTGATAACGCCCCCTGCCATGCTAAATACACGTTCAGATAATACACTGGCTGCAGGGCAGGCCAGCACCTCCAAGGCGTAAAGGGCAAGCTCAGGCCATGTGCCCAATTTGGAGACCCAGAAGTTGAAGGGGGCAGACCTGTCATTCAGTACGTGTAGGCGTGTGCACACATACTGCTCCACCATGTTGGTGAAATGCTGCCTCCTGCTAAGACGTTCCATATCAGCTGGTGGTGCTGTTTGTTGTGGTGTGCTGACAAAGCTTTTTCACATTTTGGCCATGCTAACCCTGCCTTCTGAGGTGCTGGCGGTGCCCCAGCTGCGTTGGCGACCTCTTCCTCCTCCTTTGCCTTTGCCTTGTGCTTCCACTGTGCCCCCGCTGTCAGGTGGGAATGCCACCAGCAGCGCGTCTACCAGCGTGTGCTTGTACTCGCGCAACTTGTGTTCACGCTCCAGTGAGGGAATTAGGGAGGGTACGTTGTCCTTGTAACAGGGATCCAGCAGCGTGGCCACCCAGTAATCAGCACCTGTTAGAATGTGGGCAACTCGCCGGTCGTTGCGGAGACACTGCAGCATGTAATCGCTCATGTGTGCCAGGCTGCCCAGAGGCAACGAAAAGCTGTCCTCTGTGGGAGGTGTATCGTCTGTGTCCTCTGTATCCCCCCATCCACGCACCAGTGATGGCCATGAGCTGGTCTGGGTGCCACCCTGCTGTGAACATGGTTCCTCCTCCTCCATCTCCTCCTCCTCATCCTCCACCTCGTCATCCTCCAGAACTGTGCCCTTGCTGGACAATTGTGTACCTGGTGTTTGTTGGTGCAGGAACCCACCCTCTGAGCCACTTGTGAATGACTGCCCTGAAAACCTTGGAAATGGTCCATCTTCCTCCTCCTCCTCCTGTGCCACATCCTCTTCCATCATCGCTCGAAGCGTTTTTTCAAGGAGGCATAGAACTGGGATAGTAACGCTGAGAATGGCGTCATCGGCACTGGCCACGTTGGTGGAGTACTCGAAACAGCGCAACAAGGCACACAGGTCTCGCATGGAGGCCCAGTTATTGGTGGTGAAGTGGTGCTGTTCACTATCGCCACTATCGCCTGCTGCTGCTCGCACAGTCTGGCCAGCATGTGCAAGGTGGAGTTCCACCTTGTGGGCGCGTCACATATGAGGCGGTGAGCGGGAAGGCCGAAGTTACGCTGCGGCGCTGACAGGCGAGCAGCAGGGTGAGAACGTCAAAAGTGCGCACAGACGGCCCGCACTTTCTGCAGCAGCTCTGGCATATCGGGGTAATTTTTAATGAACCTCTGCACCACCAAATTCAGCACATGCGCCAGGCAAGGGATGTGCGTCAAACCGGCTAGGCCCAGAGCTGCTACGAGATTTCGCCCATTATCGCGCACACCACCAGGCCGGGCTTGAGGCTCACTGCCACCAACCACTCATCGGTCTGTTGTTCCATGTCCCTCCACAACTCCCCGGTGTGGGTTTTTTCCCCCAAACAGGAAAGTTTTAAAACTGCCTGCTGTCATTTACCCCTGGCTGTGCTGAAGTTGGTGATGAAGGTGTTACGCTGACCGGATGAGGAGGAGGTAGAGGATGAGGAAGTGGAGTAGGAGGAGTTAGCAACAGGAGGCAAACTGAAGCACCCTGCAATCCTCGGTGGTGGAAGGACATGCGCCAAACTGCTATCTGCCTCAGGCCCAGCCGCCACTGCATTTACCCAGTGTGCTGTTAGGGAGATATAACGTCCATGACCATGCTTACTGGTCCACGTATCCGTAGTTAGTTGGACCTTGCCACAGATGGCGTTGCGCAGTGCACACCTGATTTTGTCCCCCACTTGGTTGTGCAGGGAAGGGATGGCTCGCCTGGAAAAGTAGTGGCGGCTGGGCACGACGTACTGTGGGACAGCCAATGCCCTCAGGCTTTTAAAACTCTGCGTCGCCACCAGACGGAATGACAGCATTTCAAATGCCAGGAATTTTGAAATGCTGGCATTTAGGGCCAGGGATCGCGGGTGGGTAGGGGGGTACTTCCTCTTCCGCTCCAGTGTTTGGGAGATAGAGAGCTGAACGCTTCCATGGGACATTGTGGAGATGGTTGGTGACCCAGGTGGTAGTGTTGCTGGCAGATCCTCTGGTTGCGGGGTGGCAGGTGCCACTGTCACTACAGAGGTGGATGAAGAGGCTGAGACTGCAGCAGAAGAGGAAGCAGGAGGAGCCAGAGACCTTTCTTGGTTTTTGAGGTGTCTACTCCACTGCAGCTCATGCTTTGCACTTAGATGCCTAGTCATGCAGGTTGTGCTCAGGTTGAGAACGTTTATGCCTCTCTTCAGGCTCTGATTGCACAGCGTGCAAACCACTCCTGTCTTGTCATCAGCACATTGTCTGAAGAACTGCCACGCTAGGGAACTCCTTGGACCTGGCTTTGGTGTGCTCGGTCCCTTTCTGCGTTGGGCAGTAGCAGACGTACTGTCTAGGGGACGGACGCTCCGCTTTTGCACCCTGCTCCCTCTTCTGCTGTGCTGGTGGCTCTGTGCGACCACCGCTTCTTCCTCCGAACTACACAGGTCACCTGCATGACGTTGATTCCATGTGGGGTCGAGGACCTCATCATCCTCCACATCATCTTCCACCCAGTCTTCACCCCTGCCCTCCTTGTCGGTCTGCACAATTGCGAAAGCAGCAGCAGTTGGCACCTGTGTTTCTTCATCATCTGAGACGTGCTGTGATGGTCCTCCCATGTACTCATCTTGAAACATAAGTGGTTGGGCATCAGTGCACTCAATATCTTCCACTTCTGGGGCAGGGCTAGGTGGATGGCCCTGGGAAACCCTGCTAACAGAGTCATCAAAAAGCAGAAGAGACTGCTGCATGATTTGGGGCTCAGACTGCTTGGCTGATTTGCAAGGGGGTGAGGTGAAAGACTGATGGACATTGGCTGCAGGTGCCAACTCTGATCTTTCAGCAGGAGACTGGGTGGGAGACAATGTGAAGTAACTGAAGGCACTGTCAGCAACCCAATCTACTATCGCCTGTACTTGTCCTGGCCTCAACATTCGTAGAGCTGCATTAGGCCCGACCAAATACCGCTGAAGGCTGTCGCCTACTCGCACCTGAGGAAGGTGTTTCACTTGTGCGTGTAGCTGGCACAGATCAACCACGTCCTCTCCCTGCAACAGGAGCTCCACCAGCAGCACCACAACCAGGGCCACGTCCCTTATTTGACATGCTCCTCATATTTCTCAAATTTAGGATCTTGCCCTAAATGGGAATTTTTTTTTGAATAGCAGAATAGAAGTAGAAGAACAGTATCTAAAGTGTGTATCTCACACGTACAGATATGCAGGAAACACTGCAAAATATTAATTTTTAGCCCTAAATGGGTGTTTTTTGACTAGCAGAATAGAGCAACAGTATCTAAAGGGTGTATCTCACATGTACAGATGTGCAAGAAATGCACCAAAAAAAAATATTTGCCCTAAATAAAAAAAAATAGAATAGCAGAATAGAAGAACAGTATCTAAAGTGTGTATCTCACACGTACAGATATGCAGGAAACGCACCAAAAAAAATATTTGCCCTAAATAAAATAAAATTGAATAGCAGAATAGAAGAACAGTATCTAAAGTGTGTATCTAACATGTACAGATATGCAGGAAACATACCCAAGTTTTTTTATTTGCCCTAAATATATTTTTTGGGAATAGCAGAATAGAAGAACAGTATCTAAAGTGTGTATCTCACATGTACAGATATGCAGGAAACACTGTAAAATATATATTTTTTGCCCTAAATGGGTGTTTTTTGAATAGCAGAATAGAGCAACAGTATCTAAAGGGTGTATCTCACAGTAACATATGCAGTGCTGGTGCACTAAGCTTGCATAAAATGCCCGCCGACGCCAACCTAACTAACAGACGGATAAAAGATATATATTTCTCTGGCACTGGGCTCAGGGCAGGGTAAAAAGATTGTGCACTGCACCCACACAACAAAATCAAGGTATATTGCTGAGTAATTTGATTTCTGAATCAGGACTCCGATCTAATTCTCTCCCTCAAAGCAGCAGGAGCAACCTTTCCCTACTAGGGATGAGCCGAACACCCCCGGGTTCGGTTCGCACCAGAACCCGCGAACGGACCGAAAGTTTGCACGAACGTTAGAACCCTATTAAATACAATGGATGTGAACGTTCAAAATCTAAAGTGCTAATTATAAAGACTATTATGCATGTTATTGTCCTAAAAAGGGTTTGGGAACCCGGGTTCTGCACCAGGGGACATGTATCAATGCAAAAAGAAGTTTTAAAAACGGCCGTTTTTCGGGAGCAGTCATTTTAATGATGCATAAAGTGAAAAAAAAAGGTGAAATATTCCTTTAAATATCGTACCTGGGGGGTGTCTAAAGTATGCCTGTGAAGTGCCACGTGTTTCCCGTGTTTAGAACTGTCCCTGCACAAAATGACATTTCTAAAGAAAAAAAAGCCATTTAAAACTGCTTGCGGCTTTAATGTAATGTCTGGGCCCAGTAATATGGATGAAAATCTTTAAGAAAAATGGCATAGCTACCCCATCACCCCCCCACCCCCCTACCCCAGCCCATTACCAGCCCCTTTGGGTCTTGTATGGATATTAAGGGGAACCCCGCACACAAAATAAAAAAGGCCCTATATACTCTGAACTAGGGATGAGCTTCGAGTTCGAGTCAAACTCATGTCCGACTCGAACATTGCCTGTTCGCCCGTTCGCCGAACAGCGAACAAATTGGGGTGTTCGCGGCAAATTCGAAAAATCTATGGGAGAAATCTAAAGTGCTAATTATAAAGGCTTATATGCAAGTTATTGTCCTAAAAAGTGTTTGGGGACCTGGGTCCTGCCCCAGGGAACCTGTATCAATGCAAAAAGAAGTTTTAAAAACGGCCGTTTTTTCGGGAGCAGTGATTTTAATAATGCTTAAAGTGAAACAATAAAAGTGAAATATTCCTTTAAATTTCGTACCTGGGGGGTGTGTATGATATGCATGTAAAGTGGCGCATGTTTCCCGTGCTTAGAACTGTCCCTGCAAAAAAATTCATTTTTGAAAGAAAAAAAGTCATTTAAAACTCACTCGTGGCTATTAATGAATTGTCGGCTCCCGGCAATACATACAAAAGTCATTGATAAAAAAAAAAAAAAAAAGTGTGGGGGTTCCCCAGAATTAAATTACCAGGCCCTTCAGGTCTGGAATGGATATTAAGGGGAACCCCGCCGCAAATTAAAAAAAAAATTGACGTGGGGTTCCCCCAAATATCCATTCCAGGCCCTTCAGATCTGGCATGGATTTTAAGGGTAACTCCACCCCAAATTAAAAAAAATGGCGTGGAGTCCCCCTAAAAATCCATACCAGACCCCTTATCCGAGCACGCAACCTGGCCGGCCGCAGGGGAAAAGGGGGGGACGAGAGAGCGGCCCCCCTCCCTCCTGAACCGTACCAGGCCACATGCCCTCAACATGGGGAGGATGTCCCCATGTTGATGGGGACAAGGGCCTCATCCCCACAACCCTTGCCCGGTGGTTGTGGGGGTCTGCGGGTGGGGGGCTTATCGGAATCTGGAAGACCCCTTTAACAAAGGGGACCCCCAGATCCCGGCCCCCCCTATGTGAATTGGTAAGGGGTATATTGTACCCCTACCATTTCACGAAGAAAGCGTAATTTTTTTTTACAAAAAACACACAAACACCTTGAAAAAGTCCTTTATTAAAAAAAAAAACAAAAAAAACCAAACATTCCAGCGGTGAAATCCAGTGTCCCGCGGCGATCCCGATGTCCAGCGCTGTCCTTCATTGGTTGTGCCTGAGCGGACCTGATGGGGAACTCCCTCTCAGTGTTTTAAATGTATAGACCCGCCCCTTCTAAAGTTCCCCATCAGGTCCACTCAGCGGACCAGATGCGGAACATGAGAAGGGGCGGGCCTATACATGTATTACCAAAGTGAGAGCAGTTCCCCATCAGGTCCGCCCCCTCGGTATGTCGGACCCGCCTACGTCATTGGCTTGAGTGGGGAACTTCCTTCACTGTGTAATTTAAAATTTACACAGTGAAGGAAGTTTCCCCGCTCAGGCCAATGACGTAGGCGGGGTCCGACATACCGAGGGGGCGGACCTGATGGGGAACTTCCTTCACTGTGTAATACATGTATAGACTCTATACATGTATTATGCAGTGAAGGAAGTTCCCCATCAGGTCCGCCCCCTCGGTATGTCGGACCCCGCCTACGTCATTGGCCTGAGCGGGGAAACTTCCTTCACTATAAAAATTTAAATGACACAGTGAAGGAAGTTCCCCGCTCAAGCCAATGACTTAGGCGGGTCCGACATACCGAGGGGGCGGACCTGATGGGGAACTGCTCTCACTTTGGTAATACATGTATAGACCCGCCCCTTCTCATGTTCCGCATCTGGTCCGCTGAGCGGACCTGATGGGGAACTTTAGGACAAGGGTTGTGGGGATGAGGCCCTTGTCCCCATCAACATGGGGACATCCTCCCCATGTTGAGGGCATGTGGCCTGGTACGGTTCTCTCGTCCCCCCCTTTTCCCCTGCGGCCGGCCAGGTTGCGTGCTCGGATAAGGGGTCTGGTATGGATTTTTAGGGGGACTCCACGCCATTTTTTAAAAAATTTGGGGTGGAGTTCCCCTTAAAATCCATGCCAGATCTGAAGGGCCTGGAATGGATATTTGGGGGAACCCCACATCAATTATTTTTTTAATTTACGGCGGGGTTCCCCTTAATATCCATTCCAGACCTGAAGGGCCTGGTAATTGAATTCTGGGGAACCCCCACGCTTTTTTTTTTTTTATCAATGAATTTTCTATGTATTGCCGGGAGCCGACAATTCATTAATAGCCGCGAGTGAGTTTTAAATGACTTTTTTTCTTTCAAAAATGACATTTTTTGCAGGGACAGTTCTAAGCACGGGAAACATGCGCCACTTTACAAGCATATCATACACACCCCCCAGGTACGAAATTTAAAGGAATATTTCACTTTTATTTTTTCATTTTAAGCATTATTAAAATCACTGCTCCTGAAAAAACGGCCGTTTTTAAAACTTTTTTTTGCATTGATACATGTCCCCTGGGGCAGGACCCAGGTCCCCAAACACTTTTTAGGACAATAACTTGCATATTAGCCTTTATAATTAGCACTTTAGATTTCGAACGTTCGAGTCCATTGTATTTAATAGGGTTCTAAAGTTCACACAAACGTTTTTTCTGTTCGCAGGTTCTGGTGCGAACCGAACAGGGGGGTGTTCGGCTCATCCCTGCTCTGAACAGCCGTATACAGGCGGTGCATACAAGACAGGGACTGTAGGTTTGTTCTTATGTAGAATCTGTTTATAATTTTGAACAGGTACATTGTTTAAGTGTAGCTCCAGCCAAAAAATCTATTTTTAAGCTTTTTGGAAAACATAGGGAAGGGTTATCACTAGGCTTGTGCACAACGGAAAAATTCGTTCCGTTTCGGTTCGTTTCTTTCCGGTCCTGTTGATTCGTAATCATTCGTAATTTTGCTAGACGGGATTTTTCGTGTTCGGACTCATTCGTATTTTTGCAAGCGACATTTTTCGTTGAATTTTTTGTTGCTTTATAATTCGTACTTTCGGTAGAGTACGTTGTTTTTCGTTGATTCTGGACACAACTCCTACTTTCGTAACTTTTTTTGGGTTCGTTGATTCGTAATTTTCTGTGTCTCTCTCACGACGACGCTGACTATTATGCCTAATGTGCTTCGAATGGATTTGTACTTTTCGAAATACATAGCGGTTATTTTTAACGATTCGAAATCTCGTATTTTACTTTCGTTTTTTACATGCGGCTATAGCCTCCGCCCCTGTACACCATTTTGAGAGGGTTCAGCACGGTGAGGGAGAAGCAGAGAGCAGAGCAGAGTGATATTGTGCTTCGAATGGATTAGAAATCTCGTATTTTACTTTCGTTTTTTACATGCGGCTATAGCCTCCGCCCCTGTACACCATTTTGAGAGGGAGTTCAGCATGGTGAAGGAGAAGCAGAGAGCAGAGCAGAGTGAGTGTTATTGTGTTTCCAATGGATTTGTACATTCGTAAGTTTTTTCATAACGAATTATGCCGAAGACATTCGGGCATTCGCTATTTTGCGGTATAATTTATTTCGGATTCGGTTTTATTCGTAATTGCTTTGTTCGGAAATTCGAATGCTTCCGAATGTCCGAAAGTTGCTAAATTCGGACGAATTTCGATTCGTTACGAAACGAATTGCACAAGCCTAGTTATCACCCCTGTAACATTTGTTTTGCTGTCTGTGCCCCTGTTCAGAACATTTCACCTCACTTTCCGTCCCAATGACAAGTGTTTTTGAAAAGTGGGGTTTTTATTGAAACAAGGATTGGTGATAAAGCATCAGTAGAGAGGAGACATCTTTTTCCCATATTAACACTTACAGGAGAGAATTTCCCTTCCTAGGGGTAGATTTCCTCTCACTTCCTGTTGTCTCCTTTCATTTGCAAGTAGGAGTCGTTTTTAAGTTGGATGTTTGAAAGTAGGGGCCTGCCCTATATACTCTGCTGAAATTTGCCCCTTACATGTTGGTGTTGCCACAACACTGTAAGCCCTCACAGTTACTCTTGGTGGGCGCATGAATGGGCCCTGCTGTGAATTATTAGATCAAGAACTGTAATTGCATGCCCCTGTTGAACAGGGGCTGAAAAATTGGGCCTTTGGTGGTGGTGGTGGTGGTGTTGACACAACACTGTAAGCCCTCACAGTTACTCTTGGTGGGCGCATGAATGGGCCCTGCTGTGAATTAGTAGATCAAGAATTGTAATTGCATGCCCCTGTTGAACAGGGGCTGAAAAATTGGGCCTTTGGTGGTGGTGATGGTGGTGTTGACACAACACTGTAAGGCCTCACAGTTACTCTTGGTGGGCGCAGGAATGGGCCCTGCTGTGAATTATTAGATCAAGAATTGTAATTACATGCCCCTGTTAAACAGGGGCAGAAAAATTGGGCCTTAGGCACTGGTGCCACAACACTGCAACCCCTCACAGATACTGTACTTGGAGCACAGCAATGAGCCCTGTTGCAAAGTATTGCATCAAAAATTGTAATTACACGCCCCTGTTAAACAGGGGCTGAAAAATTGGGCCTTAGGCACTGGTGCTGGTCCCACGACACTGCAACCTCTCCCAGATACTCTAGTTGGAGTGCAGGAATGAGCCCTGCTGCAAAGCATTGCATAAAAAATTGTAATTACATGCCCCTGTTAAACAGGGGCTGAAAAATTGGGCCTTAGGCACTGGTGGCGGCACCCAGAAACAAAAATGTTCTTCCAAGCTATCATCATCAATCGGATCATTGAGGAGGAGGAGGATAGTCAGTCAACATAACAGGACAGTCTCTCAGCATCAGCATCAGTCTTGAAGGGATGTGACATTTGAAAATAAATTAGTCTGTTATATCAGCTTCAGGTGTTTGGTATATGGTGATCCAAGACTGGTTCATCTTTATGAAGGTCAGTCGATCAACCGAGTCGGTGGACAGGCGCACCCTGTGATCCGTGACAAATCCTCCAGCAGCACTGAATGTGCGTTCTGAAAGAACGCTGGATGCAGGACAGGCCAGTAGCTCAATTGCATACTGTGCAAGCTCTGGCCAGTGATCCATCCTCAAGACCCAGTAAGCCAGAGGATTTTCGGTGGGGAAGGTGTCCAAGTCTGACCTTGCCCCTAGGTATTCCTGCACCATGTATATCAGACGCTGGCGATGGTTGCTGGAACCGATCATACCTTGGGGCTGCGGACTAAAGAATTGTCTGAACGCATCGGTCAGATGGCCACCTTCCCCACCGCTCCTTCTTTGACTGACCGAAGCCTCAGCAACTCGTTGTCCAGGACCAGGAGTTTGTAACCTCCCAGTCTCTAGGAACGCGTTGCACAGACCTTTCTGCAAGGCCTCCCGGAGTTGTCTCATCCTCTGCTCCCTCTGCGACGGTAAGATAAGAGTGGCCAGCCAGTAATGGTCCCTCTCCTTGATCCGAAGAATACGAGGATCCTTCCGCAGACTTTGCAGGATCAGGGAGGCCATGCAACGTAGGTTAGCTGAGGCATTTGGTCCGGAGTCCTCTGGGTCACTAAGGATGACATGATCCGCAGCCACCTCCTCCCAGCCACGTACAAGTCCACGGGTTTCTTGGGACTGTAAATCATCCCTAAAAGACTGCTGCTGATGATGCTGAGTGCCAGGCTCCACCTCCATGCTGACACAATCCTCCTCCTCCTCTTCCTGTGCGATGGGTGGGACAGAAGGAACACTGTCTGGGTAAAAGGGGCCTTGAGAGGCAAGGAAGACCTCCTCTTCCTGCCTCTGTTCTGCCTCAAGTGCCCTGTCCATTATTCCATGCAGCGTATGTTCCAACAGGTGGACAAGAGGTACAGTGTCACTGATGCATGCACTGTCACTGCTCACCATCCTCGTGGCCTCCTCAAATGGTGCCAGGACAGTGCATGCATCCCTGATTATGCCCCACTGGCGTGGTGAAAAAAACCCGAGCTCCCCTGTCCTGGTGCCATAGTCGCACAGGTACTCGTTGATGGCCCTCTGCTGCATGTGCAGCCGCTGCAGCATGGCCAACGTTGAGTTCCACCTGGTGGGCATGTCACACATAAGGCGGTTCTTGGGCAGGTTCAACTCCTTTTGCAGCTTAGCCAGGCGAGCACTGGCATTATAAGATCTGCGGAAATGCACACAGACTTTCCTGGCCTGCCTCAGGACATCCTGTAAGCCCGGGTACCTGCCCAAGAACCGCTGCACCACCATGTTAAGGACGTGAGCCACACAGGGCACATGGGTCAGTTGTCCCTGTCGGAGGGCGGAGAGGAGGTTGGTGCCATTGCCGCAAACCACCATTCCTGGCTTAAGCTGGCATGGCGTCAACCACCTCTCGGCCTGCCCCTGCAGAGCAGACAGAACCTCTGCCCCAGTGTGGCTCCTGTCACCCAAACACACCAACGCAAGCACGGCATGGCATCTTTTTGCCTGCGTACTTGCGTAGCCCCTTGAACGCCTACCGAGCACCGCTGGTTCCGAGGACAAAGCACAGGAAGAGGCCATGGAGGAAGAAGAAGAGGAGGGGGTGGAGGAGAGAGGTGTGTCACAACCAGTAGTAGCATTTTGGAGGCGTGGCGGCGGAACAACCTTCAACACTACTGCACCTTGTCCTGCAACCTTCCCAGCTGCCAAAAGAGTGACCCAATGGGCCGTGAAAGAAAGGTAACATCCCTGTCCATGCCTGCTGGACCATTAGTCAGCGGTAATATGCACCTTACCGCTGACCGCCCTGTCCAGCGAGGCCAAGACATTGCCTTCCACATGCTGGTAGAGAGCCGGAATCGCCTTCCGTGAGAAAAAGTGGCGTTTGGGAACCTGCCACTGAGGAACCGCACATTGCACAAACTCACGGAAGGGGGCCGAGTCTACCAACTGAAAAGGCAGCAGTTGAAGCGCTAGCAATTTAGCCAAGCTAGCATTCAACCGCTGGGCATGTGGATGGCTGGGAGTGAACTTCTTTCGACGGTCCATCAGCTGGGGCAGGGAAATTTGCCTGCTAGATTCGGATGTCGGTGTACTGCTAGCAGAGTGCCCGCAAGTACTTGGCTGTGACACACCTAATTCTACACCTTCATTCCTCTCAGTGCAGGTTTCAGAGAGGACTGAAGGTATAGTGGGGTTGGAGATCCCAGCTGATGCGGTGCAAGGAGAGGTCCGCTTTGTTCTTTGGTGTGGGTCTTTAAGGTAGGCTTGCCAACGGATGCATGGCAGGTCAACATATGTCTGGTCAAGCATGTGGTGCCCAAGCGGCTGATGTTTTGGCCACGTGATATACGCTTGAGACATATGTTGCAAACAGCAGCTGTGCGATCTGATGCACTCGACTCAAAAAAGGCCCACACCAAAGAACTTTTTGAATAACGGGCAGAGGCAGCGCCTTGCACAGGCGGAGCTCTGCGGTGTGATTCAGTCGGTGTGCTGCCCTTACGCTGCCCCCCCGAGGGCATCCTGCCTCGTTGGAGATGTGCCTCCTCCTCATCCTCCTCCTCCTCCTCTCTCCTATTAGGCACCCACGTGGAGTCAGTGACCTCATCATCCCCTCCCTCCTCATCACTGGAGCCAATCTGGCAGTATGCTGCAGCTGCTGGAACATGACTGCCAGATTGGTGTCCTTCTTGAGCATCCCCTCTCTCTGCTCTCACGCTACTGCCTTCCTCTAGCTGGGTATCATCATCAGACCCTTCGAAACGCTGGGCATCCTCCTGGAGCATGTACCCAACACTGTGCTCAAACAGTTCGGGGGACTCCTCAGGAGGACATGGTGGGTCTAGGGAAGGAGTGACTGATGATGACATTGATACCAGGGAAGAGGACGCCTTGGCAGCTGCTTTGCCAGTACCCTGAGCCTGGGTGAGAGAGGAGGATGAGGAGGGCTTGGTCATCCACTCTACCAAGTCTTCGGCATGATGCGGCTCAAAACGTCCAGCTGCCGAAAATAAGGACAAACGTGTCCCATGGCCACGTGCTGATGACGATGCACCGCGTCCACGACCAGCACTGTTGTCTCTAGACACAGAGCCTGCTTGCCCTCTTTTATTGGCTCCTGACTGTCTGCCTCTCCTTGTTTGCCTTTCAGACATTCTAATGGCCTGAAGGGAGATGGGAAAACCAGCAATAAGGGGTAGCTTCAGGTGTATATTTTGCAGGAATCACACTACGCCTGCTGTAAGTGCTGCAAATGCCTGTTAGTGTAACACACCAGGAAAACACAGCAATACGGGCTAGCTTCAGGTGTATATTTTGCAGGAATCACACTACGCCTGCTGTAAGTGCTGCAAATGCCTGTTAGTGTAACACACCAGGAAAACAGAGCAATACGGGCTAGCTTCAGGTGTATAATGTACAGGAAGCACACTCCGCCCGCTGTAAGTGCTGCAAATGCCTGTTAGTGTAACACACCAGGAAAACACAGCAATACGGGCTAGGTTCAGGTGTATAATGTGCAGGAGGCACACTCCGCCCGCTGTAAGTGCTGCAAATGCCTGTTAGTGTAACACACCAGGAAAACACAGCAATACGGGCTAGCTTCAGGTGTATAATGTGCAGGAGGCTTAGCAACAATGACACTGACACTGTCCCCTGCCTATCCTTCTCTCTCCCTGCACACAAGGTTTATCAAAGAATATGACACTGACACTCTCCCTGCCTATCCTTCTCTCTCCCTGCACACAAGGTTTATCAAAGAATATGACACTGACACTCTCCCTGCCTATCCTTCTCTCTCCCTGCGCACAAGGTTTAGCAAAGAATATGACACTGACACTCTCCCTGCCTATCCTTCTCTCTCCCTACACACAAGAATAGCACAAAGAATAGCACACTGTCCCTGCCTATCCTTCTCTTTCCCTGCGCCGGAACACACTACACAAGGCCTCCGCGCTGGCGGCCTTTTATAGTATGGGGCGTGTGCTAAACCCCCTGAGCTATAATTGGCCACAGGCAACCTGCCTGTGACCAATTATGTCTCTCCTAGCTGCCGGCGCTGTGATTGGCCAAGCATGCGGGGTCACAGTGCATGCTTGGCCAATCACAGCGCGGGATTGCACTGCGATGGCGCAGTGTATTGTGGGCCGTTCGCGTCACTCGAATTTAGCGCGAACGGCCCAAATCTTTCGATGTTCGCCGAACGATCGAACAGCCGATGTTCGAGTCGAAAGTATGTTCGACTCGAACACCGAGCTCATCCCTATTCCCTAAACTATATAAAGCAGAGTGCGTGCTGTGCTATGTAGATCGCTGAGTAATTTGATTTCTGAATCAGGACTCCTATGATAATTCTCTCCCTCGAAGCAGTAGCAGCAACCTTTCCCTACACTATCTAAAGCAGAGTGATGTGCTGTGCTATGTGCCTCTAGCTTATATAGAGGCTGGGTCACATGCTGCACTGGCCAATCACAGCCATGCCATTAGTAGGCATGGCTGTGTAGGCTTCTAAGGGCACACGAGTTAAACAAATGTTGATTGGCTGCCCTGCAGCGCGCCATTACATTGCCGAACACCGAACCCGAACCCAAACATACAGTAAATTGTTCGGGTTTGGGTCCGGGTACCAAAAACCCAAAAGTCCGGTATGAACCCGAACTTTACAGTTCGGGTTCGCTCAACCCTAATGGTAACAATAATGCCTTGCAAATTGCTCATGAAATGCAAGTGCCATATTGAAGCAAAAGCCACACGTGCTCGCCTTCCACAGGCTTTTAAAAGAAAAAACACTCACCCCCTGCAGCTCATACAAAGTGAGGTATGCGGTCCAACGAAAACTCCCACGTCGGGCGGGAACAGATATCTACTGACTTTCTCTGATGATAAGCAGGTACACAACTGCTTATCTGATGAAATACAAGAATGAAACATCAGAGAAACTTCAAGAGTTTGTTGCCATGTCTAGCAACAAATTCCAACGAAAACCAGGAATAATACGCAGTGATAATGGGGGAGAAAACATAAGCAAATCAGTGGCCTCATACCTGAACAGACAAGGAATAGTGCACCAGGCAACCACACCATACAAGCAGTTTGCTGTATCCAAGAAGCTTCCAGTGCATAATTTCAATACTCTGACAACATGCCAATGGTCAAATCACACTACATTTTGCACATGACACTTGACTAGATGCCAAGGAGACATTTTTGTGAACAAAGTTCCTGCAGGCTGCACTGGGAATGGTCCAGTACCTATTAATTGCTTTGCTGTTCTAGGGAAAGAGGTACAATATTACTGTAGTGGGACATTGGGAAGAAATAAAAAATAAAAATAAAGGTGAACTTTAATAATCTATAATCATAGAGAATGAGGACAGAAGACAAAAATGATGTTCACTTTGAAGGGGAATTTTCCCCCTGGCTTAATGAATGAGGCGAAGTTCTGCTGACTTCCATCATCATGTGCAAGCAAAATAAGTTTTTTTTTATTTGACTTGATAGGATATTCTTTGAAAAATTATATTTCACAATCACTAAGCTAAGGGAAAATTCCCTTTTAAAAAGTGAAAAGCCTATTTGCCTTTAGTAAACTAAACCCATGGTGTAAATGCTCTTATGCATAATCATTTATTTACTTATTCTACCAGCTGTTTAATTACACATGCCCAAAAACCTCAAGTCCAATGCAGAATTAAGTACAATTAATAGACTAAGACTGATTTACAGTCCTCAAAGGTATAACTATTGGGAGGAGAGAGCAGGACCTACACATGTCGAGCTTTGACATAAATTGGAAGTGACTGAATTACCATTCATACAAATTAAAAACAAATAAAAGAGGAACGCAAGCATTGTCTTGGGATTTCAAACTTGATTATAGGCTGATTCAGTTAGCAGTCACTAGAAGAATGTTTGCACTGGGTAGTGTATGCTTTACAAGTCCCTCACTATCATCCTTATGGAACTGGCTCCATTCAGTCAATAAGCTATTTAATTTAATGGGAATCTTTATTGACAGTTTGCAGAATGCTATTATGAGGTGGTTCGGTTGTAGAGAGCAGATAAAACCTGACACTTCACTTCAAAGCATTAGATGAAGCCACATTGGATTAACCTCTTTCTAGCCACAGATATTCTATAATTGCAACGGCACAGTAAACAGCCCTCCTTTGATATACAGTATGTTCCTCATTTTAATAATAACATTTATTTTGTAAGGAAAAGGAGTTACAGATACATTTCTTCAAATGAGCTTAAAGCTAAATCTAAGCATGATTCAAGTAAATATTTCTAATTATTATTATTTAGTACTTCTGCTATCAATAACAATAGGATTTAAAATACACTGAACAACAAGTGAGCCTCAATCTGTATACAAACATTAGAATGGTAATATGTATAATTGCTGCAACAAGTAACATAGAAAACTGATGTTGTTACGTGGCTTATTGTAATTGTAATATTCCATTTACAAGACTTTGTAAGATTGTTCCACATTACAATTTCTAGGTGTTACAAATAAGTTCTATGAGAATGTAGACCTAATAAATGTGTTGTATATAACATTCTAAGTTCCTGCTTTTACTCTGTTCAGGTTTTACAGTCTTGGCAACAGATTAACATTTATGCCATTTAATAAAAAGGTTCTTCTATCGACATCATCATAACCATCATCAACATTATTATCATCACCATCATCTGTTCTACCTTTGCTATACTACTTTACTTATTCTCACTGCAGACTGTAAGCAACCAGAAATTCAATCCTTATGGGTGATTTTAACTATCTATGCATCAACTGTGATAAAACATTTGTTTCTAGTAAAGAACATATAACATACACCTTGAAATCAACCATATGGGAAACTTTGCTATATTTGGGTTGCTAGAGGATTTCCCCTTCTGTAGCATTGCTCTTCCAAAATGTACATTTTTAAGACCAGCCAAGCAGTTTTTATTTGTGTGCGTTACGCCAAAACCAGTTAGTCGTTCGTACCTCTAACCACTGGTTGTGTCACTGTCTGTACATCTGCTACCTACCTTTGTATTCTACAACTGCCCACCTTTTCACATGCCCCAGTCTGTATCTGATTAGTAAAAAACTGTATTTTCTACAAGTTAATAATCCGTACACAAAAAGTATTTGCGCCCATCTACTATCTGTGACAGCAATATATTATGGGGAAGCTGCAACACTTAAAGTTAACCAATTTTCTTAAAAATATACTCCCCAATATGCAAAGCTAAACCCCAAAAATAATATTCATGTCACTATTTAACAAATCAAAATAAACAAAGTGATAATAAACAATTTGTGTCCATAAATATTGTGTATATACAGTAGAAATAAATTATGAACACATTTTGTTAGCAATTTGTGCAATTATCAGTCCATGCTATGAAAGCTTGAAGATCCTTCAACCCAAAGATCATGACAAATCCCACTGTGTGTGTGTGTAAATCTCCAACCACCACCAAGAGACAAATAGATGGATTCTCATCTTGTAACAGAGCTGTAAAGTTTATCTGTTTTTTTTGTACTAAGTTTTTTACAGATGTGTAGCTCAGTGTATAATGCAGACAAGCAAGTAAAAAACTTTAATGCAGAAGAGACATAGTGGGGCTGATTTACGAACCGTTTGCAGCATGAGTTGAGGTGCAATGTACATTTTGGTACATTTTGGTATTCACGAAATGTGTGCGCCGGTAACACAGCGCTATTCCCCATTTACGAAAGTGATCTCGGCGCACGGGAGAGTGTGATTAGTGCGCCACTATGGCGCACGGCACCTTCAAATCAAAATGAAAAGAAGCTGGAAGTGCCAATATTATGGGGTGATGTGGGGTGATGTGAGGAAGTATAGTAACAACTGCCCAAGTAACAAATATGCCAAAAATAGAATGAGAAATTAACTTTTTCTGTACAAGCCTGCTGTCCCTGCAAGTACGTTTAGAAGTGCGTGAGGTCAATTTATGCACTGCGCATTCGCAACCGGCATTTGCGCACGTTCAAATGCGTTGGTTCACTGCGCGGCTAAAATCTTAGTAAATGTCAAGTAACGTAAAAACATTTGCGTGGGTTGAACAGGCGCACCTCTAAACTTGAATTTTTTTTTTTAATGGTTCACTTTCATGTCTTTTTTTAAGGATATTTGCACACAGGTCATGTTAGCGTGTTACGTTGCTAACATGTGACATGTACCTTGTTAAAATGATGTATAAAGACTCTCGCTACTGTAGCTCCTCTTAAAAGGGCATTTAACCTTCCCCCTTCTAATGCATATGTTTTATTTGGGCTAGTTTATGCTTTTAAAGGGGAACTCTACACTTCATTCTCCAATGCTCTTGTCTCCCCCTTCTAATACATATGTTTTATTTGGGCTAGCTTTTGCTTTGAAAGGGGAACTCTGCACTCCATTCTCCAATGCTCTTGTCTCCCCCTTCTAATGCATATGTTTTATTTGGGCTAGTTTTTGCTTTTAAATGGGAACTCTGCCCTCCACTCTCCAAAGGCTCTGAGCTGCCTTCACCAATCCAAACCACTTTTGGGGTGCCTGAGCCCCTCCTGCACCCATCCACCCCCTTTCATTAGCTGGCTTGCTGTGTTTGGCTAGGGGTTTGTTAGTACGTGGGAAGGGGTGGTATTTTTCACGTGGGGGTTCTCATTTTAAGCCTTTCCAGACCCAAATTGCCTTGTATGTATTGGGGGGCAGGCTTTTTTTTTGGAGTTAAAATATTGCAGCTGCAATGTCGATTTGTAAGTTTTCTGTAAAGCCGTATATCTTTGAAGCAGCATTTTGGATACATGCTACAGATGCACCACTTTACAGGCAGAGTAACCCCCCCCCCCCCAAGTTAAAAGCTTTAGGGCCAGTTCACTCCATAGAAACGCAGTCCAGATGCTTTTCTGCATTTGCGTTTTTGATGCGTTCCTGTGTGTTTATGATGCGTGTTTTTTGCTATTTACAGTCCAGTGCAGCATGTTCTACTTTATCTTCTGGGACTGGAACACACTGGAACTGCAAGCAATGGTGTGAATTATGCCATTGAAAAACATACAACCTACTTTCCATGCGTTTTTGATGCATAAAAACACGCACTGGACTGCATGTGGTGTGAACTGGCCCTTAAGCAATTTGGCATATTTAAAGGCACTTCTCTTTTTTTTGTTTTTGGGGTTCTCCAAATTGGTGACATTGATATATGTCCCTTAGGGTGGGACCTGGGCCACCATACCCATTTTAAGGCCAATAACTAGAAGTTAAGGCAGACAAGTGGGGACTAGCAAAATTAACAAGTCAGTTCCCATAGACTGCAATGGTATTTGTTGTCTAACTTTTGCCCATGTTAGGCTCTTTGTTTGCCCCCCTGGACTGGGGTTGTTTGTCCCATCTCTAATTTAGTAGCATGCTGGATGATGTGCTTCATTTTGGACAGGGGGGTGGCTTATTTTGTGCTAGCTGCATTTGGGTTGGTCTGGGCATGCTCAGGGACTTTGCTTTTTTCATGTGCCTTTTGGTGTGTGAAATGCATTTGGGTTGGTCTGGACATGCTCAGGGACTTTTTTTGGTGCTTTTTGTGTGTGAACAGCACTTGGATGTTTCTGGGCATGCTCATAGAGCGTTTTTTTGGGTTAGTAATTTAAGGACATCCTTAACAGGTGTACCCACTTTGAAGTTCATTCTCTACATTGGGTAAACTTGCGTTTTGTGTGTTTCATGGACTGTGCATGTGTTTTCAATTGCCTCATTAGCACACAAACCAATGTTTTATAAAGCTTGCAGATAGCATTCTTTACCTTGCCCTGAAAAGAGGCACGATTGTGTGTGTGGCCGGCAAGAGAGTACATTTTGGTGTCCTTATCGAGTTTGTAACACATGTATTTTCGCTTTGTATTTTGTTTATGTCTTTGCAAAAGAGATGTTTGTTTTCTTACTTTGGTTTATTGTATTTTTTAGGGTGGGGGGATATTTTCCACTAAAATATTTTTGATGTTGTTAATGTGTGTCGTTTGTAGGTTGTTCACTTTGATTTAAATGTCTGTCCTGCATTATTTTGAAAAATCTTTCTCAAGATGTTGTGACTAATGTTTCAATCCTTAATAGATGTCCATTTGTGTGCACAGTCCTTTTAACTCCTGTTAATTTCCAATGCTAAATGGTCAGACCTCAAAAAACATATTCTGTTAGTGTCTCAAATTAACATACATGTTGTTGTTTTTTACTTTCCTTGCTCTTTTCCAAGTCCTGTTTTGTTGACCAATAAAATTTGATGCAAATTTGGATGTTTGTGTTTTTTGTGATTTTTCATGCAACAAATTTCACAGCTGCAGCTTAACTAGACTGGTTGGTATGTAAAAACAAAACAGGTGTGATTTTAAAAGTTACTTTCCTGGTGCCTTCATGGTTGCATATGCATGGATTGTGTGCATGCTGCCATGGATAGTCACCAGGAAAGGAAAATTACAGAGCGGTAAGTATTCAAATTTCCTTTTTACTGCAGTGGTTCTCAGCCTCAGTCCTCAAGTACCCCCGACAGGACATGTTTTTTGTGAATTTAACTTATCTAGAATAGTTGTCCAAAATACAAAGCCATTGACTGTGATTTAAAGCACATGTGCAAGATGAAGGAAAACCTGCAAACATGGCCTGTTGGGGGTACTTGAGAAGCACTGATTTAGAGCACTGCAGAACCCCTGCTTGTCTTTTTTAGGTTGGGCTTTGTGTCCCTTTTCTTAAAATTGGCTTCACTTCCTGTCACACAGCCAAACAGGAAGTGAGGGTAAAACCCTACCAATGTCTTTTCTTGGGGACACACATATCAATCTAACTAGTGTCCCCATTAAACAAATTGCACTCTAGAATTTTGTTGTGTACACCCCAAATCATTAGGTAGTTTGTGGTTTAGTAAAGGCAAATCCACTCTGCAATACAAGTGTAGTCGCTGAAAATCTGAGGTGAAGCACTGGTGATTTTAAAATCCAATCATGTAGAAGCAAAGATGGTGTTTTTTTCTTTTCATTGCATGTCCCCCTCAGATCTCCAACAAGTGCAAGGAAAGCAAAAAAAACATGTACGTTAATTTGAGACAAAGTGCAAAGTGGATTTGCCTTTAGTAAATAAAGTCCAAGATACCTAATAATTTGGGGTGTACACAGCAAAATGCTGGAGTGCAATTTACATAATGGGGAAACTATTTAGATTGACCTGTGTGTCCCCAAGGAAAGACATTGGTAGGGATTTACCCTCACTTCCTGTTTGGCTATGTGACAGGAAGTGAATAAATTTGAAGGAGAAAGTGGCAAAACATCCTCAAAAACTGACCAGACTTCTAATCCCTCCGCACTCTATCCCCAAGCAAAAATAAGAAAGGATCTCATTTAGTTTAACTTTGCAAAGACGCATCCTTAAGTACAACTATGATGCGTGTCAATGGCCCATTTAGCCCTTGTTTAATAGAAAAAAACAGTTGCCTTTCACTAGAAACATTTGTTAGTCCAGTCCTGGAAATCTGCATCTGCTTTACTTTTAATTTCCATCAAAATTGAGTTCCTGCAGCTAGATGCGCGACCGCCATGTATACGAGATGCGCACAGGTATGCGCATATGTGGTTCTCGGAAAGCGGTGGCCAGCACACAGGAATGACATCACGCCCCCACAGGAAGTTGCTTGTACTGCTGCTAAGTTCTCTGAGGAAGAGATGATCCTTATTTGCAAATTAAGATTTTTTTTTTTAACATGGGGTGGGGTTTGTGTGGGTCCCTAACACACATTCATACATATCAGGGCCAATTTAGACAGAATCCAATTTACAGCATGTTTTTAGATGGTGGGAGTACTGGGGTACCTGGAGGAAACCCACGCAGGCACAGGGAGAACATGCAAACTCCAGGCAGATGGTGTCACGGGCGGGATTCAAACCAGCGACCCTTTTTGCTGCTAGGGTAAAAGCGCTAACCACTACACCACTGTGCTGCACAAATATGTATCTAGAGATGTAGGTTCTTGTGTCCACTTGTGAAAATACAAGTGGGTCATGGCACACTCCAAATTTGGCACTTAAGATGGTCATGCACTATGCAATCTGATTGTCCAATCTCTGTACAACTCGAGATTTCGGCAAAATAGGTAATAGGAATACGCGCTTGAACAATTAATTTAAATTTTTGAAAAACAAACAGGCTCTTGCCTAATCTAATTTTTATTAAAAAAATTAAGATTACAGTGTATGGTCACCTTTAAAGATCAAGATCTGAAAATATAAATTTATTGGGTTTAGAAACACTTTTCTGTTCTTTGTAATGTATTAAAATATTTGTGTGAAAATAGAAAAATAAAACATTTCAAAAATAATATTAGAAGTAATAGGAATAAGATTAGCATCAAAAGGGTTAATTAAGTGAGAACACCTACTAATTGCTTAACAAGACACATCCAATGAGATGGGTGTGCGCTATTATCAATGAGAAAACAGCAGTTACCCTGGCACCAGTTGCCGCTTACATATTTATTATCATGTTGCGCGTCTGCGTGCGCCGGTTCGCACGCCCAATCAAAGATTTATCCAGCATACCAATTAAGGTATGAACCGGCGCAACTCATTGTTCTTAGTAAATCAGCCCCAGTATGTCTCTTCTGTTTTAAAAAAGCCTGCCTGTTCGCACATTTTTTTTTTAATTGAATGTTTTACTTAAAGTTGATAATTTGTACCCCAATGAAAACTGCCACCACATGTGGGAGAGGTTTCCTGGAATCCACATCTCCAGCAAAAAGGTTTGGGCTTAGTATCCCACCAATTGTCATGTACCTGACTGGGGATCCCAAGATGACAAGGGTTGTCATTTGCATAATTCCCATCCAAGCACCCCTGGTACTGAAAACATGGACTGCTAAGGCAGCGGAAGGGTGCAGGTGCCAGGAAGCTGGAGCAGTGAACTTGAGTTTGGAAGTGTTGAGATCCACCAGGTAGAAATATGGAGTCAGGTCACCAGCTGGTTTCAGCAGCAGCCAGGCAAAAAGGTACATGATCATTAACAAGTTCCAGATCAGGTACAGGCAAATGTCAGCAACATGCTGGCAGTGAAGTACAAAGTCAGGAGGGAGAGTCATGGTCACAAGTCCAGGCCAAGCCAGTAACAGAGATGAGCAGCAGTCATACCAGACAAGGGAAATCTGAAAAGCAGCATCAGACACAGCCATGTCAGTAAAAAGATTAGCAGGTTTTCAGGAATACAGGACACAGGGATCAGAGCCGAAGACAAAACGATGATGCTAGGCAAACCTCAAATTTAAATAGGCCGCCATGATCTGTGGACATTCCCATGCTTGAGCACAGCCGGAATGAGGTTCCTGACACCTGTTTAAGTGCATGGAGCCCCTGTATGACTTATTTCTGAAAGGTACAGCATGTGACTAATAGCACTCCCAGGCTAACCTTGCACCGTTGAAGTGATTGTAAAGGCTCATGTTTTTTTTTTTGCTATAAAAATACCAAACATGTTATACTTACCTGCTCTATGCAGTTGGTTTTGCACAGAGCAGACCAGATCCTCCTCTTCCCAGGTCCCTCTTCTGTGATCCTGGGCCCCTCCCATTCAGTGCCCCCACAGCAAGCATCTTGCTATGGGGCACCTGAGGCGAGTCACAGCTCCCTGTGTCTATTCAGACACGGAGCCCCAACCCAGCCCTGCCCCCTTTCTCCCCTGATTGGCTAGCTGACTTTTATTGACAGCAGGAGCCAATGACGCCACTGCTGTGTCCCAGCCATTCAGAAAGGAGAATCTCGGATGGCTGAGACACTCATAGACATTGCTGGACAGAGTGGGACCTCAGGTAAGTGCTAGGGGGGCTAAGGGGGGGCTGCTGCACACAGAAGGCTTTTATCGTAACGCATAGATTGCATTAAGATAAAAAACCTTCTGCCTTTACAACCCCTTTAACCCTTTATGCCAGCCCTTCTCAAACTTTTGGAAATAACTTCCAGGTCTCAATGAACCCTAGCTAATAATTATTTCATAAACAACTCATGGGACATCAACTTGGACCTTTTTTTTATGGTTTGTATCCTATAATGCTGGTCAGTGAAAGCCTCTCCACTGCTAAATTTACTGGTCTCCTAGCGTGACCCTTGACCGTGACAGAATAAACTGGCCCAAACATGAAGGCTGTTATAGCAATTGCTGTGGCTCTTTTCAGGCAACAAATTGGAGAGCTGCAGGAGTTTGGTGTTACTTACTAAGAAAAAAATTGTCAAACTGGAAAGGGCAACAGGAGCAAATCCATGCTCTGAAGAAACAATTGCTGGACTTACGTTCCCAAGAGGATGCTAACACACATATTGCTAACACACATATACAGTGGGGCAAAAAAGTATTTAGTCAGCCACCAATTGTGCAAGTTCTACCACTTAAAAAGATGAGAGAGGCCTGTAATTGTCATCATAGGTATACCTCAACTAAGAGAGACAAAATGTGGAAACAAATCCAGACAATCACATTGTCTGATTTGGAAAAAATTTTTTTTGCAAATTATGGTGGAAAATAAGTATTTGGTCAATATCAAAAGTTCATCTCAATACTTTGTTATATATCCTTTGTTGGCAATGACAGAGGTCAAACGTTTTCTGTAAGTCTTCACAAGCTTGTCACACACTGTTGCTGGTATGTTGGCCCATTCCTGCATGCAGATCTCCTCTAGAGCAGTGATGTTTTGGGGCTGTCGCTGGGCAACACAGACTTTCAACTCCCTCCCAAGGTTTTCTATGGGGTTGAGATCTGGAGACTGGCTAGGCCACTCCAGGACCTTGAAATGCTTCTTACGAAGCCACTCCTTCATTGCCCGGGTAGTGTGTTGGGGATCATTGTCATGCTGAAAGACCCAACCACGTTTCATCGTCAATGCCCTTGTTGATGGGAGGAGGTTTGCACTCAAAATCTCACAATACATGGCCCCATTCATTCTTTCATGTACACGGATCAGTCGTCCTGTTCCCTTTGCAGAGAAACAGCCCCAAAGCATGATGTTGCCACCCCCATGCTTCACAGTGGGTATGGTGTTCTTTGGTTGCAACTCAGCATTCTCTCTCCTCCAAACACGACGAGTTATGTTTCTACCAAACAGTTCTACTTTGGTTTCATCTGACCATATGACATTCTCCCAATCCTCTTCTGGATCATCCAAATGCTCTCTAGCAAACCTCAGATGGGCCCGGACATGTACTGGCTTAAGCAGGGGGACACGTCTGGCACTGCAGGATCTGAGTCCCTGGCGGTGTAGTGCGTTACTGATGGTAGCCTTTGTTACGTTGGTCCCAGCTCTCTGCAGGTCATTCACTAGGTCCCCCTGTGTGGTTCTGGGATTTTTGCTCACTGTTCTTGTGATCATTTTGACCCCACAGGGTGAGATCTTGCGTGGAGCCCCAGATCGAGGGAGATTATCAGTGATCTTGTATGTCTTCCATTTTCTAATTATTGCTCCCACAGTTGATTTCTTCACACCAAGCTGCTTGCCTATTGCAGATTCAGTCTTCCCAGCCTGTTGCAGGTCTACAATTTTGTTTCTGGTGTCCTTCGACAGCTCTTTGGTCTTCACCATAGTGGAGTTTGGAGTGTGACTGTTTGAGGTTGTGGACAGGTGTCTTTTATACTGATAAGTTCAAACAGGTGCCATTAATACAGGTTATGACTGGAGGACAGATGAGCCTCTTAAAGAAGAAGATACAGATCTGCGAGAGCCAGAAATCTTTCTTGTTTGTAGGTGACCAAATACTTATTTTCCACCATAATTTGCAAAAAAAAATATTTCCAAATCAGACAATGTGATTGTCTGGATTTGTTTCCACATTTTGTCTCTCATAGTTGAGGTATACCTATGATGACAATTACAGGCCTCTCTCATCTTTTTAAATGGGAGAACTTGCACAATTGGTGGCTGACTAAATACTTTTTTGCCCCACTGTACCTCTACTACTCAAGTTTAATGTTCAAGAATTTTATTGGTTTCTTAACATAGTGTAATTATTTTTTACTACTCAAGTTTAATGGAGGCCACTGCCATTATACAGGTTTCCTTAATCAATGTCACATATACTTCCAAATGCAACCCACTGTGTTTACTTCTGAGAAAAAGAAGGTATTGTTTGTTTTCAACCTCCTGACTGAGGAAGCCCTAGCTTGGGTCTCCCATATGTAGAACAAGATAGCCCCACTCTGAATAATTTTGAGTCTTTTGTGACCACTATGAATATTTTTTTTTATGATTCTAATTGCTGCACTACTGCCGAAGCTGCATAGTTTGTGGCAGGGAAGACACTGTTGCTGAGTACATTGCTGAATTCCAATATTGAATCCCAGCTACCACTTGGAATCCAGCAGGGCAAACAATTCAGTCCTGCCAAGGGCTCTTTGAACAGGTAAAAGATGAGATAATCAGAGTAGAGACTTTCAACCAAATATGTATCAGAATTGATCAGAGACTTATGAAAGGAGGAAGGAGAGATGGTTATTATTTGAAAGTTATGGTGGCATGCATTTCTCTGCTAGTCAATCTGTTCAAAAGGATCTAAAAGTTTATCTGGATTCTAACATTCTCAAACCTATGCAGGTTGATGTTATGAAGAGATCCATTTCTTCTTAGGAGAAAGAGAGAACACATTCAGAAAACGTATGTCTCTATTGTACAACAATTGCTGAAATTGATGTTATATTGCCTGAACAAATAAACTCCATTACCCAGTCTATCTTCCCATTGATTCATGAAGAATATAAAGTTAATACTCACCTCTCATTTTGTCATCCTTATCAAACTTATCACTGAGGGCAGTGAAATTCCTTGTTCTGCTATGCTGGATTCCAGGGCTGGGGGGAACTTTATGGACATTGAATATTATATCTGTGGGTGAATTCTAACAATAAATAAATCTGCCCATAATGATATGGAGACAGTTGATTGTTCATCTTTATTGTCAGGACTTGTGACCCATGAAACGGTTCCTCTGGTACTCCATTTTGAGACTGACCACCGTGAGGCAATCAGCTTTCAGCTGATTACATCACCCAAAGTTCATGTCATACTTGGGCAGAGAAATTTGCCTGCTATACTCTACAGTTGGTGGTGTGCTGCTGGCAGACTTGATGCACGGACTTGTGACACCCTTTGCTATACCATCATCCCTGTCAGTGGAGGCTGCTTAGAGGCCATCATTATGAGATATAGCGGGGATATAGATGAAAGGTGAGGAGTGAGGAAGGCGAGAAGTGTGTCCCTTTTGTGTTGTTTTCAGGTGCTCTTGCCAACGGGATGAATGGCGGGAGATTAAATGCCTTTGCAAGCATTGGGTACCCAAATGGCTGGTGTTTATGCCATGCTTTAATATGATTACTGCAGAGATTGAAAATTTCAACAGTGCGATCGTCTGCACATGTGCTAAAAAAGGCCCACACAGCTGAGATGTGGGAAGTGGGCCGGAAGACAACAGCCCTACAATCTGATGAAATAGGGTAGCTGCTCCCTATTGTTCCATGATGGCTGCCTCGTCTGGGTTGTGCCTCCCCCTCACTTTCCTCTTCTGTTCTATTAGGCACCCAAGTTGAGTCAGTGACCTCATCATAATCATTCCCTATATCCTCATCACTGGAGCCAACTTGGCAATATGCTGCGGCTGGGGAAACATGGCAACCAATTTGTTTGTCAGTGTTCTCCCCTCTCTGTAGGCTCATGTTACTTCCTTCCTCAACCTCAGTAAAAACAACATCAGAATCAAGTAATGTCTGTGCATCCTCAAGAAGCAAGTGGCTGATGCTGTGGTCAAATTATTTATCTGACTCCTCCGTGCTTGATAATGGGGCTATGGCAGGAGTACCTGTGGAAAAGGAGGCAGAATGGTCCACACTGGCACCTGCGGTGGACCGCAAACTAGTGTCAGTTTGGCTGATGGAGGCTGAGGATGGTTTAGTAAGCCAGTCCACCACCTGCATACTGTGGGTGGATAGCATGGGCAACATCACTAACCAGAGACAAACGTGCCCTGCCTCAGGATAGACCACGTCCACCTTTGCCTGTGGACTAGGGATGAGCCGAACACCCCCCTGTTCGGTTCGCACCAGAACCTGCGAACAGACAGAAAGTTTGTGTGAACTTTAGTACCCTATTAAATACAATGGACTCGAACGTTCGAAATCTAAAGTGCTAATTATAAAGGCTAATATGCAAGTTATTGTCCTAAAAAGGGTTTGGGGACCCGAGTCCTGCCCCAGGGGACATGCAAAAAAAAGATTTAAAAACTGCATTTTTTTCGGGAGCAATGATTTTAACCACTTAAGCCCCGGACCATTACGCAGCTTAATGACCAGAGGTGATTTCACAATTTGGCACTGCGCTGCTTTAACTGGAAATTGTGCGGACATGCAATGTTGTACCCAAATAAAATTTGCGTCCTTTTCTTCCCACAATTAGAGCTTTCTTTTAATGGTATTTGATTGCCTCTGCAATTTTTGTTTTTGCGATATAAACGGAAAAAGACTGAAAATTTTGAAAAAAAATGATATTTTCTACTTTTTGTTATAAGAAAAATCGAATAAACTAAATTTTAGTCATACATTTAGGCCAAAATGTATTCAGCCACATGTCTTTAGTAAAAAAATGTCAATAAGCGTATATTTATTGCTTTGCGCAAAAGTTATAGCGTCTACAAACTAGGGTACATTTTCTGGAATTTACACAGCTTTTAATTTATGACTGCCTATCTCATTTCTTGAGGTGCTAAAATGGCAGGGCAGTACAAAACCCACCCAAATGACCCCATTTTGGAAAGTAGACACCCCAAGGAAATTGCTGAGAGGCATGTTGAGCCCATCGAATTATTTTTTTTGTCCCAAGTATTTGAATAATGACTAAAAAAAAATAAAAAATTACAAAAAGTTGTCACTAAATGATATATTGCTCACACATGCCATGGTTATATGTGGAATTGCACCCCAAAATACATTTCTCTGCTTCTCCTGAGTACGGGGATACCACATGTGTGGGAATTTTTTGGGAGCCTAGCCGCGTACGGGCCCCCGAAAACCAAGCACCGCCTTCAGGATTTCTAAGGGCGCAAATTTTTGATTTCACTCCTCACTACCTATCACAGTTTCGAAGGCCATAAAATGCCAAAATAGCACAAAACCCCCCCAAATGAACCCCATTTTAGAAAGTAAACACTCCAAGGTAATTGCTGATAGGCATGTTGAGCCCATAGAATATTTTTTTTTGTCCCAAGTGATTGAATAATGACAAAAAAAAAAATTACAAAAAGTTGTCACTAAATGATATATTGCTCACACATGCCATGGTTATATGTGGAATTGCACCCCAAAATACATTTTGCTGCTTCTCCTGAGTACGGGGATACACCATTTTTGAAAGTAGACACCCCAAGCTATTTGCTGAGAGGCATGGTGAGTATTTTACAGCTCTCATTTGTTTTTGAAAATGAAGAAATAAAATCATTTTTTATTTTTTTTTTAACTTTGTGACAAAAAGTGAGATCTGCAAAATACTCACAATACCTCTCAGCAAATAGCTTGGGGTGTCTACTTTCCAAAATGTGGTCATTTTGGGGGGTTTGTGCCATCTGGGCATTCCATGGCCTCCGAAACTGTGATAGGCAGTGAGGAGTGAAATCAAAAATGTATACCCTTAGAAAGCCTGAAGGCGGTGCTTGGTTTTTGGGGTCCCGTACGCGGCTAGGCTCCCAAAAAGTCTCACACATGTGGTATCCCCGTACTCAGGAGACGCAACAGAATGCATTTTGGGGTGTAATTCCACATATGCCCATGGCATGTTTGAGCAATATATCATTTAGTGACAACTTTGTGCAAAAAAAAAAAATATATTTTCTTTTTTCCGCAACTTGTGTCAACATATAAAATATTCCATGGACTCGACAGGCCTCTCAATATATAGTTTGGGGTGTCTGCTTTCCAAAATGGGGCCATTTATACACAACATTAGGAAGCTTACATCCACTCTTCTAACCACTTGAAGACAAAGCCCTTTCTGACACTTTTTGTTTACATGAAAACATTTATTTTTTTTGCAAGAAAATTATGTTGAACCCCCAAACATTATATATTTTTTTAAAGCAAAGGCCCTACAGATTAAAATGGTGGGTGTTGCATTTTTTTTCCACACAGTATTTGCGCAGCGATTTTTCAAAAGCATTTTTTTGGGAAAAAATACACTTTTTTTAATTTTAATGCACTAAAACACACTATATTGCCCAAATGTTTGATGAAATAAAAAAGATGACCTTAGGCCGAGAACATAGATACCAAACACGACATGCTTTAAAATTTCGCACAAACGCGCAGTGGCAACAAACTACATACATTTTTAAAAGCTTTAAAAGTCTTTACAGGGTACCACGTTAGATTTACAGAGGAGGTCTACTGCTAAAATGACTGCCCTCGATCTGACCTTCGTGGTGATACCTCACATGCATGATGCAATTGCTGTTTACATATGACGCCAGACCGACGCTTGCGTTCGCCATTGCGCAAGAGCAGGGCGGGACAGGAGTGATTTTTTTTTTATTATTAATTTTGCTTTTTTATTTTATTTTTAAACTGTTCTTTCCATATTTTTTTTTTTTATCATTTTTATTGTTATCTCAGGGAATGTAAATATCCCCTATGATAGCAATAGGTAGTGACAGGTACTCTTTTTTAGAAAAAATTGGGGTCTATTGGACCCTAGATCTTTCCTCTGCCCTCAAAGCATCTGACCACACCAAGATCGGTGTGATAAAATGCTTTCCCAATTTCCCAATGGCGCTTTTTATATCTTGGGGGGGACATTCCCTCCCACTGCTTGTAAAAGCATTCCAGAGGCTAATTAGCCGCTAGGATTGCTTTTAAATGAAAGTCGGCCGCTGGCTGAAAAGAATGATACCAAGATGATACCTAAACCCGCAGGCATCAATCTGGTATAACCAAAGTCCAGCAACATACCAGTACGTTGCTGGTCCTTGTTGGACATGTATTGTAATCTTTTTTTTCATGCAGCCTGTTGGCTGAGCGAAAAAAAGAGATTGATTGGTGGGTATGCCCACCATTAGAATACCACCCTTCATTCACCCACTTCTAATGATGGGCATACATGCACCATTTATATATGCCGAAGCATGGGGGCATCCACCCGCAAAAGTTATGCCGCGTACACACGGTCAGACTTTTCCACGGGCAAGCCTCCGTCGGAATTTTGACCGTATGTACGCAGCATTAGGAGCAAAATCGCTCCTCCGCCCCTGCTGCCCCCATGCTTCGCATATATGCTCTTTTTTTTTTAACTGTGGTGGTGAAATCACCTCCTACAGCACTGGAGTCGCAGGGATCAGGCCTGTCTCTGCGAACGCTGCAGTTATGTGTGTTGTGTTTTGTAAGTGACAGTGATCGATCGATACTGCACTTGGGTTGCCTGGGCTGGACGGAGGGGCAAAACGCAGGTGCTAGCAGGTATCTGGGCTGATCCCGCTAACACTGCGTTTTTGGGAACCGTAAACTGCTGGGGACGCTAGTATAAATCTGATCAGATCAGATATTGATCTGTTCAGATACTATACCACTAAGGGAGGTGTATGCTTCACGCGTGGGTGTTAGCATTCCTGGCACTCACCTGACGCTGCCTGGGGCGACGCAGACCCTCTCTGACACTAAAACCTAATTGATATCACCCACCGGGCGATCAGGGGGTTAAACCTTTATTGGGTTATATACGGCGGGTGCCCTGACACTATAAAAAGCAAACTAACTAATCAGTGTCACCAGTAACACTTATACGGTGATCACTGGTGAAAGGGTTAACTAGGGGCAATTAGGGGGTTAAAACTTTATTAGATAATATATGGGGGTACCTGACGCTATAAAAACCTGCGGCGAACCTAAAAAAAATAACTGGCTACCTATCGGCATCACCGACACTAAGACAGCGATCAGAAAAATGATTGCTTGGTGACACTGGCAAAAGGGGGTGAAAGGGTTAGCTGGGGGGGCGGTCAAGGGGTTAAACCTTTATTAGGTAATATATGGGGGTACCCAACGCTATAAAAACCTGCGGCAAACCTAAAAAAAATAACTGGCTACCTATCGGCATCACTGACACCTAGACAGCGATCAGAAAAACGATTGCTTAGTGACAGCGGTGAAAGGGTTACCTGGGGGGCGATCAAGGGGTTAAACCTTTATTAGGGGGGTTATGGGGCTACACTGGACCTAAACCTGACACTTTTAGTCACAAATGTCACTGATTGCAGTGATCAGTAAATAAATGGTCACTGCAATCAGTGACACTGTGACTGGGGGCTGGGGGGTGATCTGGGGGGGTGATCTGGGGGTGTCTGGGGGGGCCTGGGGGGGGGCGATCCTGTGCCTATGTGTGTGGTGTCAGTGTGCTGTTATGTGCACTAACCTGTGTGTCTTCTCTCATGCGGCGCTCGGTATATGTGAGCGCCGCAGGAGAGATGACATCACTTCCTCCTGCCTGTGTAAACATTACACAGGCAGAGGAAGCATTTGATTCACCGGGAGCGATCGCGAGGGGGTGGCCAGAATCGAATGGCGGCCCCCTCATCACGGATCACTCCCAAAGCGATCCCGGCCGCTCACTGTACCGGAGGGGGGTCCGATTGGACCCCCCACCCATACGAAGGCAGGCACGTACAGGTACGTGATTGTGCCTGTCCGTGCCATTCTGCCGACGTATATATACAGTGGGCGGTCATTAAGTGGTTAATAATGCATAACGTGAAACAATAAAAAGTGAAATATTCCTTTAAATTTCATACCTGGGGGGGTGTTTAGTATGCCTGTAAAGCATGCTTAGAACTGTCCCTGCACAAAATGTCATTTCTGAAGGAAAAAAAGCCATTTAAAATCACTCGCGGCTATAATGAATTGTCGGCTCCCGGCAATACAGAGACAAGTCATTGATAAAAATAAAAAAAATGCGTGGGGGTCCCCCCAAATTCAATTACCAGGCCCTTCAGGTCTGGTATGGATATTAAGGGGAACCCTGCATCAAATAAAAAAAAAATGGCGTGGAGTTCCCCCAAAAATCCATACCAGACCCTTTATCCGAGCACGCAACCTGGCAGGCCGCAGGAAAAGAGGGGGGGACAAGAGAGCACCCCCCTCCTGAACCGTACCAGGCCACATGCCCTCAACATGGGGAGGATGTCCCCATGTTGATGGGGACAAGGGCCTCATCCCCACAACCCTTGCCCGGTGGTTGTGGGGGTCTGCGGGCAGGAGGCTTATCGGAATCTGGATGACCCCTTTAACAAAGGGGACCCCCTAATCCCGGCCCCCCTATGTGAATTGGTAAGGGGTACCCCTACCATTTCACAAAGAAAGTGTAAAAAAAATAAAGTCCTTTATTAAAAATAAAAAATAAAAAACACATTCCAGCGATGTAATCCAATGTCCTGCGGCGATCCGATGTCCAGCGCTGCAGTCTCCACTCAAACGTCATTGGCTGAGTGGACCTAAACTGCGGAGGAGTTCCCCATCAGGTCCGCTCAGCCAATGACGTAGGCAGGGTCTGAGGTACGAGGGGGCGGGGGCGCCCTCGTATCTCAGACCCCGCCTACGTCTTGGCTGAGGGGACCTGATGGGGAACTTTCCCTTCAGTGTAAAAAAATGAATAGACCCGCCCCTTCTCACGTTCCCCATCAGGTCCGCTCCTGATGGGGAACGTGAGAAGGGGCGGGTCTATTCATTTCGGGAGCCGACAATTCATTATAGCGACGAGTGAGTTTTAAATGACTTTTTTTCCTTCAGAAATGACACTTTGTGCAGGAAAAGTTCTAAGCACGGAAAACAAGCACGACTTTACATACATACTATACACACACCCCAGGTACGAAATTTAAAGGAATGTTTTACTTTTATTGATTCACTTTAAGCATTATTGATACATGTCCCCTGGGGCAGGACCCGTGTCCCCAAACACTTTTTATGACAATAACTTGCATATAAGCCTTTAAAATTAGCACTTTAGATTTCTCCCATAGACTTTTACAGGGTGTTCCGCGGCTTTTCGAATTTGCCGCAAACACCCCAAATTGCGAACATGCGAACAGGGAATGTTCAAGTCGAAGCTCATCCCTACTGTGGACACAGACTTTGCTGGTCCTCTCATAGTGTCATGGGAACGTCTGCCTCCTCTTGTTGACCTCTCAGACATGGTGGATGGTTTACTACCCAAATGTAATAGATAATAGGAAATGGGTGATTGAATGCACTTTATTGACAGAAAAGTGGTGTTTGGTGCACTTTAAATTGAATGAGGGCTGGCCCTGACAGAAATGGAAGAAAAAAAAATATATTTAAAAAAATATTACTAAGCAAAGAGGAATTGCAGCGTCACAGTAAGAAAAACTGGGGCTGACAATTTAAAAAAAGGGGGCAGGCAGGGGATCAAAAAAAAAAAAAGAGTAGCTGCAACGCTAAATGTAATGTATTGCAGTAAAACACTACTACACTGACACTACACTATGCTCACACTACACTGACACACTACACTATACTCACACACTACACTATAGTCACACTACACTAACACTCTACACTCAGAGTCACAAGAATACACTAACTAGCTATCACTGTCTGAGCCCTGCTCTATCTCCACTCCAACAACACACTACAAAAGTTTCTGTGGGAAGGAACATTTTTTAGTGTGGTCGTGGGACTATGAGCACTGAGCCATAATTGGACAAAGTTATCATCACTTTGTCCATCCAGGGCTCTGACAGTGCCCTGTGCCTTGATTGGGCAAACCCTTTACTAATTATGCTTATTCTTGATCCCTACCTGATGTATCTGTTACTGAATATTTGCCTGCTCACCTTACATAGTTACATAGTTGGTGAGGTGGAAAAAATACAGAAATCCATCAAGTCCAACCTATGTGTGTGATTAGAGGTCAGTATTACATTGTATATCCCTGTATGTTGCGGTCCTTCAGGTGCTTATCTAATAGTTTTTTTAAACTATACAGTGCCTTGCAAAAGTATTCACCCGCTTGGCTTTTTACCTATTTTGTTACATTACAGCCTTTAGTTCAATGTTTTTTTTTTTTTTATCTGAATTATATGTGGTGGATCAGAACACAATAGTCTAAGTTGGTGAAGTAAAATTAGAAAAATAGTAGGATTTTTAAAACAGCTTACCTGTAAAATCCTTTTCTTGGAGTACATCACGGGACACAGAGCAGCATAGTCATTACTATGTGGGTTATATAGAATTACCTTCAGGTGCTGGCACTGGCAACTTCCAAAACAGGAAGTACCCTCCCCTATATAAGCCCCTCCCATCCGGGAGCACCTCAGTTTTGTAGCAAAGCAATACGTGTCCCCAAAAGAGGGGTGGGAGCTCTGTGTCCCGTGATGTACTCCAAGAAAAGGATTTTACAGGTAAGCTGTTTTAAAAATCCTACTTTCTTGTTCATACATCACGGGACACAGAGCAGCATAGTCATTACTATGTGGGACGTCCCAAAGCAATGCCAAATGAGGGGGGGATACACCATACATAAGCTGGGCGCTATCAGGCATGAGGATCTTTTGCGGCCTGCAACACACTGCGCCCAAAGGCGACATCCTCCTGACTTCTAACGTCCACCTGGTAGAACCTAGTAAACGTGTGTACTGAAGACCATGTTGCGGCCTTACAAATTTGAGCCAGGGAGGCCTGGTGATGCACTGCCCATGAAGTTCCAACTGCTCTCGTGGAGTGCGCCCTAACTTTGAACGGAGGCGGTCTACTTCTCAAGCCATAGGCTTGTATTATGACCTGTCGAATCCACTTGGCTAAAGTAGATTTTGATGCTGCCTGACCCTTTCTGGGGCCTTCCGGCAGAACAAACAAAGAATCCGTTCTACGGATCTGAGCAGTGGCTTTTAGATAAGCTTTAACTGCTCTTACTACATCCAAAGAATGCAATAACTTTTCCTCTACCGAGCTTGGTTTGGGGAAAAAAAGAAGGAAGAACCACATCCTGGTTCAAGTGAAACCCCGATACCACCTTAGGAAGAAAGGCTGGGTGAGGGCGTAATACTACTCTGTCCTTATGAATAACCAGATATGGCTCTTTACAGGACATGGCGGCTAATTCCGACACTCTTCTAGCCGAGCATATGGCTACTAAAAATATCAATTTTCTGGTGAGTAGAACCAAGGAAATGTGCCGCAAAGGTTCAAATGGCTGCTTCTGCAGAACCGACAGAACCAAATTTAGATCCCATGGGCATATGGGAGCTTTAATCGGTGGAATAATACGAGTCACACCTTGCATAAAGGATTTGACAAGTGAATGCATAGCCAGGGGCCTTTGAAATAGTATTGATAAGGCCGAAACCTGGCCCTTGATAGTACTTAAGGCAAACTTCCTGTCTACAGCCCACTGCAGGAAGTCCAGAATTCTGCCTATAACGTACTTACGTGGATGCCATTTTCTGGCCTCGCACCAAGTGATGTACGCCTTCCAAACTCTATAGTAGATCTGCCTGGATACAGGCTTCCTGGCATTGATTATAGTTGATACCACAGAGTTAGAGAGACCTCTCTTCTTTAGGATGTGGGATTCAATAGCCAGGCCGTTAAAATTAGAGTTAGTAAGGAAGGGTGGTATATCGGTCCTTGCGAAAGCAGGTCCGGTCGACGTGGAAGGGTCCAAGGACTCCCCACAGACATTTTGATGATCTCCGCGTACCAGGCCCTTCGGGGCCACGCTGGAGCCACCAGGATCTCCGGCTTCTTTCCCAACCTGACTCTGCGAAGGAGTCGAGGCAACAATTGTAGCGGAGGGAATGCATATATCAGTCTGAACTGATCCCAAGGGAACACCAGAGCATCCGCGCCGCAAGCGAGGGGATCCCTTGTCCGGGAGACAAATCTGTCCACCTTTGCGTTGAATCTGGATGCTAGCAGATCTACATCCGGTGTTCCCCACCGCTGACATATTGCTCGGAAGACCTCGGGATGAAGGGACCATTCCCCTGGGCATAACTGTTGGCGACTCAGAAAGTCCGCCTTCCAATTCTCCACCCCTGGAATGAAGACAGCTGATATACATGGGACATGCTTTTCTGCCCATTCCAGGATGTGACTTACTTCCCTCTGGGCTGCACGACTCCTGGTGCCTCCCTGATGATTGATATATGCCACTGCTGTGGCATTGTCTGATTGATTCTGACAGGGGACCCTTGGAGTCTGGATGCCCAGGCTACTAGGGCATACCGGGCTGCTCGTATCTCTAAGAGATTGATGGGCAGGGTTCTTACTACATTTGACCATCTGCCCTGGAGAGACCATTGCTCCAGTACTGCCCCTTCCCACCATCGGGAAGTCTAGAGCCTGAATCTTTCCATTCCAGGCTGACAATATGGCCCTCTGTAAATTCCTTGAGTGGAATTGGGCGTATGGCACAGCTTCGAATGATGCTACCATCTTTCCTAGCAGCCTCATGCACAGGCGTATGGACGGCTGTCTTTTTGCACAAAGCAGACGGACCAAGCCCCTCAGAGAGGATACCTTGTCTAGAGGTAAGAAAATCTTCCTCTGGTCTGAATCCAGCCGTAGCCCTAGATATACCAGGTTTTTCACTGGCTGTAGGGCTGACTTGTCCAGGTTGATGACCCAACCGTGAAATTCTAGATACTTGATTGTATCGACAATTACCACTTCTAGCTTGGCAACTGAGTGGTCCATCAACAACAGGTCGTGTAGGTATGCCATTATCGTTACACCTCGTGTACTTAGATCGGCCAACAGTGGGGCCAGAATTTTTGTGAACACTCGTGGTGCTGTGGCCAGACCGAATGGTAAGGCTCTGAACTGAAAATGGCGCCCTTCTACTGCAAAGCGTAGAAATTTTTGATGACCTGGAAAGATGGGAACATGCAAGTAAGCATCTTTGATGTTGATCGAGGCTAACCATTCCTCCCCCTGTAGGGCAGCGGTGACCGATCGGATCGACTCCATCCGGAAGGACCGGACGTTTAGAAATTTGTTTAGACTCTTTAGGTCCAATATGGGTCTTATGTCCCCGTTTGGTTTCGGGACTGTGAAAAGGTTTCAGTAGAAACTCAACCCCCACTCTTCCATAGGAACCTCCATAATTACTCCTTGGAGCAATAGTTGTTCTAACGCCACTAGGAGACACCTTCTTTTCAGAGGGTCTTTTGGCATGCCTGACCACATAAAATGGGAAGGAGGAGACTCTTTTAACTCCAACTTGTATCCCCGAGTTACTGCGGAGAGCACCCATCTGTCTTTGATTGTCTCCCGCCAGGTCTCTGTGAAAAACTGAAGTCTTCCCCCCACCCGTTTGAGTGGGGGCAGCCCTTCATAGGCTTGACTTGGAGGCTGGTTTAGTACCTCTTCGGATCCAGGGCTTTTTATTACCCTGTGACTGTTCCTGATTTTTACCTCCTGAGTTTGACCGAGGAGGCCGTCGGAACTGCTTAGTAGCAGACGTCCCAGGGATAGGAGAGGTAGTCCTCTTAAAAGACGGACCCCTAGACCTCTTTTTAATTGGTAAGAGAGTACTTTTACCACTGGAAATCTTCTGGATATATTTATCCAGGTCTTCGCCAAAAAGGCGTTCTCCATGAAATGGGAAGCTAACTAAGAGCTTCTTACAGGGAGCCTCAGCAGACCAGTTCTTGAGCCACAGAAGCCTACGCATATGTACCAAAGACAGCGTGAGGCGGGAGGCCTGATGGATAGAATCCTTGATGGCGTCAACCGCAAAGCATAATGCTCTAGGCAGATCAGCCAGAGCCTGGGCCTGCTGGTCTGGCAAATCCCTCAGGACCATTTTCATTTGATCCTTTAAAGCTTGGCAGACCCCAATAGCTGCCACTGCTGGCTGTGTAACAGCCCCTGCTGTGGAAAAAGCAGATTTTAATAAAGATTCCAATTTTTTATCTACTGGATCTTTGAACATTTGAACATTATCTACTGGACATGTCAGTGATCTGTTCACAGAAGAAATGGCTGCGTCCACCGTAGGAACATTCCATCTCTGGGTGAATTTTTCCTCCATGGGATAGATCACCTGAAATTTCTTAGGTGGAACAAATAGTTTATCAGGATGTTCCCAGTCCTGGTATACAAGTCCTTCCAATAATGGATGAATTGGAAAGGAGCAATTAATCTGGGGAGCTTTTAGCGACCCCAACGAGGAGACAGCAGTAGTTGATGGTTCAACAAGAGGCATTTTAAATGCAGATCGAACCATGTCAGTTAGGGTCTGGACCCACAATCTTTCAGTCTTTGATGCTGAAAATGGTTCATCTACTGTCGATTCCTCAAAAACAGAGTTAACCTCCTCCTGATCCCCTTCAGGTAGGTCAGTCCCTTCCTGGGACTGTTGCTCTGCCAACAGGCACTCTAATGGAGGGGATGGAGATCTGGCGCGCTTTCTTTCCTGTAGAGAAGAAGCGATCAATGCTGCCAATCTCTGCTCCAATCCCTCCAGAGTTGAGGCAAAAACCTCCTCTGGTATATATGCAGGAGCAGGTGGACTGAGGACAGCCGCAGTACCTGGCACTCCCGGGGGTTCCTTATGGGTATTAACCTCTGATTTCTCAGGGGAGGAAGGTGCAGATGACTGCTCCAGATCCTCAGAGCCCGATGGAGACCCCCTACACTTCCTGAGAGGTATATCTCGGAGTTTTTTAGGCGGCATATTCCTTAGTTCAAAGCTGAGGTATTCCAGCCGCAATACACCCCTTTACTGAAATAGTCTAATGCAATTTGCTGCTATGTACATCAGTGGGTGTCTACTAATGCGTCTTTCTGGGGATGCCTGTATCAACCGCCCGCTGTAAGCCCCTATACCATGCTACCAGCTCCTTTTTATGCTCTGTGTCCATAGCAAGCAGCATGGACTGAGTCCTTTTATCTTGCTGGGACGCCCGCATATGCGCAGAAGCGCTGGGCGCACAGAGCGCGTCATCCGCCAGGCTCCGCCCCCTTTTTTGAAGCTAAATCTTATAAAAAGAAAGCGTGTGTGTGCGCGCGCGCGTGCACGTGTGCGCTCTTGGCGCCATGTAGGGAGAGGAGCCAGGGTCCCTGTTTCACCAGGACTCGGGGATGGAAGGAAACTACTTGGCAGCATGACAGAGGAATGCAGCTTCCCTGATAGAGAGCTCACTCATCTGCCTGGACTTTCACCATGGAAGGAATAGTCCCAAGAAAAAAAGACGTTCCACAGCGGCCTCTAGTGGACAAACACAGGTACCGCACTTTGTCTTTTTTTTTTTTTTTAAAACCCCCTTTATGAAAAACATTTCTAGGTTTACAGTTTTTAAAACTTCCTTATGAAAAGACATTTCTAGGATTTCTTAGGCATATACAGCTATTAGCGGGAATACCTTTAGGTAACAGGCAGAAAGGCATATTAGGCTTGGGGGTCCCCTCAATAGAACCAAGTTCCTGAGGGGCCCCCACTTACCTTTTCCCCGCCGCAGGACTTTGTTTGGTCCACAGAAGCCCAAACTTCACCTCTCACGGCAGGCATTGTACTAGACCTTCAGGGACCGGGTTCCCAAGGATTCCACTCCCCTGGACCTGTATAGCACCCTGCACAGATAGCCTCTTGGTTTTGGGTATGACCAGAGCTCTGGATCCCAGGGTCCAGCCCTCCTAAGAGAGGCATTACAGGCAAAACCCTGCTCTTCTCTGCAAGGCCCGGGTACCGACCGTTTAGCTATGAAGCTTTTTTGGTCGGATCCGGAATAGCTTGCTAAGGCCCAGAGAACCTGTACACAAGCCCAGATGAATACATGTTAACCTTGGCCAACACCTTAGACACTGGCAAAAAACTGAGGTGCTCCCGGATGGGAGGGGCTTATATAGGGGAGGGTACTTCCTGTTTTGGAAGTTGCCAGTGCCAGCACCTGAAGGTAATTCTATATAACCCACATAGTAATGACTATGCTGCTCTGTGTCCCGTGATGTATGAACAAGAAACATACATAAAACTATTTTTCAGAAATAAAAAACTGATAATTGGCATGTGCGTATGTATTCACCCCCTTTGTTATGAAGCCCATAAAAAGCTCTGGTGCAACCAATTACCTTCAGAAGTCACATATTAGTGAAATTATGTCAACCTGTGTGCAATCTAAGTGTCACATGATCTGCCATTACACATAAACACCTTTTTGAAAGGCCCCAGAGACTGCAACACCTAAGCAAGAGGCACCACTAACCGAACACTGCCATGAAGACCAAGGAACTCTCCAAGCAAGTAAGGGACATTGTTGTTGAGAAGTACAAGTCAGGGTTAGGTTATAAAAAAATATCCAAATCTTTGGTGATCCCTAGGAGCACCATCAAATCTATCATAACCAAATGGAAAGAACATGTCACAACAGCAAACCTGACAAAAGGACAAAAGACGGCCACACACCAAAACTCACGGACCAGGCAAGGAGGGCATTAATCAGAGAGGCAGCACAGAGACCTAAGGTAACCCTGGAGGAGCTGCAGAGTTCCACAGCAGAGACTGGAGTATATGTACAACGACAATAAGCTGTACGCTCCATAGAGTTGGGCTTTATGGCAGAGTGGCCAAAATGTATGGAGGAAGGTACTCTGATCTGATGAGACTAAAACTTTACTTTTTGGCCATCAAAGAAAACGCTATGTCTGGCACAAACCCAACACATCACATCACCCAAAGAACACCATCCCCACAGTGAAACATGGTGGGGGCAGCATCATGCTGTGGGGATGTTTTTCAGCAGTTGGGACTGGGAAACTGGTCAGAGTTGAGGGAGAGATGGATGGTGCTAAATACAGGGATATTCTTGAGAAAAACCTGTACCACTCTGTGTGTGTTTTGAGGCTAGGATGGAGGTTCACCTTCCAGCAGGACAATGACCCCAAACACACTGCTAAAGCAACACTTCAGTGGTTTAAGGGGAAACATGTAAATGCGTTGGAATGGCCTAGTCAAAGCCCAAACCTCAATCCAATAGAAAATCTGTGGTCAGACTTAAAGATTGCTGTTCACAAGCGCAAACCATCCAACTTGAAGGAATTGGAGCAGTTTTGCAAGGAGGAATGGGCAAAAATCCCAGTGGTAAGTTGTGGCAAGCTCATAGAGACTTATATAAAGCGACTTGGAGCTGTGATAGCCGCAATAGGTGGCTCTACAAAGTATTGACTTTAGGGGGGTGAAAATTTATGCACAGTTATGACTTTTTCTGTTATGTTGTCTTATTTGTTGTTTGCTTCACAATAATAAAAAAAAATCTTTAAAGTTGTGGGCATGTTCTGTAAATTAAATGATGCAAATCCTCAAACAATCTATGTTAATTCCAGATTGTGAGGCAACAAAATGAAATGTCAAGGGGGTGAATACTTTGCAAGGCACTGTAGATGCCTACCGCTGAAACCACCGCCTGTGGAAGGGAGTTCTTAAAGTAAATAACCCTCTACGCATTTGAAGGTTAAACCTCTTTTCTTCTAATTTTAGTGAGTGGCCACGTGTCTTATTAAACTCCCTTCTGGTGGGGCGGCCCTTAGAACCACGACCTGGTACTAACACACAGCAATACCCATCTCTACCATCAGGGCCTCTGGTGAATACGGGTTAGTGCTTAAGCCCTGCACTTCAGGTTAGCCCACGTCATCCACCAGGTTGACCTGTTTGTATACTGTCCTGCTGGTTCGTGGGAGACGCTCTACTGCTAAAGTTACTGGTCTCTGAGCTTGACCCCTGATAGTGCCACATCTTGTTTGTGAAACTTACTGCAGTACAAAAAAGAAGGGTAACATTTTTAAATTATAGCAGAGTTCTTCAAACAGGTAAAGATTTTTAATTTTCTAATTGAGAGAATTTTATGTTTTGGGGTCCTAAGTAATTTTCTAGCAAAAAATACAGATTTTTAACTTGGAAACATCAAATGTCAGAATTAGGCCTGGTCTGGAAGTGCTGTATCAATTAACAAGTGCTGAAAATATAGAAATCACACCAGCAACCAGTTAAAATGGTGAGAACTGGACTTAACCATTCTGTTGTGTGTCTCTGTGTGCCTCACGGAGCATGGAGAAGAGAAAGAGCAGCAAAGAATTGTCTGAGGATTTGAGAACAAAAATTGTGGAAAAGCATGGACAATCTCAAGGTTACAAGTCCATCTCTAGATATCGTAATGTTCCTCTGTCTATTGTGTGCAACATTGTCAAGACGTTTACAGCCCATGGCACTGTAGCTAATCTCCTTGGACGTGGATAAAAGAAAAATTGATCAAAGATTGCAACAAAGGATTGTTCGAATGGTGGATAAAGAACCTCAATCAACTTCCAGACAAATTCAAGCTGACCTTCAGGCACAGGGTAAAACTGTATCAGTTTGCACTATACGTCGGCATGTGATCGAAAAGGAACGCTATGGTAGGAGACCCAGGAGGACCCCACTGCTGATACAGAAACATAAAAAAGCCAAAATTATTTTGGGAGAATGTGCTGTGGACAAATTACAGCTTTTTGGTAAAGCCCATCATTCTATTGTTTTCATAAAAAGAAATGAGGCCTTTAAAGAAAATAATACAGTCCCTATAGTCAAACATGGTGGAGGTTCATGGATGTTTTGGAGTTTCTTTGCTACTTCAGGCACTGGATGTCTTGACCATGTGCATGGCATTATGAAATCTGAAGACTACCAAAAAATTCTGGGGTGCAATGTAGGGCCCAGTGTCAGAAAGTTGGGTCTCCATGAGAGGTCATGGGTCTTACAGCAGTAATGACCCAAAAGACATGTTAAAAAACACCCAGAAAGGTGTAAGACAAAGCGCTGGAGAGTACTGAACTGGCCAGCAATGAGTCCAGATCTGAATCCCATAGAGCATCTGTGGAGAGATCTCAAAACAGCAGTTGGGAAAAGGAACCCTTCCAATCTGAGAGATCTGGAGCAGTTGGCGACAGAAGAGTGATCCAAAATTCCAGTAGAGAGGTGTAAGAAACTCATTGATGGTTACAGGAAGTGATCAGTTTTAATAAGGGGTGTGCTACCAAATATTAAATTGAGTGTGCCACTAATTTGTTTTTATGGACCTTGCTTTGTGTACAGTTTTTGACAATTCCTTTTTTTCTAAATAAAAAAAACAGTGTCCCCCCCGTAGATCCATTGTCAATCATGAAATCACTGCCAACCCCGGGTGCTGCGGGCGTTGTGATTGACAGTGGATTTTTAATAAAGGAATTGTCAAAAAGGGGATAGGGAAGAAGTGGGATTTGGGGTCCCCTTTCTTAAAGGAGGCTTTGAGATTCTGATAATCTCTCTGCCCACAGACCCCCACAACCACAGCCCAGGGTTGAAGGGAAGAGACCCTTGTCCCCATCAACATGAGCCCCCTGTCCCAAAGCACCCAACCCCCATGTTGAGGGCATGTGGCTTGGTATGGTTCAGGAGGGGGGGGGCGCTCGCTCGCCCCCCCTTCCTGGCCTGCCAGGCTGCGTGCTCGAATAAGAGAATGGTATGGATTTCGGGGGGGGGGGCACCACACCATTTTTTTTTTATTATTTTGGTTGGGGTTCCCCTTAAAATCCATACCAGAACCGAAGAGCCCACACCATTTTTTTTTTTTAATTGCTTGAAATTGTATTGTATTGCCGGCAATTTAAAAGTAGATTCATGCATTTTTTTTTTCTTTATAAATGTCATTTTTGCTGCAGCATGCTCTATACATGCTACAGATGTGCCACTTAACAGGCAGACAAGGGGGACCCCCAGGCACTATATTTAAAGGGATTTTTAATTGTTATTGTTGCATTTTAAGCACTGCTTCTGTAAAAACAATATTTTTTTTAAACTTTTTTTCATTGATACATGTCCCTCAGGACAGTACCCAGACCCCCATACTGTCAATTACTTGCATATAAGACTTCAAAATGGGGACTTTTGATTTTTCAAGTTCAGCTCCCATAGACTTTAATAGGGTTCGCAGTTCGGGTCAGAACTTTTTCTCTGTTCAGGAGTTTTGATGTGAACCGAACAGGGGGTGTTTGGCCCATGTCTAATCATATGAAATTTTTGTGCTTTTTTATGCTTTATTTATCTTTATATTGGAGTACTATACATTATAATATAACATTATATAATATATAATTATATAATATAACATTACAAAATGTATAATGTGCACTAGCTTTTTGAAAGCTTTAAATAATTTATTTTTTTACATATTGCTAGTTGTTTAAAGGTACAAGCTTGTCTGCCATATTTATATTTGCATTTATATGTAGATATTACATTTAGATGGACTTCTGTCACTCAGATAACATAACCCATGCTCAGGGCCGATCCTAGGGTCACAGACGCCTGGGTGCAGGAATATTTCTGGTGCCCCCACATGGGCGTGGTCACCATCTTACCAACTCCTCTCCTTTACAAATGTTTCTAGGGCAACGACTCAAACACAGAGATGCTCCCCTAAGAAGTCTTCGTTACTTTAGGATCCTCCCATGATCTTTTAACAATTAAGAAAATACTGGAAGAGTGTACACTAATGAGACCTGGAGGGGAGTCTCTATGATGAACACAAAGAGGGCTTTTGTTAGAGAGTGCCCCAAGACATACTACAGGAGATGCTCAGAGACTGTAGATATGATACAAGAGACGGTCAGAGACTGCAATCATAGTACAGGAGATGGTCAAAGAGTGCAGACATATTACAGGAGACAGTCAGAGAGTGTAGACATATTAAAGGATACGGTCAGAGAGTGCAGACATATTACAGGAGATGGTCAGAGACTGCAGACATACTACAGGAGACGGTCAGAGACTGGAGATATAATACAGGAGACGGTCAGAGACTGCAGATATAATACAGAAGATGGTCAGAGACTGCAGACATGATACAAGAGATGGTCAGAGACTGCAATCATAGTACAGGAGATGGTCAGAGAGTGCAGACATATTACAGGATACGGTCAGAGAGTGCAGACATATTACAGGAGATGGTCAGAGACTGCAGACATACTACAGGAGATGGTCAGAGACTGGAGATATAATACAGGAGACGGTCAGAGACTGCAGATATCATACAGGAGATGGTCAGAGACTGCAGTTCCTATGGACGCTAGTAGATAATGGCCGATCGGCCCTCTCACCTGACCCAGCGATACAGCAACAACAGTTCCTCTGATCAGGAGTCAGCTCACTCTGAATTGCCCATGGCGACTCCGCTGGGTAGAGCCCAGGTCTGTATTCTGGCAATGACTCCATTCTTTTTTCCACCAGGGATTGCGCCAGGCTGTGTGGCTTTCACTCTGGTGGCGCAGGGCAGCGGGGTTCTCTCTCTGATGGTGTTCTCTCAGCACTGTCCATTCCCTCTGGAGTCCTGGGTGCACTTCCCTGAAAGCTTTCCCGGGCTCCTGTCTCTCTCTCTCTCTCCCATTCAGCTGGGCATGCTGTGTGGGCTGCAGTTTCTTTGTTACAGTGGGGCTGCCAGTCCTCGAACTACATGTCCCGCAATCCTCTTCTCTGCTCCTTTTTCTATTCTATTTCTTCCCTGGCCGATATGAAGGTGGAGGGAAGAAACATAGTGGGCGGCTGTGCTGGCAAGTGCCGCTCACTAGTACAGCATTGCGTGCGAGGAGGAGAGGGAGTGGGAGGAGGAGAGGGAGGGGGGAAAGAAGAGCCCGCAGCTACAGTGGCATCACTGGGGTTGGTGTCACCCGGTGTGGTAAAACATGGTGTCACCCCCCTTCCACCACCTATAGTCGCCCCTCAGTACAGACCCCCTCCACTAAGTATAGACCCCCTCCGTCAGTGCAGACCCCCCAGAACAAACCACCCCCTCCATTAGTACAGATCCCCCCAGGACAAACCACCCCCCTCCTTTAGTACAGACCCCCCTACATTAGTAAAAACCCCCACTAAGGGCAAACCACCCCCCTCCATTAGTACAGACCCCCCAGGACAAACCATCCCCCCTCAATTAGTACAGACTCCCCTCCATTAGTACAGACCCTCTCAGGACAAACCATCCCCCCTCCATTAGTACAGACCCCCTCAGGACAAACCACTCCCTCCATTAGTACAGACCCCCAGGACAAACTACCCCCCTCCATTAGTACAGACCCCCCTCAGGACAAACTACCCCCCTCCATTAGTACAGACCCCCCTCAGGACAAACCACCCCCTCCATTAGTACAGACTCCCCCAGGACAAACCACCCCCTCCATTAGTACAGACTCCCCCAGGACAAACCACCCCCCTCCATTAGTACAGACCCCCCTCCATTTGTACAGACCCCCAGGACAAACCACCCCCTGCATTAGTACAGACCCTCTCCATTAGTACAGACCAACCCCCTCCATTAGTACAGTCCCCGCTCCAGTAGTACAGACCCCCCAGGACAACCCCCCTCCATTAGTACAGACCCCCCCAGGACAAACCAATCCCTCTCCATTAGTACAGACTCCCCAGGACAAACCCCGCCATTAGCACAGACCCCCAGGACAAACCCTCCCATTAGTAAAGACTCCCCCCCAAGACAAACCCCCCCTCCATTAGTACAGACCCATCCAGGACAACCCCCCATAGTACAGACTCCCTTCAGGACAACCCCCCCATAGTACAGACTCCCCCCAGGACAAACCCCCCCATTAGTACAGACTCCACCCCAGGAGAAACCCACCCCTCCATTAGTACAGACTGCCCCAGGACAAACCACCCCCCAACTTTAGTACAGACCCCTCCAGGACAACCCCCCCACTAGTACAGACTCTCCCCAGGACAAACCCTGCCTCCATTAGTACAGACCCCTCCAGGACAACCCCCCCATTAGTACAGACTCCCCCAGGACAACCCCCCCTCCATTAATACAGACCCCCCAGGACAAACCCCCCCATTAGCCCAGACCCCTCCAGGACAACCCCCCCATTAGTAAAGACTCCCCCCAGGACAAACCCCCGCTCCACTAGTAGAGACCCCTCCAGGACAACCCCCCATTAGTACAGACTCCCCCCAGGACAAACCCCCCCATTAGTACAGACTCCCCCCAGGACAAACCCCCCTCTCCATTAGTACAGACTCCCCCAGGACAACCCCCCCATTAGTACAGACTCCCCCCAGGACAAACCCAGCCTCCATTAGTACAGACCCCCCAGGACAACCCCCCCATTAGTACAGACTCCCCCCAAGACAAACCCTGCCTCCATTGGTACAGACCCCTCCAGGACAACCCCCCCATTAGTACAGACTCCCCCCAGGACAAACCCCGCCTCCATTAGTACAGACTCCCCCCAGGACAAACCCCCCTCCATTAATACAGACCCCCCAGGAAGAACCCCCCATTAGTCCAGACCCCTCCAAGACAAACCCCCCAGGACAAACCCCATTAGTACAGACTCCCCCCAGGACAAACCCCCCCTCCATTAGTCCCCCCCCATTACATACATAAAAACACCCGGCGGCAGCTGAAGAGGAGAGGACAATGTGCAGCCGCGCCGCCCGGGTGGAGCACAGATCGGAGCAGCAGCAGGCAGGAGCTAAGACACAGAGAGGAGGAGAAGGCACGGACAGCCCCCTCAGCGATGGCATTGCGAAGCTTGTCTCTCTCCACACAGAGACAGCCGCTCTGATCTCTGCTTCACTTTCCTCCTCTGACAGGAGGAAGGAGGAGGGAGGGGGGGACGCCGGGCTTAGGTTTGAAAAACACATCGGCGGCGGCGACTGGCACGGACAAGGAGAGGAGGTGGAGAATAGAGGGGAGCACTCTGGCGCTTCAGCGCCCCCACCTCTGTGGCGCCTGGGTGAACTGCACCCCCTGCACCATATCTAGGATCGGCCCTGCCCATGCTATTCAAAGCTATAAATAAAAAGTTTGGGCTTTACATAGATTTTGATTCTACCACACACAAACGGATAAACTAATTTACTACACAATGAATTCACAAAATTATTCCTTGTTTAATGCAGTGATCAGTGTAGCTCTCTTTTATAGTTTTTGTAGGTCCTGTATCCCCTCACTGGCATTTCTGGTGCTGTAATGACACAAAGAAACATAAGTCAGAGCCACAGTGAACAACCAGCTCTCCAGGGGAGCACCTGATATAACAGAACGCTCCTCACTTGTGTCTCTATAGCAACCTTTTGAGTCTCACTGATAGAATTTGTATTTTAAATGTCATCCTTGCTCAGGTGCTATAACAAAAAATAAAATAAAATCTTGTTAGAAATTGTGCAGCTTTGTACTGTGAAATTTCTCGAAGGATCACAAAGAGACAAACTGAAAAAAAATGAGTCTTCAAACTAAATGATGCTACTTCTCTACTAGACATGTGCACACTGAAATATTTCGTTTCGGAATTTTGTTTTCGTTAGAAAAATAAATTTATTTAGTTACTCCCGAAATTCGTTTTTATTTATTTTGTTTTTCGTTAGAAATTGCATTCGTCCGAAAATCTGAATTAATTAAGGTCGAATCTGTCATTGAAGGCTTATGGTGTCTGTCGAATGTTCAAAGAAGATTCGACGGAGCAGCGAAACTGTACGACGCTGCAATCGTACATTTCCGGTCGAATGTTCCGCCTACAAGCTATAGATGAATTCTATTGTATGACTAGTAATAATTATATTTTTTAATTACTATTACTAGTCAACAGGGATGAGCCGAACACCCCCCTGTTCGGTTCGCACCAGAAACTGCGAACAGACAAAATGTTAGTGTGAACTTTAGAACCCTATTAAATACAATGGACTCGAACGTTCGAAATCTAAAGTGTTAATTATTAGACATGTGCAATTCGTTTCGTTCCGAATTCGTTTTTTTAACGAATTTCGACAAATTCGTTAATTCGGAAATATCCGAATTAACGAAAACTCATTTAACGAATTTTAACGAATATTCGTAAATTCAAATTTACGAATGTACGAATTTACGAATATACGAATTTACCAATGCACGAATTTACGAATGTACAACTATCCGGAAATTCGTAAATTTGAATTTACGAATTTCCGAATATTCGTACATTCGTAAATTTGTACATTCGTACAATCGTAAATTAGTAAATTCAGAATTCTGAAATAATAATTAACTAATAACTTAACTATTACTAACTATTCAATTATAGGTATTGTAATTTCCTTTCAAATTTGGCTGTTAGTGAACTTAACGAAGTTACGAATTGTTTTCCGACATAATGAATGCCGTATCTAAATGAATGGAACGTAATGAATTAATAATAATAATAAATAACAATAATAATAATAAAAACGTTTTATTATTATTATTATTAATTTGTTCCGTTCCATTTGTTTAGATGCGGCATTTGTTATTTCAGGTTATGCGTAACTTCAGATAAATTTGTATTCGTTACGTTCGCTAACAGCCAAATTTGAAAGGAAATTACAATACCTATAATTTAATAGTTATTTTTTCAGATTTTCAAATTTTCGGGTTTTCGAAAATATCGAATTTCCAAATTTCCGAAATTACGAATGTATAAATTTACGAATGTACAAATTTACGAATTTACGAATGTATAAATTTATGAATGTATAAATTTACGAATGTACAAATTTACGAATGTACAAATTTACGAATTTACGAATTGCGATCATAACGAATGACCCGAAAAACGAAAAAAAAAAAAAAACGAATGAAACAAAAACGAAAACTAACAAATTTTTTGGCAGTGCACATGTCTATTAATTATAAAGGCTGATATGCAAGTTATTGTCCTAAAAAGTGTTTGGGGACCTGGGTCCTGCCCCAGGGGACATGTATCAATGCAAAAAAAGTTTTAAAAACTGCAGTTTTTTCGGGAGCAGTGATTTTAATAATGCTTAAAATGAAAAAATAAAAGTGAAATATTCCTTTAAATTTCGTACCTGGGGGGTGTGTATGATATGCATGTAAAGTGACGCATGTTTCCCGTGCTTAGAACTGTCCCTGCAAAAAAATTCATTTTTGAAAGAAAAAAAGTCATTTAAAACTGACTCGCGGCTATTAATGAATTGTCGGCTCCCGGCAATACATACAAAAGTCATTGATAAAAATAAAAAAAAGCGTGGGGGTTCCCCAGAATTCAATTACCAGGCCCTTCAGGTCTGGAATGGATATTAAGGGGAACCCCGCCGCAAATTTAAAAAAAAATTGACGTGGGGTTCCCCCAAATATCCATTCCAGGCCCTTCAGATCTGGCATTGATTTTAAGGGGAACTCCACCCCAATTTTTTAAAAAAATGGCGTGGAGTCCCCCTAAAAATCCATACTAGACCCCTTATCCGAGCACGCAACCTGGCCGGCCGCAGGGGAAGAGGGGGGGACGAGAGAGCGCCCCCCCTCCCTCCTGAACCGTACCAGGCCACATGCCCTCAACATGGGGAGGATGTCCCCATGTTGATGGGGACAAGGGCCTCATCCCCACAACCCTTGCCCGGTGGTTGTGGGGGTCTGCAGGCGGGGGGCTTATCGGAATCTGGAAGACCCCTCTAACAAAGGGGACCCCCAGATCCCGGCCCCCCCTATGTGAATTGGTAAGGGGTACATTGTACCCCTACCATTTCACGAAGAAAGCATAAAAAAATGTTTAAAAAAACACACAAACACCTTGAAAAAGTCCTTTATTAAAAAAACAAAAACAAAAAAACATTCCAGCGGTGAAATCCAGGGTCCCGCGGCGATCCCAATGTCCAGCGCTGTCCTTCATTGGTTGTGCCTGAGCGGACCTGATGGGGAACTCCCTCTCAGTGTTTTAAATGTATAGACCCGCCCCTTCTAAAGTTCCCCATCAGGTCCGCTCAGCGGACAAGATGCGGAACATGAGAAGGGGCGGGTCTATACATGTATTACCAAAGTGAGAGCAGTTCCCCATCAGGTCCGCCTCCTCGGTATGTCGGACATGCCTACGTCATTGGCTTGAGCGGGAACTTCCTTCACTATGTAAATTTAAATTACACAGTGAAGGAAGTTCCCCGCTCAAGCCAATGACGTAGGCGGGTCCGACATACCGAGGGGGCGGACCTGATGGGGAACTGCTCTCACTTTGGTAATACATGTATAGACCCGCCCCTTCTCATGTTCCTCATCTGGTCCGCTGAGCGGACCTGATGGGGAACTTTAGAAGGGGCGGGTCTATACATTTAAAATACTGAGAGGGAGTTCCCCATCAGGTCCGCTCAGGCACAACCAATGAAGGACAGCGCTGGACATCGGGATCGCCGCGGGACACTGAAATTCACCACTGGAATGTTTTTTTTTTTTTTTTAAATAAAGGACTTTTTCAAGGTGTTTGTGTGTTTTTTAAACATTTTTTTACGCTTTCTTCGTGAAATGGTAGGGGTACAATGTACCCGTTACCAATTCACATAGGGGGGGGCCGGGATCTGGGGGTCCCCTTTGTTAAAGGGGTCTTCCAGATTCCGATAAGCCCCCCGCCCGCAGACCCCCACAACCACTGGGCAAGGGTTGTGGGGATGAGGCCCTTGTCCCCATCAACATGGGGACATCCTCCCCATGTAGAGGGCATGTGGCCTGGTACGGTTCAGGAGGGAGGGGGGCCGCTCTCTCGTCCCCCCCTTTTCCCCTGCGGCCGGCCAGGTTGCGTGCTCGGATAAGGGGTCTGGTATGGATTTTTAGGGGGACTCCACGCCATTTTTTTTTAAATTTGGGGTGGAGTTCCCCTTAAAATCCATGCCAGATCTGAAGGGCCTGGAATGGATATTTGGGGGAACCCCACGTCAATTTTTTTTTTAAATTTGCGGCGGGGTTCCCCTTAATATCCATTCCAGACCTGAAGGGCCTGGTAATTGAATTCTGGGGAACCCCCACGTTTTTTTTAAATTTTTTTATCAATGACTTTTGTATGTATTGCCGGGAGCCGACAATTCATTAATAGCCGCGAATGAGTTTTAAATGACTTTTTTTCTTTCAAAAATGACATTATTTGCAGGGACAGTTCTAAGCACGGGAAACATGCGCCACTTCACATGCATATCATACACACCCCCCAGGTACTAAATTTAAAGGAATATTTCACTTTTATTTTTTCATTTTAAGCATTATTAAAATCACTGCTCCCGAAAAAACGGCCGTTTTTAAAACTTATTTTTGCATTGATACATGTCTAGAGTTGAGCGGGTAGCTGGATATTCGGGTCCGGCGGGTTCGGCCAAACTTCGGAAAAAAGTTCGGATTCGGGACCGAACTTTAACCCGAACCCGGACCCGGACCCGGACCCCATTGAAGTCAATGGGGACCCGGACTTCTGACGACTAAAAAGGCTCTAAAAAAGTAATGGAAAGGGCTAGAGGACTGCAAATGGCAGCAAAATGTTGTTAAGAACATGGCAAGTGCTCTGCAAACAAATGTGGATAGGAAATAACTTAAAAGAACATAAAAAAAATAAAAAAATATGCTGGAGGCCCCCTTTTCAGCAGAAGAGGTACAGGAAGTCATTAAGAACCTCAGAAACTCAACGGCACAATGCCACACATATGGTGGGAATGCCCCAGAATACGCCCTTTCTGGAATAAATTATTTAATTTAATGGATAAGCTAGTGGGAAAATAAAATACTTTGAAATAAAAATGTAGCGGGGTGCTAAATTTAAGGAAAGTGTTTGAGTGGTAAATAGGCTCAAATACCCTAATTCTGTAGGATTCATGGACCATTTTGTCCTCGGGGGACAGTATTGGTGTGCAGTTCCCTGCAGCCTACAGGTGGCGCCTTTTGTGTCCCCTCTTGGCAGTAGTACAGCGGGGCGGGGAACCTGCTGTGCATGCCGGGAGAGCATATAAAAGGGGCAGACCTTTGGCCTGGGGGCTGATGTCCAGTGGGGTCCGCGCCCAGGTGCCTTCGGCCTGGGTGCATGTGTTCCTGTTCCATCTCGGGCACCTTTAGCCCGGGGTGAGGTACTATCCTGGAGTTCTTGCTGCCCTGGGTATGGAGGCCTAGGGGCGGGAGTAAAGCCTGGAGTCCAGAGCCGCCTCGTGTAGGGGACCCTGTTCCAGGGAAGGGAGGATCATTCTGATGGACCGATGCGGGAGTCACGGTGAAGGAATGGTCTGTTGACTCCCTGGAGAGATGTCTTCCCCTTGATATGGGCTAGGTTCGTAGAAGGAGAAGCTCAAGGTCACCTTGACTGTATCAGAGGCCTTATTCAACCGGCCCGTGGCAGGGGCCTTATACACCCTGGTCTGTGGCTGAGACCAAAGTTCTCCAGGCCCGTGGCAGGGGCCTTGTACACCCGGTCTGTGGCAGAGACCAACCTCAATGTCTGTGGCAGAGACCGTGCACCAAAAACTGTTTGAGAAACCTAAGCAGTGAAGTGAATGTGCTACGTTTGTGCCTGGACCTCCTCCACACCTTAAGCTGTCCTGTTTCTTTGCTCTAACCTTTTCTATCTGAGTACAGTTTATTTTGCCATGAGAGAATAAGAGTTGGAGTTTCAGCTGGTGTGGACATTGACTTTACTGGCAATTAAAGGACTTGCCTCTACCTACAGTAGAGGTGAGAATCATCCTCTGGAGGAGTTTTGACTCCGGCTGTGGACACGGCCCGTCAAGTACACCGCTCAACCTCTTTATATAGGATGATACGGGCTGGTAGTGCGGTGTGCCTTTCTCCCTCCTGCGAAGAGCCAACAACATAAAGGCAGGTAAGGGGGAAAGGATCTGTGCGCTACAAAAAAATAAAATAAAAATTTTAATCTTGGCCTAGCAGGACGAGGTCCATATGGAGTAGGAGGTTGAGGTGGCGGTGGATGTGGCTGTGTAGGTGGAAGCGGCGGTGGAGGAGGACGAGGTAGCCAACACTGGTTCAAAAATACAACAATGGCTGGGTAAGGCCGGTGATGTGTCGAATTCTGTCCCCTGTCGAATAGTGTCCGCCCTGTACTGCGCTTGCTGAGTATGTAGGACAAGGGGATTTCAAAAATCTCCCAAGACTAACGGCGCCTGCGTGTTGAGTTCAGGTGAAGGCCACACCATCCGTGGTTCAAGCCGAGCCAAGCAAGGCCGCGATCGAAGCGAGCCCGTGAGGGGCCCTGTTACTATGTGCTACCGTATGTCCTCTTGGATGGTGGGGCTTGAACCTGCACTCACAGCGCAGGCGCCGTTCATCTTCGGAGATTTTGTGAATCTCCTTGTCCTCTGTACTGCGCAAGCGCTGCGCCTGCACAGTACGGGCCGGGCACAATCCGATGGCCGGACAGTTTTTGTCACAACACCGGTATACATGTCTATTCTGCACAAGGTACGGACAAGTCCTGTGGGATCCATGCCTGGTTCATTTTAATGAACGTGAGCTTGTCCACATTGGCTCTGGACAGGCGGCTGCGCTTGTCTGTGATAACGCCCCCTGCCGTGCTAAATACACGTTCAGATAATACACTGGCTGCAGGGCAGGCCAGCACCTCCAAGGCATAAACGGCAAGCTCAGGCCATGTGCCCAATTTGGAGACCCAGAAGTTAAAGGGGGCAGACCCGTCATCCAGTACGTGTAGGCCTGTGGACACATACTGCTCAACCATGTTGGTGAAATGCTGCCTCCTGCTAAGACGTTCCATCTCAGCTGGTGGTGCTGGTTGTTGTGGCGTGCTGACAAAGCTTTTCCACATTTCGGCCATGCTAACCCTGCCTTCTGAGGTGCTGCCGGTGCCCCGGCTGCGTTGGCGACCTCTTCCTCCTCCTCTGCCTTCGCCTTGTGCTTCCACCGTACGCCCGCTGTCAGGTGGGAATGCCACCAGCAGCGCGTCTACCAGCGTGCGCTTGTACTCGCGCATCTTATGATCCCGCTCCAGTGAGGGAATTAAGGACGGTACGTTGTCCTTGTAACGGGGATCCAGCAGGGTGGCCACCCAGTAATCAGCACCAGTTAAAATGTGGGCAACTCGGCTGTCGTTGCGGAAACACTGCAGCATGTAATCGCTCATGTGTGCCAGGCTGCCCAGAGGCAAAGAAAAGCTGTCCTCTGTGGGAGGTGTATCGTCTGTGTCCTCTGTATCCCCCCAGCCACGCACCAGTAATGGCCACGAGCTGGTCTGAGTGCCACCCTGCTGTGAACATGGCTCCTCCTCCTCCTCCTCCTCCTCCTCCATCTCCTCCTCCACCTCGTCATCCTCCAGAACTGTGCCCTTTCTGCCGGACAATTGTGTACCTGGCGTTTGTTGGTGCAGGAACCCACCCTCGTAGCCACTTGTGAAAGACTGCCCTGAAAGCCTTTGAAATGATCCCGCTTCCTCCTCCTCCTCCTTCATCCTCCTGTGCCACATCCTCTTCCATCATCGCACGAAGCGTTTTTTCAAGGAGGCATAGAACTGGGATAGTAACGCTGAGAACGGCGTCATTGGCACTGGCCATGTTGGTGGAGTACTCGAAACAGCGCAACAAGGCACACAGGTCTCGCATGGAGGCCCAGTTATTGGTGGTGAAGTGGTGCTGTTCCGCAGAGCGACTCACGCGTGATTGCTGCAGCTGAAACTCCACTATTGCCTGCTGCTGCTCGCACAGTCTGGCCAGCATGTGCAAGGTGGAGTTCCACCTTGTGGGCACGTCACATATGAGGCGGTGAGCTGGAAGGCCAAAGTTACGCTGCAGCGCTGACAGGCGAGCAGCAGCAGGGTGAGAACGCCGAAAGTGCGCACACACAGCCCGCACTTTCTGCAGCAGCTCTGGCATATTGGGGTAATTTTTAAGGAACCTCTGGACCACCAAGTTCAGCACATGCGCCAGGCAAGGGATGTGCGTCAAACCGGCTAGACCCAGAGCTGCTACGAGATTTCGCCCATTATCGCACACCACCAGGCCGGGCTTGAGGCTCACTGACAGCAACCACTCATCGGTCTGTTGTTCCATGTCCCTCCACAACTCCTGCGCGGTGTGGGGATTTTCCCCCAAACAGGAAAGTTTTAAAACTGCCTGCTGTCGTTTACCCCTGGCTGTGCTGAAGTTGGTGGTGAAGGTGTTACGCTGAATGGATGAGGAGGCGGTAGAGGATGAGGAAGCGGAGAAGGAGGAGTTAGCAACAGGAGGCAAACTGAAGCGCCCTGCAATCCTCGTGGTGGAAGGACATGCGCCAAACCGCTATCTGCCTCAGGCCCAGCAGCCACTGCATTTACCCAGTGTGCTGTTAGGGAGATATAACGTCCCTGACCGTGCTTACTGGTCCACGCATCCGTAGTTAGGTGGACCTTGCCACAGATGGCGTTGCGCAGTGCACACCTGATTTTGTCCCCCACCTGGTTGTGCAGGGAAGGGATGGCTCGCCTGGAAAAGTAGTGGCGGCTGGGCACGACGTACTGCGGGACAGCCAATGCCATCAGGCTTTTAAAACTCTGCGTCTCCACCAGACGGAATGACAGCATTTCAAAGGCCAGGAATTTTGAAATGCTGGCATTCAGGGCCAGGGATCGCGGGTGGCTAGGGGGGTACTTCCTCTTCCGCTCCAATGTTTGGGAGATAGAGAGCTGAACGCTTCCATGGGACATTGTGGAGATGGTCGGTGACCCAGGTGGTAGTGTTGCTGGCAGATCCTCTGTTTGCGGGGTGACAGGTGCCACTGTCACTACAGAGGTGGATGAAGAGGCCGAAACTGCAGCAGAAGAGGAAGCAGGAGGAGCCAGAGACCTTTCTTGGTTTCTGAGGTGTCTACTCCACTGCAGCTCGTGCTTTGCACTTAGATGCCTGGTCATGCAGCTTGTGCTCAGGTTGAGAACATTTATGCCTCGCTTCAGGCTCTGATTGCACAGCGTGCAAACCACTCGTGTCTTGTCATCAACACACTGTGTGAAGAACTGCCACGCTAGGGAAGTCCTTGGACCTGGCTTTGGTGTGCTCGGTCCCTTGCTGCGTTGGGCAGTAGCAGATGTACTGTCTAGGGGACGAATGCTCAGTTTTTGCACCCTGCTCCCTCTTCTGCTGTGCTGGTGGCTCTGTGCGACCACCGCCTCTTCCTCCGAACTACACTGGTCACCTGCATAACGTTGATTCCATGTGGGGTCGAGGACCTCATCGTCCTCCACATCATCTTCCACCCAGTCTTCACCCCTGCCCTCCATGTCTGTCTGCACAATTGCGAAAGCAGCAGCAGTTGGCACCTGTGTTTCGTCATCATCCGAGACGTGCTGCGATGGTCCTCCCATGTACCCATCATGAAACATAAGTGGTTGGGCATCGGTGCACTCAATCTCTTCCACTTCTGGGGCAGGGCTAGGTGGATGGCCCTGGGAAACCCTGCTAACAGAGTCATCGAAAAGCAGAAGAGACTGCTGCATGATTTGGGGCTCAGACTGCTTGGCTGATTTGCAAGGGGGTGAGGTGAAAGACTGATGGACATGGGCTTCAGGTGCCAACTCTGATCTTTCAGCAGAAGAGTGGGTGGGAGACAATGTGAAGGAACCCGAGGCACTGTCAGCAACCCAATCTACTATCGCCTGTACTTGTCCTGGCCTAAACATTGGTACAGCCTCATTAGGCGTGACAAAATACCGCCGCAGGCTCGGTCGCCTACTCGCACCTGAGGAAGGTGTTTCACTTGTGCGTGTAGCTGGCACAGATCCACCACGTCCTCTCCCTGCAACAGGAGCTCCACCAGCAGCACCACGACCGGGGCCACCACGTCCCTTTGACCTTCCCCTCATATTTTCCAAATTTAGGATCTTGCCCTAAATGGCGTTTTTTGGAAGACCACAACACACCCACAGTACGTAATGGCTGAAACGCACAGCTACAGAACTGCAGAAAATGCTATTCAAAAAAAAAGGTTGTTTTTTTTAGTATAGCACAGTACAAGGAAAATATATATAAATTGTTTTTTTACACACACCTCCAGATGTGTATTTCACACTGCAAAATATTTTCTGTGGCCCTAAATGGCGTTTTTTGCCAGACCACAACACACCCACAGCACGTAACCGCTGAATCGCACAGCTACAGAAAATGCTATTCAAAAAAAAAGGTTGTTTTTTTTAGTATAGCACAGTACAAGGAAAATATATAGAAATTGTTTATTTTACACACCTCCACATGTGTATTTCACACTGCAATTTATTTTCTGTGGCCCTAAATGGCATTTTTTGCAAGAGCACAACACAACCACAGTATTTAACCACTGAATCGCACAGCTATAGAAGTGCAGAGAATGCTATTCAAAAAAAATGTTTTTTTTTTTAGTATAGCACTGTACAATATATAGAAATTGTTTATTTTACACACCTCCACATGTGTATTTCACACTGCAAAATATTTTCTGTGGCCCTAAATGGCGTTTTTTGAAAGAGCACAACACAACCACAGTATTTAACCACTGAATCGCACAGCTATAGAAGTGCAGAGAATGCTATTCAAAAAAAATGTTGGTTTTTTTAGTATAGCACTGTACAATATATAGAAATTGTTTATTTTACACACCTCCACATGTGTATTTCACACTGCAAAATATTTTCTGTGGCCCTAAATGGCGTTTTTTGAAAGAGCACAACACAACCACAGTATTTAACCACTGAATCGCACAGCTATAGAAGTGCAGAGAATGCTATTCAAAAAAAATGTTTTTTTTTTTAGTATAGCACTGTACAATATATAGAAATTGTTTATTTTACACACCTCCACATGTGTATTTCACACTGCAAAATATTTTCTGTGGCCCTAAATGGCGTTTTTTGAAAGAGCACAACACAACCACAGTATTTAACCACTGAATCGCACAGCTATAGAAGTGCAGAGAATGCTATTCAAAAAAAATGTTGTTTTTTTTAGTATAGCACTGTACAATATATAGAAATTGTTTATTTTACACACCTCCACATGTGTATTTCACACTGCAAAATATTTTCTGTGGCCCTAAATGGCGTTTTTTGAAAGAGCACAACACAACCACAGTATTTAACCACTGAATCGCACAGCTATAGAAGTGCAGAGAATGCTATTCAAAAAAATTTTTGTTTTTTTTAGTATAGCACTGTACAATATATAGAAATTGTTTATTTTACACACCTCCACATGTGTATTTCACACTGCAAAATATTTTCTGTGGCCCTAAATGGCGTTTTTTGAAAGAGCACAACACAACCACAGTATTTAACCACTGAATCGCACAGCTATAGAAGTGCAGAGAATGCTATTCAAAAAAAAATGTTGTTTTTTTTAGTATAGCACTGTACAATATATAGAAATTGTTTATTTTACACACCTCCACATGTGTATTTCACACTGCAAAATATTTTCTGTGGCCCTAAATGGCGTTTTTTGAAAGAGCACAACACAACCACAGTATTTAACCACTGAATCGCACAGCTATAGAAGTGCAGAGAATGCTATTCAAAAAAAATGTTGTTTTTTTTAGTATAGCACTGTACAATATATAGCAATTGTTTATTTTACACACCTCCACATGTGTATTTCACACTGCAAAATATTTTCTGTGGCCCTAAATGGCGTTTTTTGAAAGAGCACAACACAACCACAGTATTTAACCACTGAATCGCACAGCTATAGAAGTGCAGAGAATGCTATTCAAAAAAAATGTTTATTTTTTTAGTATAGCACTGTACAATATATAGAAATTGTTTATTTTACACACCTCCACATGTGTATTTCACACTGCAAAATATTTTCTGTGGCCCTAAATGGCGTTTTTTGAAAGAGCACAACACAACCACAGTATTTAACCACTGAATCGCACAGCTATAGAAGTGCAGAGAATGCTATTCAAAAAAAATGTTGTTTTTTTTAGTATAGCACTGTACAATATATAGAAATTGTTTATTTTACACACCTCCACATGTGTATTTCACACTGCAAAATATTTTCTGTGGCCCTAAATGGCGTTTTTTGAAAGAGCACAACACAACCACAGTATATAACCGCTGAATCGCACAGCTGCAGAGAATGCTATTCAAAAAAAGTTTTTTTTTTTTTTTAGTATAGCATAGTACAAGAAAAATATATAGAAATTGGTTATTTCACACAACTAGAGATATACACTGCAAAAATTTTTTTTGCCCAAAAATAGGTCCTTTTTGCGCACAACAAAGTGCTTTTTTTTTTTGCAACAGCACAATAAAGTGCCTTTTTTTTTTTTTGGGGCCCAAAAATGAGTCTTTTTAGCAAAAGACCAATAAAGTGCCTTTTTTTTTTTTTTTTTTTTTATGACCAAAATAGGTCTTTTAGCAAGAGCACAATACAGCCACAGTATGGAATAGGTGTATCACTCAACGTAATGCAGTGCTGGTGCACTGAGCTTGCAACACAAACAGATAAACCTATGCAGATCGCTGAGCTATTATATCTCTCAATCTGGACTCCTATCTAAATCTCTCTCCCTGAAAGCACAAACAGGATCCTGCCCCTACACTACACTACACTACACTGTCTCCCTATCTTTTATATCAGTAGATTGCATAATCAGGACTAACTCCTATTCTCTCCCTCACAGCAACAGCAGCCAGGATCCTTTCCCTACACTGTCTAAAAGCAGAGTGACGATCTGTGCTGTGTGCCTCTTTCTTATATAGAAGCTGGTCACATGCTGGGTCACATGTTGCACTGACCAATTACAGCCATGCCATTAGTAGGCATGGCTATGATGGCTTCTAAGGGCACACCAGCTAATCAAATGGTGATTGGCTGGCCCCTGAAGCATTTCTAACTGCGCCATTAAATTCCCGAATCCGAACCCGAACCCGGACTTTCGCGCAAAGTCCGGGTTCGGGTTCGGGAAGAAGCTAAAGTTCGGTACGGACCCGAACTTTACAGTTCGGGTCCGCTCAACACTATACATGTCCCCTGGGGCAGGACCCGGGTCCCCAAACACTTTTTAGGACAATAACTTGCATATAAGCCTTTATAATTAGCACTTTAGATTTCTCCCATAGATTTTTCGAATTTGCCGCGAACACCCCAATTTGTTCGCTGTTCGGCGAACGGGCGAACAGGCAATGTTCGACTCGAACTCGAAGCTCATCCCTACTAGTCAACCAACATTAGAATTCTTCTATAGCCTATGGGCCGAGCATTTGACCGGAAATGTACGATTGCAGCGTCGTACAGTTTATCTGCTCCGTAGAATCTTCTTAGAACTTTCAACAGACACCATAAGCCTTCAATGACAGATTCGACGTTTGTATGTTTTTCGATGCTTCGTTGAATCTTCGTCGTTCATGTCGAATTGTCAAGTTAGTTCTAGCTATTTTACTGCTCCTCCTCTTTGGTTACAATCAGCCAATAACATTCATCATCATCATTTTTTTATTTTACTTCCCCCACCCAATTCCAGCAGTGATCTTTTCTCTCTATGTCAAATCTTTTCTCTCTATAATGTCAAATCTTTTCTCTCTATAATGTCAAATCTTTTCTCTCTATGTCGAATCTTTTCTCTCTATAATGTCGAATCTTTTCTCTCTATGTAGAATAATCTTGGACTAATAGAGTTAAGGTTAGGCACATTCGACCACAGGTTCGATGGACATAGATTGTTATTGACAGCCTCATGTCGAATCTCCTATCTATATCGAACTGTTGTTGCAACGAAAACGAAAATTAAGCATTTGTTTATGTCGGATCTTTCGGTTTTCGGATTCTGCATTTTCGTTTTGTTTGTTAAAACGATAACGAAAATACCTGAAATTCGGACGAAAATGCATTCGGACGAAAACGAATGCACATGTCTAGTAATGACACAACTTAGAATGCCCAGACCAGAAAAACTACAATTTGCATTCCCTCGATTGTTGTTTTTTGAAGTGCTATAGCAAATACCGGTGTTCGCAAGTCTGGAAATGTTCGAAATTTAGTTTGACCCGTTTTTGCTAAAGCTTGATTAATAAACAGGCCAACATTTATCTATCTATCTATCTATCTATCTATCTATCTATCTATCTATCTATCTATCTATCTATCTATCTATCTAACAGTATACATCAATACTAGGGATGAGATTCATGTTCGGGTCGAACATGAGTTCGACTCGAACATCAGGTGTTAGCTCGTTTGTTGAAAAACAAACATTATGGAGCGTTTGCGCCAAATTCGAGCGCCGTGTAACGCCCCATAATGCACTGCGAGATTGCAGTGCATTGCTGTATGATGATTGGCCAAAGCATGCACCATGACCTGCATGCTTTGGCCAATCCCAGCGCCCTCAGCTAAGAGAGCCATAATTGGCCAAAGGCTTTGGCCAATTATGGCTCAGTTGAACTAAGTCCACGCCCCACACTATATAAGGCTGCCTGCACGTCAGCCCTGTGTAGTGTGTTGTTGGCATGGATGGAGAGAGAGTGTGATTTAGATTGAGCAGGCAGGCAGGTTATTCAGTTAGCTGCAGTGTATTTAATATATATATATATATATATATATATATATATATATATATATACAGTCAGTCTTGTGTATATATATATATATATATATATATATATATATATATATATATACATATATATATATATATATATTGTGAGGGGGTTAACTCGGTAGCGGGTGTGTGTGACCCCCTGGTTGGGCTCCCCACACAAAAACAGGGCCAGCAGACGGAGGTTGTGGTTTTCAAAATCAAAAGGTGCGGTTTATTTCTCTATGTACAGTGACAAAAACACAGCAAAGCCAAAAAGAAACATAAACAAAATAAATCCTGGTCAGTTTGACCTCTGACTAAACATGCAGGTTTCCTAAACTAACAACTGGGATCAGCCTGGTGCTGTCCTAGTCCCTAAGTCCCTGGTTTAGTAAAAGTCCAAACAAATAGCCACACAGGCTTTGCCTCACCGCACAGGGGTTCACTCTCCCTAGACAGTCCACACAGGTCTGGTTCCAGGCATGAGCAAACACCTAATGAAGCTGGGAGTTTTTATAGAGGCCTTAAACGAGCTGACAAGCTTCAGCTGGTCTCATCAACTCCCTGCCTCACGACGCCCAGCACTCTCCCTAGAGGTATGAGTCATTCATGAGCCCACTAGCCTCAGCTGGGCTTCATCAACTCCCTAGTTGTATAAGTCGGCATAAAGCCTGAATCTGGGAGAAATATATCTACCCCCCTGGATGCAACCAGGTGACTTTACCTTCCTGCTGTCACATACCCCCCCCTCTTGTTTTAACCTTGGGGTTGGAACACCAGCAATCAGGCATTCATGTACTCGAGACAAAGCATCCACATTCCCCATTTGAACGCCAGGGCGATGCTTTACTGTGAAGTTGAATTCCTGTAGGGCCAGGAACCACCTATTCACTCTTCTATTTGTCTCCTTGTTTTGAGCCATCCACTTTAACGGAGCGTGATCCGTAACCATGTCAAAGTGCCTACCTAGCAGATAGTACCGAAGGGAATCTAGAGCCCACTTCACCGCTAAACACTCCTTTTCAACCGTGGCGTAATTTACCTCATGGGACTCCAACTTCCTGCTGAGGTAAATGACTGGGTGCTCTTCCCCGTTCCAGACCTGGGACAATACTGCTCCTAACCCCACATCTGACGCATCACTTTGTACGACAAAGTCTTTAGAGAAGTCGGGTGAGTACAACACTGGCTGGCTACATAAGGCTTGTTTCAAGAATTGGAATGCTGCCTCAGCCTCGGGGGTCCATTTAATCATGACCGACCCTTTCCCTTTCGTCAGGTTGGTTAGGGGCACAGCCTTAGAAGCAAAGTGGGGAATGAAGCGCCGATAATAACCCGCGATTCCCAGAAAGGCTCGTACCTGCTTCTTGCTGTTGGGACGTGGCCAACTCTGGATGGCCTCGACTTTGTTGAGTTGGGGTTTTATTACTCCCCTGCCAATGGTGTACCCAAGATATTTGGCCTCCTCCTGCCCAATGGTACACTTCTTGGGGTTAGCCGTAAACCCCGCTTCCCGGATAGAGTCTAGGACTGCTTGCACTTTTGGCAGATGTGAGGCCCAATCTGTGCTATGGACAATTACGTCATCCAGGTAAGCCGCAGCATACTTCCGATGGGGCCTCAGTATCTGGTCCATTTTCCGCTGGAATGTGGCCGGCGCATTCTGTAACCCGAACGGCATTCTCTTATATTGGAACGCCCCGTCTGGGGTTACAAATGCGGTTTTCTCTTTGGCCGACTTGGCCAGGGGAATTTGCCAATACCCTTTTGTGAGGTCAAGAGTCGTCATGTATCGGGCTGTTCCCAGCCGGTCGATCAACTCATCTATACGTGGCATGGGGTAGGTGTCAAATTTTGTAACTTTGTTCAACTGACGAAAATCGTTACAAAATCGCCAGCTCCCATCCGGTTTAGGCACCAACACAATGGGACTAGACCAATCACTTTGGGACTCCTCTATCACCCCTAAGTTCAGCATTTTCTGTACTTCCTCCCGTATTGCCTCCCGTCGGGCCTCTGGGATCCGATAGGGTTTTAACTTCACCCTTTCGCCGGGCGGGGTAATAATATCATGCTCTACCCCAGATGTTTGTCCCGGCAGCTCAGAGAACACCTCCTTGTTGCGAAGCACAAACTCCTTAACCTCCTGTTGTTGGGGTTGTGACAAGGTGGCTGCTATTCCAACCTCCGGAATCACGCAACCAGTTTGAGCTGGTGACCAAGTTTCTGCGACTAGGGACTCTCTATCCCTCCAGGCTTTCAACAGATTAACGTGATATATCTGTTCGGGCTTTCGCCTTCCTGGTTGTCTGACCTTGTAATTCACTTCGCTCACTTTTTCCATTATCTCGTAGGGGCCTTGCCATTTGGCAAGGAATTTACTTTCAACCGTAGGGACAAGTACCAATATCCTATCCCCCGGGGAAAAGGTACGGGTCTTTGCTCCACGGTTGTACACTCTCTGCTGTGCCAACTGCGCTTGGGCCAAATGTTCCTTCACGATGGGCATTACCTGTGCAATTCGATCTTGCATCAGGGCGACATGCTCAATCACACTCCTGTGGGGAGAACTCTCACTTTCCCAAGTTTCCTTGGCAATATCCAACAGCCCTCTTGGGTGTCTCCCATACAGTAACTCAAAGGGGGAGAATCCCGTAGAGGATTGGGGCACCTCCCTAATAGCAAACATCAAATAAGGAAGTAGACAGTCCCAATCCTTTCCATCTCTATCCACCACTTTCTTCAACATTTGTTTTAGGGTTTTGTTGAATCTTTCAACCAGCCCATCGGTTTGGGGGTGATACACAGATGTACGCAATTGCGTCACTTTGAGCAATTTACACAGCTCTTTCATAACCCGGGACATAAAGGGTGTACCTTGGTCCGTAAGCAGTTCTTTACAAATACCCACCCGGCTAAAAACAAGAGATAGCTCTTTGGCTATGGTTTTGGCCGAGGTATTTCTGAGAGGGATCGCTTCTGGATAACGGGTGGCATAGTCCATTATAACCAATATGTACTGGTGCCCCCTAGCGGACTTGATTATAGGACCTACCAAATCCATTGCGATTCTCTCAAACGGGACCTCAATGATGGGTAGAGGGACCAGCGGGCTACGGAAATGTGGCATCGGGGCCGACCTCTGACACACAGGGCAGGAGGAACAATAATTTTCTATGTCCTTCATCACCCCAGGCCAATAGAATCTCTGTAATACCCTCTCTCGGGTTTTCTCTGTCCCCAGATGACCTCCAAGAATGTGCCCATGGGCCAACTCCAACACCAACTTCCTGTAAGGTTTGGGCACCACAAGCTGCTCAACGGTTTCTTCTGCCCTTTTTGCCACCCGATACAGTAGGTCCTTCTCTACGCTGAAGTATGGGTAAGTGCAGGTATTATCTGGGTTCACTAACTCGCCATCTATTTCCACTACGTTTTCCCGTGCCTTTATTAGGGCGGGGTCTTTTAACTGTTCTGTGGCAAAATTTTCCCTGTGAACCTCCAGATCAAAAAACTCCACAGACGGTAGGTTTTCGTCTGAGGAGGTGGGCTCCTCTCCAGTTTCTTGAGTCTCCCCTGCCAATACTGACAAGGGAAATTCTGGAGAGTCCTCACCACTCTCAGAGGAGTTCTGGCTATCACATTCCTGGTACATAGGGGCACCAGTGGGGGGCTCAGGATCATCCCACAGTTCCCAGAACTTCGGAAAATCCCTTCCCACAATGGCATCATGCGGTAATTGAGATACTAACCCCACTGGATGAGAGAGGGTACCTTTGGGGGTCTCGAAACACACTGTAGTCACTGGATACTCTCGGGTGTCCCCATGCACACAAATAACAGCTACCTTGCTATTCCCAGAGACCTCTGTTTTAACTAATTCAGCCTTTATCAGGGTCACAAGGCTACCTGAATCCAGTAATACCACAACATTTCTACCATTAATACACATTTTGCATAAATGTTTCTCAGTTCCCCGAATGGCAGTGCATGCGACTGTCGCACACAGCGACTGACGTCTGTCCATCAGAAAGTCACATTGCATGGGTTCCTCCACAACCGGGCAATTTGCTGCAATATGTCCCGCTTGCCGGCAGCGGTAGCAAACAATCCATTTGGCTGCCTCTTGAGCCCCTGACTTCCCAGGCTGTTCTCGCCAAACTTTGGGTAGAGCTCCCACCCTCTCACTCTCTCCACCCTCACCCCTTGGAATCCTCTTATCCGCCCCTGGGGATGGTCTGGTCTTAGGGTGGAAAGTCCGAGAGTCTCTGGAAGAGGCCGTCAGGTTCTCTGTAGCCAAGTATTTCTCTACACGATCCACAAGACCACCGGCCGTCTCTGGGTCTCCATGGCTTACCCACTTTTGGATGGCAGTAGGAAGAGCTCTCAAAAACCGATCCATTACAACACGTTCCACAATCTCTGGTGCGGACAAAGTCTCTGGCTGTAGCCACTTCCTGCTCAGGTGAATGAGATCATACATTTGAGACCTGGGGGGTTTTCCAAGCTGGAAAGTCCAGTTATGCACACGCTGAGCCCGGACAGCCAGGGTGACACCCAGCCTTGCCAATATTTCAGCTTTTAGCATCACATAGTCTTTTGCTTGGTCAGGCTCTAGGTCATAGTAAGCCTTCTGCGATTCACCAGTTAACAGAGGAGCCACCAGTCCAGCCCACTGCTCCTCAGGCCACTTTTTTCTTTCAGCAGTCCTTTCAAATGTGGTCAAAAATACCTCTGGATCATCCTCTCCAGTCATTTTTGTCAATAAACGACTCACCCCAAAGGACGCGGTATTAGTGGGACGGCTTTCCTCACTGGTCTGCGGACGTTGCTGCATTACTGCTTCCATTTGTTGTAGTCTCTGCTCTTGCTTCTGTAACAGGTCTATGAAGCGGGCCTCAGATTGCTGCTGGGCTTGTTGATGAGCTTGCTGCTGGGCTGCAAGGCTCCTTTGCAAACCTGCATTTGTCTGCTGTTGATTGGCATTTGCTAGAGCCAGCTGTTTCAGTATCTCCTCCATGCTGGCTTAAAAAAAACTGCCACTGGTTCTCCACCAACTGTGAGGGGGTTAACTCGGTAGCGGGTGTGTGTGACCCCCTGGTTGGGCTCCCCACACAAAAACAGGGCCAGCAGACGGAGGTTGTGGTTTTCAAAATCAAAAGGTGCGGTTTATTTCTCTATGTACAGTGACAAAAACACAGCAAAGCCAAAAAGAAACATAAACAAAATAAATCCTGGTCAGTTTGACCTCTGACTAAACATGCAGGTTTCCTAAACTAACAACTGGGATCAGCCTGGTGCTGTCCTAGTCCCTAAGGCCCTGGTTTAGTAAAAGTCCAAACAAATAGCCACACAGGCTTTGCCTCACCGCACAGGGGTTCACTCTCCCTAGACAGTCCACACAGGTCTGGTTCCAGGCATGAGCAAACACCTAATGAAGCTGGGAGTTTTTATAGAGGCCTTAAACGAGCTGACAAGCTTCAGCTGGTCTCATCAACTCCCTGCCTCACGACGCCCAGCACTCTCCCTAGAGGTATGAGTCATTCATGAGCCCACTAGCCTCAGCTGGGCTTCATCAACTCCCTAGTTGTATAAGTCGGCATAAAGCCTGAATCTGGGAGAAATATATCTACCCCCCTGGATGCAACCAGGTGACTTTACCTTCCTGCTGTCACAATATATATATATATATGTAGCGGGTGTCAAATTTAGTGGGGTGTATCTGGGCCATAGATGGCTCAGATACATTGATTTTAGGGATTTATAGACACTTTGGAGTGTGGGAGGTATGAATGGTGTCATGTTCCCTGCGGTCCCTGGATGGCGCTGTCACCTGGGACCAGGGTTGAACTACCATTCTAGAGCCATGCCCTTTTTGTCCTCTCGCGGCAGTAGTACGGCGGGGCGGGGAACCCGCTGTGCCTACTGGGAGAGGGTATAAAAGAGGGCGGACATCTTGCGCACGAGGACAATTCCCCAGGCACCTTCAGCCTGGGGGCTGCTGCGGTTCGTCTGTGCCCAGGCGCCCTTGGCCTGGGCGCGTGGAGTCGACTTCCATCCCAGGCACCTTCGGCCTGGGGCCCAGTACCTTCGACTGGGTCCCGCAAGGGCGAAGCATTCCTAAGGTGCCCCCGGTATTGGGTGCCTGAATCCTGGGCGTAAGGGACTGGAGACGTGACCTCCCCGTAGAGCCAGCGCAGCATTTGCTGGTGCAGGTGGAGGCCTCTGGTGACCGTCCGGATGGATGTCTTCCTCTGACAGGAGCCGTTTGTTCTAAAGAAGGTACTTCATGTTCTCATTGTCTGTGGCAGGGACCCATCTTTCTCAGGTCAGTGGCAGGCCTCATCCAAGGCCTGTGGCAGGGGCCTCAACGTTCACCCAGGTCAGTGGCAGTGACCAAATTCACGGTCGGTGGCAGCGACTGTGCGCCAAGCCTGTTTGCACTAAAAGGAACAGGAGGAACTTTAATTCATCAGTTGTGCCTGGACCTACTCTTCTCTACACCTTGTCTGTTCTTTTAAAAGTCAACCAGTTTCAAGTCAATAAAACAGTGTTGGACTTTTCTTGGTGTGGAACTTGTGTTACTGGAAGCTAATTGTCCTTGTCAGTGACAGTGGCAATCATCCTCCATAGGAGAAGCTGAGGTTCCGGCCTAAAACGCAGACCCGAGGGTAAATGGTTTAGCTCATATCTCTGCATCCTACATCAGAGAGCCGAGCTGGTGGTGTGCATCTTTCCCCCTTCTCCCAGATACCAGTAGACGAGTAGAACCAGCCGTGAAGAGAGGGGAGAAGCTGGGGCAGGACCGCTACATATATATATATATATATATACTCTGCATCCAGTGTAGCTAGATCTGACTGCAGGCCTGTAGCATAGCGTGGGTTGTCAGCACCCGGGACAAGGCAAGTAACTTGCTCCCCCTAACCTGCAGACTTTTTGCACTCCCCGAGTCCCTTCCCTTCCTACAATAGTACTGACCTACCTGATTCCTACACTGACCTACCTGACCATAATCTACCTGATTCCTATACTACACTAACCTCTACACTGACCTACATGATTCCTATACCGACAACTACACTGACCTACCTGATTCCTACATTAACCACTACACACTGACCACTACACACTGACCTACCTGATTCCTATACTGACCACTACACTACACACCACACCAACCTACCTGATTCCTACATCAACCACTACACTACATACTGACCACTACACAATAAACTATACACTGACCACTACACTATACAATCCACTACACAATACACTGGCCACTACACTACACACCACACTAACCTACCTGATTCCTATACTGACCACTACACTATACTACTACACAATACACTACACTACCCACTACACTATCCACTGACCACTACACACCACACTAACCTACCTGATTCCTATACTGACCACTACACAATACACTGACCTATCTCCTTTCTATACTGACCCTTACACTAACCTACCTGATTCCTACATCGACTACTACACTACACACTGACCTACCTGATTCCTATGCTGACCACTACACTACACATTAATCTACCTGATTCCTATACTGACCACTACACACCACACCAACCTACCTGATTCCTATACTGACCACTACACTACACACTGAACTACCAGATTCCTATACTGACCACTACACCATACTACTACACAATACACAATACACTATCCACTGACCACTACACTACAAACCACACCACACCAAACTAACCTACCTCATTCCTATACTGACCACTACACTATACAATACACTGACCACTACACACCACACTGACCTATTTCATTCTTATACTGACCCTTACACTAACCTAACTGATTCCTACATCGACCACTACACTACACACTAATCACTACACTACACACCACACTGACCACTACACTACACAGTGACCACTATACACCACACTAACCTACCTGATTGCTATACGGACCACTACACAATACACTATGCACTACCCACAGACCACTACATACTGACGCTACAAAATTCTCTACCCACAGACCAATACACTACACACAATGCACTACACACAATACACTACACACAATACACAGACCACTTCTCAATACACTACATACTGACCGCTACACAATACTCTACCCACAGACCAATACACAATACACTACACACAATACACTGTAGTGTATAGTGTATTGTGTGTAGTGTACTGGTCTCTAGGTAGAGTATTGTGTAGCGGTCAGTATGTAGTGTATTGTGTGTAGTGTATAGTGTATTGTGTGTAGTGTATAGACATGGGCGCCATCAAAAAATTTGCTTTGTTTCATTCCGTTTCGTATTAAAAAAAATCGTAATTTAATTCAGATTCGTACGAAATACGAATTTCGTACGAATCGTAAATTTTAAACGTCGCGCATGTTTCCCGTGCTTAGAACTGTCTCTGCACAAAATGTCATTTTTGACGGAAAAAAAGTAATTTAAAGCCGAATTGTCGGCTTTTATCAATACATAGAAAAGTCATTGATAAAAAAAAAAAAAAAAAGCGTAGAGCGGACCTGATGGGGAACTTCCTTCACTGTGTAATACATGAATAGACCCGCCCCTTCCCACGTTCCGCATCTGGTCCGCTTAGCGGACCTGATGGGGAACTTTAGAAGGGGCGGGTCTATACATTTAAAACACTGCAGAGGAAGTTCCCCATCAGGTCCGCTCAGGCTCAACCAATGACGGACAGCGCTGGACATCGGGATCGCCGCGGGACACTGGATTTCATTGCTGGAATGTTTTTTTTTTTTTTTAATAAAGGACTTTTCCAAGGTGTTTGTGTGTTTTTATTTACATTTTTTTACATTTTCTTCGTGAAATGGTAGGGGTACAATGTACCCGTTACCAATTTACATAGGGGGGCGGGATCTGGGGGTCCCCTTTGTTAAAGGGGTCTTCCAGATTCCGATAAGCCCCCTGCCCACAGACCCCCACAACCACCGGGCAAGGGTTGTGGGGATGAGGCCCTTGTCCCCATCAACATGGGGACATCCTCCCCATGTTGAGGGCATGTGGCCTGGTACGGTTCAGGAGGGGGGGCGCTCTCTCGTCCCCCCCTCTTTTCCTGCGGCCGGCCAGGTTGCGTGCTCAGATAAAGGTCTGGTATGGATTTTTGGGGGGACTCCATGCCATTTTTTTTTAAATTTGGGGTGGAGTTCCCCTTAAAATCCATGCCAGATCTGAAGGGCCTGGTATGGATATTTAGGGGGAACCGCACGCCATTTTTTTTTATTTGCGGCGGGGTTCCCCTTAATATCCATTCCAGACCTGAAGGGCCTGGTAATTGAATTTGGGGGAACCCCCACGCTTTTTTTTTTTTTTTTTATCAATGACTTTTCTATGTATTGATAAAAGCCGACAATTCATTAATAGCCGCGAGTGAGTTTTAAATGACTTTTTTCCGTCAAAAATTAAATTGTGTGCAGGGACAGTTCTAAGCACGGGAAACATGCGTGACTTTACATGCATATCATACACACACACACCCCCCCCCCCCCAGGTACGAAATTTAAAGGAATTTTTCACTTTTGGATCCGAAATTCGTAAACAAAATTTCGTATTTCGTACAGAATTTGTATGCATAAAAATTCATATTTCGGATTTGTACGAATGTACGAATTTCCGGAAATTCATACGAATTTTAGATTCGTAACGAAACTAATCGCACATGTCTAGTAGTGTATAGTGTATTGTGTATTGGTCTGTGGGTAGAGTATTGTGTAGCGGTCAGTATGTAGTGTATTGAGTAGTGGTCTGTGTATAGTGTATAGTGTATTGTGTGTAGTGAAACACTACACACAATACACTACACACTATACACAGACCACTACTCAATACACTGCATACTGACCTCTACACAATACTCTACCTACAGACCAATACACTATACAATACACAGACCACTACTCAATACACTTTTCAGGCATACCCGCGATAGCCCCCCACCCACTTCATAATTTTCTGGCGTGACCGCGATAGCACCCTGCCAACCCCCCCCGCAACAACTTTTTTTAGCAGCACCAACCAGCCCCCCCGCTTCTCAATCTGCCCAGCTCCCCAAGTGTCCCGCAGCTCAATGTTGAAAAGTTGGGAGGTATGTATGTAATGTATCCCCTCAGGGCATTCAGCATGTAAGGGGTTAAATGATTTATCCTGCTATGTACTGCATCCCCTCAGTGCATTCGACATGCCAAATACCTCATCACTTAACCCCTTACATGCTGAAAGCCTGAGGGGATACAATACATAGCAGCAGGATTAATCATTTAACCCCTTACATGCTGAAAGCCCTGAGGGGATACATCATGAAGCTGAGCTCAGTGAATTATTAATCCGATTCCAGCAGAGGGGGGCTTGGAGCGGGCTTTTGGCATCAGGCATGTAACTGTCTGTACTTAGGCCCGCAGGCATGCTGCGTGTGTGCTGGCTGGCTGGCAATGGCAATGCTGCTAACACATGGCATGGTAGTGGCGTGACTCCGGTCTAACTAACTGCTGCTGACCCGTGGCTGCTCCGAGTCCCATCTGAGATGGTTCCCTGCCTTCCTCAAAGACTCAGTCACTCACCTCCTTTTTTGTAGTCCAGATCGAGATCGCGGGTATGCCACAGTGCAGAGTTCCCAGTCCCAGATGAAGTCCACTGCCAGATCCGGCGCGGTCAGGAAGGAGGGTGGAGAAGATGGCGGCAGCTAACAGAGGCTTGGGCGGGACTCCTCCAGGGGGAGCCTTCGCACATGTGCCGCCCGCGTTCAAGGACTGGCCAGCCGGGACACAGTAGATGGAATTTCACAGAGTTGAGAAAAGTGAGTGCGGGATTTCGCGCCCCCCCCAATGTTGCGCCAATTACATGCCCCTGTTTAACAGGGGCATATAATTTCAGTTTTTGATCTAACACAGCAGGGCTCGTTCCTGCACTCAACAAGAGAATCTGTGAGGGGTTACAGTGTTGTGGTACCACCACCACTGCCTAGGGCCCAATTTTTCTGCCCCTGTTTTACAGGGGCGTGTAATTACAATTTTTGATCTAATATTTCACAGCAGGGCCCGTTCCTGTGTCCACCAAGGGTAACTGTGAGGGCTTACAGTGTTGTGGTACCATCAACACCTAATTCCGCGTACACATGACCGTTTTTAATGTAATTGGGCTGCTTTTGCTGATCCTTGTGTTAGTAAAGTTTGGTGAGAGACGATTTGCGCTTTTCAGCCTTGTGCTCTTCAGTCCGTTACAGTGTTGTGGCACCACCACCAAAGGCCCAATTTTTCTGCCCCTGTTTAACAGGGGCATGTAATTAAAATTCTTAATATAATATTTTGCAGCTGGGCCCGTTCCAGCGCACACCAAGAGTAACTGTGAGGGCTTACAGTGTTCTGGTACCATCAACACCTAATGCCGCGTACACATGACCATTTTTAACCACTTAACGACTGCCCACTGTATATATACGTTGGAAGAATGGCACCGACAGGCAAAGTCACGTACCGGTACGTGACTGCCTTTGTATAGTTGGGGGTCCCATCAGACCCCCCTTCTATACAGTGAGCAGTCGTTAGTTGTTCGGGAGCGATCCGGGATGAGGGGACGGCCGTTCGATTCCGGCCACCCCCTCGCGATCGCTCCCGGCGAATGAGAAAGCTTCCTCTGCTGTGTAATGTTTACAAAGGCAGAGGAAGTGATGTCATCTTTCATGCGGCGCTCACATATACCGAGCGCCGTACAAGAGACGACACACAGGTTAGTGCACAAACAGCACACTGACACCAGGACACATAGGAAAATAAATCTCCCCCCCAGGCCCCCCAAGATCACCCCCCAGATCACCCCCCAGCCCCCAGTCACAGTGTCACTGATTGCAGTGACCATTTATTTACTGATCACTGCAATCAGTGACATTTGTGACTGTAAAAGTGTCACTACAGTTTAGTTTTAGGTCCAGTGTAGCCCCCTAACCCCCCCTAATAAAGGTTTAACTCCCTGATCGCCCCCCAGATAACCCTTTCACCCCCTAGCACCACTGTCACTAAGCGATCATTTTTCTGATCGCTGTATTATTGTCGGTGATGCCGATCGGTAGCCAGTTATTTTTTTTAGGTTCGCCGCAGGTTTTTATAGCGTCAGGTACCCCCATATATTACCTAATAAAGGTTTAACCCCCTTGATCGCCCCCCAGATAACCCTTTCACCCCCTAGCACCACTGTCGCTAAGCGATCGTTTTTCTGATCGTTGTCTTATTGTCGGTGATGCCGATCGGTAGCCAGTTATTTTTTTTAGGTTCGCCGCAGGTTTTTATAGCGTCAGGTACCCCCATATATTACCTAATAAAGGTTTAACCCCCTTGATCGCCCCCCAGGTAACCCTTTCACCCCCTATCACCACTGTCGCTAAGCGATCGTTTTTCTGATCGCTGTCTTATTGTCGATGATGCCGATAGGTAGCCAGTTATTTTTTTTAGGTTCGCCGCAGGTTTTTATAGCGTCGGGTACCCCCATATATTACCTAATAAAGGTTTAACCCCCTTGATCGCCCCCCAGGTAACCCTTTCACCCCCTATCACCACTGTCGCTAAGCGATCGTTTTTCTGATCGCTGTTTTATTGTCGGTGATGCCGATCGGTAGCCAGTTATTTTTTTTAGGTTCGCCACAGGTTTTTATAGCGTCAGGTACCCCCATATATTACCTAATAAAGGTTTAACCCCCTTGATTGCCCCCCAGATAACCCTTTCACCCCCTAGCACCACTGTCGCTAAGCGATCGTTTTTCTGATAGCTGTTTTATTGTCGGTGATGCCGATCGGTAGCCAGTTATTTTTTTTTGGCTCACCGCAGGTTTTTATAGCGTCAGGTACCCCCATATATTACCTAATAAAGGTTTAACCCCCTTGATCACCCCCAGATAACCCTTTCACCCCCTAGCACCACTGCCACTAAGCGATCGTTTTTCTGATCGCTGTTTTATTGTCGGTGATGCCGATCGGTAGCCAGTTATTTTTTTTAGGTTCGCCACAGGTTTTTATAGCGTCAGGTACCCCCATATATTACCTAATAAAGGTTTGACCCCCTTGATCGCCCCCCAGATAACCCTTTCACTCCCTAGCACCACTGTCGCTAAGCGATCGTTTTTCTGATCACTGTTTTATTGTCGATGATGCCGATAGGTAGCCAGTGATTTTTTTTAGGTTTGGCGCAGGTTTTTATAGCGTCAGGTACCCCCATATATTACCTAATAAAGGATTAACCCCCTTGATCGCCCCCAGGTAACCCTTTCACCCCCTATCACCACTGTCGCTAAGCGATCGTTTTTCTGATCGCTGTCTTATTGTCGGTGATGCCGATAGGTAGCCAGTTATTTTTTTTAGGTTCACCGCAGGTTTTTATAGCGTCAGGTACCCCCATATATTACCTAATAAAGGTTTAACCCACTTGATCACCCCCCAGGTAACCCTTTCACCTCCTATCACCACTGTCGCTAAGCGGTCGTTTTTCTGATCACTGTCTTATTGTCGGTGATGCCGATAGGTAGCCAGTTATTTTTTTAGGTTCGCCGCAGGTTTTTATAGCGTCAGGTACCCCCATATATTACCTAATAAAGGTTTAACTCCCTTGATCGACCCCCAGATAACCCTTTCACCGCCTAGCACCACTGTCGCTAAGCGATCTTTTTTCTGATCGCTGTTTTATTGTCGGTGATGCCGATCGGTAGCCAGTTATTTTTTTTAGGCTCGCCGCAGGTTTTTATAGCGTCAGGTACCCCCATATATTACCTAATAAAGGTTTAACCCCCTTGATCACCCCCCAGGTAAGCCTTTCACCCCTTATCACCACTGTCGCTAAGCGATTGTTTTTCTGATCGCTGTCTTATCGTCGATGATGCCGATAGGTAGACAGTTATTTTTTTTAGGTTTGCCGCAGGTTTTTATAGCGTCGGGTACCCCCATATATTACCTAATAAAGGTTTAACCCCCTTGATCGCCCCCCAGGTAACCATTTCACCCCCTATCACCACTGTCGCTAAGCGATCGTTTTTCTGATCGCTGTCTTATTGTCGATGATGCCGATAGGTAGCCAGTTATTTTTTTTAGGTTCGCCGCAGGTTTTTATAGCGTCAGGTACCCCCATATATTACCTAATAAAGGTTTAACCCCCCTGATCGCCCCCCAGATAACCCTTTCACCCCCTAGCACCACTGCCACCAAGCGATCGTTTTTCTGATCGCTGTTTTATTGTCGGTGATGCCGATCGGTAGCCAGTTATTTTTTTTAGGTTTGCCACAAGTTTTTATAGCGTCAGGTACCCCCATATATTACCTAATAAAGGTTTAACCCCCTTGATCGCCCCCAGATAACCTTTTTACCCCCTAGCACCACTGTCGCTAAGCAATCGTTTTTCTGATCGCTGTTTTATTGTCGGTGATGCCGATCAGTAGCCAGTTATTTTTTTTTAGGTTCGCCGCAGGTTTTTATAGCGTCAGGTACCCCCATATATTACCTAATAAAGGTTTAACCCCCTTGATCGCCCCCCAGGTAACCCTTTCACCCCCTATCACCACTGTTGCTAAGCGATCGTTTTTCTGATCACTGTCTTATTGTCGGTGATGCCGATAGGTAGCCAGTTATTTTTTTTAGGTTCGCGGCAGGTTTTTATAGCGTCAGGTACCCCCATATATTACCTAATAAAGGTTTAACCCCCTTGATCACCCCCCAGGTAACCCTTTCACCCCCTATCACCACTGCCACTAAGCAATAGTTTTTCTGATCGCTGTTTTATTGTCGGTGATGCCGATCGGTAGACAGTTATTTTTTTTAGGTTCGCCACAGGTTTTTATAGCGTCAGGTACCCCCATATATTACCTAATAAAGGTTTAACCCCCTTGATTGCCCCCCAGATAACCCTTTAACCCCCTAGCACCACTGTCGCTAAGCGATCGTTTTTCTGATCGCTGTTTTATTGTCGATGATGCCAATAGGTAGCCAGTTATTTTTTTTAGGTTCGGCGCAGGTTTTTATAGCGTCAGGTACCCCCATATATTACCTAATAAAGGATTAACCCCCTTGATCGCCCCCCAGGTAACCCTTTCACCCCCTATCACCACTGTAGCTAAGCGATCGTTTTTCTGATCGCTGTCTTATTGTCGGTGATGCCGATAGGTAGCCAGTTATTTTTTTTAGGTTCACCGCAGGTTTTTCTAGCGTCAGGTACCCCCATATATTACCTAATAAAGGTTTAACCCCCTTGATCGACCCCCAGATAACCCTTTCACCCCCTAGCACCACTGTCGCTAAGCGATCGTTTTTCTGATCGCTGTTTTATTGTCGGTGATGCCGATCGGTAGCCAGTTATTTTTTTTAGGTTCGCCGCAGGTTTTTATAGCGTCAGGTACCCCCATATATTACCTAATAAAGGTTTAACCCCCTTGATCACCCCCCAGGTAACCCTTTCACCCCCTATCACCACTGTCGCTAAGCGATTGTTTTTCTGATCGCTGTCTTATTGTCGATGATGCTGATAGGTAGCCAGTTATGTTTTTTTAGGTTCGTCGCAGGTTTTTATAGCGTCGGGTACCCCCATATATTACCTAATAAAGGTTTAACCCACTTGATCGCCCCCAAGGTAACCCTTTCACCCCCTATCACCACTGTCGCTAAGCGATCGTTTTTCTGATCGCTGTCTTATTGTCGATGATGCCGATAGGTAGCCAGTTATTTTTTTTAGGTTCGCCGCAGGTTTTTATAGCGTCAGGTACCCCCATATATTACCTAATAAAGGTTTAACCCCCCTGATCGCCCCCCAGATAACCCTTTCACCCCCTAGCACCACTGCCACTAAGCGATCGTTTTTCTGATCGCTGTTTTATTGTCAGTGATGCCGATAGGTAGCCAGTTATTTTATTTAGGTTCGCCACAGGTTTTTATAGCGTCAGGTACCCCCATATATTACCTAATAAAGGTTTAACCCCCTTGATCGCCCCCCAGATAACCCTTTCACCCCCTAGCACCACTGTCGCTAAGCGATCGTTTTTCTGATCGCTGTTTTATTGTCGATGATGCCGATAGGTAGCCAGTTATTTTTTTTAGGTTCGCCGCAGGTTTTTATAGCGTCAGGTACCCCCATATATTATTTAATAAAGGTTTAACCCCCTTGATCGCCCCCCAGGTAACCCTTTCACCCCCTATCACCACTGTCGCTAAGCGATCGTTTTTCTGATCGCTGTCTTATTGTCGGTGATGCCGATAGGTAGCCAGTTATTTTTTTTAGGTTCACCGCAGGTTTTTCTAGCGTCAGGTACCCCCATATATTACCTAATAAAGGTTTAACCCCCTTGATTGACCCCCAGATAACCCTTTCACCCCCTAGCACCACTGTCGCTAAGCGATCGTTTTTCTGATCGCTGTTTTATTGTCGGTGATGCCGATCGGTAGCCAGTTATTTTTTTTAGGTTTGCCGCAGGTTTTTATAGCGTCAGGTACCCCCATATATTACCTAATAAAAGTTTAACCCCCTTGATTACCCCCCAGGTACCCCTTTCACCCCCTATCACCACTGTCGCTAAGCGATTGTTTTTCTGATCGCTGTCTTATTGTCGATGATGCTGATAGGTAGCCAGTTATGTTTTTTTAGGTTCGTCGCAGGTTTTTATAGCGTCGGGTACCCCCATATATTACCTAATAAAGGTTTAACCCACTTGATCGCCCCCCAGGTAACCCTTTCACCCCCTATCACCACTGTCGCTAAGCGATCGTTTTTCTGATCGCTGTCTTATTGTCGATGATGCCGATAGGTAGCCAGTTATTTTTTTTAGGTTCGCCGCAGGTTTTTATAGCGTCAGGTACCCCCATATATTACCTAATAAAGGTTTAACCCCCCTGATCTCCCCCCAGATAACCCTTTCACCCCCTAGCACCACTGCCACTAAGCGATCGTTTTTCTGATCGCTGTTTTATTGTCAGTGATGCCGATAGGTAGCCAGTTATTTTATTTAGGTTCGCCACAGGTTTTTATAGCGTCAGGTACCCCCATATATTACCTAATAAAGGTTTAACCCCCTTGATCGCCCCCCAGATAACCCTTTCACCCCCTAGCACCACTGTCGCTAAGCGATCGTTCTTCTGATCGCTGTTTTATTGTCGATGATGCCGATAGGTAGCCAGTTATTTTTTTTAGGTTCGCCGCAGGTTTTTATAGCGTCAGGTACCCCCATATATTACCTAATAAAGGTTTAACCCCCTTGATCGCCCCCCAGGTAACCCTTTCACCCCCTATCACCACTGTCGCTAAGCGATCGTTTTTCTGATCGCTGTCTTATTGTCGGTGATGCCGATAGGTAGCCAGTTATTTTTTTTAGGTTCGCGGCAGGTTTTTATAGCGTCAGGTACCCCCATATATTACCTAATAAAGGTTTAACCCCCTTGATCACCCCCAGGTAACCCTTTCACCCCCTATCACCACTGCCACTAAGCAATCGTTTTTCTGATCGCTGTTTTATTGTCGGTGATGCCGATCGGTAGCCAGTTATTTTTTTTAGGTTCGGCGCAGGTTTTTATAGCATCAGGTACCCCCATATATTACCTAATAAAGGATTAACCCCCTTGATCGCCCCCCAGGTAACCCTTTCACCCCCTATCACCACTGTCGCTAGGCGATCGTTTTTCTGATCGCTGTCTTATTGTCGGTGATGCCGATAGGTAGCCAGTTATTTTTTTTAGGTTCACCGCAGGTTTTTATAGCGTCAGGTACCCCCATATATTACCTAATAAAGGTTTAACCCCCTTGATCACCCCCCAGGTAACCCTTTCACCCCCTATCACCACTGTCGCTAAGCGATCGTTTTTCTGATCACTGTCTTATTGTCGGTGATGCCGATAGGTAGCCAGTTATTTTTTTAGGTTCGCCGCAGGTTTTTATAGCGTCAGGTACCCCCATATATTACCTAATAAAGGTTTAACCCCCTTGATCGACCCCCAGATAACCCTTTCACTGCCTAGCACCACTGTCGCTAAGCGATCGTTTCTCTGATCGCTGTTTTATTGTCTGTGATGCCGATCGGTAGCCAGTTATTTTTTTTAGGTTCGCCGCAGGTTTTTATAGCGTCAGGTACCCCCATATATTACCTAATAAAGGTTTAACCCCCTTGATCGCCCCCCAGATAACCCTTTCACCCCCTAGCACCACTGTCGCTAAGCGATCGTTTTTCTGATCGCTGTTTTATTGTCGATGATGCTGATAGGTAGCCAGTTATTTTTTTTAGGTTCGCCGCAGGTTTTTATAGCGTCAGGTACCCCCATATATTACCTAATAAAGGTTTAACCCCCTTGATCACCCCCCAGGTAACCCTTTCACCCCCTATCACCACTGTCGCTAAGCGATCGTTTTTCTGATCGCTGTCTTATTGTCGGTGATGCCGATAGGTAGCCAGTTATTTTTTTAGGTTCGGCGCAGGTTTTTATAGCGTCAGGTACCCCCATATATTACCTAATAAAGGATTAACCCCCTTGATCGCCCCCCAGGTAACCCTTTCACCCCCTATCACCACTGTCGCTAGGCGATCGTTTTTCTGATCGCTGTCTTATTGTCGGTGATGCCGATAGGTAGCCAGTTATTTTTTTTAGGTTCACCGCAGGTTTTTATAGCGTCAGGTACCCCCATATATTACCTAATAAAGGTTTAACCCCCTTGATCACCCCCCAGGTCACCCTTTCACCCCCTATCACCACTGTCGCTAAGCGATCGTTTTTCTGATCACTGTCTTATTGTCGGTGATGCCGATAGGTAGCCAGTTATTTTTTTAGGTTCGCCGCAGGTTTTTATAGCGTCAGGTACCCCCATATATTACCTAATAAAGGTTTAACCCCCTTGATCGACCCCCAGATAACCCTTTCACTGCCTAGCACCACTGTCGCTAAGCGATCGTTTCTCTGATCGCTGTTTTATTGTCTGTGATGCCGATCGGTAGCCAGTTATTTTTTTTAGGTTCGCCGCAGGTTTTTATAGCGTCAGGTACCCCCATATATTACCTAATAAAGGTTTAACCCCCTTGATCGCCCCCCAGATAACCCTTTCACCCCCTAGCACCACTGTCGCTATGCGATCGTTTCTCTGATCGCTGTTTTATTGTCGGTGATGCCGATCGGTAGCCAGTTATTTTTTTTAGGTTCGCCGCAGGTTTTTATAGCGTCAGGTACCCCCATATATTACCTAATAAAGGTTTAACCCCCTTGATCACCCCCAGGTGACCCTTTCACCCCCTATCACCACTGTCGCTAAGCGATTGTTTTTCTGATCGCTGTCTTATTGTCGATGATGCCGATAGGTAGCCAGTTATTTTTTTTAGATACGCCGCAGGTTTTTATAGCGTCAGGTACCCACATATATTACCTAATAAAGGTTTAACCCCCCTGATCGCCCCCCAGATAACCCTTTCACCCCCTAGCACCACTGCCACTAAGCGATCATTTTTCTGATCGCTGTTTTATTGTCGGTGATGCCGATCGGTAGCCAGTTATTTTTTTTTAGGTTCGTTACAGGTTTTTATAGCGTCAGGTACCCCCATATATTACCTAATAAAGGTTTAACCCCCTTGATCGCCCCCCAGATAACCTTTTCACCCCCTAGCACCACTGTCGCTAAGCGATCGTTTTTCTGATCGCTGTCTTATTGTCGGTGATGCCGATAGGTAGCCAGTTATTTTTTTTAGGTTCACCGCAGGTTTTTCTAGCGTCAGGTACCCCCATATATTACCTAATAAAGGTTTAACCCCCTTGATTGACCCCCAGATAACCCTTTCACCCCCTAGCACCACTGTCGCTAAGCGATCGTTTTTCTGATCGCTGTTTTATTGTCGGTGATGCCGATCGGTAGCCAGTTATTTTTTTTAGGTTCGCCGCAGGTTTTTATAGCGTCAGGTACCCCCATATATTACCTAATAAAGGTTTAACCCCCCTGATCTCCCCCCAGATAACCCTTTCACCCCCTAGCACCACTGCCACTAAGCGATCGTTTTTCTGATCGCTGTTTTATTGTCAGTGATGCCGATCGGTAGCCAGTTATTTTTTTTAGGTTCGCCGCAGGTTTTTATAGCGTCAGGTACCCCCATATATTACCTAATAAAGGTTTAACCCCCCTGATCTCCCCCCAGATAACCCTTTCACCCCCTAGCACCACTGCCACTAAGCGATCGTTTTTCTGATCGCTGTTTTATTGTCAGTGATGCCGATAGGTAGCCAGTTATTTTATTTAGGTTCGCCGCAGGTTTTTATAGCGTCAGGTACCCCCATATATTACCTAATAAAGGTTTAACCCCCTTGATCGACCCCCAGATAACCCTTTCACTGCCTAGCACCACTGTCGCTAAGCGATCGTTTCTCTGATCGCTGTTTTATTGTCTGTGATGCCGATCGGTAGCCAGTTATTTTTTTTAGGTTCGCCGCAGGTTTTTATAGCGTCAGGTACCCCCATATATTACCTAATAAAGGTTTAACCCCCTTGATCGCCCCCCAGATAACCCTTTCACCCCCTAGCACCACTGTCGCTAAGCGATCGTTTTTCTGATCGCTGTTTTATTGTCGATGATGCCGATAGGTAGCCAGTTATTTTTTTTAGGTTCGCCGCAGGTTTTTATAGCGTCAGGTACCCCCATATATTACCTAATAAAGGTTTAACCCCCTTGATCGCCCCCCAGGTAACCCTTTCACCCCCTATCACCACTGTCGCTAAGCGATCGTTTTTCTGATCGCTGTCTTATTGTCGGTGATGCCGATAGGTAGCCAGTTATTTTTTTTAGGTTCGCGGCAGGTTTTTATAGCATCAGGTACCCCCATATATTACCTAATAAAGGTTTAACCCCCTTGATCACCCCCAGGTAACCCTTTCACCCCTATCACCACTGCCACTAAGCAATCGTTTTTCTGATCGCTGTTTTATTGTCGGTGATGCCGATCGGTAGCCAGTTAGTTTTTTTAGGTTCGGCGCAGGTTTTTATAGCGTCAGGTACCCCCATATATTACCTAATAAAGGATTAACCCCCTTGATCGCCCCCCAGGTAACCCTTTCACCCCCTATCACCACTGTCGCTAGGCGATCGTTTTTCTGATCGCTGTCTTATTGTCGGTGATGCCGATAGGTAGCCAGTTATTTTTTTTAGGTTCACCGCAGGTTTTTATAGCGTCAGGTACCCCCATATATTACCTAATAAAGGTTTAACCCCCTTGATCACCCCCCAGGTAACCCTTTCACCCCCTATCACCACTGTCGCTAAGCGATCGTTTTTCTGATCACTGTCTTATTGTCGGTGATGCTGATAGGTAGCCAGTTATTTTTTTAGGTTCGCCGCAGGTTTTTATAGCGTCAGGTACCCCCATATATTACCTAATAAAGGTTTAACCCCCTTGATCGACCCCCAGATAACCCTTTCACTGCCTAGCACCACTGTCGCTAAGCGATCGTTTCTCTGATCGCTGTTTTATTGTCTGTGATGCCGATCGGTAGCCAGTTATTTTTTTTAGGTTCGCCGCAGGTTTTTATAGCGTCAGGTACCCCCATATATTACCTAATAAAGGTTTAACCCCCTTGATCGCCCCCCAGATAACCCTTTCACCCCCTAGCACCACTGTCGCTAAGCGATCGTTTTTCTGATCGCTGTTTTATTGTCGATGATGCTGATAGGTAGCCAGTTATTTTTTTTAGGTTCGCCGCAGGTTTTTAGAGCGTCAGGTACCCCCATATATTACCTAATAAAGGTTTAACCCCCTTGATCGCCCCCCAGGTAACCCTTTCACCCCCTATCACCACTGTCGCTAAGCGATCGTTTTTCTGATCGCTGTCTTATTGTCGGTGATGCCGATAGGTAGCCAGTTATTTTTTTTAGGTTCACCGCAGGTTTTTATAGCGTCAGGTACCCCCATATATTACCTAATAAAGGTTTAACCCCCTTGATCACCCCCAGGTGACCCTTTCACCCCCTATCACCACTGTCGCTAAGCGATTGTTTTTCTGATCGCTGTCTTATTGTCGATGATGCCGATAGGTAGCCAGTTATTTTTTTTAGATACGCCGCAGGTTTTTATAGCGTCAGGTACCCACATATATTACCTAATAAAGGTTTAACCCCCCTGATCGCCCCCCAGATAACCCTTTCACCCCCTAGCACCACTGCCACTAAGCGATCATTTTTCTGATCGCTGTTTTATTGTCGGTGATGCCGATCGGTAGCCAGTTATTTTTTTTTAGGTTCGTTACAGGTTTTTATAGCGTCAGGTACCCCCATATATTACCTAATAAAGGTTTAACCCCCTTGATCGCCCCCCAGATAACCTTTTCACCCCCTAGCACCACTGTCGCTAAGCGATCGTTTTTCTGATCGCTGTCTTATTGTCGGTGATGCCGATAGGTAGCCAGTTATTTTTTTTAGGTTCACCGCAGGTTTTTCTAGCGTCAGGTACCCCCATATATTACCTAATAAAGGTTTAACCCCCTTGATTGACCCCCAGATAACCCTTTCACCCCCTAGCACCACTGTCGCTAAGCGATCGTTTTTCTGATCGCTGTTTTATTGTCGGTGATGCCGATCGGTAGCCAGTTATTTTTTTTAGGTTCGCCGCAGGTTTTTATAGCGTCAGGTACCCCCATATATTACCTAATAAAGGTTTAACCCCCCTGATCTCCCCCCAGATAACCCTTTCACCCCCTAGCACCACTGCCACTAAGCGATCGTTTTTCTGATCGCTGTTTTATTGTCAGTGATGCCGATCGGTAGCCAGTTATTTTTTTTAGGTTCGCCGCAGGTTTTTATAGCGTCAGGTACCCCCATATATTACCTAATAAAGGTTTAACCCCCCTGATCTCCCCCCAGATAACCCTTTCACCCCCTAGCACCACTGCCACTAAGCGATCGTTTTTCTGATCGCTGTTTTATTGTCAGTGATGCCGATAGGTAGCCAGTTATTTTATTTAGGTTCGCCGCAGGTTTTTATAGCGTCAGGTACCCCCATATATTACCTAATAAAGGTTTAACCCCCTTGATCGACCCCCAGATAACCCTTTCACTGCCTAGCACCACTGTCGCTAAGCGATCGTTTCTCTGATCGCTGTTTTATTGTCTGTGATGCCGATCGGTAGCCAGTTATTTTTTTTAGGTTCGCCGCAGGTTTTTATAGCGTCAGGTACCCCCATATATTACCTAATAAAGGTTTAACCCCCTTGATCGCCCCCCAGATAACCCTTTCACCCCCTAGCACCACTGTCGCTAAGCGATCGTTTTTCTGATCGCTGTTTTATTGTCGATGATGCCGATAGGTAGCCAGTTATTTTTTTTAGGTTCGCCGCAGGTTTTTATAGCGTCAGGTACCCCCATATATTACCTAATAAAGGTTTAACCCCCTTGATCGCCCCCCAGGTAACCCTTTCACCCCCTATCACCACTGTCGCTAAGCGATCGTTTTTCTGATCGCTGTCTTATTGTCGGTGATGCCGATAGGTAGCCAGTTATTTTTTTTAGGTTCGCGGCAGGTTTTTATAGCATCAGGTACCCCCATATATTACCTAATAAAGGTTTAACCCCCTTGATCACCCCCAGGTAACCCTTTCACCCCTATCACCACTGCCACTAAGCAATCGTTTTTCTGATCGCTGTTTTATTGTCGGTGATGCCGATCGGTAGCCAGTTAGTTTTTTTAGGTTCGGCGCAGGTTTTTATAGCGTCAGGTACCCCCATATATTACCTAATAAAGGATTAACCCCCTTGATCGCCCCCCAGGTAACCCTTTCACCCCCTATCACCACTGTCGCTAGGCGATCGTTTTTCTGATCGCTGTCTTATTGTCGGTGATGCCGATAGGTAGCCAGTTATTTTTTTTAGGTTCACCGCAGGTTTTTATAGCGTCAGGTACCCCCATATATTACCTAATAAAGGTTTAACCCCCTTGATCACCCCCCAGGTAACCCTTTCACCCCCTATCACCACTGTCGCTAAGCGATCGTTTTTCTGATCACTGTCTTATTGTCGGTGATGCTGATAGGTAGCCAGTTATTTTTTTAGGTTCGCCGCAGGTTTTTATAGCGTCAGGTACCCCCATATATTACCTAATAAAGGTTTAACCCCCTTGATCGACCCCCAGATAACCCTTTCACTGCCTAGCACCACTGTCGCTAAGCGATCGTTTCTCTGATCGCTGTTTTATTGTCTGTGATGCCGATCGGTAGCCAGTTATTTTTTTTAGGTTCGCCGCAGGTTTTTATAGCGTCAGGTACCCCCATATATTACCTAATAAAGGTTTAACCCCCTTGATCGCCCCCCAGATAACCCTTTCACCCCCTAGCACCACTGTCGCTAAGCGATCGTTTTTCTGATCGCTGTTTTATTGTCGATGATGCTGATAGGTAGCCAGTTATTTTTTTTAGGTTCGCCGCAGGTTTTTAGAGCGTCAGGTACCCCCATATATTACCTAATAAAGGTTTAACCCCCTTGATCGCCCCCCAGGTAACCCTTTCACCCCCTATCACCACTGTCGCTAAGCGATCGTTTTTCTGATCGCTGTCTTATTGTCGGTGATGCCGATAGGTAGCCAGTTATTTTTTTAGGTTCGGCGCAGGTTTTTATAGCATCAGGTACCCCCATATATTACCTAATAAAGGATTAACCCCCTTGATCGCCCCCCAGGTAACCCTTTCACCCCCTATCACCACTGTCGCTAGGCGATCGTTTTTCTGATCGCTGTCTTATTGTCGGTGATGCCGATAGGTAGCCAGTTATTTTTTTTAGGTTCACCGCAGGTTTTTATAGCGTCAGGTACCCCCATATATTACCTAATAAAGGTTTAACCCCCTTGATCACCCCCCAGGTAACCCTTTCACCCCCTATCACCACTGTCGCTAAGCGATCGTTTTTCTGATCACTGTCTTATTGTCGGTGATGCCGATAGGTAGCCAGTTATTTTTTTAGGTTCGCCGCAGGTTTTTATAGCGTCAGGTACCCCCATATATTACCTAATAAAGGTTTAACCCCCTTGATCGACCCCCAGATAACCCTTTCACTGCCTAGCACCACTGTCGCTAAGCGATCGTTTCTCTGATCGCTGTTTTATTGTCTGTGATGCCGATCGGTAGCCAGTTATTTTTTTTAGGTTCGCCGCAGGTTTTTATAGCGTCAGGTACCCCCATATATTACCTAATAAAGGTTTAACCCCCTTGATCGCCCCCCAGATAACCCTTTCACCCCCTAGCACCACTGTCGCTAAGCGATCGTTTCTCTGATCGCTGTTTTATTGTCGGTGATGCCGATCGGTAGCCAGTTATTTTTTTTAGGTTCGCCGCAGGTTTTTATAGCGTCAGGTACCCCCATATATTACCTAATAAAGGTTTAACCCCCTTGATCACCCCCAGGTGACCCTTTCACCCCCTATCACCACTGTCGCTAAGCGATTGTTTTTCTGATCGCTGTCTTATTGTCGATGATGCCGATAGGTAGCCAGTTATTTTTTTTAGATTCGCCGCAGGTTTTTATAGCGTCAGGTACCCACATATATTACCTAATAAAGGTTTAACCCCCCTGATCGCCCCCCAGATAACCCTTTCACCCCCTAGCACCACTGCCACTAAGCGATCATTTTTCTGATCGCTGTTTTATTGTCGGTGATGCCGATCGGTAGCCAGTTATTTTTTTTTAGGTTCGTTACAGGTTTTTATAGCGTCAGGTACCCCCATATATTACCTAATAAAGGTTTAACCCCCTTGATCGCCCCCCAGATAACCTTTTCACCCCCTAGCACCACTGTCGCTAAGCGATCGTTTTTCTGATCGCTGTTTTATTGTCGGTGATGCCGATCGGTAGCCAGTTATTTTTTTTAGGTTCGCCGCAGGTTTTTATAGCATCAGGTACCCCCATATATTACCTAATAAAGGTTTAACCCCCTTGATCGCCCCCCAGGTAACCCTTTCACCCCCTATCACCACTGTCGCTAAGCGATCGTTTTTCTGATCGCTGTCTTATTGTCGGTGATGTCGATAGGTAGCCAGTTATTTTTTTAGGTTCGCGGCAGGTTTTTATAGCGTCAGGTACCCCCATATATTACCTAATAAAGGTTTAACCCCCTTGATCACCCCCCAGGTAACCCTTTCACCCCCTATCACCACTGTCGCTAAGCGATTGTTTTTCTGATCGCTGTCTTATTGTCGATGATGCCGATAGGTAGCCAGTTATTTTTTTTAGGTTCGGCGCAGGTTTTTATAGCGTCAGGTACCCCCATATATTACCTAATAAAAGGATTAACCGCCTTGATCGCCCCCCAGGTAACCCTTTCACCCCCTATCACTACTGTCGCTAAGCGATCGTTTTTCTGATCGCTGTCTTATTGTCGGTGATGCCGATAGGTAGCCAGTTATTTTTTTTAGGTTCGCCACAGGTTTTTATAGCGTCAGGTACCCCCATATATTACCTAATAAAGGATTAACCGCCTTGATCGCCCCCCAGGTAACCCTTTCACCCCCTAGCACCACTGTCGCTAAGCGATCGTTTTTCTGATCGCTGTTTTATTGTCGGTAATGCCGATCGGTAGCCAGTTATTTTTTTTAGGTTTGACGCAGGTTTTTATAGCGTCAGGTACCCCCATATATTACCTAATAAAGGTTTAACCCCCTTGATCACCCCCCAGGTAACCCTTTCACCCCCTATCACCACTGTCGCTAAGCGATTGTTTTTCTGATCGCTGTCTTATTGTCGATGATGCCGATAGGTAGCCAGTTATTTTTTTTAGGTTCGCCGCAGGTTTTTATAGCGTCGGGTACCCCCATATATTACCTAATAAAGGTTTAACCCCCTTGATCGCCCCCCAGGTAACCCTTTCACCCCCTATCACCACTGTCGCTAAGCGATCGTTTTTCTGATCGCTGTCTTATTGTCGATGATGCCGATAGGTAGCCAGTTATTTTTTTAGGTTCGCCGCAGGTTTTTATAGCGTCAGGTACCCCCATATATTACCTAATAAAGGTTTACCCCCCTGATCGCCCCCCAGATAACCCTTTCACCCCCTAGCACCACTGCCACTAAGCGATCGTTTTTCTGATCGCTGTTTTATTGTCGTGATGCCGATCGGTAGCCAGTTATTTTTTTTAGGTTCGCCGCAGGTTTTTATAGAGTCAGGTACCCCATATATTACCTAATAAAGGTTTAACCCCCTTGATCGCCCCCCCAGATAACCCTTTCACCCCCTAGCACCACTGTCGCTAAGCGATCGTTTTTCTGATCACTGTTTTATTTTCTGTGATGCCGATTGGTAGCCAGTTATTTTTTTTAGGTTCACCGCAGGTTTTTATAGCGTCAGGTACCCCCATATATTACCTAATAAAGGTTTAACCCCCTTGATCACCCCCCAGGTAACCTTTTCACCCCCTATCACCACTGTCACTAAGCGATCGTTTTTCTGATCGCTGTCTTATTGTCGGTGATGCCGATAGGTAGCCAGTTATTTTTTTAGGTTCGCCGCAGGTTTTTATAGCGTCAGGTACCCCCATATATTACCTAATAAAGGTTTAACCCCCTTGATCGACCCCCAGATAACCCTTTCACCCCCTAGCACCACTGTCGCTAAGCGATCGTTTTTCTGATCGCTGTCTTATTGTCGGTGATGCCGATAGGTAGCCAGTTATTTTTTTTAGGTTCACCGCAGGTTTTTATAGCGTCAGGTACCCCCATATATTACCTAATAAAGGATTAACCCTCTTGATCGCCCCCCAGGTAACCCTTTCACCCCCTATCACCACTGTCGCTAAGCAATCGTTTTTCTGATCGCTGTCTTATTGTCGGTGATGCCGATAGGTAGCCAGTTATCTTTTTTTAGGTTCGCCGCAGGTTTTTATAGCGTCAGGTACCCCCATATATTACCCAATAAAGGTTTAACCCCCTTGATCGACCCCCAGATAACCCTTTTTACCGCCTAGCACCACTGTCGCTAAGCGATCGTTTTTCTGATCGCTGTTTTATTGTCAGTGATGCCGATCGGTAGCCAGTTATTTTTTTTAGGTTCGCCGCAGGTTTTTATAGCGTCAGGTACCCCCATATATTACCTTATAAAGGTTTAACCCCCTTGATCGCCCCCCCAGATAACCCTTTCACCCCCTAGCACCACTGTTGCTAAGCGATCATTTTTCTGATCGCTGTTTTATTGTCGGTGATGCCGATCGGTAGCCAGTTATTTTTTTTTGGTT